>JALJCO010011378.1:0-1200000 GCA_023101725.1 Atherinomorus stipes | reverse complement strand
TAAATAGTTTAAATAGAAATAGATTTCATATCAACTCAAAAAGCTTATGTATTAAATAAATTTACAAAAACTTAAACTAAGGATGTTTTTGCATTAATTTTAGTTAGTTTTAGTTAATGTTTTGAGGACACAATCCAGTTTCAGTTAGTTATTGTTTTTTGAAAAACAGTCATTGTTATTTTTATTTCAGTTAACAAAAATGCTTTTCCAATTTTAGTTTCAGTTTTTTCATTAGTTTTAGTTAACTATAATAACCTTGCGTCACATGACGTTGCATACGTGTCCCCGACAGTTTTGATACAGGAAAGAGACGGTCGCGGTGAATTCAAACACTGTAAATGATAGTTATGGATTCTTCTGCCGTCAGCAAACGATCCAGATCAACTGAAAGACACTAAAAGTGTCACTACGAAGAAAAACCCTTTATCAGCGTAGTAAACAACATTTTAGCATCAGTTTGTGTGCGCTCATTCGTCGGCTTGGCTGGTGTCTGCAGTTACCCGCGGCACCAGTCCCGTCTCTCATGAGCCTCATTTCTTCCTCCTGCCTATAGGTCCTTTAATATGAAAGCATGCAAACTTATTCCAGTGAATGCCCTAAATAAAGTTCTATACTATGAGGATGAGCATGGGAGGGGCTCTTTAATACACTGCTGTATCTCTCTGGTGCAGCCCTCCATATTTAAATTCAAATTTTTTTATTTATAACAGTAGCACAAAGTGCCTTACATAATAGGGGATTATCACGCTTACCGGAACTTCCCGGTATTTGGACACTTCCTCTTCCGGGCCATGTTAACGACAGCCGTTCCTGCTCTGTTATACTGTTTAAATCGGATAAACTCCAAACATACTTAAGTTTTCATTCCAGACTGAAGTGATACTGGATCAAAAGCTGGATCAAAGCGATCGATTCGCCGCGGTGAAGGGCCGAACTTTATAATAAAACACACGTTTGTTTGTAGCCGGTGGGGCATAACACCGCACGACACCGGCACTTCACAGCATGCTAGCATTAGCCAGCTAGCGTTTACTGACGTGCTTAACATTGTGCGTCTTAAAACACACAAACATCTGAAAATCGGGTCTGTACCTCCCTGTTTCCAGTGGAACAACTGGGGACTGCCAAAAAAAGGAGACGCTTTCAGATGCTTGTGTGTTTTCAGCCGCACAAATTTAGGCACGTCATCGAGCTGGCTAATGCTAGACTGCCAACACGACTGTGCAGACTGCCGGCTACAAACAAACGTGTGTTGTTTTACTATAAAGTTCGGTCCTTCACCGCGGCGAATCGGTCGTTTTAAACCACTTCTTCCTCAGCATCACTTCAGTCTGGAATGAAAACTTGGCATTGGTGTTTATCCGATTTACAAAGTTTAACAGAGTAGTAGATGGCGGACTACTGCTAGCAGGTTAGCATTAGCCAGCTTGATGACGTGCCTAACTTTGTGCAGCTGAAAACACACAAGCATCTGAAAACGTCTCCTTTTTTTGGCAGTCCCAGTTGTTCCACTGGAAACAGGGAGGTACAGACCCGATTTTTTAGATGTTTGTGTGTTTTAAGACTCACAATGTTAAGCACGTTAGTAAACGCTAGCTGGCTAATGCTAGCATGCTGTGAAGTGCCGGTGTCGTGCCCCACCGGCGACAAACAAACGTGTGTTTTATTATAAAGTTCGGTCCTTCACCGCGGCAAATCGATCGCTTTGATCCAGCTTTTGATCCAGTATCACTTCGGTCTGGAATGAAAACTTAAGTATGTTTGGAGTTTATCCGATTTAAACAGTATAACAGAGCAGGAACGGCTGATGTTAAAATGGCCCGGAAGAGGAAGTGCCCAAATACCGGGAAGTTCCGGTAAGCGTGATAATCCCCTATAAAACAATAAAATGTTATAAGAAACAGTCACACAAAAGAGAACATGTCAGCACACACACTTGCAAAACACACCCTTCCCCACCCCCAATCCCTAACTCCCATCTAAAACAAATTTCTTTCTTTAACTGAATAAAAATATTAAAGTACAAAAAAATAAATAAATGTTGCTGACGCTGACGTGAGGAAACGATGTCCAGGGGATCTGTTGAAAACAAGAGTCACCCCACCCATGACCATAAAGGGCGCCGCCACAACAACCAGAGACAGGACAGGCCCAGGTCCACACCACAGCCATCATGCTGCAGTGCAAGGGCCACCCAGACAAGAGCCGTCCCCATGGCAACGACCCACGACAGTCGTGCTGTTTAGCCCCCAGCATGACAGATCCCCATAAGGGAAACGCTGGAGTTGAAAATGAAAAATTAAGACCGAGTGCAAATAAGAGCAATCCAAAGAGTTAGAACAGAAATGCTGCATTAAATTTTAATAGTAGCAATAAAAAAACTATAGTAATAACTAAAACTAAAATAGATGGAATAAAAACACCACTGAAATAAACAAGAAAAGCTAAAGTTTTCACAAAGAACTCAAATTTTTTACCCAATACTCACTGTTTATACTTGCCTCAGCTCTTCATTGGTTTTATGATCCAGTGGTTTTATGTTTGTCATTCCGTAATTTACTAGAAAAATATGGTTTCCTATTAAGGGAGGAAGTACAGACAGAAAACTGCATCAGTAATGGTTTTATTTGTTGATAGTATTAGTATTTATCAGTATGTTGTCTTTAACATGAATATTCCATCAAATATGGCTGGTATTTAAGATGTCTGGCTCTACTCCAGTTCTCCAACATTACTCACATCCTCTCGGTAGACTTTAATTCCTTCCCCTCCTTTTTATTAGCTCATGTATACGTCCAAGCTGCTACATGTTTTCTACATGAACTGATACCTGACACACAGCCTGATAAGCCTGCGTGAAAAACACCCTGTGATGTCACAAACCGGACATGAGCGTGTAAAAACATCACGCCAGGCTGAAAACATCAACACCTACACAACTGAGCCCCACATATTTTCCATTGCAACAAAAGAAGCACGCACACATACAACCCCCAACACGTGCACACACCCCGTCCGCTCAGTTTTTCCCCTTATACCTCATGAGTGCTTATCATTTGTTTTTCCTGGTGCCTTTTGAAATTTTGTGGTTTATAATTTATTTATCGGTTATTGATCGGCTACTTCTACCAGCCGATACATACCGGCTATCCCTCTCGCTTCCTCCCACAGAACCAGCCCTGAGCAGGCCAAAGCCAATTCTCTCCTCTTTTTGTGTCTCACACAATTTACCCTGTTGCCGCTTTCTTCCGTCAGAGCTAACCTTTACCCAGAAAAGCTTGCGGTTCTTCTTCCAGCTTCTTTATCTAAAATTGCTCTCCACTTTAAATCCATCTATCCACCATCCCAGTCAGCCCTCCGCTAACTCTGATACACCCCACCCTTCACCCTTTGTCCTCCCCACCTTCGTTCCCCAGCCATTCCCCAACCCTTCTTTAATCATTTTGTCTCATATTCTGACTTCATCTGCCCCCTTCATGCCTGTTCTGGTGCCTTCGTTCTCCCTCTGCTTCACTACCCCCTAATCCCCCCTCTGCTTCCACTCATCTTTGTTTCATTTATTCCATTTATCTCCACTGAACGTGATGGTTTTCTCAGAACCCCTCCATTTTTTTTCTGCCACAATTTTCCAAAATTTTGCGCATCCATATTTTCCTAATTTGCACCTTTCCCTCCATTTTTATCCCCCTACCTTTTCCTTGTCCCCCCCAACCAACGGTTGCCCTTGCACCCATCCCTCCCTCCTTCCATCCTTCCGCCTTTATTCTCTGTTTGTTCAAGGCCTATTCTAACGAAGCCAGTCTCCTCCCAGGTCTTAACAGGCTATTGTCAATACTGACGTCTGGCCTCACATGCACACACCAACATGCAAATACTGAGACTTGTGAGCGCGAACAAAAAACTCACAGACCTATAAACATGCACGTATAAGTACACACAGCTCTCTATAAAGGTCTCAACCTTATCTGTCCTTTGTCCTGCCCTTTTAATTCCCCAGTTTAGCCTTTAACACTTAACTCATAGCAAAGGAGAGCCAAGTTCACCTGCTTTTAAATTCTTTTCAAACTTGCATCCAGTGATTTAAACTGACAAGACATAATGCTGCTGCACAAAGGGTAGCATTAATATCACACGGAACAATTTAGCTTTAGCATTAGATTACAAATACTTGCAAAAAAAAAAACATGTTTAAAAAAAGCAGATTAAATGGTGGTGTCCATGTCTGAAACTGGGTTTCCACACAATTTCTTTTTAAAGAGATGTGTTGCAACTGGGGTTGGGCTGGCCCCAGGTCTTGTCTCACTAAAGAAAAATGTGCCATTACGCACCATGCCAAAATGAACATTTTAAAGCAGTTAAAAAAATAAAATCTGCATTTTCTGTTCTGGGATGCTGAGGGCATGTCCACAGATGATGCTGATGGTCAGCTCAGACCATAGCAACAAGGCAGAGTTTGTTTATCCCAAACCAAAAAGCATTGACGTGAAATACAGCACACCTGGTGGACATAAAATATTTGAGACACTTTCCATCTGTGGATTAAGCTATCTTAAGTATTTAAATAAGCCCATGAGGTAACTTGCAATCACTGGTGAGCATGTCCCGTTGATGATGCAGGTCCAGATGTTGGTGTATCAGGAGCATGAAAAAAGGGAGGGAGTCTTGTGCTGGAGGTGAGTGGGGTATATCCAGTGGTCAGGGCCAGCAAAGCCTTCTCTGCTGGCCTAAACACTATCAAAAGCACTAACCTACATTTACATCCTAAATTCTTATTTTATTTTCCACAACTGTAATAATTTATTCCCAACAATCTACTTTCTTAATTTCTTAGCGTTTCTTTCAGCTGCGCTGCTTCCATATGTGTTTGCTAGATTTTTTGTCCAATCAGATTTCAGCCTCTGTGTGTTGCCATGTCAGTCTAATCTGACTAATCAGATTTCAAATTTGCCTCACAGGGTCAGCTAGCGGGTCAACAATACACACAAAGAATTGTTGGGTTATTTTTTCAGCCCAACAGCTGAGTTGAGACTGATGGTTTGTTAAATTGGGTTGTTTTCTGTTTTGGGGTAATCTAAGAACCCAACTTGCTGGTTTATTGTCGTTGGCATTTGGGTTATTAGCTGGTGGGTTATAATTTCCATTACATTGTGTTGGGTCATGTCGGACTACCCAACATGTTGGGTCGATGTTCGTGCATGCGCGACCAACTGTAACGTTAATCCCAAGTTAATATCACTCATTCGACTACCACAGTTGCTATCAGGGTCTGGACGCTAGATGGACAAGTCTCGCTATGGCCCAGCTAAATCCTCCAGGCTTATTGTAGTAACCGTGTATGTTGGTCATATGAACCACCATGGACCCCTGCAAGGTCCTCAACCCCCACCAACTGCTCCCTGGGTGCTGTAATTGGCTGCAAATTGGCTGGGTTGCTGTAATTGGCTGAAAAGAGAAAAGAAAAAAAGCTTTGTGTGGGGGAGGGGAGTCAGTAGGAAACAACAGGCAACAAAAATCAAACAACAAACACAACACCATTATATTAATTGCATCATTACATTTGCGGGAAGTTATGCACTTTCCCACAAATGTAATAAATCTCTGCAAATGTAATAGTTATTACATTTGTGGGAAATCGCTATTACGTTTGTAGTAGGCAGTGGCTATTACATTTGTGGGAATTATTACGTTTGCGGGTGCAACATTGGGTTACATGAACAACCCAACTGTTGGTTTAAGGAAACCAACCCAACTTGTTGGGTCAAAATAACCCACCATGTGTTCTGTCCAATATTTAACCAGTGTTGGGTTAAAAAAAAAAAACTACTATAGTATATTTATGCTGAACAATTGAAACAAACCTTTTAAAATCTCAAACACTGTTTTAATTAGGCTGGTTTTCTTGTGTTTGTTTCTACTACACAAGACACATGAGCTCTGTTTTATCAGGGTGCAGGGCAATAATACTATTTTTGTTCTCAATGTATAATTAAGTATGTTTCTGTGGGAAGCGTGCAGTGTCTTGAAAAGAGCAGTTCAATCGGTATCTGGCTCGGTTCTCCTCTGCATATGAATGTCTCTAGGTATTTCTATTACGTCATCCTATTTGTGTCATTTGTCACTACTGTATGTGATTATTGTGGCTTTTACACTGCCTGGCCAAAAAAAATCGCAACCAAAAAAGAAAGGTCATATGCTCTAATATTTTGTTGGACCGTCTTTAGCTTTGATTACGGCCCACATTCGCTGTGGCATTGTTTCCATAAGCTTCTGCAAAGTCACAAGATTTATTTCCATCCAGTGTTGCATTAATTTTCCACCAAGATCTTGCATTGATGTTGGCAGAGTTTGACCACAGCCTTCTCCAGCACGTCCATAAGATTCTCAATGGGGTTCAGGTCTGGACTATGCTCATGTGTGAAAATGATGTCTCATGCTTCCTGAACTAGTCTTTCACAATTTGAGCCCGATGAATTAAGATTATCTGGCCTAAATCGGATTTCAGAGGAGTTTCCTAAAGAAAACATTTTTTTGCCAAGCAACACATCTGCGGCAAACTTCTTAAAACAAAAAATAAGTTGAAAAGATTTTATACTTGAACCAATGCTGTAAGTTTTGATGTGACCAAATGTATTAATTACAATTTAGCTATAGATTGGCTTCCATTCACACTCTGGCTTTTTGCTTCTTTGTCATATAAATACCAGTTTATCCTTCTGTCCTCCTCCCTTTCTCTCAAATCATCTTCCCAAAGCATCACTCCAGCTCATATAAATATTTCACATCCAAAAGTAAAAAAAAAACTGTTACTTTACACTTCAAAGACCCTAGTGTATGCAACACACGCTCCCTCTCGCGCACTTACACAGCAAACACACAATGCAATCCCACGTATGTTTGATGTCAAATTTCAATGTACCTGACCAGATAAATTTGATAAATGACTACAGAGAACACAGAGCACATGCATGCATATCCACATGCACTCTTATGCATTCACACACACACTGCAGGCTCCGAACTGGCCAGCGAGAGGTGAAGGCAGATACACCGCCTCATTAATATTTCATATTATGAGGATGAGAAGA
This sequence comes from Atherinomorus stipes, assembly GCA_023101725.1. Taxonomy (NCBI): domain Eukaryota; kingdom Metazoa; phylum Chordata; class Actinopteri; order Atheriniformes; family Atherinidae; genus Atherinomorus; species Atherinomorus stipes. The sequence goes on along the minus strand of JALJCO010011378.1, from coordinate 1,192,915 downwards.
GCCGATAGATTCTGCCCTCCAAAACATTCCTCCAGCTTCCCGCTTGACCAAAAACAGATACTGCAGAGGGTCTCATGTATATTGATGGTAATATCAAAAGCAGCCAGTGTATCACCTAAGACTGAGGTATCCCACAAAACAGCACTCTGCAGCTTTTTACATAGGGTGAAGAATCAGAAAGAAGTTAAGCCAATTTTTTTTAAAGGATCAGCTTGATTTACTTCACTGGTTTTTATTTTAGAACATGTACATTTGAATAAAAATTAACTAAACATTTCAAAGTCTCTGGGAACTGAGTATCATGAACCTCTGAAGGCCAAACAGCACAGGAGTTTTTTTTCCATGTATCTTCTAGGATTAAACAAAATAATTCAACAAAGAATAAATACTTATCACAGAAGCTGACACCAGACAGTTAATCTTTGAACATGAAATGTAATTGCTAATATGCTGCAGTTTTGTGTTGGGTTGTATGGAGGCAAATAGACCCTTTTCCTATTTTATGAAAACGTCGCTCACGCACTCACAAAGCTGTTCCAAAAAGCAGAAGGGCAGCGGTTAAATGAACTAGGTTATGTGTTGGTCTTTCCTGAGGAAACTGCAACGATGCCGGAGAGTTGTTGTGTATTTGACTGTTTAGATTGTTGAGGGGCAAGTTGTCACGGGTTTCCCGTAAAGAGAAACAACAGTGAGCAGCCTGGATTTGTATGATCAGCCACGCTAAGTGGAAGGCTACGCCCTGGTCATACTTGGCGAGATTGGTTTAATCCCATTTCAACTCATCAGGTATCAAAAGTCTCGTACAAACAACCTCCGGTCAAACTTGCAATGATGGAAATACACCACTATGCCACAACGTCATGTGACCTGATTTGTGTAAGTCCTTCATTCTCAAACTGTGATGTGTGTACCACCAGTGGTACAAAAACTCCTTCTAGTGGCACACAGAGGACAGCGGGAATTTCAAGGCAGCCACAATGGGCATGGAGCGTATGCGGAGTCCTGCACGCAGTACAGTGCTGACACCAAGTTTCACCAGGCCAAACAGGATTTAAATCTAATGCACAGTTCAAATGTAACGGTGTGTTCAGACCAAGCGCGATTTGGGCGTCAAGGGCGTCAGGTTTACATGCAAAGTCAATGGCCGACGCGCGTCGAGGAGGCGTCGAAAAACCTGCGGCGCGTTTCGCGCGTCGGGTGCGGCGCGTCGAGTTTTGAGATTTTGAGCGTTTGGGCGTCAGACGCCGAGTTGGAAAATCTGAACTTTGGCGTCTTGACGCGGGGCGTCGACCAATCAGAGCGAGTCATGACGCAGACACACTTTTTCTGACAGGAGAGGAAAAACCCAGAAAAACCAGGAAAATCTCCTCTCTCATCTGAACACAGAGGAGGATAAACTGTGATCTGTGTCCGGTCCCGGTTTCTGAACGGTGGTTTAATGATCTGCTGTCCTGATGGGATGTACTGGGCTGATAATGCTGCCCCGCATTGGGACAGCGGGACGTTAAACTGGGCCGGATCAGACGGCTGAAAGTGCCGCTCGCCAGCGGCTCCTGGAGTAAATGATGAAAATCATCACTGTCAGAACACCTGGAATCATTTTGTGGACCGGACACAGAGCAGAGATGTCCGACGACGACGTTCCCTGCTTTATTTATCACATTAAGCCGAGCCGCTCTCTCTCCTGCACCTGCCATGGTGCAGACAGAGCAAAAAGAAAAAAGAGAAAGGAGAGGCTCCTCCCACGGCGCGGCGAGCGCTGCTTGGCTGGGCATCTCTCGCCGCGCGTCAGGGCGTCAAGATGCTGGAAATCAAGCGTCTGACTTTTTAGTGACCAAGCGTCCAACTTTGGGCGTCAGGCGCGATTTTGACGCCCAAATCGCGCTTGGTCTGAACACACCGTAAGTGTCCAAAATAAGAACACAGGGTCACCCTGTCATGCAGGAGCTTCCTCTCTGATATGCTTTCTCTTGGCGAAATGCGCTTAAATTTGGATTTTCAACACATTTGCGGTGTTAACCCTCGTTGTGGGCAGTGGATGATGAAGATTTGATTTGTGGGCCTTAGGCACTATCACAGACATCATAAATGAGAAGGATCACGTGACTGAGAATATGAAAACTCTGAATTTGGGCATACTGTATCTTTAAGAGAAAATGCTAAATTTGAAAAGAAGATTCTACCTCACGGGGGTGAACTGGAGATGCACACAAACACTCTTTCGGGACATTAGCTAAGCCTTACAGTTGGAATTTTAAAAATCAGGGGTGAACTAGTATACTAGTTCTGTCCATTTTGAGTTTCTCCGCCAGCAAGTCGGCTGGTTTAACTGTCAAAATTGCGAGTTGATTGAGTCCCCTTCGTTTGGGGGAGTTGTGAATGCGCAAACAGACTCCGGAAAGTGAAAGTGACTTCGTCTTTGAGTGCGGGCACTCTCTTCTCACCAGAATCGGCCACAAGCACGTGCTCTCCACAGTACGCGATTTGGATTTCTTTCTCCGAATGACGTGAACTAGAGAGGCTGCTAGCTGCTAAGCTAGCGTCTTTAGCGCCACCTAAAAGCAGCTGATTACCTGCCGTGGAGTCGTTATGATCAGCTGTTATGATGTGAACTAGATAGGCTGCGAGCGAGCTGCTAAGCTAGCTTCTTTAGCACCACCTGAAGGCAGCTGATTACCTGCCACGGACTAAATCAGCTTTGTCAGGAAGGACGCCGGCGACAAGGAGGAGGAGGAGGGGGGGGGAGATTGTCATGCTGAGTTGTTCAGCAGTTTTCAGTTAACAGAAGGGACAGCTTTACCAGGGAGCAGTGGATTATATTTATCAGTGAGGATGTGCAGTCGGTAAGTGTAGCTGCTTGTGTAACTTATCTTTTGTGTAAGAGACCAGTAAACGGTGGTTGACGAACGGACAAGCTGCTAATGTAGCTACAGAAGCTAACACTGTTTGGTTAACTTCACGTCAGACGCCCACTCCTTATATATTCATCAGAGTCCAGCCCTTTTACTCCGCGGATCCTCTCTATCAGCCGTGCCGTTACGTTTTTATCACATTTTTCTCTGTTTGGGACAAAATGTCCTTCACCTGCTCTGTCCTGATAAAACTTTGTTTTGGCTTTGACGTTTGCCCCGTGAACACGCTTACAGACATGTCTATCTCTCGTGCGTATTCTCGCGACAAACAAAAGTTGGGGATAAAAAGAAGTTAAAATGAGCTCATTAAATTTTCCTCCCACCCAACTATAATTAAAAATTCATTTGAAGATAATTTAAGAATTATTGTGTATGTAAAACAGCAGGTTATGATACCTTTAAGGGAAAATATAAAAAAAAATGACTGTCTTCATTCATTGAGCCCTTGAGAACATAGTGTTTCCTTTTTTTCTGCACACTATTAAATAGTTAAGCAATGTAAACAGTCTTCTTCAGTCCATCTGTGGAACAGGATTACAGTTTTCTACTAAAGGACTGAGACTTTCTTGTTGTCACGGACATGAACGATGTCTTATGTGGCTGCAGGAAGTTTGTTATCTAATACTCTTCTGTTTCGCTGTTATAACAGCCAAATGTTCTGCTATCAAAGACATTCCAGTCATTTTTTTTTTTATCACTGGTCAGGGCAGGACATTTTCAGACTAACTAGGAACCACTCAGTTTTACTTTGTCCTCTCACGTGGTCTTTAAATGTACATAAAAGTGTGTTTGATAGTGTTTAAATGTGTGTTTGTGTGTGTTCACACACACACACACCAAGCAGGTGCATTTGAAGTGCCTAATAAGACTCACGCAGCCGTTTGTCAGAGCCTTTGTAGGCAGATAGAAGCAGAAGTCAGAGGTGTGTTAGATTCATCAAAGCCAGCCAGCAGCGGACCTAAAATCCTTTTACTGCTCGGGAGAGCACACAGCTGCGCTGATTTGAAAACCACCTGACTTTACTGAGTGTGTGTGTGTGTTCCTGTACTTGCTACATTGTGAGGACCATGAGTGAAGTCCATTTTGGAAAGTATGGACATTTTGGCCAATCCACAATAACAAAGACCCTTTTGGAGCGTCAACATTTGGTTTTAGAGTTTAGGTTAGGGCTAGTGTTAGGTTAGGGTTGGGGCAAGGGTTAAGATTAGGCAATCGGTTGTGATGGTTAGAGTTCGGGGTTTAGTGACTGTCCTCACTAAGACAGATATACAAGGATGTGTGTGTGTGTGTGTGTGCATATACAGCGCTTAGTGAGTGACAGGTGGTCACTGGAAAGTATGCCGTGGTAGATTTTGAAATTTGGATTGTTTTTTAAAGTGTGAAACTTGTGGTTAGAGTGCATGCTCATCTGATGATAAAGCTCTGCATGGAAATGTGCATGTGTGTGTGTGTGTGCGCGCGCACGTATGCGTTTTACTGTTTTCCTGCAGTCTGTAATTGCTTGGCTGGGAAACCCTTGACTTTCTGACATTTGAGCCCACAGCAATCTGACAGTGATCCATGAAGAAAAAAAAGACAAAGAAAGTGAAAGAGCTGGAGAGAGAAGCTGGGAAAAAGAAATGGCAGGATGAAGAGGAGAGAAAGAGAGAAGGACAAAGTATTCCCTGTCTTCCCTTCTGAGTCCCCGAGTCCTGGAAGATTCTCCCAGGACTGGAGGTCAACCAAGGTCTAGGACCGAGAGACAGCATAGGACAAAAAGACGAAAAAGCTGTAGGAAATTTTAAACTGCAAAGAAAAAAACAAAACAAAATCGTATTGCGGCAAGCGATGGGGTGACAAGTAAAAATGAAGAAATGTGAATCCAAATGCATAAAAAGCTTTTGTTTTAACATGTGGACATCTCAGAGTATCACATCACACATCATCAGCTGCACTTATCAGTAACTACCCTCCTGTCTGACCCCCCCCCCCCACCACCACCACCACCACCAGGGAGGACAAGACTCCAGACTGGTCTGTAGGTAAACACACATGGCTGATCATGCTTCACTCTCTCCATAGTCCACTGCACAGGGCCCCTTTAATTAGATAAACTGCCTGTCCAGGCAATAAAGTGACCAGCTACTGTATCTAAACTTTACCCTTTCCAAGTCCTCAGCTCTTCTTCTCTCACTTTGTTTCTTTCTTCACTGAAAATCAATCACATTTTCCTCTTTAAAGGCAGAGTGGTACTATATCACTTAAAATCTTCTTCACACCTCAATTACAGCCAATTAATTTAAAATCTCTGACACAAAATTAAAAAAAGAAATTGTCCCCTGTGGAACAGACGGGACTGAAAAAAACCCATTCAATCGTCTTGAACGTTCTTTACGATTGAATGATGATGTGTCCATCAAACTGAACTGCTGTTTGTCTCTTCCCACCTCCCCTACCCCCCACACTCGCAATGCACCACATTGCACATCGCAGCATAAACAATCTGCTTGCTGCTATCTGTGTTGTTTGTTCTTAAAATCCACTGAAAAGAAAAAAACAGATGTGGATCAAGTCATGGAGGTGTTGACTTTTACACCGCAGAAGGGGGATTATCACTTTTAAAAAACACAGTAAATCAGCTGTTTACTAGCTAGCTAGCTAGCTTGCCACTCTGCTGTTTCGGTTGTCTCTGGCGATCTGCTCGTGAGCCATTGGGGTGCATGTTCCTGCAAGCTGGAGGCATGGCTTCGGGCGGGTGTATTTTTTTTAAATGTAGCTTGCTTGAACAGTTTTTCCAGGATCCCCTATCCTGCCTTTAACCCTTTATTTCCCCAAAAATGTCCTTATTAGAGATGTCTTTTGGGAGGCAACAATGAAGCTCACAATGACCTGAAGGTATAAGGCTGTAAAACAGTCTGAGGAGGAATGAGGTCAAAGTTGACAGATGGGTAAAACTGGATTTCATTACACAAGACCATCAACTGTTAACATTTTAAAGGGGAAGCACAGGATTTTTGACATAGGGCCTCATTTTGGAGTGAACCAGGGTCCTACTTATCACTGGAGACGGTTTTATCTTAATTTATCTCATATTCTTGTTACCGGTGGTTCTCGATGCTAATGCTAGCATAAGTCAATAAGAATCTGCTAGCATGTCATTAATAGCAATCATATCCACTCCACAGAACACCCAAGACAAATCACTTATAACACAAGACTGTCCGTGTAAATGCCGTGTTAACAAAATAATGTTACAAATAAAACTTACCTTACATCCCAAATTACACATTACATTTGAGGAACTAGTTTCTCCCCAGCAGCGGAATGATACATTGCTTCCGGGTGGCATTACAGGAGAGTGATGCGGTTCAACACAAACAGAAACGCGCCACAGTCTTTACACATTTTCAATAGCTTGTTAGTTTACAGAATTAAGAACAGTAAAAGGCAACATGGTTTATAAGTGTTTATTTTTACAGTAGCTGCTACTAGAATCAAATTCCTTCGTACACTTAATGGCAGATGATATCACTCCGCTGCCAAATACCAGAAGTAAAAATGTGTTGCTGCTGAGACACTTTATTATCAAGATGTAACAACAATACAAGGTAAGTTTCATTTGTAGCATTATTTCGTGAACACGGCATTTCCACAGACAGTCTTGTGTTATAACTGATTTGCCTCTGATGTTCTGTGGAGTGGATACGACTGCTATTATTGACAGGCTAGCAGATTCATATTGACTTATGCTAGCATTAGCATCGGGGACCACCGGTAACAAGAATATGAGATGAAATAAGATAAAACCGTCTCCAGTGATAAGTAGGACCCTGGCTCACTCGAAAATGAGGCCCTTTGTCAAAAATCCTGAACTTCCTCTTTAAGAAGGAAAAAACTATTATTTACAATTAAATCATATGTTTATCATCATAATGGATAAGAAAAAAATATACAGTCATCCTCAAAATTGTTCATGCCTTCCAATTAAAGAAAATCGACTATAGTAATTCAAATAACAAATAACTCAGACACGATAATAAATTAAAAAAAAAATTTACATAATTATAATTTAGTGAAATAAATTGTTGCTTTTGAATTGTTGTGAAAATAATAATTGAAAAATTTCAAACAAATAAAACTATCCCAGACACATGAGAGCACATTTCCTATGAACAGTGGACCAAAATACCTGTCAGCAGGTGCAGACGTCTGATTGGACGTTACAGAAAACACCTGGTTGCAGTGATTGCCTCAAAGTGTTGCTCAACTATATTTTAGCTTAGGAACTCCATTCATGCTATTTTGCTTATTTTATTTTTTGTTTGTTTTTAATAGTTTTGTTGAATCAAAATTCAAAGTCAATATGATTTTCATAGAATTTTTATTTATTATCATGTTTGTCAGTTTCAACTTATTCACTGACAGCTGATGTTTTCCCATCTTGAACTGGAGTGCATGAATAATTTTGGGGACGGCTGTATATGTCCTGAAATATGGTGTTATTTTAACAGTAAATGAAGTAAATAGTGGACAGGTTTTCAGGACTTAGCTTTTCTGTCCTCACACTTCTTGGCAATTCAATTTTCTTTTTTCCATCGCAGGAATGCCATAACAGCCTCACTGCCAAGTGCAACATTAATCTGATTGTGCAAGATGATCCTGAGGACTTTCAGTAACATCCTGCTTTATTTTCCATCTGTTTATTTTCCCACCTGCAGAAACGCTCATCTTCACTTTCTTCCTTTATAATGAATGGACCTTTTTCTCTGATTTGAAGTGAGTGAAAATTAAATAAAAACACCTGTGGAATATAAGAGAAATAAAGCAGGCCGTCGCCGTTTTGGCTGAAAGTTTCTGGCCCTGCTTCTAGTTCTCCAATCAGTTAGTTAGCAGCAACCTTTTCCTTCACCACAAAGAAATCTAACATTACCTCACTGCTGATTTCATTCACTACTGTGACGCAAAGCACGAGATAATATAGGCTGTAATTTTAGATGGCATGCAGGGTCAGAGTTCTCTACTCATCTTTATAATAAATGAAAAAATGTCAGCAAAAAAAAAAAGTAGATCATCAGCGAGCTTTCAACAGAACACATTATCTGATAAGAAATGCAGGCTAAATTACAAATATTCTGCTGCTTTCCAACACAGACACAGAGTCTACAGCAGTGACCTTCTATTTGTCACATTTACAAACACCACAGCCGGTTTGAAGTGAGGTGACCTTGTTTCCACAATGCACTGGAAATAAAGCTGGTATATAGAGTTGTTAAGAAAAGAAAAAAGACATGAATAAATATTTTTGGAAACAGAAAAGGAAATGCATATAAGAAAAATAAAAAGGGGGGGAACTTTAGGAAGTAAATGTGTGGGTCTCTGTGCAGGTTCAGATTAAAGTGCTGCTGTGTCGTTATCATAACTTCCCGTGTGCGGCCTTTCATGACCTCTTCAGGGGCCAACTGGCCGAGTTTTTTTTACATGTCAGTGTGTGTTTGTGTTAGCATATATGCTAACACACATAAACTCACAGGGTTGTTATGACACCACAGGAAGATAAGCCTGGTGCTCAAAGACCAAATACTCCGCCTCCACCATGGGAACCAAACGTAAGTTTATGTTTGCAAAATAAACTGTTATTTAAATAGTCTTTATGTGTGTTTGCTGTGTGTTTTTACATACTTCTTTTTTTTTTCTTTATGCCTCACTTCGTTTTATTAAAATATGTCCAAGGTGAACACACACGTGCTTGTGAATGTGTGAGTCACCCAGGTGTGCTTTTTTTGTGCATGTGTGTTTGTTTCAGTGTTGCTCAAGGACACCTGAATGCAGATAAGTGACACGACATAACAGCACTACATCTAAACCTTGAGGGCAGTCATGTGTAAAAATCTCACACACAAACAGATAAACATATGCACTCACACAGAAACACACAAAAACTGACACTTATTGTGGTTATAAAACAGACTGAAGACAGATGAACACAGCATTGAACCTATGGGACATCGGAGCATAAAGTATGTATGTTATGATTTCTGTCTAAGAATCTACACACACACACGCACACACACACACACTCAAAGGGTCATAAACATTAAAGATGTGTTTTTAAGTTAATACCAAATAAAGATGCATGAGAAGAAACTACTAATATGATATAATAAAGCTGAGTTTCAACAAGGTTTTTAATGATATAACACCTAAAAAATGTTTTTGTATGACTGCTACATTTATTTTTGGGGATTTTAAGCAGTTAGAAAAGCCAAAATTAGATTTGACAAAAATTCCATTTACACGCCACATAAAATATCACTGATGCTGTTCACACATGTGCTTTTTCATTTTGGCTCTGTCGACCCAATCCCGCTGAACATATCAGGAAAACTTGAAAATATTAAAAACTGCTGCAATTATATGCAGTTTTGCATTAATGCATTCTAAGATCTTTTTTTCACATTTAAGGGCAAGTTTTGCAAAAGATGGACCGTACTGTACCGTACCTCATAGTTTCAGTCCTGAATGCCCTGGAGTCCTGGAGTTAATCTCCATGCAAAACTATGAAGGTGGAAAGCTCTGACTTCAAGCAGGTAACATTTCTAAATATTGTGACGGACTGGAAAACATCCCAGTGAAGAACAGGAAAGATCTCACTCTAATGGATAATACAGAGCATCATCACAGTCCAAAAAGATTCAGAGCAACAAAACTGATTAGCAATTTACACTGAAACTGCAACTTTCCAGCACTGCTGAGAATTAAAGTGGATGAAATCATCTAGAATAACGTAGAGGAGTTCCTGAGTGGCTGCTATCACTCGCTTCCTTTTGTCTTTGGAGGAACAAAGCCAAGCCATTAAAGGTCCTTTGTGTAACTAATTTGGATATTTGTTAGCAAAAATCAAGTATTTCTTTCATAAATGTGTCTCACAATCACATCCCAATGAAAGCGCCCTCGTAGTTTATTATAAATTTGTAGGTGACGGTGTGCACAAGCGAAGGTTGCAATGTTGCATTGGCATTTTCAAATGTGGTAGCCGAAAGGGGACAGACTTGTTAGCCAAACGCGTTTTAGTTGTGCCCCCACCACGCCCACCTCCATTTGCGTTGTCACCAACGCAGAAGGAGGAGGAACAAGAGAGGACAATTGTGGATTGTGGATTGAAATGGAGGACCATCCATACTCTTTTCCCCACGAGAGGGAGGAAATAATAACTGGGAGAAAAAAAGGAGTCTATATCGGTGAAGCCATCGTTCACCAGATGGAGACAACTGGAGAGACTTAAAAACTGACATGAAGGTTGCAGCCATTCGCAGTGAAGTTTGAAACTGGACAGGATTATCCAGCATCTCTTTTATCTTCCCATTTAAGATCGATGATTTACTGTGACTTGCGATATAAAACTGCAGAGGCGGCTTGTTAGCCTACAGGGGAGAAACTTTGTTCCAACAGTTTTCAGTCGCTGTTTCTCGTCGCAGAAGTCACACCAACAGCCAACCGTGCTGACCATCTTTCAGCTGTATTTTCCAAATTTGGCATAGGGGGGGATGGGGTTGGTGTCCTCCTCTTGTCAGACAGAAAAGAGCAAAGTAATATCAGTCTCTCATTGTGATTTAAAGGTAAAGTTCGGAGTGTTCTCCCGTTTCTGTTTGTAAACACTATTCAAACCGAGAGCCCCTCCCCTCCGACTGATGGTCACATCGCCCCAAGCATCACCTTCAAAGCTAAAAAGTGGGTGAAAGCCAAACCAGTATTGACCAGTGGTTTTCAAGTGAGCTCTATCTAAAGCTTTTTCACTGCAAAATACTTCCTTTTCTTCGCTGCATCCACCATTTCTATCGAGAATTCGAGTGGATCTTGTGTCGGCTCCAGTCGACGTTTAAAAACACAAAAAAAGAGTTTGCTCCAATCACAGGTTTATCCCAACAGAACGCTACGTCTTTCACCCTGTCATTGGCTGGAGAATACATGTAAATCTCCACCCGTAAACGTCCCGAACACACCAAAACAAAGGGGAAGGTGAAGGGGGTCAGGGGAGGGGAAGTTGCAAACAAAACTCGCTGCTACATGAAAGCAGAGGCCCAGAGGTGCAGATTAAGCCGGATTTCACTCACACTAGCGTTTATTTTCAGGAGGAAAACTCCGGACTCGACCTTTAACTCTATTTCCGCCCCATGGGACCTAAGAAACGATCGTCTGGTCCCAGTCGATCTCTGTCCTGGATTCCAGATATGTTGGTCATGGATTTAAATGAAGATTTTTCTTGCAAAGAAAAAACAAAATACCGCAAAGATTTTAGATTATTTCAGGATTTTTTTGCCTCTTTGTGGACAACAGCTCTCACCGCGAGTGATGACGCTGCTCCAAGCAACGGCCGTGAATGAGACCGACCATCATTCCATAGGTGTAATGGAAAGACTCATTATTTCGGTTTTCACCTCTGTCCATTCTCTTTTCCTGTTATTGGAAAAAATAAAATAAAAAGCGGTGACATGCCAGAGTAAAGTCGCAATGGGGCATACTCGGGCAGCTGGTGACGCATGTTGCTTTTTTTTTTTGTTTGCACGAAGAGTTTCCTTTAAATCTACACCTAACACATCTGGAATCCAGGACAGAGAGCGACTGGGACCAGAAGAAAATTATTTTCTCCTCATTGACTTCCACTTTTATTTTTTCGTCTCTTACAGTACGTAGGTCCCATGGGGCTCCCCAGAAGGAAACACAATTTTCCCCTGAAGGGACATTGATGTCCTGACGTGTAGGATGTTGACATTCTCACATTTGTGACTCTCCGAGGCTTCGGTTGTGGTAATAACACGCTTAAACAGCGAGGCGCCAGAGACCACCCTGCCTTGTCGATCCACTTAAATTCATGCGCCACTAGATGGGAGTAATTCTCACACACGGGGGCTTTAAATATACTAAAATGTCCGTAAATTTATCATTATGGTCAAGTTGTTTACAGTTGCAATGATACACTAGAGACCCTGGACACATCGAGACTTGTATCACTATCTTATCCGCCTACGCTGGAACAACTGAAAAAATGTAGAACAGAAAACGTCAGAAGACTTCAGGTACCACCAAAGGTCATGACTGGGGCACATTTGCCTTTATTATCTATGTTAATTAGATTTCCTGTCAGAACATGTGCACATTGGTTTTGTATGTCTATCAGTTTTATTTTCCAATTCTTATTGTCTTTGTCACATCTGTGTCTAGAAAACCGGAGAGCTTACATGTACAAAAATTGAGGCACGAGACAGGAACATTTCTGTGCCTGTAGGTACATTTTTTACAAATGTTCTCTAAAAAGTACAAAATTAGTCTTTATGAGGCCAGAAGTGGACCTTTAAACTATGAAAAAGGGTCCAAAGTAATATAAAGTACAAATTTGTACCATTACCCTAACCCTAACCCTACCTGCAGCGTTGAAAAATGTGTGTACAATAACTATAATTAGCAGTACTTCTAAACAGTATTATAATTATAGTTATTATATTATGATTTTCATAATAATCAAAGTAATAATTATATGTATTATTATATATGTGTTTGGCCTAATATTTATATAATTATTCACTTATTATTAGCATCTTTGATTGTTGTCATAATCTCTATTTTATTGACTTTTATTTTTCATTTTTAATTGGTTTAATTGTACTTTATTAACTCATACAGCTTGATAAGGTACAAAAATGTACCAGGATCGAAGAGTACAAATTGGTACCTCTATTTTTTAATGGTGTGTACATCTCAACAAAGTAAAAAGTAAATAATCACAATAAACAGGGACATCTTTAGAATTGCAAACATCCTCTTATATTTTGACATACACACATCAGGTGCCTGTAAATCAGTCAGTCACATCCAAATTCACATTTTGAATTGCTCTTACATTGATACGAAACTGGTCAGTCCATGCATAAGGTGACACTGCGATGTCTCTCTCTTATTTCCATCTACTTGACTCTTCTGTCTCCATTTTCATTCACCCCATACTCTCCCCTCCCCTCACTTGTCCCGTCCTTCGCTTTAATGTGCCCTTCTGTTCAATCTTTCCTCATCCCACTTTCTCCTTCATTCCCCCTCTCATCTGCCCTTGGCTCTCATCCCTTGTTGTCTTCTGTCTGCTCCTGTTATCATCCATTGCAATTCTGTTCTGTGTGACACTTCTGCTGGATTTCTACATAATGCACCAAAACTGCCCCATGTGCTGCTTTATCACGAGTACAAAGAGTGTGTGGTTGTGTGTCTATTCCTGGAAATGTGTGTTTGTCAAAAAAAGAAGCATAAAGCCAAAGAGGATCCTATAAAAGTCTTAATAATAATTTTCCTATGTGGGAAAGAGGGAGTACAGGAGCACTTTAAATTTGAAGAGATTGCTTTTTGTTAGGTTATATGTGAGCTTTTTTTGTGTATATTTCATTTAATTGATCTTTTTTCTTATTTTCATTTTTTTATGGGTGATATTTTGTTATTGTTTATGTAGTGACTGTCATTTATTACATTTAGGTTTAGGTTATATTTTCTTTGTGAGAGAGAATGTTGTATATACATTGTCTGAAAAAAAAGTGAAAAAAAGTGATGCATTTATAGCCTGATGTAGACCCCAGGAAGAATAGCGACTGCTTTGTCAGCTAATGGTGGATCTAAATAAAAAACAAAAAAAAAAAAACAGTATGAATCACATATTTTGAACAGAATTTTGAGTGTTTGTCCCCTTAAACAGATTTACAACCACACTTTTTCTCAGCTTGCTCGTCCAGCATCTACAACATGGCTTACCCTGCACACTGATGTGCATCTTCCTAGAATTGCAACTACACGTCTTGGGGATAAAGCCTGCAACAACAGTGATTGGTTCACTTGCTTTGCTTTGTTTATATTGCGAATTGCAAGCTCTTATTTTCACAGGGGATTTTTGGCAAAATCTCAGAAAGTTGCAACAAAGGGGTTATATATAGACAAAGATATATTTCATTGGTGAAGACGCTACATTCAGTCACTCTATTGAATAATTAAAATTACTTCATGCATATAAAACCCATCTTGTCATTTCTGTTAACTGAGAATAAAGAGAAATGAATATAGGAGAGATAAAAAGAACAATTTAAAACAATATAAATATGGAAAGTTGAGCAAAGATCCCTCAGTAGGACACATGCATCCCAGACTATCATCAACAATGAATACACACGAGTGGGGATTCACGCATTTGTCAGGAAAGCAGCTGGATGGAGGGATTGGATTGAATGCTTGAGGGAGGGAGAAGGACGGTGAATGAGACGTAGGGTGTGAGGATAGAAGCAACGGTTTGATGAATGGGGTTTTATGGAGGATGGGAAAATGTAAATGTGTGCAGGGGGGGGATAAGAAAGTGACCTAAAGGGGAACGAATAGTTGCCAGACGGATCGGATAAGAGATTGAGACAGAAAAAGAGATGGAAAAAGGGGAGACGACGGATGGGACACAGAAAGATGGAGCCGCACCGGGAATAGATATCACTTTTGTTGAAGACTGAACTTGTGCCAGATATGATTAGAGACTTGGCCAAAAACCCTTAAGCATGGGTAAAACCTTTTGCTGGAGTCTATGCGCTGAAGGGATGAGTGGGTGGGTTAGTAGGATCAGGAGTTAAAAGAGAGGCAAGGCTGAGGAGGAGGACGAGGGAGGAAGAGGAGAGTGGAGTGTTAGGTGAGGATGCCCTTAGGAGGCCAAATAGGCTTATGTAAGGCCACTGCGGCGAGAGACAGGAGTCATGACCATTTACTTCTGTTTAAATGCACACACATGCTGGCTAGCTTCCCAGACATCTCTCCTGAGTATTTGCGTACACTGACACACCCAAACAAAGACCTGGTTCTGCAGACACACAAATACAGAGATCCAGAGAGGAATCGAAGCAAATCAATACCAGCATAATGGCACAACAAACAGATGCACGGAATAAGGCGCCAAGAAACGCATTAAGTTCAGACATAAAGATTTACATTTAACAAAGCCTTTGGTCAAGAATTTATCTGCCATCTCATGCCATCTAAAGTTATAGTGGTGCATTTAATATGGATTTAAAGGGCTGAACCCAGCTTTAAATTAAGGATATTTGTGGGGAAAAGGTCCTTCAGCAGAAAAGAAGAGTCTTAAAGCAAAAGAATTTATTAAGCTGCTTTTTGTTCACCATTTTTCTTATCAGTCTCTCTGCCATGGTTTTGTCTTAAGTTAAAAGTCTGATCTACTTACCTTTAAAATTCTGTTATTTATTTGTAACTTAAAACATGTTATTTGTTATTGTCCATCTTTACTGTGCCGTTAATTTTAATTAATGTGGCTGAATCTGAGCAGACAGTAGCATTTGCATAGAGCCAAATATACCGAATGGAATCGGTTTGAAAGCTCTATCAGAATAAAAATCATCCATATATACACCCGTGCAAAACGGACTCGGTGCTGCCTCCTACTCGTGCCGTTGTCTCTCATCATCCCCAATGGCGAACGAAGTGGGGAGCTGTAGGGGCTGCAGAATTAATACTACAAAAAATGTCACATAAAGAGTAAATAAAACGCATAAATGAAAAAACATTAGAAAGAAAAAGAAAAGAAAAGAAAAGAAATAGGATAAAACAGGCAAGTTTGGTTTGTTAAATTAAATAATCAAACAGCAGAAATTACTTAAGTTAGTTAATCAATGTCCAGTTATTTTGGATCTACCTATGTTTACATGTCAGAGGGGGTGACCATTTTTTGCAAGTTATCAAATGCACACAATCTACTGGTATAAAATCAGTTTCTTCTTTTTTTCCTTTTTCTCTGCCATGAAGAACCTCCAGGACAGTTTAAAGTATCTTGAGTGTATTTATTACTCTTTTTTTTTTTTTTCCCCTTTCATTTCTTTTTGTTGCTGATTTATATGATTTGGTTTCCCTCTGTCTTGTGCTTTGGTGACTTTTTTACAACCATCCTAAGTCACTTCCTCATCAGCAGCACACAGGAGGTGAGAGGTGTGACGGAGCTGTTGTTAAAAGGTTAAGAGTGCCATAAAGTCACACCTGCAGAAGTATTAAAGGCAGACAGAAGGGGAAAAACAAAAGAAAAAGGTGCAGGTGCTGCTAGTCAGAGCTAATCTTGAGCATATAAATCTGGGAAAATCCCACAAGTTCACACCAGACTTTGTTAATTAAAGCCATAGCGCAGTCTGATTGTCGGACTGAGCTGCACATCCACATGTCAACTCCTACAGAACTGAACTTTTAAAAAGTAGAAGAGAATGAGATAATGCAAGTAGCACACTTAGGCCCTGGTTTATGAAAACTTTGCATGTATTAAAATGTGCGCTAACTTGATTGCACATGCAAAACACTACTGCAGCTATTGACCAAAGGGGCGCAGTGAGGATTGTGTCTGTTAAACAGGACAAATAGTACCCACAATCCATTTAGCATGACTGCCTTTGACGAATATGCAATATGGGTGTTTCTGGCAGAACGGGCAAAATCTTGGAAGGAGAATATGCAAATAAACCTGTTTTTCACGCGTGATTTATCAAACATGAAACGGATTGCAGTGGCTGTTTTTGCACCTATATTTCGTACACCTGAAAAGCAGGTATTACAGATCTGGGCATGAAAAAGTTCCTCCTTTTTCTGTCAGAAGTGGTGCAGTAATAGTGCACTATCACTGGCTGAACGATTTGTCCCGCGAATACGTCATCACACACAGTGTCCAAACTTGGCGTGTGGAAACGTCCTTGTTCTGGGCATTCATTAATGCTATGAAATCGTTTCCCCTGGGCACACAGATGTGTCTCTGTGCGATTGAATTAGCAGAAAAGTCACTGGTAAGTGGCTGGCAGTCGGCTGAAAGGGGAACTTTTTCATGCCCAGATCTGTAACTGGCCCATGTTTACGCAATAATGGCTGCAGCTTCTGGATGACGGCAACAACCCAATGCTGCAGGACTGCAGACATGCAGCACTGGGTCAAAATCATTTCTCATGAGCGGTTAGGGCAACGCATTCAGTTTTTATTATTTTAATAAATTACAATCAACACTACAAACACCAGGTTTATTATAAAGACAAACCAATGCCGATGTTCTCTGGAGCTGCTGGCATTGTGTCACAGAGCAGCACCTCATGCGTAATACTGTAGATTTCAGATCTTCAAGACTGCAGTCGGTTTCATTTGTTCCAACAGCAGCTCCTTATCCATGTCCACTGCAGCAATATTTGTTGTATTATTTTCATTTTATAATCATCATACTTATTTTAGATCATATTTTATATTTGCCTCTCACACTAACATCTTTATCTCCATCGAGATTTATTTTGTGGTTACGACTTCCACGCTCTTCTGAACTTTCCATGGCAAAGCAATAGCACATGTTAGATCCTCATTTAAATACTGCTGTTTGCACCTGTTACCATTGCCATTGATGGGCACAGACCCAGCAGACTCAGTAAGATGTTCCAGTTGTAGTGTGGTGAGGTTCCATATGTTGACCTACAACCTCCCAGCCCAGATCCAACCTGGAACCTATATGGGTTCATATCCACAGGTTATATAATTGGACAAGTCAGGGTTTGGTCCTGGCTTCAGTCCAATGGAAAACTAAAGCCCCGTTTCCACCCGCGGGTCTGGGTCGGGCCAGGCCGGATCGGGTGGGTTTTGGTACGGATGTGTTGATTTCGCGCTGCGTCCCCACAGCAACCTGTACCCTTACTCTGGAGGCGCTGGACAGCCCTGCTACGTGATCGCGTGACATCATCGCCATGCAGCGCCGTTTAACCAAAACACCGCGCCACACGTGACAGAAACAAAAGGAGTCACCCCGGCTTTGTTTTTACGCTTGGTCAGGAGGGAAGTAAGATTTTTCAACAAATCAATGTATTGCTTTGTGTTAGCTCCACCTCTTTGGTCCGGATCGGTTAGATCAGTACCCCAACCGAAGGGTGCCCAAAAAGTAGGCCGGGTCGGGTCGGAAATAAGGGTACCCGTCCCAGTTTTTATCTGTGGAGACGCAAAAAAACGTGGACCGATCCGGCCCGACCCGACCCGACCCAGACCCGCTGGTGGAAACGGGGCTTTAGATAGACCATCAAAGTCTATCTCTGGCTAACAGCATGCTAAAAATACAATAAAGTACTTATTGCACTGTGTTTTTCCCAACTGTATGATGTATGATCAGTAGCATCAGACCAAATCTCCATGAAGTGACTATTTCATGACACCTGAAGTTATAATCAACCAGGCGAACTCATTCTACCCTATACAGTATACCTGTAGAAGAGCCAATAAATAATGCAAACATACAAAAAGATCAACAAATTAAGTCAAAGTTATTTCAAGGAGGTAAATGGCTGAATCCTGCAGTCAAACTTGGAACTGGTTCCACAGCAGAGGAACTGGCTCTGCCCCCTGTTCTGCTCTTGGAAAATCTGGAAATAACAAGCAGACCAGAGCAGATGGCATAATAGCAGAGGTGGAAGCAAATGAGAAATAGCTTTTTATATAAGTTCAAAAGGTCAAAGAGACAGATTTCTCTTTTATATTATTTATTGGATGGAACGATACTGAAATACTGCAAAAATAAGAAGTATGCTGCTTTAGTAACAACAAAACATAAATGTACTCTGCTTCATGTCGGTTATGCATTTATGTGCATGCCATCTTGGGAGGGGCAAGATCATTTAGAAACCCTAAGGCAATGTAACTGTGATAAACTATTAAATTGGTTGTGGGATGTGTCAGTTCCAATATATTACTGCTGCAGGAGGTGGCACACGTGTTATGGTGTATAAGTGTATAAATATCACACCAACTGAATATTTTTATTCTCTTTTTTTATGTGAACATGAAGAAGACAGCATCCAACAAAGTTCAGCCAAAGTTAGAGTGAATCCACTCCTGCAGAGTAAACATTCACACTTTCTGCCCCAATTATGAAGAGCAACAAAGCTGAGTCGCTATAGTTCATCCGTCCAACAAATCTGATTATTAGAGTGATGAATTATTGCCACGAAGGGGCAGGATAACCTAATTAGGCAACAATTTAAAACTTAAATTTAGCCTAAGAGTTGGATAGAAATGCGATCAGATATGATTGATAACAGTTTGAGCCATGAGATTAAAGCAAAACACGTAAAGAAGTCACTCTTGAAAACTTTCCATCACAGAAAAAAAAAAGCAAACATCAAATATTTTCTCCCAGAAACACACAGAGTCCGACATGTAAACTGCAGATCACTCACAGAGCATGAAAAGGAATAAGTGATGTCATTTTTCAGGTACTGCAGAAAGCGACTCATTAGCGGCTAAGACCTGCTGGTCCTGGATTAAAAGCTAGATGATTATCAGCAATGCTCATCATTCATCTGCTCCCTCTTTTTCCCCTTGTGTTCCTCCCTCCCTTCCTATCTGTCATGCACACACAAAAACACACCCAGTGTCTAACTTTCCAAAGGACCTGCAAGCTGAAAAAGATGGAATGATAGCATAGAGCAAAATAAATGGAATAAACTGACTGAGATAACTTGTGATGAGCTGTGAGCTCATCCCATGTTGTGCACTCCTGACACTGATGCCACTGATTAGAAGACAATCTAACACAACAGAAGTCAGAAATTACAACGTGATGTCACCGATAAATTAAACGGGAGCGTTTCAACAAAGGATGTTATTTTCAGCCTTTAATTTGAAACCGTCTGCTGTTGTTAACGTGACAACTGCTTCCTAAAGCTCCAAAACAAGTTCAGTCACAAGATGACAGAAGCAACAGATTACTTGTCATTTCAACTCGGTGTTGATAACTTCCCTTTGAAAAGTCCCATAAATGTTTCAATAAACAATCCAGATAAGACGTGTTACAGAGGTTCAAGGCAGCTATTAGTCAGAGCCACCCACTTCTCTTGCGGCCCATGAGGCTGCCATTTCTACATGACCTCAGCAAATGGAGGAAACAAAGCTTCATTGAAAGAAATCCCAAGTGTCTGTTTTGGCTCTCACTGCAGCTCGTTATATGCTTCTTTTATTCTCAGATTTATCCCTCTTCACCTCTGTAATCTTTATTAAATGTTTCTCTTTTGCTTCCAGCAGCTTGTTGGGTAGGAAGCCACATGTGCTACGCTCACCACATGAAGGTAAAACAGCTTTTAATGCTAAACACAATTCCAGATGACAGATTTGTAACTGCTTAACAAGACCCGGTAACAATCATTTTCCTTTTTGGAGTTTGTCGGGCGTGAAAATTTGATCCAGGCCCAACAGGAGCACCGAAATGTCTTGTCGCAGTCTCCTGCTTTTAATGAGGCCTAACTGAAAGGCCAGGGTTCAGAATGATGCCACATAATGGGTCTTTTTTTTTCTTTTTTTTTAGCATTGTGTGTTCATCAAGCTGATATTAAAGTGTCCACACAGAAGATATAATATAAGCTGGAAGCAGGGAGTTACTTTTTGAATAAACAAGGCCCTCATTCCCTCTGAATTAAAACATTTAACTGTTAATTTTATATACTCTGTGAGATTTGCAGTAATGGACAAGAATTATCTCAAATCTTAGTAACACATGGATTCAACAAGTAGGCTATAAAAACAAAAAAAATTTTTTCCCCATTCCCCCCCCCTTCCAGTTACAATTGTGGAAAACTCTAACTTCTGTTGTTGTTGGGTTTTTTTTTATCGCTTTCTGAAGAGAAACCACATGGCATACCACGAAATCCCTGATAAATGATGTACAGTCGTCCCCAAAATTATTCATACACTCCAATTAAAGAGGGAAAAAAATCAGCGGCCAGTGAATTATTTGAAATTGACAAAATTAATAATAAATAAAAAATTTATGAAAATCACGAGACTGATTTTAAATTGTGGTTCAACAGAAATATTTAAAACAAACAAAAAACAAACAAACAAAAAAGTAAACCAGCATGATGGGGCTCCAAAGCTAAAAGGTTGTTGAGCAACACTTTGAGACAATCACTGCAATCAGGTGTTGTCTCTGATGTTTAAAAAGACATCTGCACCTGTTGACAGGTATGTTGGTCCATTGTTCATAGGAAAGGTGCTCTGCCTTTTTTTTTTCCCTTTCTTGTTTTGGGTCCTTTTTTTTTTTTTCCTCTCTTTTTTTTTTTTCTTACCTTCCTCTTTTTTTTTTTTCTCTTTTTTTTTTTTCCCTCTTGCCCCCTCCTCTCCTTAAAATGTCCAGGACAGTTTTGTTTGTTTGTTTGTTTGTTTTATTATTATCATTTTCAACCACAATTCAAAAGCAATATTTTATTTCACTAAATTATCATTTCATTTATTATTATTATTATTAGTTTCTTCAGTTTCTTGTTATATGAATTATTGTGAATTTAGTCTTTTCTTTAATTGGAGGGTATGAATAATTTTAAGGACAACTGTACCTAAAAAGCTAACAAGCCACTGACTTTATAGTCAAACTGACTGATATGTTTTGAACACATGAAGTGAAAAAAAGTTGGCACTGGCACTGAAATAATGGGGGGCTGTGTAAAATATGAAGTAAGTGTAGTTCATGTATTTTTTGAACATCTGTTGCAGAAAAAAAAAAGATCCTCCTCCAACTTCTATTTCCTCTTGTATAATAAGTGTTATCCTGTCTTTCCCATTGCTGAAGGGATGTTTAGCCAAACAGAAATAAACAAAAAGGAAAATAAATCCTCAGGCAGAACACTGAGGGCACAGTCTTTATATGACAGACCAAAGACCCATTTTACATTTAAGGAGCCACGGTTTTTGAGCTTCTTTTCAGGCTCATTTATTTGCTACATTCTTTTTTACATTCTGTTTACAACCCCCAACTTGCCAGTTGCCATGACTTATTTATATGCTTCCGTCAATCACTTTCCCAAGTGATGGCTTATAATTCAAACTAGGCACCTGTCTCCATCATGATGCAGTGTCCAGATGAGGTGCTCATTTCATTTAAGACCATTAGACTGGCTGGAAAAATCAGATGTGACAGACAGGTTTCCCCTTCACTGACTGGTTTAGTTTTCTACAATTTAGCAAGCTATAAAAGTTTACAGTGCTAACAGCAATACACATCCAGTTCATTATGGAATTTCATTTGTGTAAAATTTTAAGTTTTAGACTTCATTAACAATCACCAAAACAATCTCAAAGGTACATCAGCCATGAAGATATAAGAACATAAAGAAATAATATGGCATTTTCCCCAATCTGACCCTATACCTGTCCTCTGAAGTCAGTACTGTCTCACAGACATACGTATGGGGCTTTACCATTTTACAACTGTAATGCCATATCGTGGTAAAAAAAAAAAAAAGGTGTCTAGAAAATAAATAAACAAACAAATAAATAAATGATCTTTACACAACTAAAAGACTCAAAGTGTTGTCATTTTCGACTGCTCCTGTCTAGAAAGCCCTATTTCCACCAGTGGGTCTGGGTTGTGACAGGACTGTTAGGTGTGGTAAGGTCAGGTGCCCTGTTGTTTCCACAGCCAACTGTACAGAGTAGGCGGCGTATCGACCCGATAGAGATAGCTGCATCAGCTACGTAACAGTGTGATGTCGTAGCAGTGTGATGTCGTAGCAGTGTGATGTGGCATTGATCACGCCGGCTGTGAATTAAAGTGAAGAAGAACACAACACCGAAAAAAGGAGGAGAGTGGTGGACATCCAGCAGTTTGTGTTATCTCTTCTTGTCATGTGGCTTTAAATAACAGAAAAACAACCATATATTTAACCATGACGCTGTTGCCGCTTTGTTCTTGGCGCTGAGTTGCACAGGAAGTGATGACTCTCTTAAGCAATAAGTGAATTGTAGCAAGTCAAGCTCCGCCTTTCTGGATCATATCCATAATTACTCTCTGTTTACATACCGTTATACTTGCTATACTTTTGATACTGTTTATAAGCTTCTAACAACTTATTTTAAGCTTTTATTTATTTTATTTCTTACGAGGTAGAATCTCGCTCATATGGCCACTTATAAAAGAAATCAATAATAAATCAATGTTGGTTTTTTACCGTTAAAATCGTAAGTTTTTCACAAGAAGCGGCTGAGTGGACTATTTAGCATCTCTCATTAAAGCTGTGAACACAGCACCTGCAGCTGAGTCGGTCTGCAGCTGATAATCAGGCCTGATCAGAGGAGGGAAGTTAGATGATGGTTTAATGTTATTTTGCGTGATACAGTTTTACTTCAGAGGGACAGACGGAGCCCATTAAGCCTGCAGGCTGCTTTCATAGCGATGCACCGTCACAGACATGATCTGGTGTCTCCAGCCCAGCGTCCCGACCCACACACGAGCTCCGGCGGCTGTTGGTCGAACAATCATTGCCCGCAACAAATAAACATTCCCGCATCACACCTGAACTGCAGAGATGCTTTTCTTTATTTAAAACAAATAACCAAACCAAAAAAGAGAAAAGAAAAGAAACGCCTTTCACTTATTTCCCTTATCTCCATTAATTAGGTACTTGGATCAGTACTCGGTATCAGCAAGTACTCAAATGCAAACGTACTCCTACTTGGTTGACAAAAAAGTGGTATTGGGATATCCCTAGTCTCAACAAAGTATGAAAGTATGATGGATCGGGTGGGATTTTAGGGTACCCTTCTCAGTTTTTGCCTGTGGCAACGTGGAAAAATGCGGACATACCTGTCTGCCCCCCCCCCTCTCCCCCCAACCCAAACCCGTTGGTAGAAACAGGGCTGTAGTGAGGTATGGATGGGATGTCCAAACTATGCTCTTTTCAATACAGAAACTGAAAACAAAAACATCATCCAAAAGAAACCCCAGTGATGAACAAGAGCTATTCATGAAAGTAGTTCCACAAAAAACCCTAAGCCCAGTCTGTTGGGTGGGAGTTCTGTTAGAGTTACACCACCACCATCCCCTCCTGCTTCAAATACCATACTACAGTTCTTTTATGGCCTAAACAGTCAAATGAATGCACCACTACAACAAAGCTGCTTCTTATGTTTCCATCTGCACTCTCTCTGCAGTACTGGCACTAAATTCCATCTATATTGTGAGTTATCACCAAATTATGCAGCGTTACAGGTTTGTGAATATTTCTCATATTTTTGACAGATTTGGGAATACAAGTCTAATCCTATCCCAATTCACCTTTAATTTGCAATGACCCCGCTCCCTCTCTCCCAGCATACCTTCCTCTTCACCACCTCGCAGGTGAAAATGTTTGCATACCCCAAATCATAATAAACCCTCACACTGACCTTCTGATCTGATCATTCCTCACCTCCCAGTCCCCTCCCTCCATCATCTGTCCAAATATTAGCCTCTCTAGCATCACATTCCAGTGATTTCAGATTTTCCTGTTTGTCCCCTATTAAAACGCCACCCTTTTTCTCACATTAATGGTTTCCTTCAATTCATTTTCCACCATTAGAAATACTTTGTTTATCCATCAAGTGATGGTGGGATATACAAACCTGAAAATATTACATCATTAAAACTTAAATGCCATATTTCAGACAAAACATTAAAGGCCATATGGCAGAGTATGCTGAATGAAACCATTTTCAAGTGAGTAACTCTTATTTTTAACATGGTAAGGGCCCCTCTTTAATGATCAGTGTGCAAAGAAGTCATTTAAAGCTGAGCAACTGATCAAGGTTATTATAGTTAACTAAAGCCAACAAAAAAATAAAAACTAACATTAAAAAAACATTTTCCTTAATTGAAATAAAGATAAAAAACTGCAGTTTTTATAAAAAATTATGACAAATTGAAACTGTATTATGTCTTTACAAAACTAACTAAAACTAACCAAAATTATTGAAAAAAATCCTTCGTTTTAGTCTTTGTAAATTTATTCATTACATCAGCTTTTTGGGTTGATATGAAATCTATTTCTATTTAGTCTATTTACTTTGCTCTACCAGTTCTACTCTGAGTGACTTCCTGATGATTTTGAATGTCACACCAGACAAATACCTATAATTTATTAAAGTTGTACTTCCGTGGTCATTTCATTAATATTTCTGTGTTCTCCATTATTATTGAATGCATTCTGCATAGTTTCTGTTAGAAAAAACCTTCTGGTATCTTTGTATCCAGCTGTATTTGTATACTAGAAGAGAGGCTTGTGGTCCAACGTCAGGCTTTTCCGGGTCCTTCTCATGAATTTCCATCTGATTAGCTGCCTCCTATCAGTGTATGAAGGAAGCGCCGCCCTCCGCTCTTATTTTGTTACAAATAGGAAATAGAGCCAACAAACAAGTTTGTTCCGCCATGCTAACAAACAGTTAGCTAATTAGCTTCTCAACTCCGAAGCTACAGTCGTGCCGTCTTTACTTCTAGTGTGTAGTGGAGGGTTACCTGCCTTCCAATGGACAGATAGAAACCCCACGTGGGATACGCTATTTGCAATGTGACGTAGAAGTGCAAGGCTGTTCCCGATTCGCTCTTTTCTTCGTATTGTTTCTGTGATGAGGAAGCACAGCCGACTGGGGGGAACGCAACGCTAGCAAGTCAGCATGTGTAAGTAAACAAGGGGAAACCCTCCGTATTTCAGAAGGAGCAAGTTAAATGGGTTTTCAGTGGAAGGAGGCCTTTAAATTTATGAAACTCAGCATTTTCCAAAAACAAAAACTAACTTAAACTAACTGAATTTAAAAACAGAAAGTCAAAACTAAACAAAAACTGAAACTGATAAAAAAATCCAAAACTATTATAACCTTGCAACTGATGCTTTGTTTCATGACCAGCTTAAAAAACGAGTCTGCAAATTTTTTTCTAGTAATTTTTTAGTTCAGGTTTCCAACAAAAGCTTTCATTTATTAAGTTGAAACACATAGAAATACACTCGGGGTATTAATGTTCCAGTATGAATACAACTGCAAACAACTTGATGCATGACAATATAGCCGTTCATTCATGTTCTTACCAGAGTGCAATCTGGAACATTTCCCTTTGAAGAGAAGAGAAAAGCGTGAATTCAGTCAGACTTACAAACTGATAAGTCATCTGTTTTTTGTCAGGAACTACAGCTGAATATACTGATTGCATCTACAGTGCAGGGATCCTGCGTCTCAGGTGTTTCAAGTGGCGAGTTTTCACTTTCATTTCTGACAGATTGATCTCATCTGCGAGGAAGTCGTTTAACACCTGGCTGCCTTATCTTCTGTTTCTCACCAAGAAAACTGGGGGTCTGGGGGTGTTTGTGTTCAATTTAGTTGTGTCTTTAACCTGCATACCTCTTAAAAGGTTGCTGATGTTGATCTTCCACCATTTGCGCTACATACACAGTTTTCATTGTGTGAGACACACCTTCCCAAATAGCCCCATATGGATATTTTCTGTTCATCCTCAACGTGTTTGATACCTTATTCCTTCTAGCTGAACCTCCCCTGTTCAGATGCCCTTCACAAAAGCCACCTTCTCTAAAATCCCTCGGCACTGCAATGATACTAAACTGTAATGGAAGCTAAAAGCCCTTGTCCAGGCCCACCGTGTCACATTGTTGTCATGATGCTAAGTTTAGCCTGCCCTGTGCAGGGAAATTTTCACAGTCAGCAACCTTCCACTAACCCTTTTCCTCCCCGATTCACCCGACCGGATCTTTTCCTGGTATCTTCCCATCAGGGAAGCCACTTTGTCTTTGCCAGTATATTCCATGATGTGACGAGTGCTGTTCCTCTCTGGAAACTACACACTCAGCAGCCCCCTCCTCACCCCTGTTTCACCACATCTCAACCAGCAGTGGAAAGGAAATAATTACAACAATTTATAGATGTGTTTTTCTATTATTTTGACATTTTGATTAATTTCTCTCTCTCTAAATGGAATATCACTCAGATAAAATGAATGTGCATGCTTGCAGATGGAAGTGTGAAGACGAAAAAGTGTAACAAAACAATCATATCACCCATATGATCATTTAAATGCATTCAAGTATTATGGGCCTTACACAATAAATACTTGAACTTGCCTTCCAGTGTGCTGTGATTTTACAAAAGCAGCTTTAAATAATTATGCATAATTTATCTGTTTATTTCTATTTTTAAAAAAATCAATAATCTTAAAAAATATATATTAGCTTATAATAATCTTGATTTTATTAAACAACTCTGCCAATGATGAAAACTGCCTTTTTTGACCAGAAACACAAAATTCCTCATTATTATTGATAACAGTAGGCATTGCAAAGGGATCAATGTTCATCCAGGAGCCCCTCTTTGATATCACCTTAGTGATATCAAATGAGTCCTTCATTGAACTTGGAAAATCATGGATAGTTTCTGCCTGTGTGACAGTGTGGGGTCAGTGGGAGTCTTGGGATCAAATCCCACCCCGGCCTTCCTTGCCACATTCTGGCGTAGTCGGCCCTCACAACAAGGATAATAATTCCCCCTAAAGTTGCTGTTTGGAGAAATACAGCTGACCACCATCATAGATCTGCCTTTTAAGGTTGCAGGTTATCGGTAGGGCTGAGTTCAGGAGATGATAATCTCTAAATCGCACATTGTTTTTTACAGTGATTACCTTGTTTAAGCTTTCAAACATCCAGTGTTTTCATTCTTTTGGCAGGATATTGCACTATTTTATACTTCATTTGCAGAAAGCTTCCTCTTTCTTCCAGGGGAAATTAATGATCAAACCTGTCTGAGATTGTCATCAGTGATCTAAACAGATAGGAGAAACAACGACAGCAAAACCCTCAGAAAACTAAAATCTAGATGTTAAATTAACTGAAATGACACTTGCATGCATTTGGAACACTGTGCACAAGATCATCCCTCTAACTTCCTGTCTGACCCTGAAAAATGTGCAGTAATACACACAGATGAGTTCAAATGGCTCTGTAAAATGCACAACCGTGTGAGATGACCCTAACATTCACCCTATCTGTTCCAGTATGATGGTGTTACACGCTCCACTAGCTTCAGATCCACAATTTTTCCAGTCAGCAGCTTTACAAGACCTAACTATTTTTTAGCCATTTTGACCTCTTGAATTTTTTTTCTTCTACGTTGAGGATTGTTGATCCTTGTGGTATTAGTGTGCTTTCCATCTTTTCAGCAGACACATAATCTAAAATCGACCACCTTCAATTCTAAACATAGAAGAGCAAAGTCATTTTACAGAGCTTAATTCTTTTCTATTAAAAATGTGTGGTAAAAGAGTGTTTCATGTGCAGGGCTGACAGTTGTTGGCACTATTTTATCATTGTGCTTACTTTGAATGTTTTTTTCATGTTTAGCTTGTTCTTTTTTTCCCATTTTTGTCATTCAGCTTGTCACTTTGTTCATTTCCTTTTTACTCCATAAAAACGAATGCCTGCTGCACATGAGAGCTTTCTGCTGAGCAAGAAGTCATTTGAGACGTTTGCTCAGCAGATAGCTCGTCGTGTGCACCTAATTGATGGCAAGGTTTTTGCCTCGCAAGGCCTTGAGGTAAAAATCAAACACATTAGATATTTTTTGTCACTCGAGGCAAAAAACTCACCGTGCACGCAACTTGATTTAGAGATTAATATTTTGCAAAAAAAGATCCAAAGAGTCATGCGGTTTTGTGGATCTTTTCGAATAAAGACTGAATTGTATTTCATTTTTATTTCTTTTTGTTCTTCGTATTCAGTAAATTGTATCAACATCCTGCTGTAATAGTGCCAGTTGGTGGCAGTAATGCATCTTCATTGAGTTTGCCAACCACCATTAAAATCAAAAGAAGCAGAAATCAGGTAGTTAGTCTGATGAAACATCATATAAGCGGGTATAGCCTGGCACATTTCCACCAATTTATCCTCTAAAATGTACCTGACTGCCATCGTCATGTGATCGGAGGATGCATTTTGATTGGTCACTCCAATTTCTGCCTTCAGCAGATGCTCAAGTAGCGCGCACGGTAAGTTTTTACACATTTCAAGGCAAAAAATATCAAATGTGTTTTATTTTCACCTCAAGGCTTTGTGAGACATAAAAATTGCTGAAAAATAGGTGCACATGGCGAGCTATCTGCTGAGTAAATGTCTCAAATGGCTTTTGGCTCAGCAGAGAGCTCGCGTGTGCAGCAGGCACAAGCCAGACATGACTGAGCTAAAAAATCAGGCTGGTATTTCAAAAGTGGTTAATTTTCCTATGCATCTATATCTTGATGCACAGTTATTGTTGTTGAAGCGTATAAAATAAACACATCAGAGGAAAGTTTGCATCTAGACGGAGTTTTTTGTTCAGTATAAGGGTGAAAGATGTAAAGATCTGTTTTATTAATACTTCAAATTTGTAAAGTGGGCGATTCCTCACGCGTGCCTCAGGCCTGAACTCCTGTGAACTCCTCCATCATGCACCAGTGGAAGTTTAAATAAGCTTGATTGAAATTTTTCCAGAAGTCTACATTGTGAAGCCATCGTGACCACTGGAATATAAAGTTTATTTTCTTTGACATGCGGACCATCTCTGTCCACGCTGTCCTCTTCCACCGTCTTCTCCACCGTCAATGTTCCACGTACGAACCTCTTGTTTGTTTCCAAATCTGACTTGATTCTTCACATTGTTTTCATAGTTAACCTGTTGAATATGTCAAGAAAAGCACAGACATGACCTCTCTCCTGCCCTCTCCTATCCACTTGTTTTTCCTTCTTTCCAACTCCTTTCCCAGCGGGCAGCTCTCGGTCTTACCTGCAGCGAAAGCTGTAAAGTTTTTATTCCCTGCACACCATGTTGAGGAGAATATGCAACTTCTTATACTCACAGTTCATCCTATAAATCAGTTTGCAGCTTATTTTGCTATTTAATCCCTCTTTTTATCCTTTGTGTCACTCCACATTTATGTCAACATTTATATAATCCACTATTATTTCATTCATTAAGTGAGCACTGTTGACATGTTACATGTGTTTTTTTGTATAACCTATAAAAGAGGCATCTAGGTTGGGGTAGGGTTTTGTTTCCTCCACCCATCTTTTCCATCTGGTACAAGAAATGTGTTTAAATAGCAACTGGTGCTCCCCAATTTTCACATCCCCTCTGCATTCTCCATTACTCTACATTTGGTGTTTTAACTGTTAACCTGCTCTGAAATCTCACACCCTCCCCCACAGTTAAAGCAGATGTGTGTCTGTTCCATTCATTAACAATAATGGCAAAAGAAAAAAAAAATCTCATGTGAAGTTCCACAGTTTCTGTTTCTTTGTATCAACTAGGGCTCTTAATTTTCTTTTTTATGACCAGCCACAGTTTCCGTAAACCAGGTTGTAAGTGCAAGAGATTGCATTTAAACATGTTATTTGTTGTTTTGTTTTTTTTTTACATAGTTTTACTGATGTTTTTATGATTAAAATGCCAAACAAAGTTACAATATTTTAACAAGATGAATGACTTTTGTTTTCCAGCATCTTGAGATATTTGAACAGAATTCAAAGCTGTATCACAGTAAAAATAAGAAAATACAGTCATCTTAACTAAATAGTCATCCTAACTCCTTGTGACGATTAAATATCTGAATTTATGCCACTCTGGTTGTTCTGAGTTACCTTAGCTTGTTGTTTTTATTTGCATATGAATTCTGGCCTGTAAATGTGGAAACTGTCTGCATACCACATCTTCAATAGTTCCCGTCTGATGAGGATGGAGGGAAGGATGCATCTCTGGAAGCAGCCAGAAAAGTCCTGTGATGTCCGAGACGTCCGAAGAAGAGCCGAGGAGCAGCTGTCTCTGTCCATAGCTGGACATCACAGCTTTGTGTCGCAAACGCTGGTGATGAAGAATATTCCTGTAGACGTGACTGCAGCTTCATGTGTTACAAGTCTCATCCAAACACTAAATAAAATGGACGTAGTATCCGATAACGTCTGAATAGGGCCCCTAGTGGATCAAGATAGAATTACAGTTAAAAACTTCCCTTCCTGCTTTTCCAGTGGAGTTTGCCCCTTGGTCTCATCATGTCCAGTCAACGTCTGCACATGTACACGGGTACACGGATAATAAATCAATAACCGTATACACATCATTTTCCCCTCTTTCTCCCCCTCCTTTTTAATTTCACACCGATACTGTATTTTAGGGGGGGTAATGTTGCCTGAGAGCTTCAGATGATAACTAACTATCCGCACACATAAAAGATGCCGGGGCCGCAATGTTCTGTTGATATTTTTATATATGATAAACGCAGCCACAGCCTGTCGCATCACTTCAAGTGAGAAGGGTCTATCTGCGGCTTGCAAGACAGGGGCGTGTCGTAGAGTGACGTTGGTCAACGACACGCCCACCAGGCCAATGAGAGCACGGTAAAATCTAGCCCTACCCCTGACCCTTCCCCTAAACCTAACCAGACCCACCCACTGTGCGACACGCCCACTATATGACACGCCCACTGGGTTGCAAGCCGCAGATAGATACACTTGCTTCAAGTTGACTCGGGGCCACGGTGGCGACAAACAGCAAGCACACCTGCTGCTTCGTGGTGTGGCAGCACTTTAATTCAAGCTTTCAGAGATCCATCCGCAAACTGTGCAGCTGGAAGTGACAGATATTTCTTTATGGATTAGCGAAGATGGACATCGTCAGAGATGCTTTTAGTGATCAGGAGTGCATCTGTGCAGCGGAAACGTTGTATTGGGTGACTTTCAATGTAAGTTAGGAGAGCTAGCTTAAGTTGGCTTAAGGAAGAGAGAGCACATCCCCCCCGTCCTGACCTCTCTTCACTGGTTGCCTGTAACTTTTAGGGTTCAGTTTAAGATTCTTTTATATGTTTTTAAATCTTTAAATGCCCTGGCCCCCTCCTATCTCTCAGAGCTTCTTCATCCTCATGCTCCCACTCGCACTCTTCGGTCAGCTGAGTTGCTGCTGTTAGATGTACCGAGGTCTCGACGTAAGATGTGGGGGGATGGATCATTTTCTGTGGCAGGCCCAAGGTTGTGGAACTTGCTGCCATTGTACATCAGACAGGCCTCATCTCTGGCAGTTTTTAAGTCCCTTCTTATAGCTCACCTGTTTGCCCTGGTGTTCCACCCTTCATGAGCCATTTTTCTGATTTTGTCTGTTGTTTTAAGTCTTATTTTTTGCTGATATTTAAACTGTTTTTACTGTTCATTGTGTTGATTGTTTTTATGTCTGATATTTGTTTTAAAGTTCTCACTGCGAGATTTAATTTCTGTTTTTACCTCCGTTCAGCGCTTTGTTATCGGTAGCTGCTATGTTTAAAGCGCTATACAAATGGGACGGGGGGGCCCCTCCCCCTCCCCCCCACCGATCACCCCCCCCCGCCTCCCCCACACAGATCCCCCTCTCTCTGAAGGGTCCGCGCTCATCGCTTCCCCCGGGGAGTCTGGGGTTCAAAGCCCGCCCAGGCCCTCTGTTGCGTACCTTGCCACACAAATAAAGTCGACTTGACTTGACTTGTTGCTAACTGGGTTTCATGTATATTTTTTCAGAAAATTAAGTTGTGAGCATGAATCCGATCAGACACTAACAATTTCATGTGTTTAGCAGAAGATCTAACCGCTTGTGTTAGCCGCTGTTTACATAAAGTTGATCACCGGAACACGACTTCCTTCTCTCAGCTAAAACATTTCCATATTTTCAGCCCTGCCAGCAGTGAAGCATCCATAGGCATCCCTGCTTGTAAAAGCTTTCTTTCTCCCGTGTATGAAGATGGCTTATTATGTATCTGATGGATGGAGGAAAAATCCAGTCAACCGATGAAGCTGTGTGAAAACTTCTGCAGAGACTCCGTTTGGATCGCACCCAATAAAGGAGATTGTTTACCGCTGAATCGTTTCAGTTCTCCGGGATTAAAATGATAAATATCCAGAACCTTTGGCTCTACTGCAGTGTTTCTGCTCATGAGTTCAGTATGACGGCGGGAGGACAGGGGATGTGAGGTGACGTAACCATCTCAACCAAAATCATTACTCATTTACGTACCATCACACTACACGTGAGAAAACTGAACGTTGACACCCAAAACAGTGCTCACATAAACACCAGCAGATGTGCAGGACGGCTTCCACTAAAGCAATCGGAAACACCTATCACCTCTCTCATATTCAAACCGAAAACATAAATAAACTAACGTTGTCCTTATGAGCTTTTAAACATGAACTGGCAATATAACAGAAGGCTGAGCCGTTACTGTCCATCTGTAAAACTGGAAAAGGAACTTAAAACTGCAATAAACCCATTAAAATCCATATGACAGCGGTGTTAAGCTTCTACTCGCTACGGCACGGCCAGTTTTGGCTCACAGCGCCACAGTCTGGTCAGATGTGCTGAAATGCACCGATGTTTCCTAATAACTCATCTATGCAGGCAAGCCTGTTTCTGTTACATAGATCATCATGAAGAACGTTTTTGTCTATAAAACATGGCAAAAAAATGTCAAAATCACATCATCAGCACTTTAATCCACTTTAATCTGTTGTGATCCACGTCACTGCCTGCTCAGATTCCAGCAAGTTGTCCTGCTCATCAGTGTCAAATACTTCTGACTCATCACAAAATTGTTTGTGTGACCATGTAAAAAACTGCACTTTTTCTCATCAGCTCTCATCAGGACTGCAGTTTGCATGCATGGGAACTAACAGGTTCTGGTGAGTGGGGGTCTGGTTTGATTTGGTTGACCCTCAGGTGGTGCCGGCATCTATATATCTAGAAAAGAAACCCTTTGACTAAAAGCAGCTGCATCAGTTTCTCCACACCACAAACTTTAAGCTGGATTTTTTTTTTTTTACAGCGTGAGATTCATTAATTAAATTCATTAAATATACAAGATGATGTATATGATGCTCAGACAGTTTCTGAAAGAGCAGAAAACGAACCTTAAAAGGATACCTTGTAACTTTTGACCCAAACATTAGCCTAACGTAAGTAATAATAGATGATTTCTAGGGTCAGTATACAGCACTGGCACATGTCGGTGCTCTGCATGGGGGGGCTGCCCTCCTCAAAAACCAGATATTGTAACTTTGCAGGAGTGGATCCATCTCTCATTGGATCATGTGACCTGAAGCGCTTTGCTTTAAGGCTCCATGACTTTATCATCAGCTGATCAAATTGGTCTGCAAACACGATTCCAGAACATGACAGATGTGTCCATGTGGGGCCCAAAAGGGTTACATTTTGGCTGCATATGAGGAATCTAAGTGGGTTTGTCCACTGTTTCCATGGTGGCCCCACCTGTGTTTTGCCCATGTGGGTTTTCACAAATGGGGCCCGTGTCACTCTCTTTTTTGGTCATTTCTAGGTTTTGTATGTATTTCCTTTTAAAATATTTTATATCTCCAGCTGTTACTATTATGTGTTAAATAAATCAATTAGCATTTGTTAGACTTATTCTGCAGCTACAACAGAGACATTACTTACAGTTTAGTTTCACATATCTAGTAAATAACAGACTTTTTCCAGATGTTACTGGCTGATAGAACAGAGGTCATTTGCAATCTGGGAATACGGAAATCCCTGGATTTCAACTAAATACAATTACTGCAGTATTTACATGTGAATCCTCAAAGTTTACTGAATATAAATTTATTTAGCAGATGTGAAACAAACAAACTTGCGTTGCCTAGTTGGAGACCCTAAACGTCATTTCTGAGGAAATCCCACAGTAAAATATTGATAAAGACGCAAGTCACATGCCATGGAAGTAGTTGTAAATAGTCTTGATTGGCTAGGATTTCTTTTTTCTTGTGTTTTCAGTAAGTGCACAATTTTAGGTTTGAGACAGTAAAACCATGCTAAAATTCACACCATGTCAGTAAATGGATTCTACACACTGTGCAGTACATCAAAATGGTCTTAGAGTCCAGAATGAGACATTTTCATGCAATGATGGACACATTATTCACCCAAACATCTTCTTCAGGCTGAAGATATTGATGTGTTGATATTTGAAAACATTTGAAACTGTGAATTGCTGCATGGTTTGTAAACTTGGATAAAGGTCTGGGTCTGTAAATCCCTGCAGACAGCCTCCTCCATATGATGTATATGACTTAATATTTTATGCCAAGGGAAATTACTCATGCGTGTATCTATGCATGCATTAAGGCAACTGAACGGGGGCTTTTGGCCTATTTGGCCCACAAGTTAACACAAATATATCCTTCTGTCTAGACTTAAGCGTGTTAACATATGTGTTTGTCCCTCTTGTAATAATCTTTTTACCCGTTCAACCTTTGTCTGCCTTCAGCTACGAAGTTGGCCTCCCCACCATATCACACTGAGCCCATTTCACACTTTACCTTTTCTTTGTCCTCTATTTTTCTTGGAGATTACTAGTTCATTACACCTCTAACCTCACTTATACCCCATGAACTCTTACAATAGTCTGTCGTCTGGCTGCAGATTAGCGTCTTTTTCTTCTTTCTATTCCATCATTCCGCCTGTAACCTGCTGCCCTCTCAGTGACGTACGTTCCTGCACCTCCACCTCTTCCACATCCAAGACCAAGGCTATATTTGTACTGAATGTGGAGCAGATATTAATTAATGATTACTTTACATTAGTACATGGGAATTTCTTTTATAAATTCATCAGTTTAAGGTTGTGTTTTTGATGTGTGTCACTGCAAGTTTTAATCAGTTACTGAGCAAGTACTTTTGCAGCTGCCAAAGCGATGTGAGCAAACGTGTCTGCTAAAGTCCGACTGGAAATCTGACAAAGAAGAAAAATGTGTCCTGGTTTTAAAAGAGCAGCTTTTCAACTGTCACGATGCAGCAAGGATATTTGTCTTCCTCTGTTCTTATTAACATTTTCTACCAGTGTTTGTTTTGAATGGAGACATTACTGCTGGGCGAGCAGAGGCGAAGGCATGAACAGACCTGTGTAACGAGCACACGCTCATGTGCGCGCACTGATGGCCATTCAGTGTTAACTGCCCATTGCAGAGTGACAGAAATAATCTGTGCAGGTGTAGAAACCACACACACATAGTTGTGTCAGAAAACACTGAATGACCTGTCAGCTTCAAGTACAAAACAATCCTGTAATGCATAGTTAAACACTCACAGCATTGACTGATATTCCTCTTGTTTACCTCCATTCATCTTATGCTTTTCATTCAGATTTTCATTCAGATTCTTCAGACAGACAAAATTCAGGATGAATTTCTGTGTAGAGAAAAATGTGTAACTCCCCCAAAACCAGCATGTTTGAGTAAAGCATGGATGTAAGGGTCTACTACCCTCCCCAGGCAAACAGTCAGACTTCATCTCTCAAAAATACTACCAGTTATGGAAAACAGGAGCAACCTGTCAGTCATCTCTAGATTAGGGCTGTCATGATAGGTGATTTTCACTAATGGCCAAAATCATTCACAACTAGAAAAACACTCAGAGAGTGCAGACCTCCACCAAGCAGCTGGACTCCCTTATTTTTGTGTTCTGAATCATAGTATCCAGAATTTTCTCTGGATCCAGGACCAATTTTCGAAACATTAGAGAACTCATTGAGATCCTTTTTTGTAATTTCTTACCAAACACTCTGACCATTTGTATGGAGTTATATGGAAAAATTCCCAAAATGTGGCCTATTAGGGTGATGTTGATGTTAGGTGTTGGGAGGTTTGATGTCGGTCAGAACACACAGGACTCGCTTGTACAGTTAACTGTCTTTACTGGTCACTCTTAAAGGAGTGATGACAAAGCAGTTAAAAACTAGTTTATGTTGTTGGCATTACTTTATATGTAAATACTCCAAAGAAAAAAACAGCATTTTTTACAGCGGAGTATTGTTTTGAAACGCCAGACCTCACTTCCTCAGTAATACAGTTTGGTCCGGTGATGATATGCAGCTTTACCCGGAGACCAAGTTGACTTCATTTTGATTGGCTACACCTTATTTGGCTATGACCTTATTTGGAGAATCTAGGTCAAGCTACGGTCGGACTTTGCTAAAGGCTAACTGCTAGCAACATGGGCACTTCAGACAGTGAGCAACGTTTATCAGACAAGACAGCATTTAGAAAATAAATAAACTTACAGGTAATGACAAGGTTGTGGCCCCCTCCCTCTGTGTTGCTGCAGAAGATTTCTTTTAAATCCATTTGTTTGAAAACCCAGACCTGACTGCACAGAAGTTACTACTAGCTCCATACACGCAGCTGAATCAGACAGGGAGGGGAGGGGGGGGAGCGGACGGTGCATAGACCGTTAGAGAGAGAGGGGGGGGCTGTTTACTTGATAGTGTGCTCTTATTGGAGCAATTAAATTACGTAGAATGATAGAACTACGTAGAATGATAGCCTGCTGTCTGATTGAACTGTTTCTGAGCAGAGAGACAAAGCTGACAGACCATAAACAGGAACTTTGATTCTCACTCTGGACATTCACATGGCCTCATCAGTGCACAACAGATTATATTAAACCCCCAAAACCCCAGAAAAGTGAAATTTGATGTCATGGCACCTTTAATAACAACAGCACAGTAATGCAACAAACGACAGGCTTACAGGTGAGGAATTCCAGGCTAGTTATGGTGAATGCTGGATGGAAGTGAGTGTGGTCTAAACACAAAGCCATGAGGAACATTCATTCAGCAAATAAACACATTCAAGGTATTAATTATTACTAATAAATCCCTTGCAGTTTGGACTAAACATGCATATGTGTTTAAGACTAACAGTTACAGTAACTGGCATGTAACAGGTCAGCTAGCTTAATAGCATAAAAAGGCACATGGTGAATGGAGGAACACTTCTGAATAAGCAGATCAGCTAAAGAATTTTAAAGACTAAATAAACATCCTGTTCAGGCAGAAATACAACTAGTTACTTCCAGTTTTTCACAGACGCACACAGTTCACAATATTCACCTGGCTAGAAGTCCAACAGTCTTCTCTCCTCGTGCTCACTGCGATAAGGTCCCGCCTGTGGCTTGTGGGACGAGGCGGAGATGGATATTGGGTGGGGTCGGACGTCCGACTCCGCCCATATTACCGTTTACAGTCCTTCATTTTAACCCTTCTCCCTATCCCTAAGCCCTGACCCTAACCTCACTATCTGGTCATGCCGCCTAATATCCGTCTCCTGCAAGCCATAGGCAGGGGTACTTGCTCACTGCTGCTCATAAGTTTCATTTCTGCATCCTGACATCATGTGATGCTGCACACGTCTGCCACAAGGGGGCACTCATGCCTTGTCAACAGCCTTTCCAACATGGCCAATCTCACAATGATAAAGAATCCTTCAAAACATTCCTGAATCCAGAAGGTGATCCGGATCACCACCAACATTTAATGGGTTCGTCCTTGGACTGAGACACACACGGCTGATGAAGATTTCAGGTCAACCCGTCCAGTATTTTTTCCGTAAAGTTGCTGACAGACGGATGGACGGAAGATGTTTCTTTCAACAATTTTTGCAATATTCGGTAAAATTGGGTTCACTACCCCATACACTATGATTAATTCAAAGCTTTAAACATATAAATATTATTATACATCAGCTGTGA
The DNA here is from genome assembly GCA_023101725.1 of Atherinomorus stipes. NCBI lineage: Eukaryota > Metazoa > Chordata > Actinopteri > Atheriniformes > Atherinidae > Atherinomorus > Atherinomorus stipes. Next base: position 1,154,622 of record JALJCO010011378.1, on the reverse strand, counting down.
AAGAAATGGGACTGAAAAACATCTGCCCATCATCTCTGCATTCCTTAGCTTTTTCATTTGTCTGCTGGCTCATCAATCGCTTTTACTACCGTAGTAAGAGTGATTGACGGTCAGTTCAACAGGTAATAGGCGAGACTGATCAATGAGAGTGATTGATTGGTGAGAGTAATACTACGACCCAGAAGCTGCGTGTGAAGCAATGTTAACAGCAGGCAGCTAACATGATTCTGCTAGCAGTTAGCAACATTCAGATAAGGACATCTGTTTACTTACATTTGTGACATGATGGAGAATTTGTACCTGCTGTCTGCTAAACACCGAAGTGGCTCGTGCACATTATTCTGTGGTCGGGGGAGGGAGCTGTGAATCTAGCAGGTTGGTCTTGTGCATGCGCATTATTCAAAAACTCGCCAACAGTCTCTGCTTTCTGAAATGCTGAAAACATCTTCTATAGCACCTTTAAAGAGAAAAATACATCATTTTATTATCCATTATCCTGTTTTCTCTGTAGTTTTATTTGTGCTGTTTTGCGAAGCACTTTGTGATTTTGCATCTGTGCTATACAAATAAATTATTTATTACTATATGATATTATTATCAGTATCATAACAATATGATTGTAGCAGCCTATTAGTTGAAGACTTTGGAGGATCATCGTATCAGATTTATTCATCTTTGCCTTTTGAGCATTTTTGTCATCTTTTTTTTAATTGCTGTTAAATAACTGAATGAAAGAACTTTGAACTCGATCTGTACTAATGGTTTACTCCTTTTTTTTAACTGAGTTTTAATATTATTGTTATTGTCATGTATTGAGATGTTAATGCTTAATCTTTTAAAGGTGCCATGACAAGAAATTCCTGTTTTCTGGGGTGGGGGGAGCTAGTCTGCATTCCTGGACACTGGTGAATTCAAGTCAGGGTTTAACAAAAAAAACTTCTGTAGCAACATTGAATGAGGCAACCACAACATTGTCATTACCTGTAAGTTTATTTATTTTCTAAATGCTGTGTCTGATAAACATCTAAAGTGTTCATGATGCTAACAGATAGCCTTAGCCTTTAGCAAACTCCAATCGCTAGCTACCAGCAGGTTGTCCTAGTTTTTACAAATAAGGATGTAGCTTTGTAGCCAATCAAACATGAAGTCAACTTGGTTTCCAGGCAGATCATATCATTTTCTTACCCAACCCTGTTATTGAGGTGACATAATTTTTCTTTGGAGAATTGACACATGCAGCAACATCAACTACATAAAATAGTTTATACTGTTATGTCATCACTTCTTTAAGAAAGTACTGCATGTATTCAGTACCAGTATACTGCAACACCTCTTATCTGGATTATGACTAAATAGTATAGTTAAATATCAGAGATGTTGACCGCATCTCCCCATGCAGGATTTCAAGTTTCCATCCAGACCTTTATTTCCATCTGTCTTCTCTAACAGCATCTTCAACTGTGAGACAAAAGTAAGGAGTCAGCTGGAGTATTTGGACTGATACATTGGCAGCTGTTGTGACCTTATATTCCCTCCACTGTAGGCTAAATAGAACTGGTGGAAGTCTTTGAATTATCTTCCCTCTTAAGCAACCTCAGAAATGAAAATATTGCATTCCTGCGCAGTCATAAACCATCCAATTCGTCCATTTTTCAAATTGGAAGCAGTTTCAAGTGTGTGGTTTGTCATGAAGTATGTGTGGTCTCCAACCGTACGCCTTCCTCGTGTTCCTGTTGCGGCGCTACTTGCGGGAGGTTTGACCCCGAGTTCCTGCCCTCACCCCTAAAGCACATCTCCTGCTGCTCCTTTATCACACATTGTTTTCCTCCTTTGCTGTTGCTTTCCACCTCTTCACTTTCTTTTTCTGAATCTCCATTCAGTCTGCCGTTCTGCAAGGCTTCGTCTCCCTGCCAAACAAACAGCAGCCGTTTTCTTTCTCATTATTTCTGCACAGAATTCTCGCTCAGTCTCTGTGTATGCATAACCTGCAGACTGTGCGAGAGCACTGAACCACAAACAACTCACAATATGTCAGATTACTAAAGAGACGAGAGCTCGGCACGCTCTACACCTGCTTGCACTCATGCGTGTAGTCAGAAATAAAAACTAGGTAAAATCACAGCTTTATTGGGGAGACTAAGCTTATTTTGGCCATCAAATGTTTATCATGTTCACATTTAGTGTCTTTGTTTTCTGAACAACTTCACTTATACAGTATAATCTGATTACTTTTTATTCACTTAAATCCACTGTAAATTCTAACAAGTTAAGTTTAGCTGAAAATATTGAGGAAACCTTGGAATAAGTAAGAAAACAAACTTAACTGAGGGGATTATTGTGAAATAAGCATATTCGAGTGAGGTGTACTTTTTGGAAGTTGTGACTTTTCACCGTAATTTCAGAATAATTACATTCAAATCAAGGTTAAATACTTTAAGTCACAAGAACTTAATATTTTCCACCAAAATAAGTGGGCATTGCTTTAAAATTGTTACACACTACACTAAAGGCTTAATTATATTCTGCAATAAATGCATATTTACCTCCCCAAGGAGGCTTAATTTTTTATATTCTGCAATGAATGAACCCATTAAATTTTGGTGGTGATCCGGATCACCTTCTGGATCCAGGAATGTTTTGAAGGATTCTTTATCATTGTGAGATTGGAATTTTTGCATATAACTCCATACAAAAGGCCTGAGTGTTTGGGGGAAAAAAATTACAAGAAAGGATCTCAATGAGTTCGATAATGTTTCAAAAGTTGATCCGGATCCAGAGAAAATTCTGTATCCTGTGATCTGGATACTATGATCCAGAACACAGAAATAAGGGAGTCACTGGAATTTTCAATGCTAAAAGATAACAAATAAAGATACAGACATGCAACTAACACCAAATTGTAGCCAAGACTCTGCTGAATCGGGAGTAAGTCAACGGAATTGATTCATCTTCAATAGCAACGGAGCTAGATCCAGAAGAAAAACAGCCATTATGGAAATATCAGTTTTTGGAAATACGTTACTAAGTATCCACTCCCCCCTTCCCCCTCCCTCCTGTCCCCCTCTCCCTCCCCCTCTTCTTTTTTTTTCGCCTGGTTTGCCGGCGAGAGGCGGGGCAGGGGGGACCCCCCAAAAGAAAAAAAAACGGGACACCGAAGAAAGGAAGTAGAGTTAGCTTTGATCCGGGTATATTATTTTTTTTCTCCTCCTCTCCTAAGAGGAGTGGTTTTGGTTTGGTTGGATAGGCGACCCTTCCCCTACCGGGGGGGCGCGGTTTGTTTCTGTTTTTGCTTCAAGACCTGGCGGGGGTTCGGACCCTCCTTGAAGTAATAGTGATACAAGCATGATTCCGGATGCTATTTGCATGTTTTCATGGTCAAGGAATCCAATTATGTCGATTAAATGAATGCAGGAGTATGCGTTTGGTTGTGAATCACAGTATGAGGGGGACATGAGCTGCTTGGAGGAGGTCTGTGCTCTCTGAGTGCTTCTCTAGTTATCAATTTGCATCTCTCAAGCTCAAAATTCAATGACAACAAATTGGTCTCAATATAACCTTGCACTCCAAATACACCATAATGTCCACATGATCCCACCATGGACCAGCGCAGCCTGGTTCTGTGCAGCTTCTAATGGTTGGGCAGGAAGGGTGTCATGGGATCACATGGACATTTAACTTATGGTGCAGAACAGAACAGAGGGTGTTGCAAAGCATGATGGGAATATATAAGCCCATCAACCAGGAACCGGTGTGTACATGTGTTGCATACACCCAGAAACCCAAGTACTATGTATGCACTGTAAAATTTTTAACTTAAAAATATGAGTTAAAGGGCTGCCTTAAAATATTGAGCTGAATAGAATGTCTCTTGTGTGTTTGATTAAGTATTTTAATTTATAAAAACAGCACAAGCTTTTTCATTTGACATGAAGTAATACATTGTCACAACAAAAATGCCAAAATGCAACTTACAGTGTAAAAAAACAAAAAAAACAAAAAACATTTACTTTTTAAAGATTTAGCACCCTCTTGGTGTAAACACATTTTTGAAGACATTTCTGTCTGTGTTATACACGACAGCTTTTGCATGTTAAAGCCATCAAAATCTGTTCATTAGAGCATTTCTAATATAAATTTGTAAGCTCATCAATACAAAATACGGTCTATTGTTTTCTGAGGTTTGTTTGTTTTTACCCGACTTTCATGTTGAATATTTGACCCAGAAGTTGGGTTATACTGACTACAATGTTCGGTTATTTTAACCCAGCAGTTGGATCAACAACCCAAATGTCGGGGTTGAAATAACCCAGGAATTAGTTGGTCCCTTTTTAAGCCAGCAGTTTGAACGAGGAGTTTTTAGTGTGCACAAGTACTGGAAAGAAATGCTTTTCAAACAATAATAAATTATATTGATGAGTAAATTAAACAAAAAAATAGTTTTGAAAACTTATTTCAATTATCAAATAACTTAAGTACAGGTTAAGATTATTCTAATTTACTCTGTGGAAAATTTTTAAATATAAAATGTAATAATAATTTAAATTTACCAAAACATAATGTGCAAAAACCTGCATTAAATTACTGAAAAGAAACAAAACATAATTATCATCATCATCGTTACAGTACATCTGACTGGCTGACACCATCGTATGACACAGAAGCTAGAATCTGGCTGCTTTCACACACAATTTAATTGCCTAAAACTTTTAGAGGTGAAAACAAATTGCATGTTTTGTATCTGTACAGTGGTATCGCGATACTCAAAAAAGTATCAATTCCGATATTTTGTCTGGCTGGTGTCAAAATATCGACTCCAGGATATTGTTATACCCATCCCTACTTCAGATTAGTCTTGTTTCCTACCTGGACTCCTCTCCCTCTGCTCCCACCTCGCTGCTTTTGTCTGCTTTCTGCCCTGAGGCAGTTCAGCCCAGCGCTGCTTCACATGCCGTACAGTGTATGCGATTGCTGTTTATACCCAAGACATGGAGACAGGAAGGAAAACCTGACAAGGATGGAGGCACAGGAGGACAAATACAGGGAGACAGTGGGTCAGTAAGTAAAGTTTGAAGACGAACCTGGAATAGACAAGAGGGGATATGCAATGAATAATTAAAAATGAAGTACACATGCACATACACACACATGCACACAAATACCAGTATCTATGAAACAGTCATTGCAGACACTGAATTCAGTCTCCTACTAAAATGTGCATGTGTTTGACCATGAATGAGTAAAATCTGAGCTATGCTCATACAAGCCATATGCAGCTTTATGTAGTCCAATTATTTATATTCCTTTTATCCATATATGAATATTGGGCCCCTCCTCCGAATTCTCCATGATCAGCATCTTATTCACCCTGCAGGATTCAGCCATGAGGCTCCGTAATGCTTTCACCATACCTCCGTGCTGGCGCGTGTGCATGAGACTGACAGCAGGGACATTGCTCATGTACATTCACTCAACTACAACATGTATAACACAGCAGGCAAGGACAGGGTTTTTTTGGGGGTGCCACGGCAACAAACAAAACACTGGCCTGCTATGGAGGATTTGTTGTTTTGGGTTTTTAGCCAAGATGAGATGGATCCTGGACTGTGGAGATATGGGATTGCCACTGGTGATAGGAGCTCATCTCAATATCTCCCACACTGCCTCCTGCCTCCAGTTTCCCCTGTTTGTTAAATACTGTAGTACATTTCTAAACTGCCAAAATATCTTGTTTCTTCAGACTTTAATCATCCAATCCAGTAAATGACACTGAAATACAGTCAGAATAAGCCATCCGGCATTGAAAAATTTGGCAAGTTGTTTTTGATGGACACAACTCACATATTCAACTCTGCTGCTCATCCCACAAATGCATTTTCCGTATAAGTGGGCTTTTAAAGGGAAATAGCAGGTTTCAATAGAAGTTTATTACCAAAGGTTTTCTTCTCAACAAAGAAATAGTCCTTCACCCCCAATCTCTGTATTAAGTTTTTATTTATTTCCTAATACCGACCAATAAAGTTTGACTAAATATAACAAAGACCATTGATGTAATTTTATGGTGTTTTTAACAGAAAGTCTTTTTGTTTTCTTGCCTTTGAATTCTCTCTTTTTTAAGTAATGCCAACTTTTCTCCTCCCCACTTTCTTTATTCATCATTTTTATTAACAAAGGTTGCCAAAGTAATTGTTTTCAGGTGTCTTTGCAGACAGAATTAATGAGCAATTTTTCTCTATCCGCCTTCCAGAGCCGGTGAACGTAGTTATGTGATGAGCTTCCTGTGAAATACCGGAAATAGAGCATAGCCATTGACTCACAATGGCCGCGTTTCCCAGATTAGTTAAGACACTCTTAACGCTGAGGTCCTCCTTAAGTCACTTCTTAAAGGTGCCTTGTTTGGACGTTGCGTTTCCCAGATGCGCTCTTAACTCAGTAGCTTCTTTATTTTCAGGAGCGGCCAGACCCACTCTTTCGACCCTTCTTTAACGTTCCCCCCTGCTAAGGGAACAACAGGCCCATCTACTGGTCACTTTTGGAAACGACACTATTTCCCGTGAAAAAAAAAGTAGAAAATGGAAATTATTAAAAATGGACCTATTCACGGATCAGTTGTTGTATTGAGTCATGTTTTCTCACTCATGTCATAATGTCAATCATCTATGATGGAAGAAAACTGTAGTTACCGAGTGAATGACAGAAAATATTGTGGTTAAGTTTAATCATTATGGCAAGATAGGCCTGTGGGTATCAACCACAGAAACAAAAACATTGCGGTAGGAATTGTACGCAAATTATACGCAATCTATGAGGACTCACGTCATATTTACGCATTTGTCAGCTGTTCATGATGAGATGCACCTGCTTCGCTCAATAAAAGCATGGCCATTTACGCATACCCGTATCAGACCCGCATCAGATGTCTGTGCAGAGAACCAAACCAAACCACCCCCAAACCAAACCACCCCCTCCAGTCACCAAACCACCCCCTCCGGCCACACTTTGATATTGAACTATAAAACACTTCAGTACCACCCGAACCACCTATTTAGGTCCCCCTGACTACCTTTCTCTGCCAACCTCAGCACAAAGGTCATGTTAAAAATCATAGGTGGCACTGGGCAGTGATTCAAAAATGGCAAACACAACCTCTCAGTGTAGTATGTGGAGCATTCCCATTACTTTGCGTTTACGCAGGCCTTTGAAGAATTGGGCACGAGTGAGTGGCAGAACAAGCCATTCTTTATTAAGTCACGTCAACCATTTGCGGGATTACTGTTTGTTGAATGCACGTGCGTCATCCTGACGCACACTTTACGCACCAGATACAGTATGTCGCCCATTTACCAAATGCTGCCATGTGGAGCTCATTTAACATAAGATGTGTGTAGGTGATTACATCCTCCAAGATTTCCCCAGACAACAGTAACCCAACAAAAAGTTTTTGAAAGTTTGGTGCATATCGTTTTTGGCTGAAGCTTGTCAGGAGTTCCAGGAGTTGATCTATTTTTTTGCGAACAAGAAAATGTTACCCTTTTTCAGTGTTTCAATCACCTAGCCACCGTTTCCCGATTCTACTTCTGAGCATCGATATGACACACACGCACGTTTCAGGAATCCTCTTGGTGGGGTTCCCTTCAGCCATTACGTCAACAAATAGCGTCAGAATGACCATTATTTATAGGGCATCTGTAAATTTCCAATCGCCTACACCTGTTTAGCACAATTTGGCCAATTACACAATATACAATGAGCTTTTCAATGAATATTTGCAATCACTGGTAATCACATGCATATTTTTAACAGTTTGTCTTCTTGCACAAACACATAAACGTATAAATGGGCTCAATATCAGCGTCGGAAAATGACCTCCACACTAAATGAATGGTGTCGATCGGTATACCTGACCTCGATTGCTTTTTTTTCAGCACCCCCGGAAGTGGATAGCTTCTGTTAGGACCTTCTAAAGATGTAGCGTAGCCAAGACGTTTCTCAGGAAATAAGAACGCGTGAAAGAAGCAATCTGGGAAACGGGCGTATCTTTGCGATCCTTTGTTGGGAAGAGCTTCCTTGAGCCCTTCTTTAATCCAAAGAAGAATCTTAACTGGGAAACGCGGCCAATATAAGTTGTCTTTTCTGGTCGTAGTTTATTAAAACATTTCAAGAACAGTATTCATAACATTTCCAAACAATGTGCCCCAGGAAAGTGTACTTGTGCGGCTCGGGAACATGTTGCGCTGTTTGTGGTTGTACTAACAACCAGGGAAAGTTAAACTTGTGGCTACAAGAGCGATGTTTAGAACATGCTCCTCGGTTTAAGAGAGAGCGGCTGCAGGGCTTCAGATTGCGACTAGAAAATCTCTGCTTTTTATTAAATAAGATCGCATCACCAAAACACGACCGACAACTCTAATCCCCATCTCTGGAATTCCCTACAGTGGACTCTTTCCCCTCTCTTCAAATTCAGACTCAAAACGGTTCTGTACAGACGTCTTATTCGACCTAAGTCCATATGCACCAATCCAATGTTGTTTTCTGTGGGACTTGATGTATTTTGTGTTTGTAGTATTTTAGCTTACTTGTATTTGGTGTTTTATCTGCTTTCTACAATGTTTTTGGGAGCTTTGATAAGGCGCTATTTAAATAAAATGTCTTATTATTATTATTAGTGGTAGTGTGTAGGTACTGACAAGTTTCAGAGCTTTTAAGATTGTTAAATCTTAAAGATTGTATGTTATTTTTGGCCAAATCTTCATCTCTGTTGCACGAGGCAGAGGGATTGTAAGGTTGTCCTGTCTGAGCTGTGACAGCTGACGTTCCCACATTGCGTACCTAAAAGTTTGTGTAGTAGTGCGAACATCTGGCATTTAAATAAATGTTGGTTCCGTTCGAACCGGAAGTCAGTCACATATTTCACACAAGGGCTCTTGGAGGCTAGGAATAAGATGGATGACAATAGATCAGACTTGTACTCGTTCTTTTTGTCCATACAGACTTATTTGTCAAACAATTATTTCTGTAGAAGTGACTGTGGAAGACATGTAGCATCATTTTAGTAAGCTAGAAATGAAATTTTAAAGTTTTTTGTGTTCATATACAAGTTGGTTAAGTGTTCAGAAACTGATCATTAAAGGTACAGTATGTAAGAATTACTGACATCTAGTGGAAAAGATGGGTATTTGAAAGAACAGATGTTTTCTTTTAAGTAACTTCATATTCTAAGCACTGTTGTGAATGTATGGTGGCCATTAGTGGCCAAAATTCTCCCAGACATATAGATGTTTTCATATATGAGATTATCCAGTGGTCTCAAATGTGACTGTACTATGAGAAACTACTTTTAATGTCTTTTAAGGCATTACTTATCCTAAAAAGTGCTCCAACTCCCATTAAACAAAGCTGGTACAGCAGTTGAAGAGTTCAGAGGGTTCTCACTTCCCACACATTTTTTGTCCACTCGGGGACACTGTAGTAAAAATGGTTGAACAAATATGGCAGCCTCCATGTATGTGCACCCACAGAAAGTAGATATAAATTACTCATTCTAAGAAAATAAACACATAGCTATTCTAGTGCAGTGATTACACATCAATTTAAACAGTTTTAAATTATATATCACATTTTTCTGCCATTGACCTTTGATTTTTTAACATACTGTACCTTTAAGATTTAACTAATTTCTGTGGGACTTTCATCACTTCAGTGCCAACAACAGATGTTTACAGCAGTATGCTGACAAGAAAAAGGTATCCTGCCACAACAGTTCATGATATTCATATTACTTAACTGTAAGCATGTATAAAAGTGTGTACTCAGGAAGAAAATAGTTTGGGAGTTTTATATCACACTCAGCTGCATACTGGATACCCATTTTCACATTGTTTTGGCCACACATCAAATCTCAAACAAACTTTCAATGTCAAATTTACAACTATTGTGGAGCAAAGACCCTGATACAAGATACCAAAGAATGGCCCCACACTCAATGTATTTCTAACAGCATGACAGAAAATGGATCACTTTACACTGTTTTGAGGCCAGATGCCAATCACTGAGGAAACAGAGAAACCTGTAATTGGAAATCTTTAAAGGAAGGTTACAAAATGTTCTCAGATTTCAAAAGCAGAGTGGAGTTTGTTGGCCTCTGGTCCTGAAATGTAATAGCTTAATGGAATCAATGTACCAATACGAAGTGTGTGTAAACAGTTGGGCAGAGGATAAAGTTACATGAATACTTGTAGGAACACTCAATCTAAAATTTTAAAACAGTTGATGTCAGCAATCTAACACAAGGACATTTGCTGTTAATGGAATTAAATGTAATCTGTTTGGTCACATTTACTGTGTTAAAGATAAATGAGAAAATAACTACCACTGTCAAGTTAGTGGTTTGGTGTAATAAACTTCAGGATTCTTGGTTGACTGCAGTTTGACAAATTTATCCAGTTAAAAAAAAATATTCAACACAAATGTACACTGGCAGTGAGGCATAATGTTACTATATGACCAAAGGTGCTGCTTCTAACCGTGCAGTGCTGACTAAAGCTTTGAGGGAGCCCTTCCGGTCACAGTACTGGCAATGCAGCTTTCTGTGGCCACTTGCACCAGCCTTTGAAGTGGGGACCGATAAAACCTTTGTTGCACATTGATGTCATGTGTGGTGTCACGTGACACAAAGTTGATCGGTCACTGATCCACTTCTAAGCTGGAAAGGGAGGTCACAGCAAATGCAAGAAGGGCACGCATCAGTGTGTTTACACACATCAAACCAGCATCACAGAAGTCACCGCTGCAACCAGTAATGCTGTCATCATTCAGCTGACTCTGTGTAAGCACACAGTGATGCAGGGCTGAGCCGCTGCTGCAGCATTATCCTTGTGTAGTTTGAAGTTGCACTGCTTTTATACTTATCTTAATCTCTACAACACGTGTCCCAGTGCATTTCTTTTTCAGAGGTGCCATGACAACAAATTCCACTTGTCTGTGATTTTGGGGGTATAATATTAGCCTGTTACACCAGCCTGACTTACGCCATGTTTGAGATACACGGCAGATCAGTCTGGGTTCCCTCCATTGGAGACCAATTTCCAATGTGAGATGTGAGGCAGGACTAATGGGAACAAATTGAACCAGAGAGAACCAATCAGAGAAACACGGAAGAAATGCAAACGTGTTTTTGTCAGAGGAAAGCCTCACAGCAGCAAGTTGTTGAGGGTTTAAGGACATGAGCAGCTCATTAAGACATCAGAAAGGGTTACATTAAACCGTCACTCCTCTGCAGCCGCCATTCTGACTGCTTATGGTTAGAGAACCATGTCGCCAAAAAGAGCGTATCGTAGAGTCCCGCCTTCCGCACTGTGATTGGTCCAGTCAACTTTTTACTGGAGTGGAAATCACTTTCCAATGGAGGGAACCCAGAGTGACTTGCCGTGTATCTCATACATGCTTTTAGTCTGGCTGGTGTGTCAGGCTAGTTTGATATGATCTGTTTTGTGCGGATGAGGTCATGTGAATGTCAAGAGCGAGTATCAAAATCCCTGTTTATGGGCAATCAGCTTTGTGTCTTTGTTCCAAAATGGTTGCATCAGAAAGCTGCTTATCATTCTACGTAATTCATATTCTCCAGTTAGAGCAGTAGTCCCCAAACTTTTTTTTGCAGGGCCCCCTTTTCATCGGAAATGATAATGTCAAGCCCCCATCTCACCACCATAGTGGTGTACCCAAGCATTTACCATGGGACACATGAAAAAATGCACTGCATTTGGGACGGGGGGCAATGCCTTTTGAGTCATCATCATTTGTTCATTAGTATTTTAAAGAATATGCCCATTTTTTGTTAGAAGTAAAAAAACTATAGGCTTGGCTGGGCCCCCTGACATAGCCCTGAGCCCCCCCTGGGGGCCCGCCCCAGTTTGGGAACCACTGAGTTAGAGCATGCCGTGAAGTGAACAACTTCTGACCTCCCGCTCTCTGACTGGTGAACATGGGTGAATTCAATCAGGGTTTTAAAACAAATGGATTAAAAAAAACTTCTGTAGCAACACTGAAGGAGGCTACCACAACGTTGTCAATACCTGTAAGTTTATTTATTTTATAAATGCTGTCTTGTCTGATAAATGTACGTTCACTGTCTGGTTCACTGAAGTGCCCATGATGCTAACAGATATCAAAGATCAAAGATACTTTATTGATCCCCGAGGGGAAATTCATGTTTCTGTACAACCAGTCCAAGACACACAGACAAGAGATAGCCTCTTAGCAAACAAAGTCTGACTGCTAGCTACCGGCAGGTTGACCCAATTTTACCAAATAAAGTTGTAGCTTAGCAGTGAATCAAAAATCAAGTCAACTTGGTCGCCGGGCAGATCATATCATTACTGTACCTAACTCTTTTACTGAGGGAAATCTGACAAAACCAAATAAACACATTTTTGGGAATTGTAAATTGACCCAATAGGTTACTGTGGGAGAAAATTCCTAGCTGGATATTTCTGCATATGATGAAATAACGTGGCCTCCTGCAGTTCTGATAAAAGTTTACTGCAGCAATTACATTATTGCATACAGATTATGTCAGCAAGAGCGCAGTGGTCATTGTAATCCAGTATGATCACAGTAGTTGTAGCCACACAGCCTTTTTTTTTGTTGTTATACTGGTATGATCACCGAGGGGAAATAGGGCTCTGCATTTTACCCATCTCTGTACTGAGTGTATCAGAGAGCTTAAGGCGCCCGGGGAGCAGTTGGGGGGGTTAAGGACCTTGCTCAGGGGTCCACAGTGGTTCACCTAGGAGTGGTGTTGGGTACTCGAACCCAGGTCCCCCGTGCCATAGCCCACGACGCTACCACTAGGCCACACAATCCCCAATACTTGATGTGTTTAAAAGAACTTTAAAATAATGCTACTTCTTTTTTTTTTTTTTTTTTTTTTTTTTTTTTTTTTTTTTTTTTTTTTTTTTTTTTTTTTTTTTTTTTACTTGTCCTGTCCAGCATCGAAGCAAGCAGAATGGAAATCTGATTGCTTTATTCTGTTGAACAGTTTTGCTTTATCAAGCGGAGCTTTATGAATATAAGGCTCCACTTGATATCATGTTTATTCATTTTATTTCTTTATTTAAACATTTGTCTATTACACCATTCCATTTCATACTGCTGGGCCTGACAAGGGAGAAATGAAAGTTAACAGAGGTAATGATAGAAAGTGAAACAGAGAGAGAGGAGTAAGGAAGAGGAAGAGAGAGGGAGAGAAAACATGAATCCACTTACACAGTTCACTGGTACATCTGTACCGCGATCCTTAAACAACCAAGGTCTCTGTTGGAAAACAAAACACGCAATCCCTACAGGAGGACCTGCAGGTGGCTTAAATATCCTCAGATCATACAAACAATAATAAATAATGCTACTTCAATGGAAAGAATTGGAGGAGAAAGTCTTTCTCACTTTATTCACTGGATTTATGACTTCTCCACTACCTGATGGACAAAATATTATGTTACTGCAAGAGAGCTAAGCTCCTCCTGTAATTTAATTCCAGAGGCATTTAAATTTGATATGTCATGCCACTGACCGTTGTTTTGTAATAGACTTTTCATATTTTAAACATTAATTTCTCGTTCATACATGAATATGTGTGTTAATTATAACCATGTCATACCATACCACCATCAACAGAATTAAACACTACAATTGAAAAAATAGAAGAATATTAGAAATAGATGGAAACACTCTTTTTTAAAAAAGAAATCGAGGACCCATTGAATTTCCCAGGGACCCACTTAAATCGTCACCTGTGGGTCCCAGGGACTCACTACATTGAAAGCCTAACAACATCACTGCATTGCTGAAATTTTCAGATAAAACCAACATTATCTGCGTCTGTTATTAGTATGACTGTCAGAAAATGTTTTGCTACAACACCAAAGGAACTGAAAGCAAATCATTAGGGGAAGAAGGGATGGGGCTGTTTGCTAACCTGGACAGGTACAGACCTGCTTGGCCAACAGGAAGAGTAGAATGAGGAAGGAAAGGGTTATGGTTACCTTTGACCTCATCTTGCCCGGGGCAACATGGTCAAAACATACCAGGGAGGTGGGGGAAAAGATGCTAAGATAAGGAGTCGGATAGAAAGAGAGAGGTTGTAATGAATGAGGGGAAAAGGGCTTTAGGATCCTTGACATTTCACTTTTTGATCCATTTTGATGTGGCAAAGTATTTGAGTCCCAACTTGAAAACTTTAGACCAAAACAACATCCAGATAGTTGATTTCATCTTGTAAAACTACAATAAAATGATGCTTCCAAACATATTTTGTATACAGTTTTTTTGTTTGCGTGTTAGATGCTTGGAGAGTTTTAACTAACCTGCAGTCCCTGAGGTTAACCTGTCTGGCTGTCAGTGTAGTGAGGGATTAAAGGTCAAAGGTTGAGGGTCAGAGGCCAGAGACATAAGCTGGGCCATAAAGAGAGTTCTGCACATGCCTGTCTCTACACCCTGAAGACATAGTATCATATTTATCCTTTAAACAGCATGTGAGGCAGAGTATACACTTCATGACCCACTGACCAGACACACACTGAACACACAGGTACAAACAAAAGAAAGGAGAGAACAAGCACTAGCCTTCTGCTCCTATGTTCCACTCATAAAAACTTACATGCAATGTGATTTCTTTGGTTTTTGTGTGTCTTTGACAACTCTTTTGCTGCATAAGTGAAGTTCATTGACCCAAAACGGCTGAGAATGTACTAACTTTTTAATCTCACTATGACATAGACCAGAGGTGGACAAGTTCATTCCTTCAGATCCCCAATCCTTCAACTTTTAAATCCACCCTTCTGCAATACACCTGAACTACGTCATGTACAGGTCATTCAGCTCTGCAGAGGCCTGATAACGAGATTCAGGTGTGTTGGAGAAGGGGTAGATCTAAAATTTGGAGGATTGTGGCTCTCAAGGACCGAACTTGGCCACTCCTGACATAGACAGTCACAGCCAGCTCTGCTGTGAGCGTATTTGTTAACATAGTTGGTTGTTACCACAAGAAGCTGAGGAGTAGGGTCGGAGACTAGTTAAGACAATAAACCTGGCAACAGTTAGGAGTGTGACAAAATATTGATACACTGAAATATTGCAGTATTTTATGTTGTATTTTTTATTTTATTTTATTAAGAATAAAAAATTAGAAGCATGATTCAAAATTAAAAACATTAAAAACATTTAAGATTAAAAAGAGAGAATATAGAGACGTGCAGATTTTAACTTTTGAATAAAATCTACAGAATTGCAGCTGAGAACAGGTGGATCTTCAACCTGGATTTAAATAAACTAAGTGTTTCAGCTGATCTGAGACTTTCTGGGAGTTTGGTTCAGACAAGTGGAGCATAGAAGCTGAACGCAGCTTCTCCATGTCTGGTTCTGACTCTGGGAACTGATAAAAGACCGGATCCAGATGATCTGAGGGGTCTAGTAGGTTCATACTGGGTCAAGAGGTCACTGATGTATTTTGGGCCTAAACCATTCAGAGCTTTATAGACCAGCAACAGGACTTTAAAATCTATTCTCTGATGGACCGGCAGCCAGTGTAAAGACCTCAGAACTGGACTGATGTGGTCCACTTTTCTGGTCTTTGTGAGAACTCGGGCAGCAGAGTTCTGGATGAGCTGCAGCTGTTTAACTGATTTTTTAGGTAAACCAGTAAAGACGCTGTTACAGTGGTCAAGCCGACTGAAGATGAATGCATGGACTAGTTTTTCCAGATTTTCCTGAGACATCAGATCTTTTATCCTTGAGATGTTCTTCAGGTGATAGTAGGCTGATTTAGTGATCGCTTTGATGTGTTTTTCAAAGTTTAGGTCTGAGTCCATCACTACACCCAGATTTCTGGCCTGATTGGCGGTTTTAGGTGTATGGACTGAAGTTCTGTGACAACCTGCTGTCGTTTCTCTTTGGCTCCAAAAACAATCACCTCAGTTTTGTTTTTGTTCAGCGGAAGAAAGTTGAGGCACATCCAATCATTAATCTCCTCAGTACATTTACCAAGAGCCTGTACAGTCTCCTGGTGATACTGTAATATATATCTGTGTGTCATCTGTGTAGCTTTGGTAACTAATATTGTTGTTTTTTATAACTTGAGCCAGTGGTAGCATGTAGATATTAAACAGAAGAGGCCCCAGGATAGAGCCCTGGGGAACTCCACGGGTAATTTTTGTCCGCTCAGATGTAAAATTACCTACTGACACAAAGTACTTCCTGTTCTCCAAGTACATTTTGAATCAGTGTAGTGCAGAACTAGAGAGACCCACCCACTTCTCCAGTTGTTGGAGTAGTAGAATAATTTAATGTGCTCTGCTATTTTTGCTATATATTTCTGCTATAATTTGTCACATGCATTTTGTGACAAATTATATGTGAGGCTCAATTTTAAAATCATCCATCTCTGTAATTAATTTTTGATTAATTGTATTTTGATTGCATAACAATAGTTGCCCCAAAAAAGCAACAGTTTTTTGTTCAAATGGATTTCAGTGGTTGCTGAATCAAATTCCACACATGTAAACTCAAGCTCTGTCCAGAAAACATGGATTTAATAGGGGATTATCACGCTTCCGTGTTCCGAACTTCCGGTTTGAAACACTTAGAGGGCCCACTTCTGGCCCAGTTCAATGTCCCTGCTTTACTTCGTAGATAACGTGAATAAACGCCAACCCTACTGAAATTTTCACGGATTCCAGACTGAAGTCATACTAAGGAAGAAGTGGATCAAAGCGATCGATTCGCCGCGGTGAAGGGCCGAACTTTATAATAAAACACACGTTTGTTTGTCGCCGGTGGGGCACAACACCAGCACTTCACAGCATGCTAGCATTAGCCAGCTAGCGTTTACTGACGTGCTTAACATTGTGCGTCTTAAAACACACAAACATCTGAAAATCGGGTCTGTACCCCCCGTTTCCAGTGGAACAACTGGGGACTGCCAAGAAAGGAGACGCTTTCAGATGCTTCTGTGTTTTCAGCTGCACAAAGTTAGGCACGTCATTGAGTTGGCTAATGCTAACTTGATGATGACCCAGCCAGCCTGCTGCCTGTCAATCAAAAGGACACACCCCACTTGTGTGGAACTTCAAGATTAAATAAAAGCTAGCTACGCAGATGAGTATGCTGTAAACATGTTTATTTCTGCTGTAAACATGTTTATTTCTGCTGTGAAGTTGGCCCTTTTAACATGAGAGTCTATGGGGATTGACTCCCTTTTGGAGCCAGCCCCTAGAGGATGAGGCGGGAACTGCAATTTTTGGTCATCCAGAAGTGGCGTCATTGTTTGCCGCTGGAGGTTGTTGCTTGATTTCAATTTAAAAGAAAGCAGAGAAAGAAAATATCCCTGGTCAAAATTGAACAGACCTAGTACCATTTTAAGTAGTTTAACTAACAGCTATGGGCCATATGCACAGCTCCACAACTTCCTGAAGTTAAGGTCGCTCCTTTGTTTCCTGTCTTTCATTACTGGACGAACTCATTAACCCAGGTGTGTCTGATCTCAGTAACTGGCCAGACACACCTGGATTAATCAGTTGGTCCAGTAATGAAAGACAGGAAACAAAGGAGCTACCTTAAGTTCAGGAAGTAGTGGAGTCGTGCATAGAGCCCATTAAGAATCTACAACATGTTACAGTACTTTTAACTTTTTTAAATGTATTGTGCATATGTATAGTATTAAATGCAAAGATACACGCATTAGATAAAATCCACATTTTGTATACTTTTACAAAGCAAGTGTTTGAGGATCAGACTGGCACACTGCAGTTGTTGGGAGTGTCAATGGGATACAAGAGGCAAATGCTGCACGTTTCATTGAATGCTAACCGACTGTCGTCAGCTGTATCAGGAAAACATTTAAGCAAGGTTCTTTAACAGCATTTAGTTCTGTTTTGCCTTTTATATTCCCCTCAAATGCTCTTCTACATAAAGATTGCTGAAAAAAAATGTTTCCTCTTTCTCTCCATTTGTCAAGGATTTAGTAATCCTGTAGAATTGCCAAGAAGTCTATAACTTTTTGAAGATTTTAATCATAGACCTTTCTCACACAGCCAATTTTTT
This sequence comes from Atherinomorus stipes, assembly GCA_023101725.1. Lineage (NCBI taxonomy): Eukaryota > Metazoa > Chordata > Actinopteri > Atheriniformes > Atherinidae > Atherinomorus > Atherinomorus stipes. The sequence continues at coordinate 1,136,532 of JALJCO010011378.1, read as the reverse complement.
TCCCTGATCCTGCAGAGCAAGTGTAGTCGTATTCTTAGTAAAACAACATTCATCATTTTCCAACTATGGAACACATACACACACAGGCAAGCAACATGCACAAACTCGCACATTTTAAAAATACACACTTAATAATAATAAAAAATCAGCCATAAATTTGACAAGCTGACACATGTAACAGTAACCACAAGTAGGTCATGTAGCTACAAAAACATTCAGCTTGTCAGATTTTGTTTGAAGTTGTGAAGTCACACAAACCACAAAGTGTAGCGTCTTCCAAAGAACTTTTATGCTTATTAATTTTAACAGAGTCCAAGTTCGGCTGCACTGGCCCAAATTTAGTCAACGTTACAGAATTTATTTGCATATTCGAACAGTGAAATGCAACAGTTTAGCAGAAAAACTCCTTCCAACAGGGACATACAGTCAGGCTCAAAACGTCAGGCCCCACAAAGCCAAAGGTCATGGATTCTTGAAGTCTGTGAGGGGGCCACGAAGACTGTCTGATCAAAACGACAGACTGACATTTCAGCAGCACTTGAACCAAGATGCCAGGTAGGTTTTAACATCGTCATCATCACAGTGACTGGCAGCCAGTGATAGAGAAACTATTGACAAATCTGTGTGAATGCTTCACTTCAGTGTATTCCCTCAGTTGTTTAGTCGTCGCCTTTAATGTGATTTGTTTCTGCACACAAAAAAAAACAACTTGTGCTTGCGTGCGATTCTTGAGTCATTTTGCATGAACTGTTTCTCTGATCTTTATCCAAAGATTTTAAATGACCGTTAAAGCAGGAGATGTGGGAGCCACGATAAAAGCTTCAGTAAATGCCTCGAAGGTCATTCATTGTGAATAATAAGGTATGTTTAATAGCTGGTTTATACTTGCTGTTGGCAACGCGTCCGCGTACGTATCATGGCTGCTCCGCATTCCTAGCGTTCATTTTGATATGAGTATGCTCACATTGACACGAGTACTCTTGCGTTGACGCGAGGTAATGTGTTGCGTGGTGCAATATCGACTTGAACGCTAGAGGTGCTCATGTGTAGAAAAGTGTGAACACGAGATCAAAAGTAAACAACGGCAAGTTGTTTAGAAGAGTGTCGCTCAGACTTTGTCCACAACTACCGGTTTCAGTTCCCTACCTCACCATCTGTGTCGCCAGTTTCCCCAGTCTCCAAAACCAGCATATGCATGGGTCAGAGTTAACGTGAGAGACCGCACATTTTCCCGTCAAGTTTGCTTTTTACAAATCACAACTTTTGCGTGGAAACAGGCCCCCGTTTTGTGCGAACGCAACGTTTATAAACAAGACCGCTGGTCTGTCTAGGCTGTTTATTTTTTAATGATCTGTGTGAACTTGGTGATTTGTGTAAACATCCAGTCATAACAAACGGTGAAATATATCAGCCTTGTTCCCTGTATCCTTCACAAAAACCGTGTTCAGTACGAGTAAAGTTTGTACATCACCATCCAAACAAAGAGCAAGCAGACGGTAAAAGAGAGAGACGGGGGGGGGGGGGGGACCTGAATGGAGGCAGTGACCGACTCAAGCCGTTTTCAGCTCTGTCTTGTCAAATGCACCGTGTACGTTATGAAAGAAGTTCACTAAGTAGGTTTAAATGTCATACAAACAGAAATAAAGGCGAGCTGAAGAAAATCTGAGTCGAGCCAAGCAGAGATCAATCACTGGTCTGTGTGTGCGTGAGAGTGGAGTACAGGTCGCTGCAGGGATGTGTGTCTGTGTCGGGAGGCGGGCGCTGTGTGTGACTGGCCAATCACAGAGCGTGCAGACAGTCAGTTATCAAATTAGGATTCTCCTTCAGCACGAGCTCGGATATTGATGAGTTTTACTCGTACCATGCTCGTACTCGTCAAAAATGCTTTATCCGTACCGGATACTCGTCTGAAACGAGTATTCGGCTCATCCCTAGTAAATTGTTGTTTGCGGAAATGCACAGGAAACGCTGTAACCGGCAGACTGGCCTTTTAGTCGAAGTGCTGATTAGTCTGAGAGCTCCAGTATCGAGCGTTCCGGTTGCCCCGTGCTGCAGCAAGTATGTACACAAATGTTCTGAACGCTGACGCGTGCTCCCACAGCAGGTATAAACCAGCCTTAAGACACACTTTTGCTCACACATGATGGTGTGGTGGTTAGCACTGCAGCCACACAGTAAGAATGTCACGAGTTCAAGTCCCAGCTGGGGACGGGGTTCAAACAATTCTAACAGCGGCCTTCCTGTGTGGAGTTTGCATGTTCTCCCCGTGTATGCGTGGGTTCTCTCCGGGTACTCCAGCTTCCTCCCACCATCAAAAACATGCGGAGCTCGCACAGGGGATAAGAGATTAAAAATTTCCAATCGGCTAAAAGATCTTCAGGCAGACATTGTCTTACTTCAGGAAACACATTTATCAAACTCCTCAGTCGATCTCCTTCAGACAAGGCAGTTTCCACACGTGTATTCAGCTGGTTATAATTCTAGACAGAGGTGTAGCAATTTTGATTAATAGCAGGTTAAAATTTGACATTGATGATGTAATCAGAGATCCAGAAGGCAGATTTATAATAGTCACATTAACTGTTCAGAATCTTAAGGTATGCATTGCAAATATATATGGACCAAACGTAGATGATCCATTATTCTTTGACTCATTTTTCTCTGCTTTGCATAATTACTCTGATAGGGCGGTATTATTGGGCGGAGACTTCAACATGGTATGTGATCCAGGTATGGACAGGCTCAGTACAGCAGGACATAACAAAATATGGCATTCATCAGATATCGTTAAGCAGTACATGAAGGATTTCGGCCTTTGTGATGCATGGCGATCTCATCACCCCACCACGAGACAATATACCTTCTTCTCCTCAGTTCACCATTCCTACTCTAGATTAGATTACTTCTTAACCAGCAGCTCACTGATGAGTGAAATCTCAGAAATAGAAATCCACCCAATAACCATCAGTGATCACGCACCAGTATCATTAACTCGGAGAAATAAAACTATTAAACCAGCAACTAGGAGTTGGAGATTTAATACATCATTACTGAAAGATCCTGAGTTTATCAGCTATTTTAAAAGAGAATGGTCCATTTATCTAGAGAACAACGATGTACCAGAAACTCCAGCATGTGTCCTTTGGGAAGCAGGTAAAGCAGTAATGCGAGGAAAAATAATTTCCTTCTCTTCCCATAAAAAAAAAAAGGAAGCTGCAAGAATCTCAGAATTAGAAGTTAGAATTAAATCACTAGAAGACGCCTACCAGGTCTCCCCGGAGGAACACATGCTGAATGATATAAGGAAATTCAAGCTCGAGTTAAACAAAATAATAGACCAAAAAACACAATTCTTAGTTCAAAGACTTCGTTTAGAAAACTTCGACCATGGTAACAAGTCTGGCAAGCTTCTAGCTAATCAGTTAAAAATAAATAAGGAAAAAGCAACAATCTCCTCCGTTAAAGACTCAGAAGGAAGTATCAGCCATGATCCTGACCAGATAAATAACATTTTTAGAAACTTCTACAGAACACTATATAAATCACAAATAAACCCCACAGATGATGATATTAATCAATTTCTTAATAGTATCATTCTTCCAAAACTACAACAGGAAAATATTACGGTTTTAGATTCACCCCTCTCAATAAGTGAATTACATGACGCTCTGCAACATATGCCCAATAATAAAGCCCCAGGCCCAGATGGATATCCGGTCGAATTTTACAAAGAGTTCTGGACAATTCTGGCTCCCACTTTTTATAAAATGATACTAGAAATAAAAGAGAAACAGAAAATACCACCAAATATGAATTCAGCAAATATCACCGTATTATTAAAACCAGGTAAAGACCCGACACTTCCAGCTAGTTATCGGCCAATCTCATTAATAAATGTAGATCTTAAGATAATCAGCAAAGCACTCGCTAAAAGGATAGAAAAAAATAACTCCTCTGATAATACATCCTGATCAAACTGGTTTTATTAAAGGTCGACATTCTTCTACTAACACACGCAGGCTGATTAATCTAATAGACTATGCTACCATTCATAATCTGGAATCCACTATCATCTCGTTAGATGCAGAAAAAGCCTTCGATCGTGTTAACTGGAAATTCCTGTTTGCAACATTAAATAAATTTGGTTTTGGTCCTTATTTCATAGACTGGATAAAAATACTTTATAACAACCCTAATGCATGTGTGAGGACCAATGACCAAACTTCTCCAAGTTTCTGTTTACAGCGAGGCACCAGGCAGGGCTGCCCGCTCTCCCCTTCACTTTTTGCCATTTTCATTGAACCACTAGCAGCCGCTATAAGACAGGACAGAGATATTAAAGGGATCCCCGGCAAAAATCTAGAACATAAAATAAGTCTTTATGCAGACGACGTACTGCTTTTCCTCCAGAACTCATCAACATCTCTCTCCCAGACAATCACATTGATCAATAAATTTTCAATGATATCTGAGTACTCTATTAACTGGACCAAGACTACAGCTTTATCTGTTAATTGTACTTTACAAAACATCCCTAACACCACAATACAGTCTGGTAATATCAGATATTTAGGAATAAATATTTCTCCACAACTTTCAGAGTTAATAAAGTTAAATTATGTCCAGCTATTAAAGTCAATAGAGGAAGATCTCACGCGATGGAAGCACTTACCCATATCACTCATGGGGAGAGTTGCTACCATCAAAATGATGGTTCTACCGAAAATTAACTACTTGTTCTCAATGATACCCACCAAACCTTCCTCCAGTTGGTTTAAGTCACTGGACTCTCACATTTCCAAATTTCTTTGGAAAAACAAGCCATCACGTATCAGTTTAAAAACCTTACAACAGGTAAAAGACCGGGGAGGGTTAGACTCACCCAATTTCAATTATTATTTCCTAGCAAATAAGCTACAATTTATTTCCAAATGGCTGAAACCTTCCCATCTAGATGAACCGTGGCTAGACACAGAACAAGCATTATGTGAGGATCTGGATGTCTCTGATTTGCCGTTCATCAGTTCAGCAGTCAGATCTCATAAATGCTTTAAAAGTATCAACATCTGCTCTACTCTGAAAGCATGGTGGGAATTCCTGAAGTTAACCGAGTCTTCTATTATTCCATGTAAACTCACACCCATCTGGAATAACCTGGATATTCTACAAAACAAGAAAATGATTAATTTTGTGCATTGGAAGGATAAAGGAGTAAAACAATTACAACATATCATTGAAAATGGAAAATTCCTGTCATTTAATACACTTACCTTACAATACGGGATCAGTAGTACTAAATTCTTAGAATACCATCAACTTAAATCTATATTAAGCAAAAAATATACCTCTAACCAACTGATCTTGCAGACTCCGGTCAGGGTAGCAGAATTCCTGAATCTCTCTATCCCCAAACTACTGTCGAAAATATATAGATTATTATTAAAACTGGATGATTCAATTTCCCTTCCAACTTCGAAGTGGGAGGCTGACTTGTCCAGAACCCTTAACCAAAACACATGGACACAGATATGTTTAAACACGTTCCTAATGACTAAAAACTCAAATATGCAGTTGATACAATTCAAGGTTTTACACAGAGTACATTACACAGGACAGAGGATGTTCAAGATGGGTCTGTCACCTTCAAATATTTGTTTGCACTGCAATGAGAATACAACAGACAATTATCTTCACGCCTTGTGGTCTTGTCCACCTGTCCAGAGGTTTTGGCTTCAGGTGTGTGATGACATGTCAACGTGGCTCAGGTGTAACTTTCCTGCAAGCCCCACACTGTGTTTACTGGGGGACTTGGATGAGATCAACACGGTAACCAACTATGCACATATGATACTTACTGTATTATGTATTGCAAAGAAAACTATCTTGGTAAACTGGAAATCCAAAAATAATCTGAGCATTAGCCAGTTTAGGAATTTCTTAGTAGACCATATCAGTATTGAGACGATGTCTGCCTCCTCTAAGAACCAGTTAGATGAATTCCACTCCCTCTGGTCCCCTGTGATTAGCTCCATCACTTAACGTTGGTGTAGGAGAGCCGCCTCGGCGATGTGGGGGTTGGGTGCCGGCGAGTGCTTGATGGCTATGGATCCCTGGCGGTTGACTTGGGGGGGGTCTGGGCTGCCTCGCCGCTGGGGCGGGGCTGTATCCAGCCCGATGGGGGGCATGGGGGTCAGCGGTTGGGGCTGCTCTGCGGCGGTGGGCGGGTCGCTGGTGGGGCCCTGGCCGGTGGCTGTCGGCTGGCGCCGGGTGGCCGGGGTCGTCCCGGGGCGGGGGGGCGGGGGTCCTGGGCCCCGGTGCTCCGGGGTGGCCCCTGCCTCCGGGGCCGGGGGACCCGGCTTGGCGCTGGGGGGGGGGCGGGCCGGCGGGACGTGCCTCCTCTGGATTTGGCCGGTCCTCACGACCTGGTGACGTCTAGTCACTGCGCCGGGGGCCGGGGCGCCTCTGCTGTGTGCGTGCGGGTGTGTGTGCTGGTGGGGGTGTGTGTGTGGTGGGGCTGGGGGGTGTATCGTTGTCGTGTCTGTGTCGGGATGTGGGCATCCGGGATGTTGGTGTCGCGGGAGCGGCTATGTGGGGGGTGTGGATTTCCCCTGTGCTTGTCCTGCGTGTGGGGCTCTGGGGGTCGCGGACGGAGCTGCGCTTTCCGCCGGGGTGTTTGGTTTTCGGCGGACCCGTGGTCATGTCGTGTCGTATCGATGTTGGGGTGTCTGGCGTGGCTGTCGGGGTGTGGGGTTTTGTCCATATCGTTCAGCTCTAGTGTGTGGAGGTGGGGGGTTGCGGGGTGGCCGGGTCTTTTCCACGCCGGGTGCCTGTCCCGCCCGGCCGCTGTGTCGGTTGGGGCTGGCCTGCGCTGGTGGTCTCTCCGGGGGCTGGGGGCGGTGGACTTGTGGCGTGGGGGGGCTGGTGGCCCCGTGGTCCCCGTCCTTGGTATGTGTGGGTGGGTGTGTGACTGGAGGGGGGGCGTGAATGCGGTTGTGTGTGTGTGTGGCTGCCTGTGGGGGTGTGTGGAGATGGGTGGGTGGGTGGGTGGGGGTGCATGGATGATGGGTGTTTGGGTGCGGGGGTGGTGGTGCATTGGTGGGGTTTGTGTGTGTCGGGTTGGGGGGGGGGGGGGGAAGGGGGAAAAAAAAAGAAAAAAAAAAAAAAATAGCAGCTCTGCGTGCCTCTTGGGGGGTTTGCGAGGCCTGGGGATGTTGGGCCGGTGACTCTGGCCCCTCCGCCGACCCTTTCCGCTCCGGTCCCTTTTCCCCCATCCCTGGCCTGGCGTGGTCGAGCGCCCCCAGGGGCCGAGGCTGGCCCCTCTGTGGTGAACGCCGGACGCCGGGCCGTGGGGGCGGCCATGCCTGCCCCTTCTGCCCTGGGGGGATCCCGGGAGGCAGGGGTACCTAATGCCGGTAACGGCTCTTCTTCCAGGGGGGAATTCATACCCCCCTGGTCTCCTTTCCCAAGACCCCCCCCCCCCCCCCCTGCTCTACCTCACACACACACACGTAGGGTTTTGGGGAGGGTGCGTGTCAAGCGGGCGTGGTGAGGGAGGGCACCAAAGTGCCTTTGCTTGCCACGTCTAGAGGCAGCCTGCTCCCCAGTTTTAACCACACTTAGACACCTAAACACATAAAATAACAACAGCTCACAACCACTTCTGAGGGGCGGGCCATATAGTGTGTGGAAGGAGGGAGGGGCCGGTTGGGGGGGTCATGCCCCCTACGCGACCCCACTCCCGGCATGACTTGGCACTGCCCCTTAGTTTTAACTGCAAACAACACACATCTTACACACACAGTCATGAGCGGGGGGGGGGGGGGGGACAGGGTCCTTTCATACCCCGGTCTCCCGGGCGCTGCTGGGGGGAGGGGGGGACAGTGGCTACTTCACGCGCCAGTGGTTAAGGCTGGCTGCATTGCGGGGGATCTGCTGGCCTGGGGGATGCCTGGCCTGCTGCGTCCGGGGGTGGGGGATGGGGGTGGTGGTGGGGGGGGGGGAACGTGTTGGGGGCTTGGAGCTCGCGGCTCCTTCCCCGGCCCGAGCTAACACTCAGGAGGCACGAGGGCATGGGCAAGAGAGAGGTGGGTATGTGAGAATAATGAATGAGAGTGTGAAAGAGGAAATGTGGGAGGGAGGAACTTGGGCTGGAAGAGGGAGGAGATGTGGGTAAGTGGTTGGAGGAAAGGGGGGATGGAGGAAGGAGTGGCATGCTCGTGAGTGTCTAGTAGGGATGGTCATGAGGGGCTGAAGGAAGGAAGGGCGGGGAGTGTGATAGGTCAGAGGGATGGGCGGGGCTGGACATGTAAGGGGGGACTGTATGGGGTATTGGGGGTATAGGGAGGTGGGGGCGTGTGTGTGGGGGGGGTGGGGGGAGGGGGTTGGTGCAGAGGGGGGTGGTGCAGGGTTATGTGGAGGGAGTGCATGTGTGTGTTAGAGGGTGGGATGGGAGGAGGTGGGGGTAGGTTCGTATCTCGGTATTCGTGCCGGGCATCTTGGTGTCGGTGTGGTGCGGTGTGGCTGCGGGTTGGTTGGGGGCCGGGCGCTTTGGTGGGGGGTGCGGTTTTGTTTGTGGCTTCCGGGGCTTTTTGTGCGGGGCGGGCGCGGGGGGGGGGATCTGTATCTTGTATGTGGTTGCTCTTGCGGTATTGATGTCTTGGGTGCCCATGTCTCGATGTGGGGGCGGTGACGGTATATCTTTCAGCCCTAGTGTTGGGGTAGGTGTGTGGGGAGTGTGTGTGTGAGCGTGGTGGCAGGGTAGGGGGTGGTAGAGGTGGTGGCGCCCTGGTGTCAGGTGTATGGGGCAGGGACGTTGGGGTGGGGGCTGGCCTGCCCTGGGGGGGCGTCGTCTGGGGGGTCCGGTCCTCCTGGGTTTCGGTTGGGCCGCCCGGGTCCGGGGGGGTGGCTGCTCCTGGGCGCTTGGGCCCTGGGCCCGGCGCTGTCTCCGCTCCGGGGGACGCCCGGCGCCCGGTGGGGTCGGCAGCTGCTGGTCTTGGTCCGCTGGGGCCTGGGCCTCCAGACTGCAGGGGGCTCCGGCTGGGGCCGCCTTGCCGCCCTTCGGGGGATGCATGTCCGCTCTTTGGGGGGGGGGGTAGCTGGGATCTGGGCCTCTGAGTGGCTGCTGGGGGCCTGGGTCGTGAGCCTTGCGGGCTTCCTCCTCCTTGCAGAGACGAGGCTGCATCTGCATGACTGTATCACCACGGAGCACCCTTTATTATGCATGTTGACACTGTGACACTGCTTCCCATTGCGATGACTAGGTTGTACCTCTTCTCTACTTCCCATTGCGCTGACTAGGTTGTACCTCTTCTCTGCGTAGTTCTGCGTGTGTTTGTGTGTGTTTGTATGATCTGAGGATATTTAAGCCACCTGCAGGTCCTCCTGTAGGGGATTGCTTGTTTTGTTTTCCAACAGAGACCTTGGTTGTTTAGGGATCGCGGTACAGATGTACCAGTGAACTGTGTAAGTGGATTCATGTTTTCTCTCCTCTCTCTCTTCCTCTTCCTTACTCCTCTCTCTCTGTTTCACTTTCTATCATTACCTCTGTTAACTTTCATTTTTCCTTTGTCAGGCCCAGCAGTATGAAATGGAATGGTGTAATAGACAAATGTTTAAATAAAGAAATAAAATGAATAAACATGATATCAAGTGGAGCCTTATATTCATAAAGCTCCGCTTGATAAAGCAAAACTGTTCAACAGAATAAAGCAATCAGATTTCCATTCTGCTTGTTTCGATGCTGGACAGGACAAGTAAATAAAAAAAATAAATAAATAAAAAAACATGCGTGTTAGGTTATTTGGTCGCTCGAAACTGTCCCTAGGAGTGAATACAGTATGAGCATGCATGGTTGTCTGTCTCTCTGTATTGGTCCTGTGTCAGACTGGTGACCTGTCCAGGCTGTACCCTACTTCTTGGCTGATAGAAGCAGGGATAGACTCCAACAACCCCTGTGACCCTGATTTGAAGAAGCGGTACAGAAAATGAATGAATGAATCGGCTTTGGTGTTTATTCTCAGAAAACGTCCATGCTTGGCTTGTCCTTGCGAGCCATACTTATGTGGCTGCACATTAAAGGACTACAACATCACACCTGAGTTTCTATAGAGGCATGGCTATGTTTTCCTACCCAAGGAAAAAAAAAAAAAAACAGTCACCATGAGGCACATTGCTGTCTTCTGAGGCTTTCCTCTTCTCCGTGGATGTTTACATAAATGTTTGGATAAGGTCTCAGGAGTTTCAGAAGGAAATTTTAAATTTTGCACAATTAAAACTTCCTTAGTGATTACTGTAATTAGCCACAGCCCTGATGGGCAAATCAGAGTTTAGGGTCTTGGAAGAACCTATCACAAACATTTGTAGACAGCTTCTTTCTTTTTTATGCTTTTCTTACAAAATAAAAAGATCAAACAGTAATCTAACTTGAAACTTGAATAGTCTAACATGAAATTGTGCTTTTAGGGACAAGTTCATTATCTATACACTTGATCTGCCAGAGCAACAGAAACCGTACCTCAGATATTTTTTTATGGTGATTAATCTAACTGTTAAGAAAAACAGAGATCAAAGATGTGGATTCATATAATGACATGTGCAGACTGTGAGCATTAAAATCACATGCAACCATGAATAGCTGCACACAACTGCTACTCAGAACCCCTAAAAGTGCCAATCAGATTTTCTTTCGTGTGACTGGGACACTTTTATTGTCTGTCCTTAACAACAGCTTCTCAGCCAAGTTTTCATGACAGGAATAAGAAAAACTTGTTGGGTATATGTGACTGTCCCATATCACTCCAGACTTTAGAAGCTTGACAGTGCTACACCCAAATAACATTTACATATTTCAGTCTGGCTTGTAGAGCTATTTATTCATCTGGATCCTGTAGTAGCTGCTGAGTTTTAGAGGTAATATAGAGGTAATATAGAGGTGACAGGGGGCCTGTGCACCCCGCTTCTAGCCTTGGGAGGAAGTTAGGAGAGAAGGAAGGAAGGGGTGTGGATGGAACAATGATGAGGTTTCTTAGCTATCTTGAATACGGCTGAATGAGATGCCACTCTTGAAATATATTTTAAAATTCAGCAGCATTATATCCAATAGGGGAATATCACGCATTGTGTTCCTGTTTCCGGAACTTGTCAAATTTGGGGGTTTCCTCTTCCAGGCCAGTTCAACAAAAGCTGAATCCAATGTCACTGCTCTGTTCCACTTTATAAATCGAATAACAATGCCAACCCTACTTATGTTTTCATGGATTCCCGACTGCAGTGATGCTAAGGAAGAAGTGGATCAAAGCAATTCGCCGGGGTAAAGGGCCGAACTTTATAATAAAACAAGGTAGCACGTTTGTTTGTAGCCGGCACTTCAGTGATGCAGACTACACTATAGCAGGCTAGCGTTTGCTGACGTACCTAACTTTGCACGTCTGAAAACACACAAGCATCTGAAAATCGGGTCTGCACCTTTCCGATTCCAGTGGAACAACTGCGGACTGCCAAGAAAGGAGACCGCTTAGAAATTAGCATTTTCACAGATTTTGTCTATCAGACAAGGACATTGCCTCTTCACATAGCAGCGGCTGCATGTCACCTCTACTGGGTGAACGTCATTAAACTAAACTTAGCATGTAAACCTGACGCCACTGCCACGCCTGGCGCATTTTGTTGTTGTAAACATCAGGGGCACTATCGGCCGATTGCGATCAGTTGCATCGATCGTGCATCTCTATAGATTACGTAGGTGGCGTTGCAGTTTGCAAAGCCTTTACATGTGTATACACATTGGGGAAAAAAAAAAAAATCTTTCAATGAGTGCGTATAATGTTGCATTCTGGGATTGATGTTAGATTCAGCAGCTTGGAATCATTTTAATCCTGCATTTTCTGAGCAGGTTTAAGGTAAGCTGGAATATACTTGAGTAGTTGGATGACATTTCTTATTGTTGTTATCTTTAAGCAGACTGGGGCTGTTTGGACGTTAGCTTGCAGCTCTGAACCTGTTTGTCATGCTGTAGTAACGGAGACAGCAGAATAACATCATGTGATATATCTTTTTAATGAGATATTTCAAGTAATCTGTTTCCTTTTTTTAGTTCTTTTTGATTATTCATATCTAGATATTGACGTGTTTGTAAGCTCTTTTTCTCTGTTTTTCTTTCAGCAAATGTTGGTTAAGAAATTATGTAAAAAGCAATTTGTAGAAGTCACAGTACATGTTACAAAATACTTTTAATTTAGTTTTTAGGTGGAAAAAATCATTTGACAGCTGGTCACTGAATAATGAGATTCTTGAGAGCCATGTCATGTGCGACAGGCATTCAACCAACTGTCATGGTCCATGGGGATTTGTCTTGTTTCCTGTTTTTTTTGTAGTTTTTCCTTCTGTATTCTGTCGGTTTACTACCTGTTCCCGACTCGCCTGGTTTTCATTCAGTAATCTGCATCTCCTGCTTCTCATTCATCCCTCTGTGTATATATGCAGATCGCTACTTCCCCACTTTCGTGTTGTTGTTCTTCCGTGTCCTGATCTGTAATAAACTTGATCCTGCTAACCTCCTGCTGTACGTTTCTGCATTTGGGTCCATCCACACTCCCAACTCGTGACACCAGCCACCAGGGCAAGCCTCACCACCAGTGGTGGGGCTTGCTGCACTGTTTTCAGTGTACTGTGTCTTTAATCTGCAATATTAAGAGACTGCCTGTACTGTTGAATTCATTCAGAGTTAAGGTTTGGTCCCCACCCACTTTTCCCACCAAGCACAACTTCCTGACTGTCATATGATCTTCAAACTACTCAAACTATACAGCATTTTCAGGTGCTTTACTGGTATCAACCCAGAAAGAGAGACCAAGGCTAGCTGTACTTAGAACAGGTCGGCATAACGTCAAGTTGACACATGACAGTAAACACTGCTTTCTTTTTCTTTTTTAAATAAATGTTGGTTGGCATAATGGAACTTAAATTTTCTTTTATACTGCTACACACTACTTAACTACTCTAGAGTACTCTTTTTGTATTAAAATTTGAGAATAACAGTGGTAAACTGTATCTGAATTTAACAGTAGTGATACTGTAGAAACACTGTAATATATTGGCAAACCTGCCAGTAGTCTACTGTAAATATAGTTTTAAAAAAAGGAATAAAAACAGACATTTTCTGTAATCAACACAATGCTTTTGTGCAGTAATATACCGTAAAGTTGATTACAGTAAGATTTCTGTTATCAACAGAGATCAGTGGCAACCCTGCTGCCAGTATTTTACTGTAAATATACAGGACAATTTATTACAGTGAAAAACCAAAGTACTGTCACCACAAAAATAATAACTCTCCTCATTTCTTTTCCTTTCTATCCCCCACCGTCCTCCATTGAGGCACTTTCTCCTTTCCTTTACTTTTAAAAAGGAAAGAAGGATCATGTCACACAGTAAAGATTAGGATTATTTGTTGGTTAAAAATCCTTCATGTCTCAACTAATCCCAAGTGGTTAAATTCTGCTAAGCTCTACGAAAAACCAGGGTAAGTGTGTGTGTGCGAGAAAGAGAGAGGGAACAACTCCGATCCAAGTCCTAATGAAGCTCTGCTGGTGGTTTCATACCTTGCGTTTGAAAACTGACCAATGGCATACAAGGTCGCCATCCACCCAGAGGGTGGGCTGATCCAATCAGAGGAAAGTACAGCATGGGGGCTATGAGGTGGTCAGAGGACATGAGGAGAGAGAGGAGGAGGAGGAAGTGTTTCCTCCCAAATTAAAAATAAAAAGTCTCCACTAACTCTTATGATGGAGCATAATCGGATTCAGGGAAGCTTAGTGGGAATTTGCCCGGAGAAATTGTCTTATTATTATGACTTCTTTGTTTAGCTGATGCCCTTATCTCCAGGCTGAATTAGGGGGGATTACTCTTTTATTCTACCCTTCACCTCATAATACTGGGAAACCGTTTCCTCGGTAATTAGGTCTAAGTGCCCTTGTTTAGTTTGCCACATTATACAGCTAGCAGCCCAGCATGAAGTGTTATCAGGACCTCGTATCCCACACTAGCTGGATGTTAAAGAAAGGTACTTCAGCATTTTGAATTTTAATTGTTTTTCAGCAGGAGTCCCTCACTCTGTGGGAAAAGTTTCTCCATCTCTTTCCTCCGTGGGTCCATCATTCACAGCTACAATGTGAAAGTAATAGTGAAAAACATAAAGGATGAATGTTAGTCATGCCCTTCAGGGTGGAAATAAATTCAACTTTATCTCGTGTCAAGCAGTAAATCTCTGGTGACTTTAAAAGCCATTCATCTATGATGACAATACTTGCTTTGTTTATCTATTTATACCAAGAAGTGATGTCAATAGTGCAGGTAAACCTCATTAAGGCGATGCCTTTTGTCTCAACCAGGATTAGGGATGCATGATATTGGAATTTAGGACGATATATGATATGGTGATATGTTTTAAAACTCGTGGTCGATAACCGATATCGATACCTATATTAAAGCTGAAAAAATAAGCAGTCATTGCAAATAGCAGTTTTGTTATCCTTTTGCGACACTTTGAAAAATGGGGGTGGGAGAAAATAGTGATACACTGAAATATTGCGATATCTTTATATGCCAATATCAAATCGATTTTTAAAAATCTGCTATTGTTACGACTGGAGTCGCAAGGGTTCTGATTATGCAAATTTGAGTGTGCAGGTGCTTGTCGGTGATTGGACGTTGGAGGTCAGCGCGTCGACGGATTGGTGGCTTGATTGGCGGCGAATCCATAAAAGAGGCTGCAGCGGGTCATGTCGTCATCCATTCTCAGCTCACCCCAACCCAGCCACATCGTGCTGTTATGTGAATCATGTTTGTATGTTAGTGAGGAGTTTGTAGGAGTGAACTGCCGTTTATTTTATTCTGTTTTCTCCTGTTTATTTTAGTTAGGGAGGTAAGTCTTTGTCATTTGGTTTCATTTGTTTTCGGACAGGTAAGTTTTGGTAAACAAGGTAGTTTTGTTTTGTTTGTTGTTTTCGGCATTAGTTCACTCTGACGATAACCACTCCTCTACAGTTGTTACCCACTCAAGAAAAGCCATGCTTTTAATAATAAAAATCACATAAAATGCTGAAAACTGTGTGCTGTGGCTGCTTGAGGTCTGACGAGGATGGGTCTTTCATGGTGCGATCTGGCCACCCCTAGACGGGTCGTGACAGCTATCAATCTCTCTCACGATATTTTGTGAATTCTTGCGAGATTTCGTGACAGAATGATGAAATATCGCAAGATTTTGTTTGTAAAATACTGCATTTTTAAATGTCAATATGATAGCACATAAAAATATTGCTAAATTTTTTGTGAATTATCGTGAGATTTTGCAGCAGAACAATTAAATATTGTGAGATTTTATTTAAATAGATCGATATCACGTTTTTAGATGTCAATATGATATCAGCATATGAAGATATCGCAAATTTTTGTGAATTCTCGCGAGATTTCATAACAGAACGATGAAGTATTCCAAGATTTTGTTAGTAAAATAGATCGATACCACATTTTTAAGTAATATCAGCATATGAAAATGTTTCAATATTTCAGTGTATCGATATTTTTTCCCACCCCTAGTCTTTAAAAGTTTTAGTCTGTAAAAGAAGTTTTTTGAAGAAGAAGAAGCAGAAGAAGAATAACTTTTTTTTAAACTTTAGAAACAGCGGGCTGATAGGTTAACTAACCGTGGGGTGGCCGATGTCTGATACTCAGTTTTAAGGCCGATACCGATAGGGGGGCCGATTATATCGTGCATCCCTAACCAGGATCCCTTCACATTATAATATAAACAGACATTCAACCCTTATGCCTTCCACCGGGACACTTTTGTCCACTTTGGTCACTTTTGTTTTTGTTTGAAATTTTTGCAATAACTCATCTTTTTATACAAATTTTTGCGTTTAGATTTTTGTCTTTTCCTCTTGTGTCTTTTATACTCAGTAGAAGAATTTTGCATGCCCTGGTGACAAAAGTCTCCACCCACAAAGCAGTTATAAAATCATCATACACAATTCATTATTAGAGTATTAGTATTATTATATTGAGTACTGTGTTTTCTAAAGAGATCATTATTCACATTATTATTATTGAGAACTGTAAAGCATTACTGTAATTAATAAGGATGATGATTTACAGTGAGAACTTTGTTGTATTTGAGTATTGTGATTTACAAAAGAAAGTATATTTCTTATTTAGTATTTTTTAAAATCACTATACTTTTCATTGAGCACTATAATTTAGAGAATTTTTTCTTATCAAGTATGGTGTATTGTGTCAAAATCCTTTGTTAAATTATAGTTCATATTAAAGTTTTCTCAAGAATTTTGGACCTGTTAAGTTTTTCTAAACTTCTTCCAAAACTCCTTTTCAAACTACAATGGTTTTATTATTTTGTGTGCCAAATGAGTCCATTTGTTTTAGTTTCAGTTTGGAATAAATAAATGAAATTTTAAGAAATGATACATTAATATTTTTTTATGTTTGGTATAATGATTGGTAGTTTTGAGTAGGACAGAAGCTGTTTAGTTAATTTATGAGAAAAAAAAATAAGGAAAAAAATAGTAATGTATGATTATTTTATAGCAGTTCTTGTGTGTGGACACTTTTGTCCACGAGGATCACCAGTGGAAGTTTCTGACACTACATTAAAAACACAAATGGAATCAAATCAATGTTGTTGCTAGTCTTTGACATATGCAAGTGTCTAATCACCACCAAACGTTCATCCCTATAATATTTATTATATGGAAAATAATACAGTTTTTGTAATGAATAAGTCAACAATTCAAACATTTAGTGGCATTTAAAGGGTTAAAATCCTAAAAACAATTGAATGGTAGTTTTGAGTAGAAAAAAATCTGAGAAAAATATTAATATTTGATGAATTTATCACAGTTTTTGTCCATCAGGATTACCGGCGTCGTATAATTTGAGGAGGACACAAGGATTAGGTGCATTAGTGAAGCATTAATATTGGAAGGCAGGAGAAAATGGAGACAATTTAAAATATAGTCTGATGGTGATGGTGTGGTTGAGTTTTACAAATAACCTGAGTTCTCTTCTCTTATCCCGTTCTATCCCACATGCAACTATGTTAAAGGTTCTGGTGTTTGTTGAGGATACAGCAGAAATGATGGTTTGGTCCGATGGTTCATGACCCTGAGGGCATTTATTCATTTTATACAACAGTGGCTGTTTATGCTTTATAACAACGTGAGCAATGTGTATGGCTTTCAAATGTTGTCCTGAGTATCCAGGGAATGCTGCAAGAAGGAGGTTTATATATCGTCGGCCATCCAAGTGTTTTATCTCTTGTCTCTGTTTCTGAATCCCAAGGACAAAGTTTGGCAGGCTGGTCACAGTCTGTCAGTAAAAGCCTTGTTTCTCTGCTATAATGACTTCAGAGCCGGTATCCATCTCTAACCACACAAGGAGCATAAGCAAACATCTCTGTGCCACTCCATGCACATAAATGCCTCATGCACACAAGGACTTGACGACGCCTCCCTCCTGGCTAAATGGTGCCATCAGTCTCCAGGTGGTTTTCAGCCTGCTGTCCTTGCTGTGCTCTCTTAACCCCGACACATTTAAGGTAACACAACAGATGTTTTGTTTCTGTCTCTTTTTTCATCTTTCTGTCCTCTTGTCATTGTCCAACACTTGTCCCACTGTCTTTCTTGTCTCCCATATGCATTTTAAATAGATATGTATGGGTTTGACTGTTGTAAAATTTCTAAATTGTTGCTCTAGATATGGATTTAAAATCCAATTCACACATGCTTAGTGTTGACACGTCCTTATTTCTTTCCACTACTTATTCTAATGTGTTTTACATCAATCCTGCTGCAAATGTTTAAATCCAAGATAGATGTTAAAAGACAAACATCTTTTTGTGGTTCTGGTACTTGTTTATGAAAATGTTTTTAACTGTTCAGCATTGTGCCTTAAATTTGTAACTATCTCATAGAATGCATAACGGCACAGATATAGTCATGTAAAACCACCAATGACAATTAGGAACAGGTTCCAAGACTTTCTAGTGCCCACAGACTTCCATGCGGAAAGTATCAACTTCCCTCATGAAAGCATATGTTGATGACTTATTCTCCCCACAAGTCATCATAGGCTTGTTAGTTAGACGGTATCTGATCAATCACTTTCTGAAACCACTTACATGCAGTTTCACTAACAGCCTTACGTGGAAGGAAGTGCGCTGTGTGACCAAAGTAAAACTGGATTGTATGAAGATATTCTCAGATGTTAGAGTCATTTCTTTGCAGCAAGAAAGTTCCCGGTTTGAACTTAATCTGGAGCTTGTCCGGGTGGGGTTTGCATGTTCTCCCCTTGCATGTGCTGGTCTCTGTCCTGGTGTTCTGGCTTCTTCCCACAGTCTAAAAGTGTTTCTAACTTCTCCCTAGATGTGAGTGGCTGTTTGTCTGTCCAGAGTATACCCTGCTTCTTGCTGGGACAGTTGTTAAGTTCTTGGAATGATGATTTTGTTAAATGGTGCTCTTATTTTGATATCGATATTTTATTAAAAGAAAGCAAACGTCTGGAAGTGCTTTAAGCATTCACGAGTTGACACAAAGTCTTAGTAGGCTGCTTTTTGGCCCCATTTTTTTTTTTTATTTTTATTGTTTAGTCATCCGATGAAAGAATCCAGAAATATGTGAATGAGGGCAGCTTTATTTGGACTTTGGTAGTATTACTAAGTAGCAGCATTACTACTTTTGTCTTTTACAGAAAGACAGGACTTTGCAGCATGTGCAGAGCACTTTTGTTAAGCTTTAAAGAGATACTGTGTTTGAGTTGACTTCAGCTACGTTGCCACCTGCAGGTCTTCCTGTAGGGGATTGCTAGTTTTGTTTTCCAGCAAAGACAGTGGAATGTTGTTTATGGGTTTCTGTGCAGAAGCATCAGTTGACTGTAAGTGAATCCATGTTTTTCTCTCTCTCTTTTCTTCACTCTTTTCTCTCTGTTCCACTTATCATTTCTTCTTTTAACTTTCATTTCCCTCTTGTCAAGACCAGTAACATGATGTAAAATGCAGTTATAAATAAATACTTAAAGGAGAACAGTGCAAGTTCCAGCTTTTTTCCCAGACGTTCGCCCCCTCTGGCGACAAATGGTCGACTGTGTTGGTCTTTAGTTTAACCCACATTACATTCAGTCTGAGCCCAGAGTTAGAAACACGATATCTACTGAAGTAATAAAGTTACAAATCTGCAAGTTGTTCTCAGTTTGATCATTGAGTAAACAGAGGAACTGTATGCTCACAGTAACAACAGGCTAACGCTGGCTTGTAAACCAAATATCCAAATTCAGAGGCTGAGACCACGAAGAGACCACGAATACCTTATAAAATGCCCACATCAACTAAATTTGATGCGGGCGAATAGAGAGCATCTCGTCCCCGGGAACAGTCATATGGCTGTCATATTACCACATTTCCAAGCTTAAAACTTAGCATTGCAATATTATGCATCCTTATTTCCGTCATACATCACATTTACCCTGTTAGTAAGAAGAAAGCCAACTGTGGGTCCCAATTTATTCCCAGACTGGATCGGAGTTCCCTCCATTTAAAAAAAGAAAGAAAAAAAGCTGCTTGTTTGTTTACTCCCATCTTACTCCGGTGCTAGAGTAAGACGCCCCCCCCCGCTTTGGGGAGAGTTTTTTGGCACAACACCGGTCAGACTCCAGTTTGGTTCTCTTTGTCTCACAAGACAAAACTTTTCTTCTTTGTCTTACTGGAGTCTGAGTTGGGGTTTGAGAGGCACCTGCTCTCCATCTTTTAGCAGCAGTCAGTGTTGTCTCGACATGCACGGACCTGCGGTGGAGGAATACGACACCAGTGCAGCCAGATGAACGAGAACGTGCAGTTCCTCTCCCCCAAAAGCGCCCCCTTGAGGCTTCGTACCCGAAACTCTGGCATTGAGCATCCAGAAACAGTATTAAAGGAGCTGTATCATGCTTTTCAAATGTTCCAAAAGTCAAATATAGGCATTTATAAGCTAGATATGTTCCCATCGTTACTATAGAAACTAATTTGGTGTTAAAGGAGCCCTATCATGAAAAATGGACTTTTAAGAGCTTTTCAGCATGTCAGTGTGTTATTTCCTCATCAAATATTTAAACATTATTTTTCTTCATTCATCATATTTAGAACACATAATATTTAACCCCACCTCCCTCAAACCACACCCACCGCACGATGAACGTGAACCAATCACATCCAAATCGCATGCTCAGTATCGTAGCAAGACGCCCTCTTTGAACAGAAACTCAGAGAATCATAACACACTCTCAGGAAGAAACTAACACCTGCAGGAAGATTTCCTCAGAGACAAGCAGCCATCAGCTAACAGACATTTGATCCAGAGTTCAGGAGAATTTTCTTCCTTTTTTTTTTCTTTTTTTTTAAGCTCAGAGGACAGCAAGTTGGGGAAAAGCAGACGCAGCGGGAGTGTATTTGTTGTACTGGATGAATTGACTTGCCAGAAGTGGTTGGATTTTAACTTCAGGAGCAGGCAAAAAAAACTCAACTTTGTGTGTGAACTTCACTCCTGACAACTTCTTGAATCTCCGGCAGTAAAGTGTTTTTTTCTCTGGGATTACTTCTGAACCCTGACGCAGTTCCTACTATAAAAACGCCATGACAGACAACACCACTGGTGAGTCAGCATCTCTCAGCTCAATGCTAACTGTTAGCCTATGATTTGTTCGCTAATTTACTTACTTGTCAGGGGTCTCTGTGGTACATCTGTGGTACTGCGTGTACTTCAGACTCCATATCAAACTCTGGGTCGAGCGCAAACAGCCCAAACAGCCTCCCTCCCCTCTTCTCTTTCCTATTTTTTCCTTTTCTTCCCCCTTCCCTTTTTTCTTTTTTTTCTTCTCTTTCTCTTTTCCTTTCCCCCTCCCCTACCGCCCCCCTGTTTTATCCCGTCGATCGGAGCTGATCATCCATCAATGTTTACAGAAACATCCACATAGAGCTGCCGTGCTACAGACAATTCTTACCCTTCAGAATAGGCTCTCCGGGGCGACGTCATGAAATGGGCGAAAACATCCTGCAACGAGAGCTCGCTTCAGTACAGTCAGCCATCTTACTTCCGTGTTGCAAATTAGACGCATAGAAAAACAAATAACCAAAAGTTTCATAGTAACGATGGGAACATATCTAGCTTATAAATGCCTGTATTTGACTTTTGGAACATTTGAAAAGCAGTGGAAACAGCCCTTTAAATCATTAGTTTTTCGTCGCATCTGATTTCCAACACAGAAGCAAGATGGCTGACTGTCCTGGAACCGCGGGCTCTCCCATTCAGCGACCCCATTTCACGACACGCCCCGGAAGACCCTTATTCTAAGGGTCACAGAATTGTCTGTAGCACCGGCACCGGCAGCTCTCATGTGGATGTTAGTGGAAACATTGATGGATAATTCCTCCGATCGACGGGATAAAACAGACCAGCCTGTTATGGAGCTGTGCGCCGACCCAGAGTCTGATATGAGTTTAAGTACACGCAGTACCACAGAAGTACCCAGCCACAGAGACCCCTACAAGAAGAAATAGCGAACAAATCAACCAACAGAGCATAGCAAGAGTGTTGACTCACCAGTGTTGTTGTCTGTCCTGCGCGTTATAGAGGACTCGCAGGTCAGAACCCAAAACCTACTGTCGATTCATAAGTGCAGGGTGGCCACAAGTAGTTTTCTCCCTCCCTAACCCCCCGCCCCCCCCCCCCCCCCTGAAATAACTGACTGACTACACTTGCTGTCGCCTGTGCTTCAACATCACATCCAGCCAAAACGCCGCCCATCCTTCAAAAGTCCCACCCGCGATTAGTGATTGGCTCCTATTATTCTCTAACCAGACGAAATCACCTATAACTGTCGCCTTACTCAGATGGAGTGCGTGAGGAAAGGAACGCCCCGCGTGTACTTGTTGAACGCACCCAGATGATGTAAATCAGGTTAGGGTGAATGTGGATATGTACTGTATGTATGTGCAGGTATATGTATGTGTGCGTGTATGTATATATATATGTATGTGTGTGTGTGTGTATGTATATATACATATACTATACTATATATATATATATATATATACATATATATATACATTTATTTTTCCTTTCATATTTTAGTATTTTATATTGTATACTTATCGTCTTACTATTATTGTTCCATTGTGTTACTGTTTTATTGTATTGTGTATCTTTTTACCTGCCAAGGAACTACGGATGTAAATTAGCTTCTTAGCTACAATCCGACATGCTTATGTTTGTTATCACAGATGTTCATCAGTATGTGTTGGCCCTATCAAATAAAATGAGAAAGAAAATTTAACATTTAAACTTGTGCAATGCACCTTTAATTAAAGAAGCAAAATGAATAAACTCAGAATATCAAAAGGAGCCTTATATTCATGAAGCTCCACTTGGCAAAGCAAACCTGTTCAACACAAGAAAGAAGCCAGATCATCATTCTGCTGCTACGATGCTTAAAATAAATAAGCTAAAATAAATAAAAGGATACTGTGTAACTTTTGGCCACTAAGGGCACTTAACCTGTAACTTCCCACGGGCCACACAACTGTCACAAAATTAAATAGTCGTTGTGACGCGTTGCCATGGTAACCGGCTGTGGCCTCAGAACCTGCAGCTTGGTTGTTCTGAAAGACTGTAGAAAATAGGTTGTTCTGCTGCTGCTAAATAATACTAATAATTTCAGTGGGCCTGACGGAGCCCAGTAAGCCTGCAGGCTGCTTTCACAACGATGGGCTGTCATTACAGCCGTTGTTATCGTCGGGATTTGGTCTCCTTCTTTCTGCTTCCAAGCTGGAAATCTTTGAAAAAATTAGCCATTTACTTTCTCGCTTTTGTTTTTTCTCGCAGCAGGAGAACAACAGGTGACACAGCAGCACTAAATCTAACCAACACAGATGTACCGACAGAAGGCAGACGCAGTCACACACTGAACTTGTCCATTCACTTCTGAGTTTATTCATGCAACATGGCGGCGCTATCCCAGAATTCCCGAGTGATGACTAATTTCTTTCTTTCTCTATAGTACTTGCTCATTCATTCGTCTCAAAGTATTGCTGAAATTAAGCAGTTGTTCTGCAGATAATGCCTCATGGGGGCCCATCCCCTGGATCCAATGAGAGACGGATCCGCCCCTGCAAAGTTACAATGTCTGGTCTGAAATACTTTCATAATCAAGTTTCAAACTTCACTCGCATGTTTGTCTGAGGTTCACACAAATTATAGTGAGCAAACAGAACCAGTTAATCTAAAGCTGGTACAAACCTCTGAAAAAATGGACATACCAAAAGCCAAAGTGCCCACACACGAAGTCAACCGCAACACAAACAAGGTGTGCGATATGCTACGAACAGCAGAGATAAAATAGAACTGAGTGATGGCGGAAAATCTCTTTTCCTGACTTGGCAGGTGCTCTCTTTTTGTACAAAGAGCATCCGTCACTCATGCTGAAAATAAATAGGAAAACTCCATAGAAAATTAGTGAGTAGCTACGGAGATGACACGCTAAAAGGAGGGTGTCATTACCCGTGAAAATCACGCATCTGACTTCAGTAGGTGTATCTGAAACTCACACACAACATCAAGACTTTATAGGGCAGAAATGGACACAGAGCAGAGTCTTTAATCAAACCGAGCGCTTCTGTCAACAACAATGTGAACTTCACCACAACACAGAGGTTCCCGTGTGCATTTGAGCAGACATGACCAAACACATCCCTTCATCCATCATACAAGCAGGTAAAAATAAGCTAGTTTTACATAAAGAGGACACGAGTACTGGAACTGATTTTATAGAGAGAGGACAGGAATGCAGCATCTGTTTATTATGAATCCAGCATGTGCAGATGTCAACAAATAATTTTTTTTTCACCCAAAAACTACCCTGCTCTTGAGATCATAAGTTCAGAACAGCAAGTTTCTATCCACATGCACACATCCAACACTGTTGGCACATCATTGGATGCAGGCGGAGGTGGTGCAGACGGGCTTTGATGCGACTATCAAAGTGTTAGTGAAAAGCAAAGAGATAAGACAGATAAAAGTGTCATATTAGAGTACATTTAAAACTGGATCCATCAGTGTATGGGTGAAACTAAAGGGCTTATGGTGCAGATTTGGTTAAATTTAATGCATAAATGGTCAAGATTAAACAAAAGACCTTTCTGTTTCACCTGACTTTGTGTTGCTTGAAAGATGAAAGCAGCTGATTAATTAATTAAATAACAAAACACACGCAAAGAATAGCAAATGTGTTGCCAACTGCAATTACACTCAATATCAATTTAATTTTTGAAATTAAAGTGATGAAAAGCAGACGTAAAAGTGCGCAGCTCCTGCTGGAGCAGCAGTGTTGTAATCAGTATGTGGATCAACATGCTGATTACAGTCCAGCTCTGCATTCCAGTCCTGTTACATTTTTCTGTGATTAGCATGTGGGTGAGTCTGCAGGGCATGTGTGTGTGTGTGTGTGTGTGTGTGGCATGCGCTCTGTATGTGTGTGGGCAACTGTCCATCAGCAACTGTGTGCAAGTGTACAGGCGTACATGTTTTATATGTAGATAATTGTGAGTTAAACTTTGAAAAGAAGCATGGGAAAAGAAAATGCACAAACACACTTGGAGTTAGCAAATTTGAAACAAGCTCCTTCCTTTTGCGTTGTTTTCATTTTGTTCTAAATGCTTTAGGTTTATGAGATCAACCATCGGCTATGATGTAAAGGAGCACTCCACCACATTTAAAGGCCTAGAATTACATCATGTCAGTGTCAATAAGCAACGACTGCGGCATCCATCATGCTATGATGATACAATATAGATACAGTGGGAACTGGGCATTCACTGTTGATAAAGATCTACAATTTAACTGGTGATTTAAAACTTTTGGTCTATGGTGGGGGTGGGGGGTTTAGCCAGTCAAGCAAGGGAAAAACAAACAATGACAAAAGTTTGTACAGAACTTAAAGGAATTATTGTACTTGCATGCGAGTTCATACGGAAGCCGCGGCATTCAGCGCCTTCTCCAGGGTTATTATAGTTAACTAAAATTAAGACTAAAACTAAAACTAGCAGTGAAAAAATATGTAGTTAACTGAAATAAAAATAAAAACGACTGACTTACTTTCTAAAACTATGTTAGCTAAATCCACTTAAAAAAACAAGTGTTACATGCCTCAGATATCTATACATAAATAAACACAGGTTTCCAATCTTCTAAAACATCCTGGATTACAATTAAACATGAAAATCAAGGTAAACACAGTTCAAAGAATTTTTTCACATTTTATTTTTTTTCTTTTTATCAAAAATATTTGAAAGTGTATAGGAAACAAGTAATAGGCTACATTATTTGACAGTGCAGCAAAAAAGTTACTGTTACAGCTGTGAGCATTATTTTTTCTTTTTTATAAAACATTGATAAGCACACAGTCACCCTCAAAATTATTAACACCCTCCAACAGAAGACGGAAAAAAAAAATCTGCTGTCAGTGAAATAAGTTGAAATTGACAAAAGTAATAATAAATAAAAATTCTATGAAAATCATGACATTGATTTTGAATTGTGGTTCAACAGAAATATTAAAAAAACAAACAAGCATGATGGGCCTCTGAAGCAAAAATTTGTTCCTTTTTTTATTATTATCATTTTCTACTACAATTGAAAAGAAATATTTTATTTCACTAAATTATAATTTTGTAAGATAAGATCAATATTTAACATGTAGATCAGCCTTGGTAAAGAGCAAACAGGCTGAAAAAACACACTTTTGTATTCCTGAGTAACGTTACATATATTCAGTACATAAAAAGTATATTTGGGGAAAAAAATGCCAACGAGTGCAAAGTTGTTTCAATCCAAGAGCAAAGAAATCTGAGAAAGGTAAAGACTAGCAACGTATCTCACATGTATGAATGAACATACATAAATATACAGAATTTACAGAGTTGCTTCTAAACCCAGCTTGATGGTTTGAGTGGAGTGTCTTATGAGATGAACAATAAAAACTAACTGCACAACTAAACCAACTCATGAACAAGTGAGATTTGCCGAATGTCAACACTAATGCATTTGCATTCTACTCAACAAGATATTTTAAAGACAATGCAGTTTTGGTGGGAGTTTGTCGTCTCCCAAGCCAAGCACGACTTTTGAATGAACCCAAATGTGTTTTTCGTGGCTTTAAAATAGTCCAAATGTAAATGCATATCACAGTCCAAACATGAGGCAAAGTGCTTCAGGTAGGTTCTGGATATCATCCAGTACAATACCTCCCTCAACAATGATGGCAGTCGGCACTGGGTGAAGGTGGAGCCGATTTGGAGTTTGCACATCTTCATGGACAACAGTCAGCACCCCCACAGACACTTGTGTCCAGGACTCAACAGCATCGCAATCCTGTGATGAAACCATACAAAAACAGGGAACTGTTGTAAATGCTGTAAACTATTTTATTTGAAATTGTCCCCGTTTCCTTCGTCCTGACGGAGCTCCCCACCAGTGTTATGTATTAAAGGAACCCTCAGGTGTTTTTAGAGCATGATCAATTTCTGTTTTGTGGCTGTACATCCAGTAGCTAGCTTTCAGCTCTTAACATCACGGCTTAGCACAGCACAACAGTAGCAGTAAATAGAAGTCAGTAGCATGCTTGTTAAAAGTGACCAAATATTCACTGCTATGATTTGTGCAGAGCTAAGTTGCGATGCTAACAGCTGGAAGTCAGCCATTGGACTATACCAATCAAGAGGAGGAAAAAAATTAACCAAAGCACTCCTTCCAAATAAACCCGCTCAAAAGGCCACAAAAATGAATATACAAGGGCTTGAACTTAAATAAATCAGTTTTGGAGATTAACAATATATTCCTCTCACTTCATTAGGAGCTAGGTTATACAGGCTATAACTTAACCCTGCTCACATACATCAAACTGTCAGTTAATTTGAAACCCATGCCAATGTTTGTACCGAATACCAACTATTTCCATGAATTTCTATTTTAATCTCACAGTCCATGAGACACTGGTAAACACATTTCCCCAAACTGTGTGTACTCCTTTTAGATGTGCCTATGTAGAAGCCAATTGGATCATCATCAAGTCAAACTGGGAGACCCTCGGAGTCCAGTGGTCTGCAACACTGTCACATCTGGTTTTTAGAAGTGGATGATAAATAAAAAAATAAAAATAAAATCTGTTTCACTGTTTTAGTAAGAGATGGTGGAGCAATACAGAGCAACACTTTTTAAAAATCTGATCTTTATTTCATTTTATTTCAATTGCTGGGTATTTTTGCAGCACTTTGGAGACATGTTCTGATAAATAAAGTGGATTGGATTTAAATCTGGCTTCAAATAGTGCAGCATTCAAAAGTCACTTAACAAAAAAGTATTTGAAAGTGTACAGTATATCAAACAAGTATTACATTATTTGACAGAGCAGCAAAAAAGTAACTGCTAGAGTTGTGGATGGTTTCATTACAATTGGTTAAACAGTCTATTTGGAAGCTCGGAACAGGAAATTGACTTCAGCCTGTCTAATCAGTTTGAAATTTAAAGTTTCTCACAGGATTATTGTGGGAAACTGCCCAAACTTGCCCTAGCATAGCTGCTGATGGTAGGGTAGCTAGCTTACTAATGCTATTGCTTGCTAGTGAATGCTTACAGGTGTAGCAGTAAACATATTAAAAACTTGCATATGGATCACCGCGAGCATCCGGGAATTTTCACCAAATTCGTCACATCCGGTTAGGTAGAAGGTGAAAACATTGCTTTGTTGCATAGGGGACCCATTTGATTACCTGCTTCATTACTCGTCAATCTTCGTTTATTCTACTTTGGAAATACCCAGAAGTCCCGCTGTTTGTGGCTGCCATAAACATATCTATCACACGGACAAGAGAAGATGTTTGTTCCAGTTCCTAAAACAACAGAAAAAGTCCCGAACAACATGCTAAGTGGCTAGCTGCTATCAAGCCCATAAATGCTGACAGTTAACGCTGGAAACCATGAAAACATCTAACAATATGTCCGGATCACTTTGTGACTGATAAAAAAGCATATATTCCGGTCTCACTATTTAAACCCTGTAGGTATTTTCGTACAGATGATAGAAAACACCATTAAATCAGTGGATGTAGAGAATCACAGCGCTGCCCGCTGTTCCCTTCTCTTCACGACCACGGATCACGTTTACGTTCATCCATGCCATCAATATTCTCACATAAGAATAAAAGCATAAAAAGTGGCAGAAAATCATTTGCAGCGTTATAAACATGCACAGTCATAACCAGTAAAATAGCGATGAGCTTCTAGCTACTGGTAATTTATAGCTTTATCAATGAGAGTAAACTCCTGAGAAGGACATCAAAGAAATACCACCTTTTCTTAAAAATCCGGGGAAAATTAATATTCTATAAAGAATATATGGTTTGAACACGGGGCTTACCTGATGAAACCAAATACATCATGAAATTGGGAAACTGATCATCAGGCCGTTATGTAGGTTCCTCTAACCAGGCTCTAGCAGCAGAAGATGGGCATCACTTAGTCCAACAGATACTAGTTTTGCTTCGTATCTTCTTCTAGCGTCGGCAGTAAGACTTTCAGTATAACTGGACGACAATTCAACATTATTTCAAAGACAGACCGGCGGAGAAAATTTTTTTAAAATGGTGCAAAAACAGTTTTTGAGGCTCATAGTCCGTCAGACGCCGTTCAAATGTGAAGCATGTTTTCACCGCTACCAGCTTCGTGGTCACGTGAATTCCGGGTTGTGACGTAGGCTTGTGCTGATCCATACAGTACGTACTTGTATAAAAAACCTACCTTATTGCTTTCCCAAACAATGGACAAGACGGCACAAACGTATGTGTATAGATATATATAAAACGCATTCAGAAAGCATAGTCCGCGAGTCTCGGTCCGTTTGGGGACTCGGTTCGGTTGGGGGCGGGGGTGGTCTTCCGGACCGAGGTTCACGCGTTCATGTTGCACTATTGCCAAACGAGCCAAACGGGCCAAAAATGAGAATCTCAGGTGGCGCTGCCTTCAGATTCACCGTTTTCGAGGACAAGACGCACGTACAAGAAGGTTCTCACAACTTCTGTTTCCTCCTCAAAGCGCCATTATTTTTGTACGAGGAGCTGGATATGCTTTCATCAGATCAAATATCGATTATAACTTTTACTTCCTCGTAATTCCAGGTCTGACCATGAGTCATCTTTATAAGTACCGCAGTCCCACACGTGTGTTTCTTGTCGGTGCGTTTACCTACATTGTCCAACGTTTGACCCACAATGCCAATGCAATTTGTAGTCCACTTCCTGTCTTTGGTTCACTTGAATCGGACCGAGACCTGCGTTTGCAGGCGGACCGAGTCTGGTTGTTTGTTCCAGATCAGAGTCCGTTTGCGCATTCACAACTCCCCTAAACGAAGCGGACTTTCCGAGCAAACGGACTGATTCAAATCAAAAAAGCTTTGTGAATG
This sequence comes from Atherinomorus stipes, assembly GCA_023101725.1. NCBI lineage: Eukaryota > Metazoa > Chordata > Actinopteri > Atheriniformes > Atherinidae > Atherinomorus > Atherinomorus stipes. The sequence continues at coordinate 1,106,985 of JALJCO010011378.1, read as the reverse complement.
CGCCCGTAGAGTCCGGTCTGTGTGCTGGACCGCTGAGTTGCTGAACAGGAGAGACAACTGCGCATGCTCACGTCTTCTTCTTTGAATGTGCAGTCGGAGTGATGCTGGCTACTAACTGTTGCTAGTGAGCTTAACTCTAAATTAAATAATGTTTACTCGAAACACTTAAGTATTTCGCATTTTTGATATCGGAAGGAAATGCTACTTCATAAATACAAGTAATAAGAGCATATTTTTCATAACCAAGTAAAGTTAACTAAATATATGTAAGTCAGGGTAGCTATTGGATGTTACAGTGTAAAAATATACTAAATGATGTTGTTTCCTGTCAATTATGGACGCTACCCACTCAGGACACTTGGATTACATTGGAGCAGTATAGAGGCACATCATTCTGTGGGTGTACTATTCCTTTAACCTTTTAATTGTTACAGCAATTACAGTCGTGCTTGAAAGTTTTCACAACAGTGATTGAAATGACAAGAAACTGAAAAAAGTAATTAAGTTTTAAAAAATTGTATTATAAATTAGTGAAATAAGATTTTGGCTTTGAATTGCAGTTTTGTTTTTTGTTTTTTTAAATGAACAAACAAAACTGTCCAAGACAAATTAGAGCACCTTGCTCATGAACAGTGGATCAATATACCTGTTAACAGATGCAGAAGTCTGATTGGACATTACAGAAAACACCTGATTGCAACGATTTCTTCAATGTTTTGCTTATGAAAATTTTATTTCTGTAGAATTTGGAGAGAAAATTGCTGGAAAAATGTAGTTTTTTTTTGTTTGTTTTTTTCTTGACAAACCAAAAATTACCAGTAAATTTAAACCCAGAGCTTCACTGTGTTGGCGGGATTGTTGGCGGGACAATTTTTTTTTTTTTTTACTTTGCCCCAAAATTACAAAATTCTTGGAAGAAGTACAAGTAAGAAGTACAATTGTAATAATATTGGGTTATGCAATACCTAAAACCTGTCCAGCTTGGTCTTTTGGGAAATGCCATATTTAAAAATGACTATTTGTTTAAAGGTGCCATGACATCAAATTTCACTTTTCTGGGGTTTTGGGTGTATAATATGATCTGTTGTGCACTGATGAGGCCATGTGAATGTCTGGAGTGAGAATCAAAGTTTCTGTTTATGGTCTGTCAGCTTTGTTTCTTTGTTCAGAAACGGTTGAATCAGACAGCAGCTTATCATTCAGTTCTATCATTCTACGTAGTTCTATCACTCTACGAAATTCATTTGCTCCAATGAGAGCACACTATCAAGTAAACAGCCGCCTCTCCTCTCTCCTAACGATCCATGCACCGTCCGCTTTTCCTGACGTTTTTGCAAATTTTGTATCATGATAATAATAATGATAGTAATGATCAAAAATATTTCAGTGCTCACGAAATGATTATAAAAGAAACGGTTAGAAAGTTTTCCTTTCTGAATTCATCCTCATATAAACATTTAAAACTTAATTAGTGCCACATCCTTGATGTTAAAATGCAATATTCTGAGAAGACATTTTTTAAACATCACATGATGAGTTATTCTTAAGTACCTGAATAATGTAGAATATTATTTATTTATCTAGACTTACCAGAAATACAAACCTGATAAAGGACCTGTGAAAAACAAAATTATTACAGCTGGTAGCTAAAATCAGCTCACATTTACCTGAAGCAGAACTGCATGATGGACATGAAAGAATGAATAAATCCACATGGATTATTCTGTTGTTATGGTACATTAAACCGCATTTTAATGTGTTCAAATTTGTAGGTTTTACTACAACAGAAAATGAATGAATAAAGGTTTTATGTGTGGTTTTGGTGGTATTTATTGCATTTTTTTTTTTTTTGTTTTGTTATTATTATTATGGCAATTTGTGAGTTTTGTTCTGGTTTATAATTTGATATAGCTTATTTCTTTACATTTGTGCTCCACTAAAAAAGCTGCCTGACCAGTGGTGTGTGTCATGGCGTTGGTCACGCTGGTGTACCAGGCTATGAAATCACTGTATGCATGTGGGTGTGTGTCTAAGCATGTGCACATGTAAATGAAATAATTTATACTTTGTCAAAAATGTCAGATATTTATAATAAACCAAACGGCTTGAAAATCGGTTGAACATTTAGTCAGTTATGGTGTATTTAATCGGCGATAGATCTCTGCCTACACTGATTAATGCAATGAGGAGAAGCGGCTTCCCCCTGCCTAAGATGGCGGCCGAGCTGACGTATCGCTCCAATGGTCAGCAGCGTCGGAGGCGGCATCTAGTGACATCTATGGGTGTAGCCAATCAAAATGAAGTCAACTTGGTCTCCGGGTAAAGCTCCATAACATAACCGGACCCAACTGTATTACTGAGGAAGTGAGGTCTGGTGTTCCAAAACAATACCCCGCTGTAAAAAATGCAGTTTTTTTCTTTGGATATTTGACATATGCAGCAATGCCAACAACATGAACTAGTTTTATGTGCTATGTCATCACTCCTTTAGAATTTTGCCGGTTGCTGGTAAAAAAAAAGACAATCACCTGCAAATGGTGCCAGTGTCAACCTCCAACGACTAAGGACAGAACAACTAAGGACTGTAAACTCGTATTTGAGACTGAGATTTTAACACACAGACTAAGGACACGGGAAAAACACAAGGACAAACCTCACATCACGGATACAGGTCCACTTTGTGTTATATGTCTAATGGAGAATCTCCCCCAGTGTTCAGTTTGTTTTTGTTTGCTTGAGGTTTTCTTTTTTTGTTTGTGTTTTTTTTTTTCTTTTCAACTGTCTTGACTTGTGTCTCGGAGAATATCAATAAAAATAAAATTAAATAAATAAAAATAGTTCTGGACCCCCATCACGCTTGTTTGTTAAGTTTTTTGGTTTGGTTTTTATATATATATATTCTGTTGAACCACAATTCAAAATCAAAGTCATGATTTTCATGAAATTTTCATTTATTATTACTTTTGTCAATTTCAACTTATTTCACTGGCAGCTAATTTTTCTCTGGCTTTAAAGACCCACAGGGTAACTTTAAAAATATGCGTTTCTGACTCATTTTGATGACACATTTTCAAGCCGTCACTGCCCAGAGGCGTCCTGAGGCTCAGAAACTGCACTATGTAACTTTTGTATCCGGGACGTGATGTTGCAGCCAAATATTGGTTGCACACCGCGTCACTTACTAGCAAACGGATATGAACACAGTGGGTATTTTGAACACGCATCATGTGAGATTCCGCAAAGAAACACAAGGAAACTTTACTGGAGGAAAAGAGGAAAAGAAAGAGAGGAAGGGACAGAACAAGAGTCGAGATAATGCTGTCTTTTACTGGCTGAAGGGAATCACAGTACAGGTACGATGAAGATGGATGCTAGTTTAGCCGCCGGTAGGTGGGTCACTGACAAATTGGATGTAAACTTTCAAGCACAACTGTATATTAAATGCATGTTATTTGACTAAAGCACATTCCATATCCTGCCTTCATGATCAATATCTGCTTCACAAGTCAAATGCCACAAATATAAATGTTATAATCTAAAGGGATAAAGGGGCGAAAGGTCCAGAACCACATTACATTTGAACTTAACTGTCTTACGGAGTATTATGGAGTACATGGTGAACTGTCTAGTTTTATCCATGAACAAAATGTTTGCAGGTCAAAAAGGTGCGACTTCTATCTATCCATGAGGCACCAGGAGTTTTATCTGCTTCCAGGCTTTGCTACAGGGATTTCTCAGCATAAACCTGAGACCTGTGAAGTGCACAAAGCTGAAGGGCCGAATATGATAAAAGAAAACTGTGGTGAACCTGGAAAAGAAACAGAAATCCTGAATATTTTACATAAACAAAAAGATAAATAAAAATGAATGAATAAATAAATAAATAAATCCTATTCCCTAAAATTTGCAAGCACCATGAAGGAGGCCCATACTGAAAATAAAAATTGCACAACTGGACTGATAAACACACTCATGAATTTAGAACAGCGGGCGGAGGAGCAGGAGAAACCCAAAAATAAATCTCTGCAGAGCAGATTCCTCCAGCTGTATGAAATTACTGGAGGGAAAAAATAAAACCAAGAGTCTGACAACAGTGAATGTAGAAATCTGTATATTTAAGCAGCAGGAAAAGTCTGCGTTTAGGCTTTTAAGCTCAGTCAGTAATGCAGTATGTTTTTCTGTAAGTGAATTGAAATTAAATTAATTAGATTTGCCTTTTTATTTTTTTTGTTCAGCTCTGAGATGAGTTTATTGTCCATTGGTAAAATACGAATAAACTGAACTGAGATGATTTTAGATTTCTGCCCCAGTCAATTTACATCCATATGCAGCTAAATGTTAGTATTTCTTTTTCATTTGTAAAGATTTTTAAAGGGACTAGAGGCAGAATTTAAAAAAACAAACAAACAAGCATGTCCATTTTTTTCATACTAATGGGTGATGAAGCGCTAAAAACCAAAAAACCTCTCTGTTGCCTTGAACAGGCTGTGTCCTGCAAAATGCGCTGCAATTCGGTGTCCAAATTTCCCGCGCTGCCCTGCGGACGTGACGTCAAATGATGCTACATCCGCAGTTTTGATGCAGGAAGAAGACGGTTGCGATAAATTCAAACACTATAAGCGATAGTTATGGATTCTTCTGCCATCAGCAAACGATCCAGATCAACTTAAAGACACTAAAAAGGAACTACGAAGAAAAAGCGTAGTAAACAACGTTATAGCTTCAGTTTGTGCCGCTCCCGTGACAGCTTGGCTCGTGGCTGCAGTTACCTGAAGCGCCAGGTGCGGCAGTCGCAAGTTTAGTTTCTTAATCTTGCCTCTAGTCACTTTAACTCAAATAGGAACCTGTGAGTGCCTTTAAATGCTATTTGTCAGGGTTAACTGTCGTCCTCAAAATTGTTCATACTCTCCAGTTAAAGAAGGAAAAAAACAGTTGTCAGTGAAAGAAGTTGAAATTGACCAAAGTAATAATAAATAAAAATTCTTTGAAAATCATGACATTGATTTTGAACTCTGGTTCAAAAGAAATATTAAAAACAATCAAACAAAAAATAAAACAAATAAACAAGCATGAAGGGGCTCCAAAGCTAAAATTTTGTTGAGCAACACTGAGACAATCACTGAGATCAGGTGTTTTCTCTAATGTTCAATAAGACTTCTCCACCTGTTGACAGGAATGTTGGTCCACCGTTCATGGGAAAGGTGCTCTAAAGTGCCTGGGACTTTTTTTTTTAATTAAAAAAAAAATTATTTCCAACCACAGTTCAAAAGCAATATTTTATTTCACTAAATTGTAATTTAGTAAATTTTATTTATTATTAGTTTCTTCAGTTTCTAGTTATTTGAATTACTATTGTGAATTTAGGCTGTTCTTTAATTAGAGGGTATGAATAATTTTGAGGGCGAATGTATATCTTGATGATTTTCAGAACAGCAAAGCGTGTGTTAATATGTGTTAAACGTGATAATATATCATAACTTAATGCTTTCAAACCTGATGTGGCCTAATTACAGAACAGTTTCCTTTAAAGAAAATGGCCACATTGATCGTGAAAGATATGAATAGCATCATATTTAGAGTTTGAGATCATGTAAAATGTCTAAAAATTAACAGTTATTAGGTATGCGCACAACTTAGCAGAGGAAAAGTTCTCAGGTTTTATTAAGGAACTGAAGTTGCAGAGGGAGTGTACTAAGCGTGCTGCATGTGCAGGGTGCATGACCTCCAACTTCCTACTGAACACCTTGTGTAAATGAAAATCTGCTTGGGTTCAGGGTGCAGATGTTCTCCCTTCTGTGCGTTTTGGAGGATTACCTGCATTACCCCGACCTGATTCCTATCACCTGTGCCAGCCCTCCAACACTCAATCTGCTTCACTGACAAGATGAAAGATACATGTGATGCACTTTAGTCATTATCTGCATACCTTCACATCACCTGGATCACTGTTACAGGAAGCTTCAAATCTTTCAGGGGCTTCCAAAACATTCCCACTGCAAAGCGTATTGCATCATATCGAAAACGGTTGGATGCTGGAGACAGAGCTTGTTTACAGTGCTGACTTTGACATCATATTTAAATATACATACGTTCAAAATGATTCATACCCTCAAATTCAAGAAGGAAAAAAATCAGCTGTCAGTGAAATAGGTTGAAATTGACAAAAGTAATAATGAATAAAAATTCTATGAAAATCTTGACATTGATTAGAAAATGTTGATTTTAAATTAATATTAAAAACAAACACACAAAAAACAAAACAAGTAAACAAGCACGATCGGGCTCTGAAGCTAAAATTTTGTGGATAATCACTGCAATCAGGTGTTTTCTGTAACGTCCAATCAGACTTCTGCACCTGTTGACAGGTATTTTGGTCCACTGTTCATGGGAAAGATGCTCTTATGTGTCTGGGACAGTTTTGTTTGTTTATTTGTTTTAGATTATTATTTTCAACCACAATTCAAAAGCAACAATTTTTTTCACTAATTTATAATTTTATAAATTCTTATTTATCATTAGTTTTTTTAGTTTCTTGTTATTTAAATTACCATATTTTCCAGAAGTCTTATCAGTCAAAAAATGCATCATGAAGACGAAAAGAATAACTCGCATTGGACTATAAGTCATATTTATTTATTTAAAGGTACAGTATATAAGAATTACATACATCTAGTAGTAAAGATGAGTGTTTGAAAGAAAAGATATTTTCTTTCAAATAATTTCATATTCCAGCACTGTTGTGAATGTACGGTGGCCATTAGGAGCCCAAATTCTCTCAGACATAAAAATGTTTAATCTGTGAGTGGATCCAGTGGTCTCAGGTGTCGCTATGACTGTACTGTAAGTAAAATATTTTTTAATGTCTTTTAAGGCATTATTTATCCCAAGCAGTGCTCTAACTCCTATTAAACAAAGCTGGTGCAGAAGTTTTATAGATCAGAGGGTTCTTACTTCACACACATTTTTTTGTCCATATCTAGTTTGTTTCTCCCCCTTTTTTTTTTTTTTTTTTTTTTTTTTTTTAAAAGAGGGGATTGGAGGGTGTGTTCCAAATTCAGGGGGATCACACTTCTCAGCCTCCCCGGTAAAGTCTATTCAGGGGTTCTGGAGAGGAGGGTCCGTCGGATAGTCGAACCTCGGATTGAGGAGGAGCAGTGTGGTTTTCGTCCTGGTCGTGGAACAGTGGACCAGCTCTACACCCTCTTCAGGATCCTGGAGGGGGCATGGGAGTTCGCCCAACCAGTCTACATGTGCTTTGTGGACTTGGAGAAGGCGTTCGATCGTGTCCCCCGGGGATTTCTGTGGGGGGTGCTCCGGGAGTACGGGGTGCCGGACCCCCTTGTTCAGCTGTCCGGTCCCTGTACAACCGGTGCCAGAGCTTGGTCCACATTTCCGGCTGCAGGTCGGATCCATTCCCGGTGAGAGTTGGACTCCGCCAAGGCTGCCCTTTATCGCCGATCCTGTTCAGAACCTTTATGGACAGGATTTCTAGGCGCAGCCGAGGTGTTGAGGGGATCCGGTTTGGTGGCCTCAGGATCGGGTCTCTGCTGTTCGCAGATGACGTGGTTCTGTTGGCGTCATTGGGCCGTGATCTCCAGCTCTCGCTGGAGCGATTTGCAGCCGAGTGTGACGCGGCCGGGATGAGAATCAGCACCTCCAAATCCGAGACCATGGTCCTTGCCTGGAAAAGGGTGGAGTGTCCTCTACGGGTCGGGAGTGAGGTCCTGCCCCAGGTGGTGGAGTTTTGACATATGAAAAAAAGATTTAAAAAAAAGGGCATTTTTTACAGCGGGGTATTGTTTTGAAACACCAGACCTCCCTTCCTCAGTAAAACAGGTGGGTCCGGTGATGATATGGAGCTTTACCCGGAGACCAAGTTGACTTTATTTTGATTGGCTACACCTTATTTGGCTATAACCTTATTTAGAAAAACTAGGTCAAGCTGCCCTAGAGGTCGGAGTTTGCTAAAGGCTAACTGCTAGCAACATGTGCATTTCAGACAGTGAGCTACGTTTATCAGACAAGACGGCATTTAGAAAATAAATAAACTTACAGGTAATGACAAGGTTGTGGTCGCCTCCCTCAGTGATGCTGCAGAAGTTTTCTTTTAAATCTATTTGTTTGTTAACCCAGACCTGACTGCTTAGCAGTCGCTCTGCCACTCACAGTTGAATCAGACAGGGAGGGGGGGAGCGAAGCAGACAGTGCATAGACCATTAGGAGAGAGGATGGGGGGGGGGGGGGGGGGCTGTTTGCTTGATTGTGTGCTCTTATTGGAGCAAATGAATTACGTAGAATGATAAGCTGCTGTCTGATTCAACCATTTCTGAACAGAGAGACAAAGCTGACAGACCATAAACAGGAACTTTGATTCTCACTCTGGACATTCACATGGCCTCATCAGTGCACAACAGATCATATTATACCCCCAGAACCCCAGAAAAGTGAAATTTGATGTCATGGCACCTTTAAAGTATAGGCTATCGGATATCGGCTAAAATTCCAGTATCGTGCATCCCTTATAAATGATCATAAACATCATGATTAAGAAGGATAAACATCATTGTTCCCCTAGGTAGCCTGTTCTGATTCTCTGTTGGTTGTTTTCATAGCTCTTAATCTTCTTTGTTCTTAATTTTTCCCAGTATTTAACTTTACATTTCTATGATGTTTTACATTGTCTCTTTTTCTGTTACCCCTGCTGTAAAGCACTTTGTGTGTCCGATGGGTACTGTAAAGGGCTATATAAATAAACCTGATTTGATTTGATCATTGGGTCATGTCAGTCAGCACGAATTGACACTTAAAAATATGTCAAATTATATATATTCTGATATATAGATATATAAGTCGCACTGGACGATAAGTCACAGGAGCAGCCATACTATGAAAAAAGTGTGACTTATAGTCCGGAAAACACAGTACTATTATAAATGTAGCCGTTTCTTTAATTAGAGGGTATGAATAATTTTGAGGACGACTGTATGAAATATGTTAATGCTTATATTCTATGTGTATATGGGTGAGAGATGAAGGCCATAAATGTGGGACTTTTACACTCTGAAACACCGTCTTCTTTTATAGGTGTGGTGATTATGGGATGAAATGTTGGATTCACAGCCAATAGGCTTAAAGCTTATCTTGTGTGTGAAAGGTCCTGGGGAGCAATGAGGAGGGAAGTAGGGGGGTCAGCCTATGAAGGTGGTGTCAGCAACATCAGCTAAATTAAAATGAGTAGGAATGGGCTTCAGTAGCAGAAAAGACTAGAAGGAGGAGCGCAGAATCTCATAAATCTGCAGCCACTTAGATAATAAGCTGAGTGGTGAATGAGGAAAATGAACAGTGAAGACTTTTCACTTAAGCTCTCACTTAATCTGTCCTCAAATGGAAATGGTTTCCTTCTTCATTAATCATTTTCATCACTGTTCCAGGCATCTCGGCCCTGCGCTACGTCTTTATTACTCTCCATCCGTCCATGCAAGGGGCCACCTCTCCACCTCTGGTGTGAGGAGGCAGGTTCAGGCAGGCCTTCTCCCACCATGCCTCTGTCTTAATGAGATTTATTTGGTCACATGGTGCGCATGAAAAATGCGGTCACTCTATAAAACCTCAGACTTATGTCACAAATCTCTAATCAACCTGGGTTTTTTGTTTTGTTTGTGTGCAAAGAAACAATCAAGAGAAAAGCAAGAAGTTTTACTTTGAGTAACAGGACCAAAAACTGATAAAGGAGCTGCACTGCACTTAGTTTTTAGATATTTATTATCCATCACGAACTTAAAAAGGCATCTGATTGCTCCCTAATTCATCCTGTAGCATGACAAAGATCCAAACTGTAGAGAAAAGCCCTGAAACACCACTAGAGCTCTGACTCGGGTCGCCTGAATACAAAAGAATCATATCACGACATGAGGCATCAAAGGATTAATGATATGGGAAAAGTTGCCAAAATCACTTCTAATCTTTTTTTTCATGGTTTTTGTAAGTTATTCTTTCTTATTGAACTTGGAAAAAAATAGTTGGAGAAAGTTTTCCAGTACACTATTACTGTATAGAAGTGATGAAGACTACCAGTGGCCCCCATTTCAGTGTTTGTGGACACGGCAGGAAAATATCTGGGAGACTTTACTGACAATAAATTCCACTTCAACACAAATGCCATCTACAGATCCAGATCGGTTTCGGTGGCTGAGGTCCTTTGACATTAGCTTGATGATTCTCGGGGCGTTTTATGAGTCAGTGGTAGCGAGTGCTGTTATTTATGAAGCTGTTGAGCTGCGGCAGCAGACTGAAGGTGGGTGACATCAACAAACTCTTTAAACTTATCCATGAAGCCAGTTACGTTGAGTCTGTGGAGCTGGACAATACTAAGTCTTCACCCTCTCTCCACAATGTGTTGGACAACATCAGTCACATGACTGTTTCTGTTATGCTGCAAAACAAGCGTAATTCCTTCCTGCACCATAACTCATCACTGTAGAGTCAGAATCTTTTTGCAGTTTCTGTAAATATTGTGTCTAATCTAATTGTTCATATTTCAATACCTTATTCTACTTCTGACTTCACTAAGTTTTTCATATTTTCTGTTGTATTGTTCTGTATTTCCAATCCACTGTATTTAAATAGCACAAAATTTAACTAAGAGATGCACTGATCCGATTCCTGGACTGAATAACGACTTCAGTATGGACCTATTAGCTGGATGGGATATCGGATGAATGAGGTCGATCCGGCATCGGCCTCATTCATCCGATATCCCATTTCTCCATATTTTAGTACTCACCATAAAGCTGTACCTGAGTTACAAAAGCATAGCCACTAATATATGAGCACAAACTATGAATACAAGTAAGAGATGAGGTTAAACTAAGTGTATGGGTTTGTCAGCATCCCCATTGTGTTCCTTTTGTATTTTTTTCAGTTTATCTACCTCTCATAACAAATTTAATTTCTTTTTTTCAAAGAATAGTTTTTAACTTTTAACTGAACTTAAACACAAAAAATCAAAGTGAGCCTTTATTTACGGGAAAAAAAATGCTTACAGGGCGCATATTAGAGGCATATGCCACCTCTGGGTGAAGTTTAGCCTCCCCCCGCAGTCCCATGAGATGAACAAGTAGGCAGAAGCAGTTTCTAGCCGACCCAGTTATTCTCTGAATCTGGCAGTACTGACTTTAGCTTAGCTTAGCATAGTTGGTGTAATCTGGTGGTTCCAAATAGCATCACTCGGCGAAAGTGAATTAACTCAAATTTTTTGCAATTACATTTCGTGACCCGCACATTCGGAACGAGTGCAAATGACAGACTATTTCACATCAAAGGACTGACTAGGCGGCATTCAATAGGGGAACTATATGCCGCGGATGTATAGGTGTAGCAGACATCTTTACAGCAGTCTATCGTGTACCAGTTGCCAAGTGGTTCGTTTTAACATCGGTTACGGGGGAAAACATTCACACGCAGCCATCTTTACTTCGGTCCGGAAACTCTCTCACGACCATTTATTCTGCGCATGCTCACAACAGCATTCCGGTGCACGCAGGCACACATGACGTCATTACGTAAGCTATTTAACATGGCTTTGTTACTTATAAGCAAAAATACTTAACACTCCCACTCAAAGACATGTTTATAGCTCTTGATAGTGGTAAACACAAGAACAAAAAACTTAACCTCACAATATAATATTGTGTTTTCCTGATGGAGTTACATTACTCTCCAAACAAATATACCTTAAACATCTCAAGTCTTGCCTTTGTCATGGGCTTGGTGAAGACATCAGCAACCATGTGTACAGTAGGGCAATACTCTATAGCTATGTTCCCATCCACATGTGCAGACCGTACAAAATGATATTTTATATCCACATGTTTGGTTCTCTGTCTGCTCACTGGGTTTTTGGACAAAGCTATTGCCCCCTGGTTGTCTTCATAAATCTTGACCGGTACATGCTGGTTGTTACCATTTATCCCTTTCAACAGTTGTACGAGATACATACTTTCTTGAGTAGTGGCTGCTAGGGCCATATATTCAGCTTCGCACGTGGAGAGTGCCACCGTTGGCTGTTTCCTACTCTTCCATGAAATAACTGGACCATTTTTAGCTAAGCTGAAACAGTATCCAGTCGTGCTCCTTCTGTCGTTTTTGTCAGCTGCCCAATCGGCATCACTGTATCCCTCAAGCTGTAGGGTTTCCTCACATTTTCGGTAGTGTACTGTCTGAGTTGTAGTACCCTTTAAGTACCTCAGTAAGTGTTTTACTGCAATCCAGTGCTGTTGTTTCGGTTCTGCTAGGTATTGTGATAATTTTCCAACAATCCAGCTCAGGTCAGGTCTCGTACATGTCATAATGTATATCAGGCTGCCTACTATCTCTCTATATCCTGTTGAATCAATAGCTTCACCCTCATCTTCAAAATCTAGCTTCTGGTCACATGGGGTGGTCTGGAATCGGTCTGAGTCTGGCTATCAGCATTATCTTTGGTGATAAGCTTAATCAGCCTATGTTTTTGAATTTTTCCTGTCTCGGGGTAATACACCATATATGCTGGACTATATTTATCATAGCCGATAAAGATCCCTCTATCACACTTAGAGTCCAGCTTCTTTTTATCTTGTTTGTACGTGAGCATTCAGAGCCAAATACCTTCATGTTAGATAGGTTAGGTGTTTTTCCTGTGAAGACATAGTAAGGTGTCTGCTCTAACCGCTTACTGTAACACCTGTTGCGGATCTGAGCTGCTGTCTGTACAGCATATGTCCATAACTGCTTTGGGAGGTTACTCTCCAATAGCATGCATCTTGACATCTCGAATAAGGTTCTCCATCCTCTTTCGGCAGTTCCGTTTTGATGAGGTGAGTAGGGTGCACTAGTCTCATGCCTTATCCCTTTAGTCCTAAGTAAAGACTGGAACTCTTGCCCGGTAAATTCGTACCGTTATCCGATCTTATGCACTTAATGTTCCCGTATGGGGCTACATCTGCAATAAACTTTTCTGTAGCTTTTGTAGTGTCACTCTTTGCTTTGATAATGTAGGGAAAAATCATCCCACTGTAGTCATCGGTAAATGCAACTGCATATCTGTATCCGTCTTTATCTGCTGGTTCAATGGGGCCGCATAGATCAGTGTGTACAAGCTCTAGTACATTTGTAGCCTTAGCATCTGCCTGTCTGTTTCTACTTTGTGTGAACTTGCCCTGTGTACATATTTCACAGTTTTGGTTAGACCCGTCATGTTTCCCTTTAATCGACATTCCTTCAACCACTTTTTCTAATTTTGCAACATCATCAAAATTGCAATGACCAAGTATTTTATGCCATGTTTGAATGTCGTGACAGCCATACACTTCATCAACATTTTCATTTTCTACTGTGCTGAGGTAATACAGCCTACCATACACATCCATTTTGAACTTGGTACCGTTCTTGTGGACCAGCCAGTCATCACCGTCCTTGAAGTGGATCTCTGCTCCCTTTGCTGTAGCTGCTTTGACAGAAAAGATGTTTTGTGGAAACGATGGGATGTAAAGCGCTTGCTCAAGCCTTGTTTTCACTCGTCGTCCCTCGCCGTCCAGTAAGTAGATTTCAGCATCTCCTCGCATCTTTGCCATGCCGCTCACTTTGGTTCCGTCGGCAAGCTCAATAACGTGGTCTTCCGGTCTGAAGCTTTTGTCGACCGTTCTGAACTTTGTGGCGTCATTGATCATGTGTGATGTGGCACCACAGTCGACCATGAGACCCTTCTTATTTCCTCTTTGTGTAGGACAGTCGCTTATCTTAAAGAAACAGAAAGATGCAGGCTCTATTTCCGTCTCCCCGCCAGCTTTCTTTACGTGGTCACGGCCTCGTCCCCGACTGCGTCCCCTTCCTCGCTGCGGTGTGTCCCATTTTCGGTCCTCTCTCCTGCCCGCGGTGCCATCAGGGCATGTCCTCGCCATGTGCCCCTTTTTACCGCACACATAACACTCAACATCAGCCAGATCCATTTTCTTTTCTCTTCCTCTCCCACGAGGTTTCATTGTCCAGCTTGTCTTCATAACGTTGTCTTCGTCGGCATTATCGTCACTCTTTCTGTACTTTTCGGTACTTTCGTAACTTCGCAGTTTGGTTTTAAACTCGCTGAAAGTTACAACTTCATTTGTCTGAGTAATGTGAACGACGAACGGCTTGTATGAATCAGGTAGTCCCTTAACCACCATGGCAATCTGAAGCCCATCACTTATCTGCTCGTCAGCTCTTCTCAATGCCGTGAAAATAGTCTCTGCTCTGATAATATAATCAGTGACAGTCTCGTTGCTGGCCTTTTGAAGCGAAGAAAGTTCACAATATAAACTTACGACACGGGGTTTGTCCTTTCCCGCGTAGTGTTCGCGGAGGATTTGGAGTGCCTTTCTTCCATCCCGTTTGGCGTCTCTCATTACTAGCGATAAACTCTTGTTGTCCAGACACTGCACTAGCTCTGCATATGCCTCTGCGTTTTTTCTTTCATCTTCGGCGAGAACTTCTTGGTCTTCCTCATCAATATCTGGGTCTTCCAATATAACGTCACCGAGGCCGCGCAGCTCCATGTGCGCCAGGAACCTCGTCTCCCAGAGTTCGTAATTTTTCTCATCGCCGTCGAATAAAATTCGGAACCACCTTTGGCCTGGTTGACTGGGCCCATAACCTGTAGCAGACATCTTTACAGCAGTCTATCGTGTACCAGTTGCCAAGTGGTTCGTTTTAACATCGGTTACGGGGGAAAACATTCACACGCAGCCATCTTTACTTCGGTCCGGAAACTCTCTCACGACCATTTATTCTGTGCATGCTCACAATAGCATTCCGGTGCACGCAGGCACACATGACGTCATTACGTAAGCTATTTAACATGGCTTTGTTACTTATAAGCAAAAATACTTAACAATAGGGCAATCACAGACGAAGCACCGCGGATAGTATGTGCAGCATCCTCAACTTCCCTAAACTGGGATGCTGCTTTTCTGCACCCAGTGGCTTCAGGAAAATGTCCTTAAACCTGTTTTGTCTTGACGTCTCTGAGATGTAATGCACTTTGAGCAGGCTAATTACTTCCTTCTGTAAGTGGACAAACGGCTCTACGTGCCGTGTCATTACTGTACATTTTGTAAACGCTGCTCCCATGCAGAAGAAAATTCTTGTTGTCAGCAGCATCATTTTTCTTTTCCCCAGCTTTCCTCTGAAGTCAATAAATCTGCTTTTCCACACTATCAGGCAACAACTCTGCTGTCTCCGCACACCTGGAAAGTTAGAAGTGAAAATAGGATGATCTCATAAACATGACAGAATCTCGTATCTCATCATATAAATAGCACCTTTCAAAACGAATGTTACTGTATATTCACAAAAGGCAGCAACTTGATATGAGATTTTACAGGGAAATTAATTTCATTTTAACTGGAATGCAAACAAAAAAGGACTTACTGTAAATCCCAATTAATGCATGAATAGTAATTGCATTCAAATAAAATTAATTACAAAAAAAAAAAACTAAATACAGCGCATGAAAAGATTGTAGTTTCAGAGGAGACTTGAAATATGAATGTGTCAAGCCTGATGTGCTCAGGCTGGTTGCTCCTGGGCCTCAGGGCCTCGACTACATTCACTCCATCCTCCAGTTTTCAGTTGACATTTAGAAAAAGAGCATGCCTGATCTCTGAAGAGTTAAAACCATATACTGTCTTTTAAAGTACTAAAAGATGGCATAAAGCTGACAGAAAGGCTGTTTTAAAGATAGGAGTACGATCAAACATGTTCCATCCTTTGTGGAGGACTTTGTACATGTTATGTGAACTCTCCTCTTAAATGTTGTTTTAAAAAATGTGTTTCAAATAATCGATTCCATAGATTTTCATTTAAGGTAATCCATCATTGCTCAAGTTAATTTAAATTGATCACCTATAATCTAAGATGTTAAAATTGCATTTGTTTATTGACTAAACCCGCACTACAAATGTCTACAGAGTTCATTTTTTCTTCACAGTCCATGGTTTTCCTCATGTAGCCTACAACATTATCACGCTGCAGGCAGTATTGGTATAAAATACTGAAGCCAACAGGGTGAGCAGAGGTTGCATGATAGTTCAGATTTAGCTTTCCGTTAGTTATCAGGGTGGTCTACACACTTTCCAGGGCTGCGCATTCACAATGCGTGCTTCCATTGTGCACCTGAGAAGAGCAGCTCGCTACCCAGACAACAATAAAAACACAATTTGCAAAACTCTGAACTCACAGGACAGTTCATTTGTTTGTTTATTCTGCTTAAAGTGTTAGTGAAAATCAAGGAGTTTTGTTGCAGATAATGTCTCCGCCATTATACTGGACGTACACTAAAGGGTGACTGATGTGATACAGAAATTTTACCAGTGAGTAAATGGACGTATAAACTCCTAGAAATAAGGTCCAGGTTGAAAAAAAAAGAAAGTTATCCTTTAAATACCCATATTGAAAACTAAATATGGTTTTCCCACATTATCTTAAAATTAATCTAGTGCTTCATGCTAACATTGGGCTAATAGCCTAACATTAGTAGTTGTACTTCCACAGGGACAAAATCTCTTCTAGAAATATGCTGACAAATATGTTCTTTTTAAAGGATGATTTGTCATTAAACCACTTTAAAGTTTACTTCAAACTGGTGCAGTAATACTGGTGAGTCATGTAGGTCTGGAAAAAAAAATTAAAACCTCATTTAGTGACCTGTTAATCTCCTAAGGTGGCACCTGGGCACTCTGAAATCTCTCCAGTCAGATTTCAGAGTGCCCCCCTGGCTTTAACATATCATTGGATTCATATTACTGATGACATGTTATTAGCTTTATTATTATACATGTTACTCTAAATGGCATATTTAAGACATTTTCCACTTTTGCTGTGGGTATCCAGCTGTTGGCTGCACTGAAGAAAACAATTTCCACACGGTGCTTCTTTAAAGGCATTTCAGATTTAAAAGCTGTGCTCTTAACCATTCATAAAGTTGTGATTGAAAACACAACTATCCGGCCTGACAGGCAGTGACATGGCTGGGTATGGATATGGATGTGCTGTAAACCATGTTCGTGCATGTAAGCAGTAAATCCCTTCACAGCTCACTAAACTGATGGAGGATGGGAAGGTATGATGGATGGAGCAAGTAATCAGAGAGGAAGAACCAGGAGGATGTGAGTGTGGAGAAGAGGGTCATGTGTCCACAAACTCCAGCTGGGAAAAGAAAACAGCCGACTTGGGGGCAAAAAGTGTAAACAAGGTGGTTCGCTTTGGAGGAAATGCAGACGTAGGGTGACAATTTGTCAATGTTGACTGCAAGACAGAAGAGAAATGCAGGTGACATAAACAGATATAGGGAATGTGTAAGGTTAACGGGGATGGCTTTACTTAATTTTTTTTTTTTAAAGGAGACAGGAGTCAAGTACATGACCAGTTGAGACAAACTCAAACCCTTCTTAAGTTAAATTTATTTATTTAAAAAAAAAACATCATCCATCCATTAAAAATTGCTTTTGAAAGTGCAGTACTTATTGCATAATACTTTATCAAATTTGAATACATTTTGCTGCTAAGTTCTTGAAAATAGGGAGACTTTGTCACTGCCTATCTCATTGATCCATGTGTGACAGTGTGGGGTCCTTTCACTATGTCTCCTGGTTACTTGGCCTCGGGGTAGCCTTTGGCTGACTGGGTAGTCGGCATGAATCTCACCCGGGAGTCTTTGGGTCGAATCCCACCCGGGCCCTCCTTGCGTATCTTGCCATACATGGCTACTGCTTTGATGGAAACCTACTTCCATAACAGGGCTTTTTCCCCTCTTGGATCCCAGTACAAATGAAGACTTGTGTCGTACTATCAATGGAAATCTGACTTATGGCATCAGCTTTTCCTGCATTTTGCCTGTGTTCAGACCAAGCGCGATTTGGGCGTCAAGGGCGTCAGGTTTACATGCAAAGTCAATGGCCGACGCGCGTCGAGGAGGCGTCGAAAAACCTGCTGCGCATTTCGCGCGTCGAGGCGCGTTAGGCGCGTTACGCGCGTTTTGCGCGTCGAGTTTTGAGATTTTGAGCGTTTGACGCGCGTAAGGGTGTCAGACGCCGGAGTTGGAAAATCTGAACTTTGGCGTCTTGACGCGGGGCGTCAACCAATCAGAGCGAGTCATGACACAGACACACTTTTTCTGACAGGAGAGGAAACACCCAGAAAAACCAGGGGAATATGAAGACAGAGGAGGATAAACTGTGATCTGTGTCCGGTCCCAGTTTCTGAATGGTGGTTTGATGACCTGCTGTCCTGATGGGATGTACTGGGCTGATAATGCTGCCCCGCATCAGGACAGCGGGACGTTAAACTGGGCCGGATCAGACGGCTGAAAGTGCCGCTCGCCAGCTGCTCCTGGAGTAATGATGAAACTCATCACAGTCAGAACACCTGGAATCATTTTGTGGACCGGACACAGAGCAGAGATGTCCGACGATGACGTTCCCTGCTTTATTTATCACATAAAGCCGAGCCGCTCTCTCTCCTGCACCTGCTATGGTGCAGACAGAGCAGTGAAAGGAAAAAGAGAAAGGAGAGGCTCCTCCCATGGCGCGGCGAGCGCGGCTTGGCTGGGCATCTCTCGCCGCACGTCAGGGCGTCAAGATGCTGGAAATCAAGCGTCTGACTTTTTAGTGACCAAGCGTCCAACTTTGGGTGTCAGGCGCGATTTTGACGCCCAAATCGCGCTTGGTCTGAACACACCGTAATGCTTGTGCAACAGTGTGGGGTTTTGTCACTAAGCCTCCGATTGATCATGCACCCTGGCTACTTGGCCACAGGGATGTAGTCATGCACGACTTTCACCCGGGAGTCTGGGAATCAAATCCTGCCTGAGCCCTCATTGCGTACCTTGCCACATTTGGTGTTGTCGGCAGGATCCGTGAGGCACTGGTAATAAGGCCATGGATTTGTAAGTGGTGACAGCCTAGAGCATGCGGACATATTTGTGGAAAGAGGGGGAGAGGTGCAACAGTGTGGGGTCCTGTCACAATAGCCCCGTTTCCACCAGCGGTTCTGGGTCAGGTCTGGCTGGATCAGTCCACGTTTTTTTGCGTCTCCACAAATAAAACTGGGACGGGTACCCTTATATCCGACCTTACCCAGCCTACTTTTTTGGTACCCTTCGGAAGGGGTATCGATCTAACCAATCCAGACCAAAGAGGTGGAGCTAATACACAGCAATCTGTTGATTCGTTGAAAAATCTGTCACTTCCCGCGTGACCCGGCACAAAAACCAAAGCAGGGGCGACTCCTTTGTTTCTGTCATGTGTGGTGTGGTGCTTTGGTCAAAAAGCGTTGCCTGATGATGTCACACCATCGCATAGCAGCACTATCCGGTGAATCCTCCGCCTCCAGGGTAAGGGGACAGTTTGCTGTGGGGACGCAATGTAAAATCAACATATCCGTACCAAAACCCACCTGATCCGGCCTGGCCCGACCTGACCCAGACCTGCGAGTGGAAACTGGGCTTATGCCTCTGATTGATCATGCGCCCTGGCTACTTGGGATATACCTTTAGCTGACTGGTAAACTTGCATGATTCTCACCCGTTAGTCTGGGGATCAGTTCCCTTCAGGGCCCTTGTTGGGTCCTTTGCTGCACTTGGCTGAAAGAGTGACTTTTGGACCACTGCCTGTTTAAGAACCCATCCATTGGCCTTATTTGCTTTTCTCCTTTCAACACCGTACATTGTTGTACTGCTCAAGCCACTGGAAATAACTGGTTTCAGACCAGGCCTTGTATTCAAGCACATGTTGTTTTCAAGTACTTGCAGAAACCACTGGTCCTTTTGTTCTTCTTGGAAGGAAACATTCATATGAGGCATCACAACTGATGATGTTGCATAAACTCCTAAGGAGGACAATTAGAAATGCATCCCAGATCAGGCTTAGTTATCTCATTTTTTGAATAACAGCTATGATCATCGAATGCGTCCTTTTAAACTAGATGAAGAGAAACACATGGTGTGGCAATAACACCGCTACAAAGACTTTGGCCCACGAAGTTGACTGAAACAGCTCATCTGAAACAGGCATCCATCTGCAGGAGTTAATTTAAACAAGCTCTGTGCCTCAGGCGCTATCATCTCTTTTCATGTGTACTTATTTATCTTGCTTTTTCTTTTAAAACACGCTCACGGAGACACATACATTTATAAACCCAGAGTGCAGGAGGACTGCACTTGCCGGACACTGTGCAGCAGCCGGGACAGATTTAGCTCTGGGCCTGATGATGGTTAGCAAACATGGGCCAGTGCTTTAGAAGAAAGCTCCAGCATTAGAACAAAGTGATGCCTATAACAATATTATCATCCTTGAATGCCCCTGAGTATGTCAGACTTGTTTCTCCACCTTTAACAGAAAATAATAGATAATAAAAAAAACTTTAATACTTTGAAAAAAAGATAGGTCTGGGTGAGTATTATCATTATATGTTCATTTTCAAAGGACATATGCTTCAGTTTTATTTTAATAACTTAATTCATGTTTTGTAGTTCAAAATTTGAATTGAAACTTAACTTCTTATGACAAAATAACAGCTAATGGTATAACAGGATTATCCAAAACAAGTATTGAAGGTGGCCATAACACCAGGTAAAATGGTCTGCCAACGCATTACAGACAATTAACCAGAATAGATAAGAAATTCTTTCATTATATTGCCCTTTATTTTACTTTTCTATTTGAATAGTGCAGCCAAGTGAAAAAAACCATCCTGCAGGGCAAATGCGAGCCCATCTCTCTGGAGCTCTGGGGTCACATGTTCCCAAGAATAAGTTACCAACATTAAATAATACTACTCTGGCAAAGTTATAGCGACAGGATCATTTGTAGTATCCCAGCTCGAATTAGCGCTGCTTTCACACTGAAATTAGCAGGTTCACACGGGTTTTTCGAATGTGGGTCGACCCGCTTATAATCGACATTATGTTTCTTTCCCATTAAGAAAAACAAAAAAAAGCAGGGTTTGATCACCTGCTAGCAAGCTGCGTGGCCTCTGTCCCCACCGCTGCATGTCTGGTGAGGCCATCACGCTGGGTCCGCGTTGATGATGTCATCCATGCCACAGAAATCAGGAAAGTAAACAATAGGGAGCAAGTCAGGCCGTAATCAATGTGCTTTCTTATTGCACTTTTGTCCATCCTCAAACTGGATGAAAACCAGTGGGGGATTTTCTAGTGCAGATGGAACGCAAGTAGTGTAAATTTGTGACCGAAGGAGTTGTTTTGGTGTGTTATAAGAGACGCGACTGGCGCGATGTCATGATAGGGGCATGTGCCGCCCATCGTCAGCACGTATACTCACAGGTCAATCCGGGTCTTGCGTTCGCACTGAATGCTGATCGGAGTAGCGCGGTTTGAAGACAATTTTAACCCGCTTCACTTGCCAAGTCGTTTGATGCAGGTCGGTAAGTCTTTCCCACTGCCACTAAAAGCCGGTAGGTCGTGGGTTTAAACAGGTTTTCTGACCACTGGGAAAGTGGTGTAGGATTTTGCTTGCTTTTATATAAATGTGAGCATTCTGACATTATCACACTCATTATTAGTAAAAACAGGTCTGCAATTATGAGCTCCCGATAACCATTGTTTTATTCAACCTCAACCTTATTTCTAGGATTTTATACTTTGCATTTACTCACCGGTAAAATTTCTGGATCACTCTGACTCCTTTGACACTATTAATTAGTCCCAATCCATGTACTTATATCCAATCGACGAGGTGAAGCAGAATGAATGGCCAAATAGGTCTTAAGCAATTCTTTTTATGTTCCTATATGATCTCCAAAACAAGAAGAAGTCAATACATCGATGCATAGCAAAGGCCAGACACCAAACTCATCATTTATCGCGAGATGGGTGAAACTGAGCAGATAAACAGCTGAATTTGTTTTCAATAATAGTCTAGTACTGATGAGGAGCTGCATTAAACTGGTATTGTTTAAGTGTTACCCATTCCAGCTGTGCTTTTAAAGGGATAGAACGTCTACAGAATGATGTGCCTTCATTTTCTACTCACCCTCATGCTGAGCAAAACTGTGGAGCACTTTTTTCTCATGAACGCGCATCGCGGAAGTACGATATTCTACTGTTTAAGCTATAAAAATGTACTAAATGATGTCGTTTTGAGTAAATTATGGACGCTACCCACTCAGGACACTTGGATTACATTGGACGAGCAGCATGGAGGAATAATGACAAGTTTTTGTGGACTTTTATGGACCTTTTTGTTTCAGGCACCGGTGAATCCTATTATATGAATGTCAGCAGATCATGAACCCCCCCAGGATCTAGATATTAAAAGTGCTCCACATTCTTCTCAGCAAGATGAGAGAAAATAAGGCACATCATTCTGTGGATGTTCTATCCCTTTAAGTAGGTTTTTTGTGTGCTCTGTTTTTTTTTTTTTTTTGGTTTGATTGGTTTTTTTTGCGCTTTCTTAAACATTATTACCGTCTGTTAGGACTTGGACCTTAGGGAGACTATATGTATATTTATATGCGACACAATAATTCATCAAATTATGCACCCGCAAGCTGTTTTCCACTGAAATATGCTAACAGCCGGGTTAGATGACCCTGGAAAATAAACCTTTCACTCGTGAGAGAAGTCTCTGTAAATTCCACAGATTTACTACCAATATAGCAGCCCCTGTATGTACTGCATGTACTGTATGCATATATGTGTGAGGAAGCAAGCCAATGTTCTGCATGACGTGCATCTTCAATGACTCCCCGTGCAGCTGAAACATTACTTCTACATATATATAAAGCATGTCCAGCGTCTGCTTATTTGCATTCAGACTTCTCACTAATGCAGTCGTCCATGTAAGTTACAGTTATTATCTGCCGAATTCAAATAAAATATTGTGTGAACATGAAAAACCAAACACTCATTACACATGTAAAGAGACAAGATACCACATGAAAAGGCATAACAAAACTTACTGGTGCCAAAATGAAAAAAGGGGGAGGAACTGCTGTGCACAATGACAAACACACCCCACAGGCGTGTTTTCAGAGGAACTATGCATGTCTTTCAAAGCTTACAACTTAGAGCTTGAGTCCATTTTTTTCCTTTTCTGTCATATCAAAAATCTATAAGATGAAAATGAAAAGTTTATTTAGCTTAGGACAGAAAAGGCAATGTGACATCTTTAATTTGCCTTTTGGAGGAAATTTCATCCTCTACTTCCTACTGTAACTGTTAACAGGAATGGGAATGTTCACAAAGGATGTCCTCTCACTTTGACTTCTGTAACATTACGGGGTGTGTCTACGATGTGAGGGGGCTGGAGCTTATTCCGGCTACTATCAAAAGAAAGTAGCACCCTGGATAATTCAATAGTAAAACACGCCTATATATATATATATATATATATATATATATATATATATATATATATATAATATATATATTCACACACACATATATATATATATATATATATATATATATATATATATATATAATAACATATCATTATTATTATTATTATAATTCAAATAAAAAGAAACGATATAAATTAATAATAAATACAAAATTAACTAAATTATAATTCAGTGAAGCAAAATATTGCTTTTCAGTTGTGGTTAGAAATAATAATTAAAAAAAAACAAACAATCAAAACTGTTCCGGACACATTAGAGCACCTTTCCCATGAACACTGGGCCAAAATACCTGTCAACAGGTGTGGAAGCCTTTTTAAACATAAGAAAAAACACCTGATTGCAGTGTTTGTCTCAAAGTGTTGCTCAACAAACTTTTAGCTTCGGAGCCCAATCATGTATGTTTGCTTGTTTTTTGGGGGGGAGGATGTGTGTCTTTTTAATATTTCTTTCAAATCACAATTCAATATCATTATTTTCATAGAATTTTTATTTATTATTACTTTTGTCAATTTCATCTTATTTGACTGACAGCTGATTTTTTTCCCTTCTTTAATTTGAGGGTATGAACAGTTTTTAGGATGACTGTAAATACAAATATATATATATATATATATATATATATATATATACACACACACACGTATATACATACATATATTATATATAAACTTGCAGTTTATGTCTCAAAGGTCTCCTGCACCTGATGGCAACCACTTTTTTCAAACATGCTTACAAGCAGGCACATGATTGTGCATGTGGGTATGAATTTTAATATCTGTCTACAGCTTGTCCTGTAGAGTTTGAACAAAAATGTATATCAAGCGGAGTGTCTGTACTCTGCAGTGTGTTTGCGTGAGTCTCCTTAGTTTTTTTTTTCCTCCTGATTCAGCAGTTTGAGTGATCCAGAGATCAAAGTGCAGAGTTAGACGAATACTGCGGTAAAGCTTGAGCAAGTGATGAATAAACATGAAGTGGGGCATTAAGGCAACATGCACATCCACACATCTCTTTAAGTACAGAGGAACATAAACTCCACCACTGCTGAACACACTGCTGAATCTTAACACACACACACACACACGAAGAAGGCTGATGTTAACACCATATTCACACTCATTGCACAAAGACAATATTTAGCTTGAAGGTCACATAAAGATCACATGCATCATCCATCTGTGGCTGATTGTGTGTTTCATTAAGCAGGACTCAGCTCAGCCTGTTTGTCTTTGTCTATTAAGGGTAATCCTGTATTTATGAAGCACCCATATACTTTCTCTTACCTTCACTCTCTGAAAACCGCCATGGATGGGCCAACATATTTCAGCAAAACCAATGCACCCACACACACCTTCATACACCCCTAAAATGAATGCCCTTGCACATATGAAAGTGCTTTAGAGTGAAAACATATATTCATCCACTTTTCTTTCTCACTGCTCTCCCTCTGCAGTAAGGAGCCGAAGCCGTTGGCAAACACTGACGGATAACATGTAATGGACTTTACTGGCCAGTAGTAAGTCTCCTGCCAGACCAAACAAAGATGTATTATGGTTGAAGCTAGATGGATACATACGGGGGGAAACTGTTTTAAAAGATATGAAGAGACTAAAAAGAGTTCAAACCCAAAATCTGCAACTTTGCTTGTTTAAAGAAACAAAGATAACTCAAATCTAAATGTTGCATGGGTCAGATTCGTACAAATGCAAATGAGAAGTTTATTTTGTGCCTTAAATGACGTGTCAGACAGACATGTTTGACATTTCTGTTCTGTTCACTTGCAGCTTCTGAGTCATGCTGTTCAGAAGCTCCTGACATCAGATTTCACACTTATTTTTCAACATACAATCTAATGGACTGCAACAAAAAGTCCCTCACGGCGTGAAATACCGCAGACCAGATCAGTCTGTGTTGATGTCAATGTTATAGGTCACCATGGTAACGCAGAAGATGCACTGTAAAAATTGTCACTTTGGATCAGCTTAAAAGAACTGTGTCAACTTGTCACATCAAATTTTTTAAAGTTTTTCTCAAACTAAAGTTATGATTTGGTTGAAACCATAAATTTTGGTTTACTTGAAATATTTTTTTATACATTGAAACAAAGAAAAACTGCTTTGATACAAAGTAAAAAATGAATCAATAACAAACTTTTGGGGTTTTTTTTTTTTTGCACGTTTTAACTTAGTTTTTTATCTTGGAACAAACTAAACAAATTGCGGTAATTCTATATGCTTTCCATGCTTTTTTTCTCTTAAGGCAAATTTCCGATTTAAGACCAAGTATAATTTAGTTATATCTTACTCAATACATTATATGTACTAAGCTTCACTGCTACTTAATGTACAAGTCTGTGACCAAACAGTAGTAATAGCATTTATGTCATGTTGGCTTTGAATCATGCATGTTTTCAAAGATAAAAAGGAGTTGGGAGTTTAACGTGAACGTCTAAACTGAACAGAATTTCTAAACAACTTCCTCTGAATGTGAACATAACAAAGGCAGTAAAGCTCATAACTCAAATTTATAGGATAAAAATCATAAAAGATTATATTCCTGCTGAATCTGTATTTCCCATGAGCCTTTGTGGTCTGGATAGGTTGAGTTTTGAAAATAGCTCTGCCCCCTTTATTGTCCATGCACTCTAAAGCTGAAACAACTTAATGAATTTACTTTGAGTGGAAGTGAAAACTTATTTTGGACTAAAGAATGTTTTTTTAAGTTGATTTAACTCAAAAACATAAGATTTCATCACCAAACAAAATAATTAAGTTAGATCAATGTAAATATGTCCTTAAGTACATGGAGAAAACCTTTCTATGTTATAAATTTCACTTTGTTATGCTGGCTAATTGCATTTTCATTCACTGGTTGGTTAGGTTCAAGCCCATAAAACATAAACTTTAAGAGGTTTGTCAAGTTGAAATCAACCTGATCTCACTGTCAGCAAAGAAAGAGAAAGAAAAAAGACCAAATTTATTAAATTAACAGTCAATTAATTTTGTTCTGATCTGTTTTTGTCACAATGTTACACCAGAAAAATCCATTTATTTCATTCTCTGGCTCCTGCTTGACCTCACACACTATTTCAGATAATATGACATAGTATCAGCAAAACTACATACAATATCATAACAAAAGAACATCCAGGCGATCTCTCCCACACATACATGCTGAGCGAATCACTGAGCAGTGTAATTACAGGTGGCTTTCACAGCAGCATCCCATTTGACTAATGAAGAACATCCCATTTCTTATCAATGAATTATGCATCACACACATTACAAAATGCTCTGCTGAATAGATAATTAATACAAACACACACTCTGCATTTATACAGGCGGACACACATGCTGACACCAACACAAAAATGCTGAAATGAACAAAAACTAAAGCGTTTCAAAAGCAGCACAAAAAGAATAAGGAAAAAGGCACCTGCTTTAAAGAGAGGACTTAAATCAGGTGATCTTGTTAGGGATCTTTTTAATAAATATAAGGTCATATAGCTGTTACTGAGTACATTTAGTAAAAATTCCTTCAATCAAAAGCAGCAGAGCTTCATCTGCCCACATACATTAAAGGATTTGGAAAAGGTTTATTAGCTTTCAGCAGCTTTATCAGTTGGCCAAAGAAAGCTCAATTCAAGAAGCTAAACACATGTTGGGACACTGAAGGAATGCAATATTAAAGAGTATGAGCAGAGAAAACATTTAATATCCAAGTTATGTAAATAAAGAAAATGGTTTCCAGTCTGAGGAGTCTTGGGAATATCATGAGCAGTGACAGGAGAAGAACCAGACCCAAAACTGTTTGGACAAAGTGGAATTTTTCAAAGTGCTGGCACAACATCTGACCGGGACGCCAGATGATCCCAATTGACTGGAGTTCAGACAGTTCGATGGGAGTGACTTAAAGTGCAGGCTTACTTTCCTGCTGTTATGGGTGTTATATCTGACCATGGGGTCATGCTAGATTATAGATGGATGAGTCTGAGTGAAAAAGGATTTAAGAAATTGTAAAAGGTGGAGGGATAAAGTTCAGGAGACAACTGAAGAAAATATTGTAGAAAATAAAAATCTTTGTATGATTTAAAGGCTAATAGAATGAAGGGTTAGCAGACTGTGATGCTGATTTTCATCCTTGTGTCCATGTTAAGATAACAGTGAATAAAACAGCTGGACTTTCTTTTTTTGAATTTCTAATCCTCTCACTGCTCAGGGCGATTGTTGGATAACAACAACATGACTTGTAAATATTTTATTTCAAGGCTTTTTGCATTTATGTTCTGTACCGGGGGAAAAAGAGGGAAAACTGATGTCCATTTATATTGAAAAGAAGATAATATGTTGTCAGTATTTCTATAAGGCTAAAACCAAGCGGCAACATCCAGCAAGAAAAGTGAAGCTACTTTATCCGCTAGGGGCTGGCTGCAAAACAAAGCAAATCCCCATAGACTCCCATGTTAAAAGGCCAACTTCACAGCAGAAATAAACATGTTTACAGCAGAAATAAACATGTTTCCACATAAACATGTTAGCAGCAGAAACACATTTACAGCAGAAATAAACAAGTTAACAGCAGAATTAAACTTATTTATGCAGAAATAAACATGTTTCCACAGAAAAAAACATGTTAGCAGCAGAAATAAACATATTTACAGCAGAAATAAACATGTTTACAGCAGAAATAAACATGTTAGCAGCAGAAATAAACACATTTACAGCAGAAATAAACATGTTTACAGCAGAAATAAACATGTTAGCAGCAGAAATAAACATGTTTACAGCAGAAATAAACATGTTAACAGCAGAATTAAACTTATTTATGCAGAAATAAACATGTTTCCACAGAACAAACATGTTAGCAGCAGAAATAAACATATTTACAGCAGAAATAAACATGTTAACAGCAGAATTAAACTTATTTATGCAGAAATAAACATGTTTCCACAGAAAAAAACATGTTAGCAGCAGAAATAAACACATTTACAGCAGAAATAAACATGTTTACAGCAGAAATAAACATGTTAACAGCAGAAATAACCACGTTTACAGCAGAAATAAACATGTTTATAGCCTGTTTCCAAACATAATCTTAGGTTTAACATGTGAAGTCTACTTTCATGTCAACTGTGAGTAATTCTTTTATAACTCATCTGTTTAGATGTTATATAGTCTTGAAATTACACATAATTATGGGAGTGTTCCTTTGATTGACAGGTAGCAGACCGAATGCTGGTTGGCTTTTTGTTTGCTCTTGGAAATGCCTCAGCCTGGAGCAGAATAGCACAATGGTTGTTTTTAGCCAGCTAACAGCATGACCGACCCAGCATGCCTTACCTTGAGCCCGCCGCTTAGGGGCTAATTTCCATTAGCTACTGTTAGTTTTGAGTTAGCTCGGTTAGAATTTGGCCCACAGTTTTTTGGCTGCCAATCATTTGCCCCAATGCTGCTCTTTACCCATTTTTATATTTTCCAGAAGTGAAAGCACACAGCACACTGCAAAGATGTAGATGATGGGATGCCCTACTGGCTTCACTTTTAGCTCTTCAGAAACCAACAGGAGCCGTAACGTCCCCTTTTTTTCCAGTCTATAGTTAAAGTTTTAAAGAACTTCTCTGGGCTGAAATCAGCTCATTGGCCTGTTGTTTACTTCAGTTTTTCAGCTGTTGCCATGGTGAGCTGGAAGTAGCAAGATGAAAAGGTTGAGCCATTATCCTGAAAATTCCTGATAAGAATATTGCTTCTGCAACCGAGCCCATAAACAACACTGATGAATAAGGCAAATCTACAACATACATGTTGAAAATTCACTACAACAGACTGGACAAGAGAATCGAGGACGATCACTGAAGCTGTGCTTAAAAAAAAGCAGAATATTTTCTAATGAGGCTTAAATTTTTCAATATGTGCAGTAGGATGCTGGAGTCTGCCACAAATTACAAATTACCGTAGATGCTCTGATCGATGGATCATTCAAACTTGCGCCATAACTGTAGCCACAACAGAAGACAACCTCAGCCGCAAAAATGCTCAGCAATCATCGATTTATCACCAGTGCAAGATATTTGCAGTTGTCTCATCCCTCTGTGGTGTAAGTTGTTTTTAAGATAAGAGCTGGAAAAAAGGAAACACCCCCAACCCCCTATTATCCCACATGGCACTGTTACAGAAGTAGCTTAGGACGCAGCATGGGTATAGGGAGATAGTTAAATGTGACAAAAGGAAGATGGAGGCTGGCCAAATGTTTTGAGGAGGAAAGATGAAAGAGCTTTGTGTGTGACAAAGTTCAGACAACTCCCACAGCTAAAGAAGAGCAGAGGGGGGAGGTATTCCCATGATCTGCCGGATACGGCAAACTCGGATTATACAGTAGATTGAACGCAAACCTTTGTGTCCCACAAATGATTAATGACAAGGCTTACGTAGTGCAGAGGCTACTGTATGGAAATCAAGGATATTATGTCTGTTAAACGGTGCTCAGAAATAACTTTAGAGTTTGTCACATTACAGAAACCTCTCATCCAATACTTTCATTCATTTCACCGGGTCACAAAATCATAAGAAGTGGGATGCCGGGGAAACGCCCTGACAGACAGATCCCAGATCAGCACATGAACTATACTGGACGATCAAGTAGACCCTGTTTCAACTAAAGCAAATGAATCTGAAATCACAAAGGCACACTGCAGCTGTTAAACATCTCAGCCACCTTCCAGCTTTGGAATAAGTAACTATTCCAATGGCAGATCCAGTTGATTCAGATATCAGGGTGGCATAAGCACACCTGCAGAAGGAGGGGATCGGTACGGTAATGGCAGAACCAGGGTAAATGTTTGTTAAAAACAAATAATAGCAATACCAGGTGCACAATTAGTGTGTTCTGTCTGTATGGTTCAGCCCAAGATCAACCCATCCAGTGTCTATTCAGTTGTCTGAGCGTACAGTCCTCACATCTAACAATGGCCGCCTGGTTCTCCACAACGTTAATCCATATCATGCAGTCATTTTAGTCATTTTGTGCACATACAGTTCGATAATCACATGTAACAAATTTGTTGGCGTTCCCCTTTAATCCTTCAGTCCTGCCAGCATGAATCTGCTTCTCTGTGAGATGCGTTGCTACACTCTCCATGAAAATGATATGTTCAAGTTCAGCATATTCAACCATCCAACAAGGACAGTTTGCTACTAACTTTGAAAACATTCCAGTGTTAGTCCACCCCTAAAAATCCAAACAAACACATAAAAATCTGCCTGCTCGTCCAACTCCACAGTTCAAACACAGCTTTCTGCTTTTTACAAAGCAACTAAAACATGTGTTTTCATGCAAATCTCTGAATTTGTAACAGTGCTTATCATAAGACCGTAAAAACATTCAGATTCCTTGGCCTCCCTGAAAAGTTCATAACGCAATTTGTAAGAGTTCATGTGTGTGAAAAGTTCATGGAGTAAGTGAAAAGGGAGCCTGGAGGAGTTAGTCGCTGCCATTTGTAGATAAAGATGGGCATATCGATACCTGGGAGTCAATACTTTGATATCTACCAGGCAAAGTATCGGATTTGATATTTTTCAAAGTATCACAGTACCGGTGTAATATGAAACATGTCATTTGTTTTCACTTAAAATTTTAGGTAATAAAATTACATGTTAAGTCCAGGCCTGGTACATTTCTTCTAAAATATACAAGAATATATCAGAAATCAGAGCCGAAGGCTCACTGTGCAGCCTCAGTCAAGCACTTCTGCAAAAAATATTTATCTTAATCTATTATTGTTCAATATATTCAATGGTTTTATTTTATTGTAACTTTAGAAACATTTCTTACAAGTATTAAAGTTGTAAGTTTTAATCTTATCGCACATTATATCATATTATATTGTTTATATAGGTGTTCCATTGTGTGGTTTTCCTTTAATCCAGGTGTCTGGTCATTGTCCTCGTGGTTACGGAGGTCGGGCAGACCTGGATTAATCAAACCGTCCAATCAAAGACTGTAAAAAAATGGATGTAGTATCCGGCCACGTCTGAAGAGCTGAAAGTGAAGCCAGTTGGGTGTTTCCCATCGTCGCCATCTTGCCGTGTCGTGTGCCGTCACTCCCGGAAAATACTAAAATGGGCAACGCATGGCCTCAGGGAAATGATTGTAGCCAACGTATTGTGGCAGGACAAAGGAGGGCCCGGGTGGGATTCGGTCCCCAGACTCCCGGGTGAGAGTCATGCGCGCAAACCAGTCAGCCAAAGGGACATTCCCAGGGCCAAGTAGCCAGGGCACATGATCACTCGGAGGCAAGGCCGTAACTAGCTATGAGGTACCCGAGGTAAATACCTCGGTTAATTTTTCCTGGGATTTTTTTTTTAAATAGAAAATATTGATTTCACCCTCCCCCCCCCCCCCCCAAATAAAGGAATAGAAAAGCACATTACATTAACTGCTAAACTGTAGCTGAAAATCAGGAGTTGTGTTTATAGAATAAAATAAAAGGAAAAAAAACGTATGTTTTTGCATATGAGGTCTCCTAATAACCTTTAGTGTTACACATCACGTCACGTTTACCGGCGGCCTTGACATGTTTTGGTTTTGAGGTGGAGAAGAAGAGATTCTCCGCACAGGAAGACCTGAATGAGAGATAAGGAACAAACACACTCGCCAGTTCGCGCATCTGTCATAATAGTTCAACTCGGGGGGGGAGCAAAGTTTATCTCAATCTCATCATCATCTCACCTCACTAGCAAACGTTATCTAGCCTAATGTCAGAGAAGGAGAGAGGGACACCTCTCCGTTCCAACCCCCCCCCCCCCCCTGTGTTTTTTTTTGGGGCTTTTTTTTTCTCCCCCTCCCCTTTTATTTTTTTATTTTTTTTTTTTTTTTATTATAATAATTATCTTTTTTTCCTTTTTCCTTTTTTTTTCCTCTTTTCCCCCTCTCAATCCCTCCCCCCCCCTCCCTCCCCTTCTTTTCTTCTTTCTCCGCAGAAGGGCCCCCCCGGGATTACCATTCCATAATTATCTCTAACCATCACCAATGACATCCCTTGTAGCCAAGGGCGCATGATCAGTCAGAGGCATAGTAACAGGACCATCAACTGCCACAATATTCTGGGCTAAATGCTAACCGAGCTAACTCGAAACAAAGAAGATTAGCCCCCTAAGCGGCGGGGAAAGTGTTTCTTGCATTTTATGGCAAACTATTTAAAAAATCCAATAAATTATTGCTTTGAGGAGGAAAAAGTATTGGTATCAGTATCGATGCTGAAGAAAAAGGACCATAAACTCACTGTATCGTATCAAAACAAAAAAAAAATTGGGTAGCTATGGCCCACCCCTATTTGTAGTTTCAGTGATAGCTCTCTACATTAGAGCTTTCCGTACATTAAGGGGCAGTGGGGGCTGCTGAGGCCAAAGGAAGGACTCGTGTGAACTGTTCAAATTCTCAAGCAAAGTCCATATTTATCTTTCGGTTGTCTTACTCCGCTTTAGAAAGTTCAGCATTTCATACAAAGGCTGTGAACCCGTGCACACCTAAATTTACTGACTGCATAGACAAAAGCTCCGTTTGATACGTAGCTGACTGAATTTAAAGCCATCACAGACTCGAGCGTATGTTCCGGAGACAAACCTGCTCTTTTGTCATTTGTTAGCCTTTAACAAAGCTCGCAGTAGGGGACGCAGATGAATGGAAGGAAGGTAGAAAAATGAAGAAAAGAAAGATAAATAAAAAAGTGAAAGGTGACAACATAAATGGCACTGGCATAATAATAGGTCACTCTTTTCCTAAGTGGGGCCCTTTTTGTTCAAACAACCTTTAACAGTCAAAGGGTGAATCAAAAGGGAGACGAGAAAATGCTGCCTCCTTCCAATAAAGGCCTGTTTTAATAGGCTTGTGAATGAATACTGTACACACACAGACACACACACACACTTGCTTTTTCATGGTAAAAGCAAGAAGACAAAGACAAGGGATTAAAAGCAGGAAGAAAATTCAGTGGTGGTGGGGGGGGGGGGGGGGGGGTGCAGCATAAATGTAAAGATGCATGAGAAGCTAAGGGCCACATTTTACTGAGTAATCTGTGATGTCAAACTATTGAAAAGAACCATTTTACATATCCACACGCACACACCTCCAGTAAGACACAATGTATTGGCAGAAAACCACAGTCCCCAAGTGAAGGTCATGGCTCGAGGGCTTGGATAAGAGGAGTGGAAGCTATCATTAGCGTAAAGCGATGCAGATGTTGAAACTTTGTAGCCCAAAATTAGATTTATTCATCTGTAAATCCAACTTTTGCAAGTTTTCACTAGAAAATGAATACTGGAACAACAATATTACAGCCAGAAAAAAAAAAAAGCTGAGTGACGTTAATGGCCGTCCCAATCCAGCGTCAACCGTTTTGGTTAAACACGGCCATTTTTTCTTCATTCTTCACTCCACCACTGTTGCTTTTAACCCTCTTAGAAATAACTGAAAAGAAAAGTGAAGCTTGCCCAGGAATACCCTCCAGCAATAACTAAAACCCTGATTTTCAATAATAAACTCTCTACCTGATACATCTGTGTCAAAATGAACTTCCAGGAGGCTGTGATTATGATTCCTCAGATTAAGATCCATATCTCCATTAAAGGTCAAAACCCTCTTAGGTTACTTTTAATGGATTACACAAGCAAGACTTGACATGTCACAAAGTGCTTCAGAGATGCAGGTAGTCAGATTTTGTTTCGTTGCCGTGTTTCCTGTCATGCTAGGCCAAACGGCTGCTGGCATCGGCTTCAACAAGC
This sequence comes from Atherinomorus stipes, assembly GCA_023101725.1. Lineage (NCBI taxonomy): Eukaryota > Metazoa > Chordata > Actinopteri > Atheriniformes > Atherinidae > Atherinomorus > Atherinomorus stipes. The sequence goes on along the minus strand of JALJCO010011378.1, from coordinate 1,072,780 downwards.
CTTTCAACTCCAGAGAGCAGATCCACACCTGCCAGCCTACCATGAAATGTTTAAGTATATATTTAAAGAACCGGATCCTGATGTTTTGGTGATGCTTTCAATGCCAAAAGCTGGGTAAAGTTTCCTCTTGTATGGAGGAATAATGTCTGTTCCATTCATTTTTCTCCGTGGCATCATTCTGAGGCTGAGATTTAAACTTGTTTCAGGGAAACGTCCTGTTTCTGGGACTCCACATGGCGTTCCCCTGCTTTATGCCGCTCAGCTCTTTCCCATCCACCTCCACTCTGCTGCGTTCTAACTTGGTTTTTCTTTGCAGCCGGCTGGAGAGGGGAAGCACCAGAACAAACCAACACCAAAAGGCTCTTTGTCCATCCGCATCAGAAAACACACTTTCAGTCTTTCCTTTCTTTGTGTGTCTACCTCCTACATAAGCCCAGCCGGAGTATGCGCCTTTCCCCCGGCTCTGGCTTCCAACAATGCTTCATCTCAGCGCCCCAGCCCACACGCCAGAATACCACGAACCTCTCTGTCTACTGGCTCTCCTTTTGTCTCCAGCAGCCGTTCGCCTCCGTCTCACTCCTCTTTCCATTATTCGTCACTTCCTCATCAGCACAATCTCAATCCCTTTACCTCCCAAATTGGTGACCTCATCCAGTCCCCACATCTCGGTGACTTCATCAAACGGCAGCTGCAGTCGAGGGTGTTGGTGGAAGGGACCATTAATGCCGCCTCTGTGTCTGGGATATCATCCACCTCTGTGCTTCATCTTGGGCGTTTAATCTTTCAAAAATCAGCATCTGAGGATCTCATTCGTCACCAGTATCAAATGATGGAATGCCCACTTGTCATGTCTGGGAAATGAAAGTGATGCCGCTGTTCTCAACAATGCCACCAAAGCACTGACTAACAAGCTCCGCTTTCTAAATAATATCTCAGCGTTCGGCTAAAACGGTTTTCTTTAAAGAACATATTTAAAATGTTAAGAAATCCAGAAATGGCCACAATAAAGACAAGTGTCTCTTTCCCACTTCTCACCAGATAGCTGGGGATTTTATTCTCAAAGGTGGATCACCATGACAAGAATCCAGACAGACAACTTCTTGGGTTGTGCTTGCATCTCTTGGTTTAAAGGCCAGCCTTACAGAAGACTGTTTGTTCAGGCAGCTTTGTGAGAAAGCTGGTGAGCAGCCTCATTTACAGCCTCCAGATTGGGTTTCAGGTGGTTTTCAGCTCTGCAGCAGGTCTTGTGCAGTTTGGTTACAAAGCATCAGATGCTGAGTTTTCTAAAAGGGTTTTCCTCCCGTTTTACTTCTCTTTCCTTTATTCCTGACTTCATCATTTCATAGTCCATGCTTCACTTTATTTGGGAGATGAAGGGAAGGATGGAGATTTTTATAAATCAGCTTGAATAAATCAGAGCCTCTCTTTTACTGCTCATCTTAGAGTGCCTTTTTATTCTAATTGTTTTTACAAACCATGTAAACATTTATAGCATAAAGCTGCAAAGATTAAATTAATTTAAAGGAGTAAGTTAATCCTGACAGACCGAGGCTGCCATCTGCTGGATTTGATAGCAATTACAGCTGCTGTGCGTTTCCAGCCCTAAAGCAGACTGTTATATTTTTTGGATTTTAATAAAAAGCTACAGTAAGCTGGAATTTTAGAAAGTAGTAATATATCATTTTGTTAACTTTTTCATAAAGAAAAAATACAATTAAATAAGATATAGTTAAATGCAATGATGACAGCTTCTAACAAAATCTTGACTTCATCAGCGGTGTGTTGGATTTCATTTATTACATCATTCAATCTGATTTCTTTCTTTACAAAATTAGACTTTAATATGAAGAAAGTGTTTTTGTGTAATTAAGAAAGGCAGTGCTGTGTTAAAAAACAGGAAATGGTGACCATAAGTGGACGCAGGCTCTTTTCTGACAGCGTTTAACGGAGGAAGAAGAGCTTCATGGCAGTGTGTGGGTGTGTTTAGGTGTTCAGAGATGCTGCTGCAGCCACAGCACGGTGTTGAGGAAGCAGTCGGCCTGTGTGTCCACCCTGGACAGAGAATGTCCATCTTCTGGAAACCACAGCAACCTGGAAGGAGAGCGGGAACGATCACGGATTTTTTTTAGATCTGTTTTGGAAAAAATAAAACATTTGATGCTCTCTTGTACCTCACAGGTGAACCTCTGCTCTTCAGCACTTTGTAAAGTTCCAGACCCTGGTGAGGAGACACTCGCCTGTCTCTGCCGCCCAACATCAGCAGCACAGGAGCCTTGATCTGCCCACCGTAACTCATCATAGTTACCTCACGTCATGCAACTTCTTTTCAGTTTTTCATGTTCTTGTATGAACTTAATAAATATATCAAATTTTTCTTACATTATATTGCCAAAAATATTTGCTCTCCCATCCAAATGATGGAATCAGGAGTTCCAATCACTTCCATGGTCACAGGTGTATAAAATGAAGCAGCTCGGCATGCAGACTGTTTTTACAAACATTTGTGAAAGAATGTGTCGCTCTCAGGAGCTCAGTGAATTCCAGCGTGGAACTGTGATAGGATGCCACCTGTGCAACACATCCAGACGTGAAATTTCCTCACTCCTAAATATTCCACAGTCAACTGTCAGCTGAATTATAAGAAAATGGAAGTGTTTGGGAACGACAGCAACTCAGCCACAAAGTGGTCGGCCACGTAAACTGACAGAGCGGGTAAGCGGATGCTGAAGCTCATAGTGTGAAGAAGTGGCCAACTTTCTGTTAATCACTACAGACCCTCAAACTTCATGTGGCCTTCAGATCAGCTCAAGAACAGTGATGGACAGATTCATGGAATGGTTTCCATGGCGATCAGCTGCATCCATGCATGCATCACCAAGTGCAATGCAAAGCGTGGATGCAGTGGTGTAAAGCAGCCGCCACTGGACTCTAGAGCAGTGGAAGCGTTCTCTGGAGTGACCAATCGTGCTTCTCCATCTGGCAATCTGATGGAGGAGTCTAGGTTTCAGGTTCCCGGATAACGGTACTTGTCTGACTGCATTGTGCTAAGTGTAAAGTTTGGTGGAGGGGGGATTATGGTGTGGGGTTGTTTTTCAGGAGCTGGGCTTGGCCCCTTAGTTCCAGTGAAAGGAACTCTGAATGCTTTAGCATACCAAGACATTTTGGACAATTCCATGCTCCCGTGGATGCTGGCCCCTTCCTCTTCCAACATGACTGTGCACCAGTGCACAAAGCAGGTCTATAAAGACATGGATGCAGAGTCTGGTGTGGAGGAAATGGACTGGCCCGCACCTTTGGGATGAATTAGAGCGGAGACTGATCGCCAGGCCTTCTCGTCCAACATCAGTGTGACCTCACAAACCTGCTTCTGGAAAAATGGTCAAAAATTCCCATAAACACTCCTAAACCTTGTGGACAGCCTTCCCAGAAGAGCTGGAGCTGTTCTAGCAGCAAAGGTGGACCAACGTCATATTGAACCCTATGGATTAGGAATGGATGTCACTTAAGCTCATATGTGAGTCAACGCAGGTGAGCGAATACTTTTGGCAATATAGTGTATGTTGTGTTTTTCTGATGGTATTTAAGCTTGTCTGAGTGTCTGACCTGTGCAGCATGTGTGATGGGTGACTTCTGCAACATAGCAGCCAGGGCTTCGGCAGTAGGGATGTTGTCATAAGAGAACTGAAATCCAGCGCTGGTGTAACGCCTGCAGGAGGAAAATCAACACCAGGTTCACCAGATGTGCTGCTACAGAGTAAGAGTTTTACTTACATACTGATGAGCTGCTGCATATCAGTGCATCCTCTCACCAGTCCACGATATCACTGGTTCCCAGTAAGGTAGCAGCATTGATGACAGGGTTCCTGGCTGCACATGCTTTGTAGAAGCCAGGGTACTGACCAAGCAGATGACAAGACAGGAAGCCACCGTGCGAACCGCCAATCACAGCCAAGCGTTTGGGGTCGAGGGTGGAGTCGCTCTGCAGTGCAGCAAGGACAGCCCGCTGGGTACAGACAACACGCTCAAGTTATTACCTTACCGTAGCCAGGTGAAGGTGAAACCTGTCAGACCGATTATTGTGGAACACCAATCAGTACCTGCACATCTTTTACATCCTGACTCCCAATCTGACCAATCAGGGACAAAATGCTGTCCTGCCCGAAGCCTGTGGATCCACGGTAGTTCACTGAGTGGCGATACAGAGATGTGGGACGTTTAAGAAGGCTGCATCAAAAGTTAACATACCAAGAACTAAACACCGTAGCTTCCAAACACAAAAATTATTATTATTTTTTTTAAATACCAGAACATATTACATTACTTTACAGACTATTGAGTGCACTTGAATACAAGCCGCTTGAGATGTTTACATATAAAAGTCGCACTTGTCAATAAGGTGTCCATGTTGTAACATGAGATGTTTACACAGGAAGACTTTCCTAAAACTTTTGATTAAATACCAGTATCACACATATACTAAAAGCTACGTACCAGAAATTATTTTCCTTCTTCAGAACGGTACCTGTAACAAACTGCCACTGCATGTAAGACAAGCTTCTTCACTGGCCATTTTCAAATCTAAGCTGAAAACCCATTTTTTTTCTTTGGCCTTTGGCTCAGCCTGAAAGTTGTTTTTGTTTTTATTTCATTTCATGCTATTTTACTTTTCTTATTTCTTTACCTTTTACAGTTTTACTCTTATTTATTCTATTGTTGAATTTCTTGTCTTTTAATGTATTATGTTCAGCACTTTGGTATTTTAAAGCGCCCTATCAGGGTTCGTACACATTTTAAAAAGTTAAAAATAAGACTTTTTAAAACCACTTGGAACGGAATTTAATGTCCATTTCACAGCCACACTGGCAAAAACAAAGATCCTTCTACATTTACAAAGATATTGTCAATAAAGATAGATTGAACAACAACTTTTGGCCATCATTACCTATCTCTATCATTGGTACCCAGTATGAAATTATCCTCCAAAAAAAGGTAAACAAGATGTTTACACAAACACTCTGGCTGACAGGTAACAGCTTTGCAAAGACTCACATTGAGCTCTTCCTGATTGGCTATTAATATAAAAGCTCTGTCAAGATTTATTGGTTGGGAAAAACATGTGGATCTGTTGAGTTTTTTTTTTTTTTTTTTTTTTGTCATTTTTCTAAGTGATAGAAATCTGTCGGACCGTAAGATAATATAAGAGCTACCAAATTAAATTAAAGACCAGAACTGTCAAATTTAAGTACTTTTTTAGGTATTAAATGCAGATTTGTACATTTAAGACTTTTTAAGACCCCATGGGAACCCTGCCTATAAGTAAAGTTGGCTTGGCTGTAAATCTTTAAAAATCTTGTCAAAATCTTTGCTGCAGTCTTCAACATCTCACTGGTGAACACTGATGCCAAGCTTACGTGCAGCAGCTCAGCTTAAAAAGGGCTCATACTGTAACATTCCTTCTGCTCGTCTGATCTTTGCAGTTCCAACTGTTGGACTTAGCTCATGTTCATAATAAGAAGGCTTGAGCTGCTCCGGGTCACCCCCATGAAGCCAGAGTTCATTTAGCAATTTCTCTCCAAATAAACGCTAAATCCAGATCCCTCATACAGAAGCAGTTGAATCTTTTGTGGGCAATGGATGATGAAGATTTGATGTGTAGGGCTTGAGCACTATGTTAGACATCATAAATGAAAAGAATCGGGTTTTTTTCCCACATACATGGAGGCTGCCATGTTTGTGCCACTGTTTTTACTAAAGTATCCCTAAATGGACACTGTAGTGTGATGTGACAACCCTCTGAACCATAAAACTGCTGTACCAGCTTTGTTTAATGGGAGTTAGAGCACTGTTTGGAATAAATAATGCCTCAAAAGACATTAAAAATAGTTACTCATAGTAAAGTCAAAAGGCGCAGTCGGACCGAATAGTTCAAGGAACGCAGTTGCAAGAACTACTCATCTGGAGTTTAGTGATAAGAACTACCTTCCCCATCAGTTTGCGTTTGCACATGAGGGAGGACCTTGATACGGACCATGTTTGACCGATGGTCTGCGACAGTGACAAATTTATGCCCCAGCAGATCTAATACAGAACTGAGGCTTCTCATCTCTTTTATTCAAAGCTATTATAAAAGCTAGCTTAACAGCTTTCCATCATCACGGTCATTTGTATCACATAACAGAACAGCCCCCTGTTGGAAAGCTGCCCTACTAACATCTTGTTTACCTCTTGTTGAAGTACGCCCGGACACTTTAGTGGACGGTTCGTCCACTAAAGTGTCCGGGCGGCAGCCACAGATTCTACTGCCACACTTTGCAGCTGTATCTGGGTCATTCAATTAGTATGAAAATAATTGCTTTGGACATTTCAAAATAGTTATCGATCCAGAACATGTACCATTGTGATCTATTTAACAATGAATTGGTACATTCCTATTGTAATAGTTCTTGTTGTTATTATGATCTCTGTAAACAGATAAACAGGTAAACAGCTGTGGGACATTTCAAATATGGCGGGGCTGGAATCACCAAACATCTACGTATTTCAGTTCCTATGGAACCCCGAAAGGACCCTGCCTCGGAGTAGGAGCTAAAAAGGTTATAGGAACTGAGGTCCGAGGTCCCTAGTTCCTATATGTCCGAATGCGCCAAAAAACAGCCTGGTTCCTGAAAAGGTTACAGGAACTCCAAAAGGTTCCTACAGTCCAAAAGCACCTTAAGCTACACCCGATACCACTGGATCCACTCACAGATGAAAACATCTTTATGTCAGGTAGAATTTTGGCCACTTGCAGCCACCATACATTCACAACACTGCTTGGCAAATGAAGCCCATGCTATACCCATCTTTACCACTAGATGTAAGTAACTCTTACATATTGTACCTTTAATGGACTCGCGAAAGAGTATGTTTGCATATTTCTGACTTTTTGTGTGCACAGATTTCTGCATGGAGACCAAAAGTCTCCTCTGACAACTTTACAACAATAACAAAATTTCATGAATTTCCTAAAATGTTTTCCCCAGAAATGTTGAACCAATTTCTTTTAGCACACCAGCGTTTGTTTGCTTTGTTTGCTTTGTTGTGCAGGAGAGAAAACAGGCCTCACCCATGAGCACAGCGAAGCCGAGTTTAACCAGCCCAGCTGTGGTGCAGTTCCACTCTGCAGGGAACTGGGAGTGAGGACCACCTGGGGAGCAAAACACACACAATCTGTTTTAGGTGCCGTAATATTAAACATTTCAAAATGTCTCCATCCAAATCTAAAGGAAACACGGACCATGTATGAAGACCACCAGAGGTGATCTGGTTTCACGAAGGGGAGGAGATGGTTTCACCAAGACGGCCCCAAAATCTAAACCAGCTTTATGAGACAGAGACAAAGAGATTACGTATGAAGAACAGAGCTCCAACATGGAGGAAAGCCAAAACTAAAGTTGAAACTGAAGCTGTCTCATGTTGCATCTGCACACTGCGGAGTGCGGCTTTGTCGGCTGCATACGTCACAGCGGCGCATCAAGTACTGTCCCACTTCAAAAACGTCTGAAGGAGCCTCCAAATCCAGCCTCCAAACCTGCACTCTGTTTGGCCTGAAACGAAGGATACATTCGCCTTCGTGGCCTCGCATATCCCAGAATTCATTGTACACAAGATTTTTTTTCTTTCTTTGACAAAATTGGAAGATACAAACTCTCGTGGGCAGAGTAACAAGAAAGAGTATCATACTGTACGGTTACATCAAGAGCAAAACCACCGGAACGTTTGAACAATAGACACACAAAGGATTTTAAATAAAATAAATGTAAATAAGATAAGATAAGACGAGTTTATCCCGATAGATCTTTGCAGGTCTTTTTTGCAATTCTACTTGACATTTTTTAAGATATGAGAAATATTGTAAAGACTCATTTATTTTCATTATTTATTTGTCGGGTTCGAGTCCCCGACACGGCACTCAGGTGAACCACTGTGGACCCTTAAGCAAGGTCCTTAACCCCCACCAACTGCTCCCCAGGTGCTTTAATTAGCAGCCCACTGCTCTCAGGTTCAACCTGAGATGGGTTAAATGCAGACAATGAATTTCCTAATTGGCTCTCTAACTGGGATTAATAATTTTTTTTTTATATACATATATATAAAACAGGCAAAAGCAGATTTTTTAAATTTCAAAGCACACAATATGGGAGGGAATAAGCAGCAGCGCTATGAATGTATTATTTGGATATTTGTGGATTTTTAAGCGTTAAATGAAGTGTTTACCCATCAGAAACAGTCTCTGTGGAAAATTTAAGGAATATGCACACAAGCTTAACAACAGAGTTTTTGCCTAAGAAAATGCATTTGCTTGAAATTATTCAGGTGTTAACGAGCGGTAAATGGGGTGTTAACGTTCAGGTAATGACCACAGATAAATTAGAAGGAAAAAAATGAACGTTCCAATTAGTTTTTACCACGTAGCTGAAGGAATAAGTGGAAAGAATGCCGTCGCTAGACAGCTGTGGAGTCTGCAGTTGCTATGCAACGGGACTGGAGAACTATGGGAAATTCTTGTTGACTAGGATGTCCTGTTTCAGCAGCCTACCGTTTCAGGAGGCTGTTTCGGAGTGCGCGGACGACATAGCCGACGTAGTGTGCACACTTCGCAGAGTGCAGACTGCAACATGAGACACAGCTTGAGAGCTCACAGTAGTGGGCGTTGTCCTCCTCAGGCGGAGGTGTAACATCTAGGAGTGACCACTGGAAGTCGAAGGTGATGGCGGGCTGCTGCAGCGTCCGCCAGCTTACAGCCTCGCCCGTGGACGGGAGGAACCCCACCCTCTGCAAACACGCGTACAAACCGATCAAGCTGGCTTTTAAAGATCATCTCATTTGTGTCTGTGTGGTTACATACCAGGGTGGGGGGGGTGTTGGGGCTGGAGCAGCAGACCACCATCAGGTCTCTCTGGACCGTCAGCAGCTTCCAGCTGCCGAAAACTTTAGAAAGACCTGCAGCAGAGACGAGACAGACGGACAGACGGCAAATGAAAGACAGACTTGTGATGTGGAAGAGAAAAGGGGAAAGAATGAGCGGATGACGGATGCTGATGACACCGAGAATGAAAATATTTGTCATACTCGACTTTAATTTTCACATTTCCCTGTCAGATGCAGCACATTCTGGTTTTCATACCTTCGGTTTCTCTCTTTCGCTCTTGATGAAGACAAGATGATGGAGGAAAAAGAGGAGGAGGAGGAGGAGGAGGAGGAGGAAGGGGGAAAGTTAGACTCAGCAGCAAGAGGAGGAGCTGCAAATGCAGAAAAAGGAGGAGGGGGAGGTGGGAAAAGAGGGGAAAGAGGAGGAGGGGGTGAGAGAGGAGGAGGAGATGGTGGAGAAGAATAAGACCAATAAGGGGAAGGAGGAGGAGGAAGAAGAGGAGAAAGTGGGGTGGAAGGAGGAGGAGGAAAACTAAGAGATGGAGAGGAGGACAGAGAGAGAGAGGAGGAGGAGGAGGAGGAGGTAGAGGAGGAGAGGATGGACTCTTACTATCAGAGAGGAAGGTGACTTTCTTTGATCTTTTGTCCACCATGAAGAGGTCCTGAAAGAGAGGAAGGAGCGACTGAGTCCTGGAGAGAAAACGTTTCTATACTTCTACAGAGACTGTGGGTCCTGTTGCCATGGTTACCTTCCAGTTCCTGCAGGCAGAGCTGAACACCACCCTCTGACCATCTGCAGACCAGCAGCAGGACGGCAGAGCTTCGTACACGCCAGCAAACTCACCTGAAACAGGCAAGAAAAGCTCAGATCACCCCCACCCGGACCGTCCAAGGCCCCGTTTACACCACAACGCTGAGGCAGTACAGCAAGAGTCTGGCCCGTCGTTTCCACGGTAACGAGTTTGAAGGGGGTGAAACCGCAAATATCTGAAAATGGCTTCCAGAGGGAAATTTTCTGACAATGCAAGGCGAGTCTGGACAGCGTGAACAGGAGCGGGAATCTTTCATCCCTGCAAGCCAAAGACGTCTATTAGACCGAAAATTCACCCGACTGTAATTGGTCTATATTTTAGCCCAAATCTAGATGCTATAATTTAATCCATTATTGTTAAAAATTATATTAAAAAACAACTGCAGGCTGTATAAATGATGGCCAAATGTTGGACCAAAGCATTTGGCCAGTCATTGATCAATGTACGGTACAGTTTAGATTTAGTCTAAGCTTACACAGATAAAAAACTTTCACTTTTAGACCAGTGGTAGACCGATTTTAGCCTAGATGTCTAAGGACCATTAGACGCCTATCAGACGTCTTTTTGACCAAAAATTGCTCAGTGGGATATCATCCTGCACTCAGACCGGTGGGTCTGAGGAAGCCATCTTATCAGCCTTTCGGGGGGTGATGGCCAGCCAGCATTGCATGTGGAGCCCATATGGGTTAAACTTTGGCTGCATATGAGGGACCCAAGTGGGTTTGTCCACGGTTTCCATGGTGGCCCCACCTGTGTTTTCCCATGTAGGCTTCCACATATGGGGCACATGTAACTTAAACTATAAGATCTGCAAATTTGCCCAGTTCAAGCCCATGCCTATAGGTTATATAGGCAAACACAGGTGGGGCCACAATGGAAACCGTGGACAGACTCCCTTGGGTCCCTCATATGCAGCCAAAATTGAACCCATATGGGGCCCACATGGAAATGCTGGCTGTGACCCCGCAAAAAGCAGAGCATCATCTATGGTGGATCCCGGTCTCATGTTTGTGCTCCATCTTCTAACTGACTGTTGAAGCGGGGCCTGGTTTTGTAGAACATTTATGCTGCCAGGGAGACGCAGCGTTTTCATGCTCCAGATAATCTGCTCCTCTGTTCAAGCGGACATGCTGTGTTTCTGCTGTGTTGTTTTTTCCGCTTTATCAGGATGTGGCCACATCTGGATGTGGTTAAAAATAGGGATGCACCGAAATGAAAATACTTGACCGAAACCGAAAACAAAAAATGAACAAACCAAGGCCGAAAACCGAACACCGAAAAAAATGTCAATTATTAGAACCGTAGCACTTTTAGCTACGATGTGTACTAACTTCACTAAAAGCAATCATTGCAATAAATCAAGTACAAAAGTATCAAAATATTTATTTACCCCTGACATTACAGAATGTACACTATAGATTAAAATTCAAAATAAAATATTTAGTTTGACTCCACTCGTGTACATTCCATAATGCCTTTTACATTTTTTTTCTGTAGGACTATTACAACAAATAATAATATAAAGGCTTATAACTGACTGGCTCTAAAGACAGTGAAATTAAATATATTTTCACATAAAAACACAAAGTTCATAAGTTGCGTGCTGGATGCGCTGTTTGTTGCATCATCACAAGTTTCGGCCGTGTTGTTTCGGTGATTTATGTCTTTCGGCCGAAAACCGAAAATGCCCTTTTGGGTCATTTTTGGCCGAAAACTTTGGTGGCCGATTTCGGTGCATCCCTAGTTAAAAGTTTCACTGACTGCTAGAGACCCAACATGCGCTCCACGTCGTTTCTGGTCATGTTTGCATTTTCCCTGCACAAAGTTTTCATCCCTCTTTTGTATTTGTTGTTTTCAAAAAAGCGACGAAAGAGTTTGGCATTTTCTGTGGGTGAGCTGTCTGTAAACAGCTGTTCTGCTACATGCAGAAACATGTAGCTAACCTACCCGTCTGAGGTCTGTTGACAACATCCAATAGTATGGAGGTCTTCCTGCTCTTTAGGTCCAGCTGTGGAGACAATCAACCATTAACAGAAGAGACATCCACGCGTCCACACACACACACACACACACACACAGAGTACCTGCTGCAGGCTGAGGCACTGGTTGTGAGGACCAAACACTTTGCCCTGCAAGTAGATGAGGGTGGACCCATCTGGACTCAGCCTGGGACAGGACACCGATACGTTGTCCCTCGACAGACATTCTGCTTGGACGGGAGGAAGATGTACAGTACAGTGCGGTGCAGAGGTCAGAGGTCAGCAGAGGTTCATGCATTACTCACCACAGTGTCCATTCAGGTCAAGTTGGAACAAAGCTGATCTGAAAGAGTTTAGAAAGAAAAAAAGGCATGAGGACGCAAACTGGAGTCACTTCTGCAGCCTAAAAGTTTGAATTCAAAACTGAGCAATTGCAATTAAGCAACATTTGGAGTTTGGCTAAATTAATAAACAAATAATTACATTTTCATGTCTTAACTAATGTCCAAGCTAGAAAAAGTGATTGAAGCTCTAAACTAAAGGCTTCTAGATCAGCGACTTGGCGAGATTTTGCAGGCGCTGTAGATGAGCCCCCTCCCCCTGTGTTGATCCAATCTTGCATTAATAGCAGACTTCTCAGTAAAGATTGGCTGGTGTGTAATCCCAACTTCTATAGAAACATCACAGAGACGATAAAAGATGCTAAAGGCAATGAAAGCATTTCAAGAGATGGTTAATCATCAGTTACGATCAGATTCCAGTCCACAGTAGGAGTTTCAGGATCGGGTCTCTGCTGTTTGCAGACGATGTGGTTATGTTGATCTCCCACTCTCGCTGAAGTGACTTGCAGCCAGGTGTGAAGCAGCTGGGACGAGAATCAGCACCCCCAAATCTGAGACCGTGGTCCTCACCCGCAAAATGAAATTGCCCTCTTCAGGTCAGAGGTGAGGGTGAGTTCAAGTATCTCGGGGTCTTGTTCATGAGCGAAGGAAGAATGGAGCGCGAGACTGACAGACAGATCGGTGCGGCGTCTGCAGTGATGAAGACTCTGCATCGGTCTGTCGTGGTGAAGAAGGAGCTGAGCCAGAAGGTGAAGCTCTTGATTTACCGGTAAATCTACGTTCCTACCCTCACCTATGGTCACCAGCAACGGGACATGACTGAAAGAATAGCAGGTACAAGCGGCCGAAATGAGTTTCCTCCGCAGGGTGGCCGGGCTCTCCCTTAGAGATGGGGTGAGGGGCTCTGTCATCCGGGAGGAGCCAGATGAGGAGGCTCGGGCATATGGTCAGGATGCCTCCTGGACCCCGCCCTGGTGAGGTGTTCAGGGCACGTCCCACTGGGACGAGACCCCAGGGAAGACCCAGGACAAGCTGGACTGTGTGTTTCGGCTGGCCTGGGAACGAGGGAAATCTGGGCTTCCCTGCTTAGGCAGCTGCCCCCACAACCCGACCCCGGATAAGGGGCAAGAAAATAAATTAACAGGCAGTGTTTGGGGCCGTTTGCAGCCAGGAGGAGAGGTAGCATCTTCCAGGCTGGGGTCCTCAGGAGGAAAAAGAGGAAGAGTTAATTGTTACTGTCTCTGGTATGGATCACCGCGAGCATCCGGGAATTTTCACCAAATTCATCACATCCGGTTAGGTCGGAGGTGAAAACATCGCTTCATTGCATAGGAGAGCCATTTAATTACCTGCTTCATTACTCGTCAATCTTCGTTTATTCTCCTTTGGAAATACCGAGAAGTCCCGCTGTGTATGGCTGCCATAAACATATCTACCACATGGACAAGAGAATATGTTTTTCCAGTTCCCAAAACAACAGAAAAAGTCCCGAACGACATGCTAAGTGGCTAGCGGCTATCAAGCTCATAAATGCTGACAGTTCACGCTGGAAACCATGGAAACATCTAACAAAAAAGCATATATTCCGGTCCCACTATTTAAACCCTGTAGTTGTTTTTGTACAGATGATAGAAAACACCATTAAATCAGTGGATGTACAGAATCACAGCGCCGCCCGCTGTTCCCGTCTCCTCAGGACTGTTAATGATTACGTTCATCCAGATTACTGCCATCAATGTTCCCACATAAGAATAAAAGCATAAAAAAGTGGCAGAAAATCATTTGCAGCGTTATAAACATGCACAGTCATAACCAGTAAAATACCGATGAGCTTCTGGCTGCCGGTAATTTATAGCTTTATCAATGAGAGTAAACTCCTGAGAAGGACATCAAAGAAATATCACCATTTCTTAAAAATCTGGAGGAAAATTAATATTCTCTAAAGAATAAATTGTTTGAACACGGGGCTTACATGATGAAACCAAATACATCATCAGATCGGGAAACTGATCATCAGGCTGTTATGTACAGGTAGGTTCGTCTAACCAGGCTGTAGCAGCAGAAGATGGGCATCACTTAGTCCAACAGATACTAGTTTAGCTTCGTATCTTCTTCTAGCGTCGGCAGTAAGACTTTCAGTATAACTGGACGTCATTTCAACATTATTTCAAAGACAGACTGGCGGAGAAAAAAATTAAAAAGGGTGCAAAAGCAGTTTTTGAGGCTCATAGTCCATCAGACGCCGTTCAAATACGAAGCATGTTTTCACCGCTACCAGCTTCGTGGTCACGTGAATTCCGGGTTGTGACGTAGGCTCGCGCTGATCCATACATTTTGTTCAGAAGCTGCGGTAGAACAGAGCGAGAGATTGGGGGGGTTGACTGGGGCTGCCATCTATCTTTAATATGGCTGTATTAAAGATAGCACTGAGCTGACAGTTTATAAGTTAATGTACAGCCCAGCTCACCTACAGTCACAAGCTGTGACCATAAAGATAAAATCATGGATAGAAGCAGTGGAAATGGTCTCACCATTAGGGACAGTGTAAGGAGTTCACTCATTTGAGAGGGGCTCAGAATAGTCATCCCTCCCATCTATCAAAATAAAGCAGTAGGGCTGTCAACAAATATTCTAAATTCAAATACTGTATATATTTGAATATTGATAAAAATCAAAAATTCGGATGTGAAAATTTATATTTGAATATTAAAGCAGAACTCAGTAACTTCAGCTCGGGGCTCCCCCTAGTGGCGTCCTTTCACTGTTGTAAAGTTCAACCCCCCTGCACCCCCACAGCACACAGACGGCTTCTCTACCTGTCTTTCCTCTATTTTGATTCCTGGATATATTTCTAAGCTTTTTCTAGCTTGTTGATGCTACTTTGCTGCGTTGGTAGCAGCACCACGTCTCCCTCTGCTCAAAGCAAAGACCTGTCTCTTCTGAAACGGGACGTTTTACTGTACCCGCGATTTGCGGGTAAATATGCCGTGGATTATATTTTTCACTGGTGTTGGCGAGTAGCAGGTAAGAATACGAACTTTTATTTACTTTTTGCGGACATGACAAGTGATTATTGAGCCTGAAGCAGTGATGCTTCACCCGGCGCCCAGACAGTGCAAGCTACGTGAATCACTCTGGTCCAGCAAAGAGTTGGTTATGAGAGCCAGGAGCCGTGTTTAGGTGGTGTGAAGCTAAAGAAATGTTTTCTTCGAATTAGCGCTGGTAGTCTGGTTAAAATCAGCGCTGGAAGCAGCTCGGTAGATAGGGGACATGAGTACCGTACAGCGGTTTCTGTTGTCGCAAGTTCTGCTCGGGTCGGCGCAGGCAAAGTTGTATAGAGCTGCTCGCAGGCCAGAGGCCCCGGCGGGAGGGGGGAAAACATTGAATCGCTCCGTAAACACTTTGTTTAGCCCCACGGGGATTCCGAAAAGCATTTATTGATGTAAAAAAGTTACTGAGTTTCCCCTTTAAATAAACAGTGGGAACAATAGCCTATTACATTAGGGTTACATTTGCTACACTGGTTTGATTATAGGCCTACTTGATTCAAGTTGCTCCATGTTTATTACAGCTTGCTCGGAGCATTCATTGGGGGGACTGCAGCGGGTTCATTTGGTAATTTCTTGGGCATTGCTAAACATGTTAAAATTGAAATAGAAAAAATCCCTATACAAGTAGGTATGTCTTGTATTAGTTTGTACTTCTGTTGGCATCATGCTCAAATGGATATTCAAATATATTCTAATTATGTGTTCATTTTAGAGCAAATATTCAAAGTCATTTTGGAGCAATTTTGAAAACCCTATAAAGCAGTGAAGGTGATTTAAGCATCTGGTCAGGATGCCTTCTAGACATCCTCCAATGGAGAGGTTCTGTAGAAGTTCAACTGGGAGGGGGCCTAGGGGTAGAACTGGAACCTGGTGGAGAAATTACATCTCGTAGCTGCATTGGGAATAACTTGGAATCCCTCCGGAAGAGCATGGAGACTGCTGCCCCAGTGACCTGGGCCCAGCTAACCCATCAGAGAATGGAAAGATGGGGGAAAAAGGGGCAGGAAATCAGAGTTCTGAATTTCAGACAATGTGAAACTGGTTTACTGGGAGGAATGGTCATAATTCATCTGAGGTTGTAATATTTATACCTAAAGGTACAGTATGTAAAAAGAAAATCAAAGGTCAATGGCAGAAAAATGTGATATATAATTCAAAACTGTGTTTTTATTGATGTGTAATCGCTGCCTAGAATAGCTGTTATTGTTTATTTTCTTAGAATGAGTCATTTATATCTATTGCTGGGGGGTGCACATATGGAGGCTGCCATATTTATTCCATCATTTTTTCTACGGTGTCCCTGAATGGACAAAAGAATGGGTGTGAAGAAAGAACCCTCTGAACTATAAAACTGCTGTACCAGCTTTGTTTAATGGGAGTTAGAGCACTGTTTGGGATTAGTAATGCCTTAAAAGACATTTTACTCATAGTACAGTCATAGCTACACCTGAGACCACTGGATCCACTCACAGATAAAAATATATTTCTGTCTGGGAGAATTTTGACCACTAACAGCCACCATACATTCACTACAGCGCTTAGAATAAGAAGTCATTTAAAAGAAACAGGGTATTTCTTCCAATACCCATCTTGACCACTAGATGTCAGTAATTCTTACATACTGTCCCTTTAAGGAGTTCATTTAATTTTTCCAGCTTGGACAGTAAATGATTACAAACATTCAACAGGCCCGCAGTTTCTTCGTCGCCCCCCCTCCCCCCCGCTATTCGACTATCCTTCTTTTCTTCATCTTCTTCCTATGTTTACTCTACCCACTCAAATACAGTCTTATTTTTCTCTTTTCTTTTTCCTTCCTTCCTCTTTTTCTCTTTTTCCTCCTCTTCCTTTTCCTTTGTTTTTTCTTTTTTTTTTCCTATCTTATTCGTTTTAAATTCCCTCCACCCCCTCCTTCTTGTTTCTCTTTTATTTCCTGTTGCTTGTGAGTGACTCTGTCCTTCATTTATTTGTTAATTTTCACCTTCGCCTCCCTCCCGGATTGATATATTTCTTTTTTTTTTTTCTTTCCCCCCCTCCACCCCTGACACTCTGAAAATTCGAATAATGAATGTTGTTGTGATATTAAAAAAAGTAAGAAAAACAGATTTTTAAGGTTTAAAAGTTATGTTGTGTGTCTTTAATTTAAAGGCAGAGAAACTATAAATAAAGCGTCTCTGTCACCTTCGGTTGGAGCAGAACTTCAGTCCGAGTCTGAAGGGTTCGTGGTACCAACCAATGAAAAACACAGACTGACCACCGGGAGCCCACAGAGCCTGGAGGAAGAACACATGCAAATATTAATATTAATATTAATATTTAATCGGTAACAATATAATATATAATAATTTTCTCTTTTTTTTACCCCCCTCTCCATTCTCGCTATTTTCTCGGCGGGCTGCCCTTTTTTTGGCGCCTTTTCATTTCCCCTTTCTTTTTACCTCTTTTTTTTTTTTAACCTCTCCCCCTGTTTTTTCTCCATTCACTCCCTGCCCTATTCCTTTCTTCCTATTCCTTCTTAATATTAAAATCTGAGGAGGTCGTCTGTCCTCACCTGGCCAGGTGAGACATCACCAGGAACACCCTGCAGTACGGTGACCGCACCAGTACGCAGATCCACCACACAAATCACCGGGACGCTTCTGTTGGTCAGAGCCTCGCCCCAGTCCTCGCAGTACACACTCCTGTCCTGTTTGGACACACACGTTTCTCCAGGTGATTAATAACTCAGGATTAACGCGCGTTTGGATGGTGTTTGTACGAATGTTTGATACTTTTCTGCAGGCGGACCCCCCGTCTGCCGTTTCTCCTGAGGAGTTCCTGCTTTTCTCAGCTACGTACAGCAGTTTGCTCTCACACTCCGACCAGGACAGACAGCCAAACTGGGCTGGAAACACACACAAAAATAAGCGCTACTTCAGTACAGAAGGAGATTAACATATTTTGTTGGAGGGAGGGAAAAACTCACCATCATCACACACTCTGCCATGTATGTTCAAGGCAGTCAGGTTGAGACATTTTCTGAGGCCGTGGTGATCCCATATCTAACGGCAACAAGCATAACCAAGAGTCTGCTGGAGTAACATGAACCTTAGTGGGGACGTTAGGGTCAGTCAGTCTTACCTCTAGCAGCTGATGGCCGCCCGTCTCCCTAACAACGGCCCTCAGGCTCTGAACGGGAGAGAGTCGGCTCAATAACCTGAGAGAAGGAATAAAATGGAGTAAAACTGGACAGAAATCTGCTTTTATGCTGATGATGAGCTGCAACTCACTCTCCAGACACGGGTGCACATGGTCCCGGTGAGAGAACTGTCCTGATGTTCCTGTGGTTGTTGCTGTCCGCAATCAGAGTCCACTGCTGCGAGTAGCGAAGCCTGGAGCCTCGGACCAGGTCGCTCTGACTCCACTCTGTGGACAACAGTTGTCAAGTCGGGTTTCACAAAGAGAAATTCAATAACCTTAATTACTAATAAATGAAATGAAAAATATTTTATTTATCCCAGAAGGGAAATTTATTATTATCAATAATAATAATAATGATAATAATAATAATAACAATAATAATAATTTTGGAATTAAATTTGGCCGATATCCGATATGCCGATATTTAAAAACTCATGTGGCCGATAACCGATATCAATACCGATGTTAAAGCTGAAAATTAATAATGTAATATAATTCCTTGGGCAAACCTCAACTTGTGATATGTATAATAAATCAAACTTAGTGACAGATGTTCAAACAAAAATGCAAATTATATCCTAGAATGACTTGGATTTTCTTCTCTCTGAGGAAAAGGAAAAAATTATAATAATAATAATACCCCAAAACAGGGGATATTTGGTAGGGGTATGCGTATTTTCATATGCTGATATCATATTGATATTTAAAAACACAGTATCGATCTATTTTACTAATTAAATCTCACAAGTTTTTTTTTGTTCTGTTATGAAATCTCACAGGTTTTTGTAAAATCTTGCGAGATTTCGTAAGAGAACGATGAAATTTCAGAAGATTCCGTGAGTAAAATAGATCAGTATCGCTAATCTAATCTAATATTTGGTTATTTACACAAATGACCGTGTATGAACTCTGTTCACACAGAACATCCTTAAAGAAACTGTCTTTAGAAGTTTTTAAGTCTGTAGAAAAGAAGAAGAAGAAGAAGTAGTTTTTGTACTTTGGAAACAGCGGCCTTATCGGTTAAATATAGGTTAAATTTCGGTGGGGTGGCGGATGTCTGATACCTATTTTTAAGGCTGATACTGATAGGGGCCCGATTATATCGTGCATCCTATTATTATTATTATTATTATTGTTGTTGTTGTTGTTGTTGTTGTTGCTATTATTAATAATAATAATAATAATAATAATAAATGATGAAAAAAAATCTTGGTTGTAATTTGGGGTATACAGTATATGCTTGGAAAAAGTGCTGGAGTTATTAAGACAAACTTCCTGTTTACTTTTTGCCATTTAACCTTATAATTGCTATCCACAGCCCTCAAAATTATTCATACGTTGCACAAGGAAAAAAATCAGCTGCCAGTTAAATAAGTTGAAACTGAAAAAAATAATAATAAATGAAAATTGCATGAAAATCATGACATTGATTTTTAATTGTGGTTCAACATAAATATTAAAAATAAACAAACAAAAAAAACATGATGGGGCTCCTGAACAAAAATGTTGTTGAGACAATCTCTGCAATCATGTGTTTTCTGCGACGACCAATCAGACTTCTGCACCTGTTTGCACCACACAATTTTGTAATTTTTTATTCATTACTTTTCTTTAGTTTCTTGTTATTTGAATAACTATTGTGAATTTAGCATTTTCTTTAATGGGAGGTGATGAATAATTTTGATGATGACTGTATATCTTATCAAAACCTTCAATGTCCTCTTTCAGATCTACTGAAAGTCCAACTAATGGAAACAGTAGTTGAGAGAAAGTGATGTTACTCTAATTAGATCTTAATTGCAACGATAACTTTGCTCTGATTTTGATCCAGTATCTGTGAAGCTCTAATTAGGATGAGTCCTGTTATTGAACTCCTCCAGTACAGACTCGCTCCATTTAACCAGCCTTTGTTGTCCAGCAGTAATGAGGAATGGTGTCAGGCCATTTCTCCCTCAATCCACAATCCAGTTAAATGATCCTGGCATTCTCAGGTTGAGTGGTCTTCTCCATGAGAAACAGATGGGTTTACTTAAACCTTTCTAAACCCTTAAGACAAGATCAGTGGCAGAGCACGGGTAAATAACCAGATTCACATGTGCCTTTACTGTCCATGTTCACATTGTGAGGTTTCCTGTGGAATCGGCATGGTCAGGCAGAAATATCCACCTTACGGTAAAGATTTCTGGGGCCGATCAAACCACAGAGAATAATAAATCATGGGCTGTGCTGTTTACCTTATTGGACATTTTTGTACTGTGTGATGAACTTTGCAGACTTTCTGGATCCTCATCAAGGCTGGCTTTGATTCCTGCAGCCAGCAGCTCTGATCCGTCAAAAAGGAACCCTTTGATTATATCTGAATAGGGTTCATGTAAAACTGGCGGGTTGAGATGGGTAACTGCTCCTAAAAGGGTCTTTATGGTCTATTTTGAGATGGAAAACTAGAGTGGTGCAGAACTAACCTTTATTTCGTTCATTTTTCCTTTTTTTATGTAAAGGTGCTCAATAACTATTGGGCTGATAATTATCGGGCTGATGACAGGAAATTATTATGTCAGTCCGATGTCATGACAACTTGCCCCGATAACATATATATTATTTTTGTTGTTTAAAAATGCACTCTGTTCACCGAGACAAGTCTGACCTGCCAGTGAATTATTATCTAAAAATTAACTTTTTCAGATTGTGTTAACATACAATAAATGTTTTAATATAACTTATCAGTGCATCATTATCTATGTTTGCGTTTTTACTTCTTGATTACACTTTTCAGTTTGTAATCCCGATGCAATTATTTTCGTCAGTTCAAGGAGCCTCTACTTTTGTATCAGTTAGCAATGCACCTTATTTAAGTTGATGTGCATTTCAGATAGGGACTGGCAAAAAAAATCGATACACTGAAATATCGAATATTTTCATATGCTGATATCATATTGATATGTAAAAATGTGGTATAGATCTATTTTACTAATGAAATCTCGCGAGATTTCGTTGTTCAGTCACGAAATCTTTTTAGGGGTTTTTGTGAAATCTCTCGAGATTTTACAGTTATCTTACGAAATCTCGCGAGATTTTGTTGGTAAACTAGATCAATATTGCATTTTTGAATCTCTATATGAAATCTGCATATGAAAATATGGTGATATTTTAGTGTATCGATTTTTTTCCCAGCCTAATTTGAGATATCAAATAGTTTTGTTTGATATCTTCTAGAAAATGTTTGAGGTGATTGCTGATAGTTTTTCACTGGAAGAAAATCATCTTTATTTAAAGAGTGAGAAGCCTTTTTGGTTTTGTGAATAGTTTTAATGTCATGATTAGGTACAGGCGTCCTCAAAAATTATTCATACCTTCCAATTAAAGAGGGAAAAAAATCAGCTGTCAGTGAAATAAGATGAAATTGACTAAAGTAATAATAAATAAAAATTCTATGGAAATCACAACATTGATTTGGAATTGTGGGTCAAAAGAAATAATAAAAACAAACACACAAAAAATAAAACAAGTAGACAAGAATGATGTGGCTCCAAAGCTAAAATGTTGTTGAGCAACATTTTGTGGCAATCACTGTAATCAGGTGTTTTCTGTAATATTGAAAAAGTCTTCTACACCTGTTGACAGGTATGTTAGTCCACTGTTCATGGGAAAGGTGCTCTAATGTGTCTGGGACAGTTTCGTTTGTTTGGCTTTTTTTTTTGTTACTATTTCCAACCACAATGGGCTATATGCCCGGCTCTTCAGACAGCACCTTTGCTTCCTGTCTTTCATTACTGGTTGAACTAATTACTCCAGGTGTGTCTGGCCAGTTACTGAGGTCAGACACACCTGGGTTAATCAGTTCGTCCAGTCAGAACAGACAGGAAGCAAAGGTGCGCAAATTCAGAAGGGAGCGGCAATAGCCCATTCAAAAGCAATATTTGATTTCAGTATATTATAATTTTGTAAATTTTTATTCATTATTAGTTTCTTTAGTTTCTTGTTATTTGAATTACTATTGTCAATTTAGATTTTTCTTGAATTGGAGGCTATGAATAATATTGAGGATAACTATGTATCAGTTATTAGTTTTCAGTATCAGCCTTTAGGAGCTGACATTTATTGGTTATCCTATCTATTTGGTAGGGATGCACGATATAATCGGCCCCCTATCGTTATCGGCCTTAAAACTGAATATCGGACATTGGCTACCCCACTGAAATTTAACCTATATTTAATCAATCAGGCCGCTGTTTCCAAATTTTAAAAAAAAAAAAAAAAAAAACGAAAAAAAAACCTTCTTCTTCTTCAAAAACTTCTTTTCTACAGACTTTTAAACTTTTAAAGATGGTTTCTTTAAGGATGTTCTGTGTGAACCGAGTTCATACACGGTCATTTGAGTAAATAACCAAATATTCGAATAGATTAGTGATATTGATCTATTTTACCTACAAAATCTTGCGAGATTTCATCGTTCTCTTTCGAAATCTCCCAAGATTTCACGAAAACAACATTTTCAGTGTATCAATATTTTTCCCCACCACTACCAAATATCCCCTGTTTTTGGTTATTGTTTTTTTTTTTTTTTTTCTTTTCCTCAGAGAGAAGAAAATCCAAGTCGGTTCAAGGATATAATTTGCATTTTTGTTTGAACATCTGTCACTAAGTTTGACTTGTTATACATAACACAAGTTGAGGTATTTTTAAAATTTTGCCCAAGGAATGAATATAACATTTTATTTTTCAGCTTTAATATCGGTATCGACATCTGTTATCGGCCACATGAGTTTTAAAATATCGGCATATCGGATATCGTCCCAAATTCCAATATCATGCGTCCCTGCTGTTTGTTTTTTTGTTTTTTGTTGGGTTTTTTACGTTTATGTGCACTCTCCTCTTTATCCCTTTAATCAGTAGAGAATCAATGAGATTAGATCACGTCCAAATATAACTAATATGTAGCTTTAAAGGTAATTTTAATGTAATATTTTTTCTGTGCAAAGCTGTCAGATTGTCTTCTTCCCTTGTTTTGAAGTATTTTCCATTCATTCACCCCCCTGCCTCCATCAGGTGTAGCACACCTGCTCAGCAGCAGCATTGGGTTAGTTAGCAGCATTAGCTGACCTGCAGTCACCGTGTAGATCCGGACCTCCGGTAGCTGCTCCTCACTCACATGGGCTGAAACAGGCGCGGGGAGGCCGCTGACCTCTCCGTACACCCCGGTGATGTATCCAGCCTCCATCCGGCTCCACTGTTGCACACACAACTCGCATTAAACCATCTAACCGTGATTATCACAGTCGGTCAACCTTAGCTACACAAATAATTGCACACTCATGCATCACGCGCTGATATTAATGCGTCTCCTCTCAGAAGCCGAAAGCCGTGATTTCAGCTTATGAGTTTATTCATATCCCTCAATGAGTGTGTCGCTACTCCCCTGAGCCTGATTCAATATTTTACAACGATGACTTTTACTGTACCAGCGTCTCCATGTTGGATTCATGAATGGGCGATACCACTTTGGGTTCATCCGGAGGGGTGTAATGGAGGACCTGACCGCAAGGGGGCAGCAGAGATTGGCTGAATAAAGCTTGTTTTCAGTGTTCATCAATATTTAAGCAATGTTTTATTTTTATGTATTTGTTTAATCTTTATTTTTCCATGATAATTAATTAAATCAAATATTTAGCAATTACAATCCATAAACATTTAACAAAATATTTTAAAAAAATATTCCATGCAAAGAACATGAGTAGAAAGATCAGATTGTGAGCTCCTACCTCAGTCTTATCATGAAATAAACAAATCAAAAAAATATATATATAATACTTGAGACCTGAGATAAACATATTTAGATAATTTTGACATTCCTTTTGAAATACTTCTTGTTTGTACTTGTATCTAAACTGAGGAATAGTAGAGCATTTTAAATCATTTTCCAGTTTTCTCTGTTTACATATTTGCACGTACAGCATATTGTTTTATTTCGCTTCATTTATTCATTGATGGAGAGAAATGTAAACAGATAAAGTTACATGGCTCATAAATGTTATGGGGAGAGTAATTCTGTAAAGACATCATAACTTTATCAAACAAAGCGTCTTACCTAGATAGTTTTTATAATTACTAATTCACCCGCAATAATATCTAAGTGAGTTGCGGCAATTTTGATATACTATGAAAATGGCATTTATGACGGTGATGACCATTTCAGTAAGCTTGTTTTTAGGTTTTCCTAACAACTGCTGTTTTTAACTAAGAACAAAAGGAACAAAAACAAAAGAAAATGTAATAACTGGAAATCAGGGTTTTAAAAAGAGATTGTTTTATTGCTTTCTGTTTTTCTGTAAACTCTACCATGTCTTTCAAAGACAGTGATGATTTAGTGATATAAAGTAGGAAAAATGCAGATTTCATCCAAGTGGATATCTTAACAATGCCAAACACCCTCAGTAGAACCAGTGTTTGTCCATTCTGGACCACTGCAGAAACATACGCGGTCGGAAAGTATTCAGACCCCTTTAAACTTTTCACTCTGTTTCATTGCAGCCATTTGCCAAAATAAAAAAATCATTTTATTTCTCATTATTGTACACTCAGCACCCCATCTTGACAGAAAAAAACTGAGATGTAGAAATATTTGCAATGTTATTAAAAAGGGAAAACTGAAATATCACATGGTCATAAGTATTCAGTACTTTGCTCAGTACTGAGTAGAAGCACCTTTTGAGCTCGTTCAGTCATGAGTCTTCTTGGGAATGATGCAACAACGTTCCACACCTGGATTTGGGATCTTCTGCGTTCTTCTTGCAGATCCTCTCCAGTTCTGTCAGGTTGGATGGTGAACGGTGGTGTTCAGCCATTTCCAGGTCTCTCCAGAGATGCTCAGTTGGGTTTAAGTCAGGGTTCTGGCTGGGCCGGTCCAGAATGGTCCAGAGTGGTTCTGATCCACTCCTTTGTTATTTTAGCTGTGTGTGAGGGTCATTGTCTTACTGGAAGGTGAACCTTCGGCCCAGTCTGAGGTCCTGAACACTCTGGAAGAGCTTTTCTTCCAGGATCTCTGTACTTGGCCACATTCATCTTTCCTTCAACTGCAACCAGTCGTCCTGTCCCTGCAGCTGAAAAACACCCCCATAGCATGATGCTGCCACCTCCATGTTTCACTGTTGGATCATATTGGGCAGGTGATGAGCAGTGCCTGATTTTCTACACACATACCGCTTAGAATTAACTCTAAAAAGTTCAATCTTGGTCTCATCAGGCCAGAGAATTTTATTTCTCACAGTCTGGGAGTCCTTCATGTGTTTTTTGGCAAACTCTATGCAGGCTTTCATATGTCTGCACTGAGGAGAGGCTTCCATCAGCCACTCTGCCATAAAGCCCCGACTGGTGGAGGCTGCAGTGATAGTTGACTTTGTGGAACTTTCTCCATCTCCCTGCTGCATCTCTGGAGCTCAGCCACAGTGATCTTTTGCTTCTTCTTTACTAGAGCTCTTCTCCCACCATTGCTCAGTTTGGCTGGATGGCCGGGTCTAGGAAGAGTTCTGGTCGTCCCAAACTTCTTCCATTTAAGGACTATGGAGGCCACCGTGCTCTTAGGAACCTTTAGTGCTGCAGAAACTATTTTGTGAGACCTTGTCCAGATCTGTGTCTCACCACAATTCTGTCTCTGAGCTCCTTGGACAGTTCCTTCCACCTCATGATTCTCATTTGATCTGACATGCACTGTGAGCTGTAAGGTCTATATAGACAGGTGTGTGTCTTTCCTAATCAAGTCCAATCAGTTTAATTAAACACAGCTGAACTCCAGTGAAGGAGTAGAACCATCTCAAGAAGGATAGAAGAAATGGACAGCCTGTGAGTTAAATATGAGCATCACTGCAAAGGGTCTGGATACTTATGACCACGTGATATTTCAGTTTTTCATCTTTAATAAAAAATGAGAAAAAAAAAAACTTTTGGATTTTAGCAAATGGCTGCAATGAAACAAAGAGTGAAAACTTTAAAGGTGTCTGAATACTTTCCGTACTCACTGTATCTTTATAAACCAGAGACTCATTACAGAATGATTTAAAATAACCAAAAACAAAGCAAGTGCTCACATGCTCTTTATTTTATTTGATCCACCTTCCGTCCATGTGCCCAAGCACCACTAGTTATAATAAAACAGTTTGGTGAAACTTAACAGTGATCCTGCAAAAAAACTGTGCTGGCTTCTTCATGTTCCACAAAATTACCAGCAGCTTCTAAAATCTGTAAATGGTACAGTGAATTTTACCAGCCGACCACCAGTAAAACACCAAACTCCTCCGTTCAGCAGCTCCATTGGTAGCCGTCATGTATGAACTGCTTTGTAGAGGGAAAACTTTAAATTCACTTATTTCATTTACACTTATTTCTATAAATTCCCTATTCTCAGTATGTCTTGAACATATACACGTATATTGTATGACCCACCAACCTGCATCAAAAATACATGTGGAAAAAATTCCTCTAGAAATTCTTCTTGTCATCTTTACCCATAATCGTATTTGTAAACAGTTTTTACATTAGGTTTCTAAAACAAAAAAAAAGAGAGTACAGATTTATCAATAAATTAGAAAGTAAAATACAATTATTCACCAGAAATGGTTAAAATGAAATTTCCTTTCCAAAAATATGAATATAAAGATGACAATATTAACTCTTCGATTTCTGTAATGAGGCATTTTCTTGATTTAATGTTAAAGTGTTTCATTTCATGGTTAAATTAATTTCAAATAAAACACACTCGCACACAAGCACCACACACATTTTAAAGGTTGCATTGTTTGTAAAGTCTGTCTGGTTTGGCAGCTGAAGAAGCCATTCTGGGTGAAAATGGAGGACTATGGAGGGAATAAACGAGGAATCATAAATCTGGTGTTGAGGGGAGATTTTCTAAAATATTTTCCTCGGCTCTTTTTAAAGATAAAGAAATTTGAAAAAAAAATTACCTGAATGAGCCAAAGATGCCAATAATAACACCGAACAGCAACATCAAGGCTTCACAGATGTGGAAGTACCATCTGAATTCTTACAGTGACGCGATGCGTTACATTCACTGAGAAAAAGAAATCATTCTTGAAACTTGGGGAGTTTAATTGCACATGAAGTGAAAAAAACTCTTGTTGAGTCTTTGTGTGTCTAACAGGTGAAGACTTGAAGGCATTGTGTTGTATTCATCCAGTACAACCGAGGACTTCCTCGTCTTCTTTCACTTCATTCCTTCTCTCACATGACGTCCGCACGTTTGTCCCTGACTTTGTTCCTCTGTTTAGTTCTGGCTTTGAAGGCAGCTGAGTTAAAAAGATGCTGTTGGAGACAAAGACAGAGATGTTACAGGTCTTTGACTTTAAACTGTTAAAACAAGGATGATGTGTACCGTATTTTCTGGACTATAAGTCGCTCCTGAGTACAAGTCAAATCAGTAAAAAAAATAAATTATGAACAGGAAAAAAACATTTATAAGTCGCACCGGACTATAAGTTGTATCTATTTTTTTAAAATAGGGTGATTTTTCACATCCCACTTGTTTCTGCTAAAAATTCCCCAATCAGTCCATTTCCAAAGTTAATGCCTGTAAATGATCATAATCATCATTACTAAGAAGGATAAACATGTTTTTTGAGGATTTGTTCCACAACACAGACAGTACGGCCAGATGTTCAAAATGAACTCCTCTCGCTGAGATGAGGCTATTTTGGGATTTTTGCTCTTGGATCAGAATATAGTTATCGCAAGCCAATAGCACCCTCTTTTTTGACATTAGACGGTAATATTTACTCCTTGGCTCATGTCAGTCAATATGAATTGATACTTAAAAATATGTTAAATTGTATATATTTTCATATAAAAGTCCCGCTGGACTATAAGTCGCACAAACCACCAAACTATGAAAAAAATATAAAGTCCTTATAGTCCAGAAAATACGGTAAATGCAGAAAGAGAGGCAAAATGGCCAGAGGACACCCTGTTACCTTCTCGAACCGTGAGATCTTGTTGGTTTTGATGGAAGGGTCCAAGATGAGGGGGGGTCCAAGGCCAAAGATGTCACGCAGAAGTGGGTTAAACTGGACCAAACAAGAGGTAGACAACAGTAAACAATACAGCTGTGTTGTTGTGATGTCATACAAGCAAATGGGAAGAGGAGGTAGGATGTGAAATAACAGAAGCATGTTTCTACAATGCATTTCAAATTATGTCAAAATTAGGGGTGCACCAATTGCAGTTTTCTGGCCGATCACCGATCGCCGATCTTTAAGAAATCTGACCCGCCGATACCGATTTTTGCCGATACCAATTTTTCTGGAAAATTGACAGCAAACATCTTCAATGTACCAATTTTGCTTTATTAACAAACAATACCTGTAGTACAATGCAAACTAGTTTTAACTGCACAAGCTACTGTTCTTAAATATAAATGAAAAGTTGCAAGCATTGCTGTCCAAACTACAAAAATATAATTTCCATTCCTTCAGTCTCATTTTTCACATTATTAAACACAAAACT
Organism: Atherinomorus stipes; assembly: GCA_023101725.1. NCBI lineage: Eukaryota > Metazoa > Chordata > Actinopteri > Atheriniformes > Atherinidae > Atherinomorus > Atherinomorus stipes. Next base: position 1,044,002 of record JALJCO010011378.1, on the reverse strand, counting down.
AGCTCAGCTGGTTGCATTTCAAACTGGCTTTCAGCCTCTTACTAAAAATAAAGTTCACAACAATATTTTGCTTATTTTGCAATGCATATAATAAGGTTTAAGTAATAAATAAAAAAATCTACAAGACAAACTAACAAACTTAAACCACCAAAAATGACTTTAGCGGAAGTAAATATGATCGGTAGATAAGATCGGTTTTACATTTATTGATCGGCCGATCCCCGATCCCCCAAAATTATGGAAATCGGAGCCGATCGATCGGCTGGCGGATCAATCGGTGCACCCCTAGTCAAAATAATAAAGTTTAAACACTGTTGTCTAAAATATACTGCATCTGGAAGCACATCTTCTGTTTGTCCCGCAATGAGAATTTGTGGATCTGAATCACCCCCTGCACTAGGGATGTACCAATCTGATCCACTGGATTGTATTGGCTCCTGTCCAGGCCAAAATGGTTGGATCCGGTATAGGATTTATGATTGGAACCTGTCCAATACAATCTGTAATCCATAAGCTCAAACTTTATCATATCCTCTACTATATTTTGTCGTGGTGCAACACAGAGGAACTGTTGCTATAGTTGCCATATGCCTGTGTTTTTGTCACATGATTGAAAACATGCAGAGATGTAGTCATGTCTGCCATGTGTAATTACTTTACACTCAATGGGGGACATTAGTTAAGCATGACATCAGTTCTGGTAACATATTTAAATTTTTTCTTTAGGAGGACCGGAATAGCTGTTAAACATTGTTTTTAGATGTCAGTATCAAGCAAATTACGTCAATGTATCAACAGCTTTTAGAGTGCCAAAAAGAATCGGATCAGTGTTGGATTGGTATCGGCTGATCTTCGAAGCTGCTGTATATGTATGGATATCAGATGTGAAAAAGTGTTATTGAGCCATCTCCACCCTACACAACACTGCTACCTGGGTTAAGCTGAAGATGGTGCACTACTGCTGTGTTTGGTTAGAGACATCACAGATGCAACATTCAATTTTCTACCCTCAGAATCAGATGAAGAGTCCGATGTGTTCCAAAAATGACAACTACAGTAAGTACGACATCAGTATCGGCCGATAAAGGCTATATCAATACCTATCCAATATCGACCTGATATTGGCCAATATTTTTTCAAATTTTGTTTATTTGATAGGGACAGAGTACAAAAAAAGAAAAATTTCCAAATATGTCAGATTTAGCCAAAAGATTAGTTTTCATCTGTTGTCTCGAGCCAGATCTAAAAGGCTCCCTGAAATGAGGAAATACAGAAATATCAGATTGTAAATAAAACAAATATCAATATAATTAACCGATATATAACAGGTTCAGTGGTGAACCTGCAGAATGGTGGGGTTTTTGGTTTTTCTTTTTTTAATCCATGGAGCAGGGCAGCCACATAAGACTGCACCCACCATGCAACATTATGACGTCTCCGGCAACTCCAAAATTTCAGTATTGGTTGAAATTTTTCATATCATGCATCACAAAGTAAAACAAATTTCATATGGCCCCAATAATGCAAACTAAGATGAACAGCTCAGTCGTTGGATCAAAACTGTAAAATGCAAAAAGCAAAGCTGCAGCACAGGAATGTACCAGGCTGCATACAGTGACAATGATACAGTATAATGACTGAAATATCATTTTGTATTTTAAAAACATTTGACTTGACTCAAAATGCAAACTTCTTAGCATTGGTCACGAGAAGCAGAAAATTATCGGTTATCTGTATCAGTGGAAATATTTCTTATGATGCATCAATAAGTTGTTTTACAAAGCTGTTAACTTGTATTCATCGCAGTGTTTACCATTATATTGAAGGGGTGCCCCAGGCCCCCAGCAACACCCACCACCTCCCCTAGAAGGTTGAATTTATTTATTTTGACCTTGTTTTCTGTAAACTGCCAAGTCAAAACATGAGTCATCCAGTTCTGTCCTCGAGAACCGGTTTATGTCGTCGTTTTACATGACAGCCTGTCACAGCTGCTCTCCGTCCACAGTGGCTCCACCCTGTTCCACACCGTCACCACATTTGTGTTATTTATGGAAAGTTTGGAGCTGCAACATGACTTCACAGCTGAGTGCGGCTGTAAGATGATGTTTAAGTTATTTAGTCATGATCACGTGTCAGATTCACACTGTAAAGCTGTAATGGGAAGGTGACGTGTTACAGCTACAGAGTCCATGAAGAAGTGATTCAGCAGAGCTGGTTTTAAGGTTGATGAGATTTACACTCAGTTTATTAAGCGTGTGATGCAAGCTACACGTATGAAATTAACACTGAAGGGTTAAAACAGACTAGCTATCACATAGGGGTGTAACAATACATTGATCTATATCGATATAGATCGATGTATCAATCGTTAATCATTCAAAAATCCCAATATCAACCAAAAATTGATATCAAACCTACTTTTATTATGAAAATGGCTTTATTTGACATTTTCACAACAAAATCCATGTTTATAGTTGTGCAGTGAATAGATGTAACACAGGGAGATTTTACTGCAAAGATTACAGTTATGTTAAGAAACAATAAACTTGTTTATTACTTGTAATATTTTTTTATATTGTTATATATCGATCAGTGGATCCTAAATCGAACTGAAATCGTATCATGACTGAATTTGATATAACAACAGACATTGAATCACCTATCCACTGCATCGATAAAATATCGTATCGTGATTAAACCTGTGATTTACACTCCTATTATTACATAGGTAAGGACACTTTGTCCCTATTTCAGCTCTGAGGGGTATCACCCAGTCCTAAGTGTTTGTGTCGGGTCAGCACATAAACAAGACAAAACAAAACAAAAAAAAAAAGGAAAAACAAAAAAAATTTTTTTTTGTTGGGAGCAATTTATAAAAAAACAATTATTTTTTCAACAACCAAAAAAATAAAATCAAATAGAATTAACATCAGTGTAAATTCATTGCTGCTAAAGTTTACTGCATTTTTTTTCTCCGTCTGCAACATCAGTGAAATACTGCACATCTTATTTTAATGTGTTGGAAATTACAGCTTTTGTTTAAGCTTGCCCAAATTAACAGAGGAGCTGACGGCATAAACTTTACGGGCTTTCATGTTATTTTTGTCACGCTTGTCCCATCAGACCCACCTCAGCTGTTGTGCTCCTTCAGCTTCTTTATTTTTTGTTTCAGTTTTTTTTTTTTTTTTTTTTACCTTTCCTGATTCAGTTAGCGTGTGTCCTACACTCAGCCGTCCCAGCATCTCAGCTTTTCCTCCAGACATTGTTACTTCGAGTTGCTGACTCAGTGTAGAGGTGACTGCTGTCCTCTGTTTGCTCAACAAAGCTTGTAGTTTGTCATCTATCCACTTCTCATAGCTCCATATTTTAAACAATAACACCACAGATTTAAGTTTTTAGATGTGAAATAAACACGTTTGCAGCAGCACATTGGCTTATAATAAAGAATGCTGCGAGTATGCTCCACCAATCAGAGTTCTTCAGTATGCAGCCCCACCCCTCAAGAACTCAGGAATCTGAAACATCCTAACCTCTCTGCTGGGTGCTTTGTGCAGGGAAAGGTTTTTACAGAGGTAATGTCAATGGAAACGAAAAATGCAAATGAAAAAAAGTTCCTGCGCTGGAAAAGAGAATAATCACTATGGCATGCTCACAGTCAGCAGGTAATACCACAAGTCCTCAGATGTTTGTTTCATGGTGGCCATGTGACAGAAAACATGACCACCGAGATGTGAACCTGTTGACCTGTGTTAGCTGAATCTGTCTGCAATGTGGGCAGTTTTCCCCACCATGAACCTCTCAGAGACCGTGCCACATGCACCGCAAACACCATTTTGCCAGAAATAACGCACTTGTGTATAAATCAGCTTTTACAGTTTTCCCACCTGTAGATGGTGTCTAACTCCAGATCCCAGGATCTCCTTGAAGGCATCGTAGATTCTTCTCCTTAACCAGCCATCTATGTAAACACTCTCCACTCCAAACCTGATCCTCTCCTCGGTGAAATCCTCGTTCTGTGGAGAACAGGAAATACAGCAAATGAGGCTGGGTGGCTTCCTTAACCTGCTGACTGCTGCAGAAGACTTTTAATTTGGAGAGTCCGGTTCCTGACGGGTGCGCGAAAGCTAAAAACTGAGCAGGAGGGCAAACAGCATCAAACTGTTCACCAGCTAAACAAGACAAACCTCAAATGTGTTTACTAGGGCTGTCAAAAGATTAATCCTGAATTAATCCCAACTTAAAGCAACCCTTACCGATGTTGCATTCTTACACTATTTTTCTAACAGGGTAAAATGCTATAAATGAGGTAATTGAACTCTGAAATACAAGACAGACCCACCATTAATCAAAATAAATTATTATTCCAATCTCTAAATATTCAATGAAAACTCCAACCAATCCTTGAAGTGGGGAGCACCTCTAGGATTGGCCGAGGGACCTGCCTGCCAGACCTTTGCTTCTGCATTGGGAGGTGGAGGGAATGAAGGGGTGTGTCTTAGGAGTGAGGCGGGACTGTTTATATTCAAATAATCTTGCTGTGCTTTCTGAAATGCGAGATCAGCAAGGGTTGCTTTAAAGGCTAAAACCAAGCCAGAGATCTGGGAGTAGTCCAGGACTCAGAGCTGAACTTCAGTTTCACATTAGTACAGTTGTGAAGTCAGCCTGTGAGGATCAGCAGCATTCTGGACTAAACTGAGGGTGGGGTCACATGGACACTTTTGTCATGATGCAAACATTCTCAAGTCCAGAAAAGGGATTAGATCTGTATTTTTTGCACCATGAAACCACGCCAAAAGTCCTGAACAGTGGTCAGAACGGTTGGGAGAGGCCGGCTGCATGATTGTAAAGTCCGGGACGTTTGATGCAGGGGGGGCGGTGGGGAGAGAGGGAAAATGGGGTGGTGTTGGATCTCTGGCAGCGGTTGTTTGTCTCTCGCCGGAGCTCCCTTCATGCTGGCTCTCTCTTGGTCAGCATGCTCTGCTGCACAGACGAGGGGCCGTTCTTTATTCAAACATTTAACAAAGAACATTTGCACAAACGTCAACGATGACGCACAAATGTGCATAGATTGTCTATGAGTGACAGACATCACACTCTAACAGGTGGTGACACCACCAACTGGACTGAAGTTTTGCCGTCTATATCTACTTGTGTCACGGCGTGATGACGGTTTCGTCCTCAAAATGTTTCAGAAAACAACTATGAGGCCGCACAGAGTTGTCGGACCCCTGCTGGGAGAATCCAGATTGTTTAAGTCTAGTTAGTTTGAGGAAACCCATGAGACCGTGCCCTGAAGGACTTAAGGGAGACATGTAGGGACAGGGTTTCAGTCGTCTAGTCTAGAGATAAATGCAAAATTCCTGGTGAGACACCTTTAATTCTAAATACACTGCCTGGCCAAAAAAAAAGTCGCCACCTGGATTTAACTAAGCAAATAGGTACGAGCCTCCTATTGGATAATTACTGCATGGGCGATTATCTTTCAGCTGGCAACAAGTTATTTAACCCCAACTGGTGCAATGACTTGCTTCTCATTTCCTAAACAACCATGTCGAAAGACACATCCGTGGTCTTGGAAAAGATGTTAGTCTGTCTGAGAAGGGTCAGATCATTGGCATCAAGCAGAGAAAACATCTAAGGAGATGCAGAAACTACTAAAACTAGGTTAAGAACTGTCCAACGCATTATTAAAAACTGGAAGAATAGTGAGGACCATCTTCTTCCAGGGGGAAAAGGCAGATGAAGTGATGCAGCATCATGCCTAGTGCCTACTGTACAAGCCTGTGGGGGCAGTGTGATGATCTTGGGGTTGCTGCAGTTGGTCAGGTCCAGGTTCAGCAACAGTATGAGCTCAGATAATGAGGTCAACTGACGACCTGAATATGAAGAGTTCTTTTCCAAAACGAGTTAACCACCATTTAAAAAAAACAGAGTTAACTACTTTTCGTCGCTGTCGGGTACAAACCTCCTATCTCCATTTGACACAATTAAAACCCTCTATATCATGTGAGTGTGATTTGGTGAAAATATTTAAAAAGTAAATGAAGAGTTTCTTTGCAGAAGCAGTTAACTCGTTTTGGAAAAGAACTCTTCATATACTGAATGACCAGGTTATCAACAATGGACTTTTTCTTCCCTGATGGCACAGGCATATTCCAAGATGACAATGCCAGGATTCATCGGGCTCAAATTGTGAAAGACTGGTTCAGGGAGCATGCCACATCATTTTCACACATGGATTGGCCCCCACAGAGTCCAGACCTCAACCCCATTGAGAATCTTTGGGATGTGCTAGAGAGGGCTTTGCGCAGCGGTCAGACTCTACCATCATCAATGCAAGATCTTGGTGAAAAATTAATGCAACACTGGATGGAAATAAATCTTTTGACATTGCAGAAGCTTATCGAAACAATGCCACAGCGAATGCGTGCCGTAATCAAAGCTAAAGGCGGTCCAACAAAGTATTAGAGTGAATGACCTTTTTTTCTTTGGTGGCGACTTTTTTTTTTGGCCAGGCAGTGTATAAAACATCTCAGACCTCCAACTCTGGAGCGCAGAGAGAAGAACCAGACTCGGACCGCTTCTTTCTGACTTCTGGGACAGACCTCTCCGTCACAGTCGCATCATCCACCACCGCAGCAACGAGCTGTCACTCTGCAGCCTTTCATTTATTTGTGATTCCACGACTGCGATGCCCAAATATAAGTTTCTGTGAGCCTCCACCTCACCAACAACCCTTTGACCTCAGTCTCCATGAAATTATGTTTTCTTCTCTTCTCAGCTGCCACGATTAAGCTGAAAAGCCACAGATCAGCTAGTTTATTTATATACAGAAACATCCATAAGCTACTTTGCATTGACCATTTATGGTAGAACGTGGGTGTGTTGGAGCGTTGCTGTGTGTTGGATATGAGCCAAATTCAAACTTGCAGGAGTGTGATTTGTAAAGGAGAAATTGCTTGGACCTGTGCGCACACATGGTTTAACAAATATGAATATTTTTGGCAAACTGTGGGTTTTGGCTGTATGTACAATTTTAGTTTGGTCCTCGTACAGTTTTATGACTGAGACCCCAGGCAGGTCTGTATGAAATGGTTCAGTAAATCCTGAACTCTGTTGCTTTGCCACAGCCAACCACAACCCAGCCATGTGCCAAGCTCCACCCTTTAGTGTCAACTTAGGAAGATTTGGACCCCAACGGATGGTGCTAAAAACAGCAGGGCAGGTTGGATTGGATTTTCTGGTACCCTTCCCGCTTTGTGCCAGTGGAAATGCATAAAAATGCATCCTGACCTGTCAAGCCGCCCCGCTGGTGGAAACGGGGCTTTAGATCCAAATGACTGTTCCTCACCTCTATGTAGTGTAGGACCTCCCTGAAGATGGAGCGTTGTTTCCTTCTGTCGTTTTTGGCTCTGTGTTTGTTGCCATCTGTGGCTAAACTCTTTAGACATTCACACAGGCTCTCACTGTCCTCCACCTCGAACTCCTATAGACACAGACGTGACAAAACATTACAACACTAACATGAGAATAAAAACCAAATGTCTTGCAATCCTACTGCTGATCATGTGTGACCTGCTGCACTGACGTGCCAGTGTGTGTGCATTTGTAAAGTGTGTACTGTAACTGCACTCAAACAGCTGTTCATGTGTCAGTTACCTCGTCTATATCTCGACCCAACTCCACCAGTAGGGCGATGGTCTCTCCCACTGCAATCCTGTAGTTAACATCGCTGCTCTGAAGACAAGCTTGCAGCCTGGGGAGGTGACTGCAGGAGGGGCAACAACAAAGGGAAATCATCCTTGTGTGTAACAAAATTATTCATTAATCACCACATTTTCTAAAAATAAAGTCTTATCCCTGTTAAATGACATGAAAATGTCACTGTCAGCCAAAAGGAGCAAATAAGAAGTTAAGATTATTGCCTTTTTCTTAAAATGTCATAAAATCCGCCACTTCACATGCGGCTGAAATATTTACTATTACATCGGAGTGATTGTTAGAAACTGCATCACTCACAAGTCCAGCACCACGTTCAGTCTGGAAGGAGGACAGAGGGTGACCAGCAGCGACCAGGCCTGCAGGGATGCGCTGTAGAGGCCTGGGCTGCCGGGTTTCAGCGTAGGCAGGGTTCCCTCTCTGTTGGGGTAGGAAGACATGAAGATGCTCTCCAGAAGAGCCAAGGACTTGATCAAGTCCTGCGATATTAAGGGTTCAAGAAAGGGAATATGATGAGAAAAAGTGAGAAGGACAGGCTGACACTGTAAAACTGCAAAACGTTACTACCGAGCTGGTGATAAATGGCAAGATTTCCAAATAGGGATGGGCATATCGATACCCTGGAGTCGATACTTTGATACCAGCCAGATAAAATACTGGAATCAATACTTTTTTGAGTCAGTGTTGTTTTTGGCAGCTATCTGAGTTTTAGTCTTAGTCTTTCTGACGAAAATGCGTATTAGTTTTAGTCACATTCTAGTCATTTCTGTGTCTGATAGTTTTAGTCTAGTTTTAGTCAGTTAGGCTATATTTTTAAAAAAGAAAAGAAAAACTGGCCACTATGGAGGCCATGCTGCCAGTCACATTTGAGCATATAGGTTTGTACAAATATATGAAAACAGAAAGAAAGGCTCTGTTCCATTGCAAGTGAAGGCAGGAGATAATGGTGAGGGGAGTGCATTGTGTTGTCTTGTAATATAACCATGTGACACCTGAAAGTTTAATTTTGTTGTTTTATTGTATTGCGTATCTTTTCTTTACCTGCCATGGACTGCTGATGTTAATTAGCTTGCTTATAATAAACCAACATGTTTACCTCTGTTGCTACATATGTTCATTAATATGCACTGTCCCTAGCAAATAAACAAAAAGTTTGAAGATAGAATAAATGTGCAGAATTTTAAGGCTTCTCATAAATACTGAATGCAAAAAAGTTTTTAACACACAAACCATTAATTTATTGCAAAATTAAGGTAAAATATAGGGCTGCAAATATCTTAAATTAAGAGCCATACGGGAGTCGAAAGAGCCGGCTCTTTTTTAGGGGATGAATTAAAACAGGCGGCTCTCTGAAGAGTCGAACTTTCCACCATTTCCAACCAACGCAGCCAAGCAGCTGCATGTCTGACCGCAGGTGTGAGCACCAGAGTCCTGCAACAGTTCGGATACCTGCCGGTTACCCACAAAAACGCTGTTTATCAGATAGAAATGACAAAGATTAATATCATGGTTAAGGTGTGGGTGGATATTTATGTAGTTAGGGCGGGTGGCGGTGAGAATATGTTTCTTTTTCGTTGGACATGACGTGTTTTAAACATCAGGCAACAGATCATTTCCAGCACAGGCAGAGACAGAGACACTGCTGGTAATCAGGAACGGAGAACGCAGTTAAAACCAGGATGATGATCTCTTATGCAGGAATCTCTGAATCAAATAAATAAAGACCCTACGTGGCAAAATGACAGAGACTACTGTTAATTTAGGATATTAATGTGCGACGTGCAGGTCAGGTTTGACAGGAAGAGCCGCGGTTAGTGGGTCTCCGTTCAGGCGGATGCAGGTTGGTAAACCTGCACAACTCTGATGTGCATGCGGCTGCACGCCAAGTGATGGTCAGCGTGCCCAAACAAGAGGATGCAACTACTTTTTAACTTTTGACAGGCAGATTAATGCAGAATAGGTAGACATTTCCTGCATTATGAACGTCTGACAGACCAGAGATTAACATTTTCGTCCAATCTCGTCAAAAAAAAATTTACACGTCTCGTCATGTTTTAGTCATCTTAGAGACATGTTTAGCTTGTCATCGTCTCATTATCGTCATGAAAAAAAGGAGCGTCAACGAAATGATTTCGTCATGGTTAAAGGGACTTGAGGCAAGATTAAGAAACGAAACTCGCAACTGCCGCAACTGGCACTACAGGTAACTGCAGCCACAAGCAAAACCGTCATGGTAGCGTGCACAAACTGAAGCTATAATGTTGTTTACTAACCTTTTTTTTACGTAGTTACAATTTTTAGTGTTTTTCAGTTGATCTAGATCGTATTCTGACGGCAGAATAATCCATAACTATCGCTTACAGTGTTTTAATTTAACGCGACCGTCTTTTTCCTGCATCAAAACTGCGGATGCAGTGTCATTTGACGTCACGTCCGCAAGCCAGCGCGGGAAATTCGGACACCGAATTGCAGCGCATTTTGCAGCACACAGCCTGTTCAAGGCAACGGAGAGAAACATGGGTGGAAACGTTATTTTTGGTATTTAGCGCTTCATCACCCATTAGTATGAAAAAAAGGGACATTCATGTTTGGTTTTTTTCAGATTCCTGCCTCAAGTCCCTTTAACGAAAACAACACTGTTTTGAGTATTGCGATACCACTGTACAGCTACAAAACATGCAATTCTACTTCTGAGAGTTTTAGGCAATAGAATGCTGAAAGCAGCCAGATTCTAGCTTCTGCATCACATGATGGTGGCAGCCTATCAGACGTCATGATGCTGCTGCTACTGTTAGTGATGATGATGACATTTTGGTATTTTTCAGTACTTTATTGCAGGTTATTGCAAATCACGTTTCTGTAAATTATTACTAGGGCTGCAACTATTGATTATTTTGTAATCGAGTAATCTAGCGATTCTTCTGACGATTAATCGAGTAATCGGATAAATTGGACATTTTGCAAGTTATTTAAATTTCACAACTTAAATTGATTGTAAGAGACAAAATTTCTATAGTGCAGTTTGCCCTGAACACAGCACCAACGCTCACCCATGCTTCTCTGCCAAAAACTTCATTGTTGCTTCTACATTTGCACATTTAATTCTGTACTTTACTGAAATAGAAACAATTGGCTGTGCAGTAGAGAACCTAAATACATATTCAAGTCCTCACACTTGCAGTATAAGTGTATTGACAAGAAAGGATGATCAGCACCTGCTGAACGGACTCCCAGCAGTTTAAAAAATCATTTATTTATTGTAATGAAAACTTAAAAAAAACGCTGAGACCCTCTGATAGACGTTTAACCTGGTATCACTGGTAATGTAACGTTTGATGTAGTTCAGCGACAGTAAACCTGTAGGGGCTTTTATTTTGAAAGTTACCGGATGCTTTCTGCTATTTCCATGTCTGATTTCCCCTTTGTGAACTAATGAGAGCTGATTCTGGAAGCTGCTCTGTCAAAAACGGACTCGACGCCCATATTTAGAGGAGAGCTGCGACATGGTGCTTCTGGCTCGAGCTGCGGGTCCCCGGCGTGGACTAAACCATAGATTAAAACGTTAAAATCCGGAGGCCGCGCAGCACACAGAACGCAGAGCAGACAGACCTGCACTGAACTGCCTTTACTGACCAGGCCCAGCCAGATCCACCGATTATACAGATAATAAAGGACTTTTATTATTTCTATGTCATAGATCATGTGCGTACCGAACCGCGGAGAGGGAACTGTGTTTCCTCTCTCTTTCAGTCCAGATTGCAGGGTCCCGTACAGTTTTTCCTCCCTCCTCTTTAGTTACGTTATCAGCATAAAGCTAAGTGTTATGTTCAACAGAAATACCCGTACGGGCGGAACGTCACTTGCGTTAACGCTCTGCCCGGGGTTGTGTAACAGAAAAACAATCCTGGTGGATGCGCAAAATACAAAGAATGAATTTAACGAACGCTCGAGCAATTCTATGAATCAAATTACTCGAATTACTCGAGTAATCGTTGCAGCCCTAATTATTACTATTACATTTCATATTTGAACATTTTCTGCTGAATAAATGTAAATAATCTTAACCTGTACTTAAATCATTTTATGATTGAAAGAAGTTTTTAATCTTATTTTTGTTTAATTTACTCATTAATATAATGTATTAATGTTTTAAAAGCATTTTTTCCAGTACTTTTGTTCTCAAGTTTTACTTATATCTAATATTGCCCTTGCATTCAAGATATTAATGCAAACTGCACAATCATGTAATTTTCTTTTAAGGGACAAAAAGTATCGATATCTGTTTTGATGACAAAGTACCATAAACTACTGGTGGGTTTTTGATTTTATTATGATTTTATGTAATTTGATTTTAACCTTTTCTCATTTTATTGTGTCATTTTTTTGTCCAGCATTCTGGGCAACCTTGGTTGTTGTATGTGCTTTATAAATAAATTCAAACTTGAACTTGGTATCGAATTGACAGAAAAAATTTCGACATCGCCTATCCCTGTTTCCAAATCCAAGCTTTCTATTGCCTAAAAGGTCCCATGACTAACAGTTTGACATACTGTCGTCTTTTCATAAATTATAGAGTTACAAATCAATCTCACCTCTCCTTCTTCAGCAGTTGAGACGTAACAGCACATTCCCAAAGCCCTGGCACACTGATGGAGGTAATGGAGACAGAAATATGAGACATTCATTTAAACGAGCAGATTTTCCACACAGTCCAACTAGCCAGTGCAAATGGCAACTCATTCATATATTTACCGGGGTATTATTTACGCTCCCTTTCTTTTTACAGCCACACTAATTGAGCTCATCAGAGTAGAGATCAACACAGTCGACCTCACAAGCAAGACGGTTAAAACTGTTACTGTTGATGCTACAATGTCTTTTCGAGTCTGCTGAACAAAGTCTAGCAACATTTTTATGTCTTTTGTATCATAAATGGTCACAGTGAACCGACTCCATTTTTTTTTTACGAAACGAGTCACAACAACTTAACTTTCTTATTCTTAAAATTTCTTTTGGTGTAAACTGATTCTGAAGCTGCAGTTTGCTCAATTACAAATAAACTTGAGGTGCTTCTAAAAGTTATTTTGGTTCTTTGCGGTTTCATTTTTGGCACCTTTTCTGTCAAATAGCCCAAACCCGAAGGTGTGTGAAACAGAAGAGGTGGTTGGTGTGATTACTAACACTCTGGCGAGCTGCTATACTGGCACTGTTGTCAATCAGGATGGCGGTGAGGATAGGACGAAGCATCTTCAAACTCTCCTCCGCCTCGTCCCCGCCTCCCAGCTGGATGCAGAGCAGGGTCAAGACTGTGGCGGCTGCTGCCTGCTCCTCCCCGCTCCCTGGAGAATGAAAGGAGCAGAGGAGGAATGATCGTTAGTAGGGCTGTAACGGTATGTGTATTTATGTGGACCGGTACACTACTCTCGGTTCGGCACGATCCTGTACCGTGCTGTCGGGCGCAGGATTTATTTATTTAGCTCTTTATTCTTAAGTTTTTGCATGCCACCGGACATAATTGAATGACGGAATGGTGACACTTCGCCTCCAGTTGGTGCAGCGGTTACCAGTGTTTCCACTACCATGTTATTACGTGAGGTCCCGCCCCCCTTAATTGCCACACTGCACCTCCCACCGACGCAGAGAGGTGACAGAGAAATCAGCGTGTTCCACGATCTGATCAGAGTATAAATCTCTACCGTGGGGATTTGATAAGAGTGCTTAAATTTGTCCACCATTGTTCCACCCCACAGCTGCTCTCAGCCTGTCCTACGATGGGATGTTTGCTGAGCATCAAGATGTAGTCAACGTGAAAATCATCGCTGAAATCTAGATTATTTTAACTGCTAAAGTCAAATCAGCAACTTTTAATTAAAAAAAATGTATATTGCTTAATAATAATCAAATAAAAACCCCACATCCGGCCGTGCTGCTTGTTTTTCAGCGTCTCTGACCTTATCGCACGCATTCTGTCATCTCACAACCTTCCTGGATAGTTTTTCCTGGAAGATGGCAACTGATTCATAGAATTTCACTGTATGAGGAAAATTTCCATGTTCATGTTGCTGATAATCTGTGCGGAGAGGAGGCGGTGATCTGCAGCCAGGGGTCAGCTCCAGCTCTCCGCCGGGCTCCTGCTGCTGGACTGAGCTGCAGGTTTGTAGCCGTTCAGCTTCCATCAGTACTCCCCGTCATACACATGCTGTCTGCTGAGCGATCCAACCCAGAACCGTGCTGTGATGCGTGAAGCACCAGACTTGATGTGCCTTTTTAATGTGGCTTTGGTCGTTACGCGCAAGAACTTCAAGCTGCCAGTTTTACGCACCGAACAAGCTGCACAGAGAAACCTTCTAGTCTGTTTGGTTAAATGAAAAGCTAACGGACACCAAGGCAACAAGACTTTGTAGGTTTGCCGGCACATCCCCGCTCTCATCAGCAGTCTGTGTGCAATGACGCCCCCCCCCCAGATTAAAAACATCTTTCAGTTATCAAATTTATCAAATAACATAATATATACTCACTAAAATAACATTTTCTGCTTAATAAATTTGGTTATATATATATATATATATATATATATATATATATATATATAAATAGTAATATTACAAATTTACCAAAACATAATGTACAATAACCTGCATTAAACCACTGACTACAAAACATCGTAATCACTAACAGTAGCAGCATCATCATGACATCTGATAGGCTACCACCATCATATGATACAGAAGCTAGAATCTGATAGGCTACCACCATCATGTGATACAGAAGCTAGAATCTGGCTGCTTTCGTCATTTCATTGCCTTAAACTATCAGAAGTAGAAACAAATTGCATGTTTTGTATCTGTACAGTGGTATCGCGATACTCAAAAAAGTATCGATTCTGATATTTTGTCTGGCTGGTATCGAAGTATTGACTCCAAGGTATATCAATATGCCCATCCCTAAAACTGTCAACAACTTGTAACAACGTGACATGTGAGCTTGTTTAGCTAGAGGAAGCGCTGTCAAACCTTAAGTCCCCAGTCTGGGGGCACCTCAGTTTTGACAAAGAGGGAGGAGAAAAAAAGCAGACAAAACAAAAGCAGCGTCCAACCAACTCAGTCAGGTAAGAACTCAGAAACACTTCCAACAAACGAATCTAAAGCGACACCACCCAACTTTGAATGTTACTGGTACGACGAGAAAACAGCCTATTTTGGTGCAAACAAGAGTAAAAACAGCAGGATGTTACTTATTTATGCATTTTTTACAGGCAATCTGACCAACAGAGTAACCTGCTGTGATCAGTTTGTATGATGAGGATGAGTGAAATGAAACTGGAGCCGTTTCTGCTAAATGTTGCTCTTAATACTCAGATGGTGTCAATTTAAATGTAAAAGCGTTTTTCTTCTCACTTTTTCAATGTAAAAGTGCAAAAAACAAACAGCAGGACTTTATTTTAAAATAGTTTCTTTATTTGTGGTTATTTTTTTCTCATTCAACAATAAAAAAGCCCAAAACAAATCAAACGGCTTTGATGTTAAATTTTAGTGAACTTAATAACACATTTGTATCTTTTTCCATTACTGTACTGAAGACAAACTGAACTATGATTTGTTACCGAACCATGATTTTTATGCATCGTTACAGCCCTAATAGTCATCTGTTAATGATAACTGTGCTTCTTTCCATCCTAAAAAAGATGTTTTAGCTGCAAAAGACTACATAAGACAGAACTTCACAAATAGACAACTTGAAATTTGAATGAACTATTATGAAACATTGTGTAAACAGTAATATATAAATCAGTGCACACGTGTTGGTTTTGCATTACCTTTTTTCAGACTCCTTTCCAGACAGTCGCTGACAGTGAGGCGTCTCTCTGTCATGAAGTCATACAGTACTTTGGAGGAAAAGGCCAGTCGCAATGACTCGAGGGCTGCTAGACGCGTCTTAGCACTGACAGACACAATGAAAGCAAAACATGACATCATCGTCTTCAACATCTGCAACTTTGTGGCATGTTCGGATCCACTCTGTTCGTTTCTGCAAATGACATTAAACAGATGTAATGAGAAGCCTCACCTCTTATCCATTAGGTTGTCAATACATTGTTTGAGCTTGTCTTCTGTTTCCTCCTCCTGTGCCGTCTGCTCATCCACCTGCTCTCCCCCTATGTTGGAACAGTCAGCACAGACAATTTCAAATTCCAAAATCACCATAAAAACAACTAAACTACAAACTATGCTTAAGTTTTCACAATGTTCTTACATTTACGACAAGCTGAGGACAATTTGCAACTCATATCTTCTTCAATAAATCAAGAAAAATACATATTAATGCGACCCAATTCCAGCTCCTAGGTAGCATACTTTTAATATAAATGTATATTAATAACTGTACAAACCTGTGCCTTCCTCCAGCACAGACGCGCATTCACTGGCACTACTGCAGTGGCTCAGAATATCAGACGTCAGCTCATCATCGCTGGCAGCAGACTCGCCCTTCATCCCATTTTTAACACCTAGAGGATGAAAAGAAACACACCCACAATATAAGACAGACAGAAGAAAGGAGAGAAATGGAGGTGGACAAGGAGGGGGAAACGGACGTGGGAATATTTGTGTGAATGATTTAAAATGAATAAATTACAATCTTCTAACTTCTTAGTTAAAACAAAAGCTCCGTTTGTAAAGGAAAGCAAAGATAATTTCTTTGTTTCTGATTCAGAAAGAACTCAAAGTCCGACTGCCGCTCTAAGCACCAGCCATCATCTCTACAGGTCCGTACGGCAGCGGTCAGGTGAAAGGGGACTTTAAATCAGCTGCTGTCATTCCAGAGCAGCTCTGACATGAAAGCAAAAGGTGAGAACCAACTAGCTCGCAGCCAGCAGCTGCTGGGGAATGATGGGCAACATTTTCACAGGTCTTCATTCAGTTCTGGGCTTACTTCAGCTGCTGAGCAAACACAACAAGCAGGAGCAGTTTTCTCCGGATTAATAATCAGGTCTTCATCACAGGAAACACCAGACAATGAATGGATTCCTGTTGGGCAGGGCCCCTTGTTGTTTATGCTTTTATTTATAGCAGGTGTTTCATTTCAGCGCAGCTCTGCCACGTGTGTTTGAGAAGGGGTAAGAGGCAGGCAGGCAAAGCTTAGCTAACCCTCAGGTTCCTGCTGGCTCAGGACTTTCTACTGTTGGTGGGATTACTGAAGACCAGAGTGGCCATTCATTTGTTCATTCATTCAGTGTGTACACTCCAGAATGGTCAGACTGTGTGTGTGTGTGTGTGTGAAATGTTGAAGTCAACCGGTACAGCTGAGGTGATCTAGAGGTCAATCATGCTGCAGCTCGGTAGAAATGGGATTTGTAGTAAATCTATCTTGCAATGACCAGTTCTCATGTGCAGATAACTGAAAAATCCCACTGCAGAACTCACAGACAGCCAAATAAATAACTGGATTCAAGATGTTTTAAATCAAGTAAACCTGGTAAAAGTTTCACTTTAGTAGATGCATGAGTAGATTAATTTTCTTTTTGCTACACTGGGGAAGTGTTATGATGAATTCTCACCAGTTACATCATGTGATTCTAAGTCTGATGATAATGACACACATTATGGACTACTACTATAAATAAAAACCTCTATCTACTTCAGTATATTAACCAAAAGCCTTACTAGGGACAAGTGTTGTAAATTAGCCTTGGCTAAAAACACCATAATGCACAAATCAGATGACTTTTTAACTTATGTTTTTGTATCCGTCCCTATTCAAGTAAATCTTTAAATAAATAAACACAGCCTCACTTAAAGTGATACCGTGTAACTTTTGAACCCAATGTTAGCCAAATATTATAATACATTATATTCTAACATTATTATTAATATAAGTTAACTATAGCTGATTTCTGTGGTCAATATAGAGCACTTGACGTATGTCGTTGCTCCGAGGGTCTGCCATTCTCAAAAACCAGGCATTGTAACATCTCAGGAGCGGGCCGTCTCTCATTGGATCATGTAACCTGGAGCGCTTTGATTAATGGCTTGATGACTTAAAAATCAGCTTTTCAAAGTGGTTTGCAACATTTTTCCAAAACACAGACTGAGACTGTTTTATTTTGAGACAGTCGTGGTGCCTGTGGGAAGTTACAGGTTTACTGCCCATTGTGGCCAAAAGTTACACGGTATAACTTTAACTTGCCACTAGGGCTGTCACAAACTTTTATTTTAATAATAAATTAGACACCAATTATTTTGTCGATTAGTCGACTTATTGGATCATGCAAAAATTGCAGCATATTTACACTACCAGTCAAAAGTTTAGACACTTTCTTGTTGAATCTAATGGGAAAACGTGTCTAAACTTTTGACTGGTAGTGTGTGTGTTTATGTATGTCAAACTTTAAAAAAAAAAAAAAGCTGACCAGACAGAAAGGCAGACAAGGCAGTGGAAGGTACAGAGGCAATTTTGAGAGCAAAAACAAAGCTTTTAATAATAAACGATTAGTTGCCAACTATTTTGATAGTCAATGATTAGTCGATTAATCAACTACTTGCCACACAACTGGGCGTTTTAAAGTTGGAGTGGTTTCATGCTTATCAACTGACCAGCTACAGTGTCCACTGCTTAATCTCTGATTGCATGGCCTACGTGTTGATACAAAAAGCTAAATAGGAAATTTTCCCATGTACTTTAAGTGTTCACAGCTAATTCAAAAGTAGATTGCTTGTAAGCATCTATTGCCCCGTTTCCACCAGCGGGTCTGGGTCGGGTCGGGCCGGATCGGTCCACGTTTTTTTGCGTCTCCACAGATAAAAACTGGGACGGGTACCCTTATATCCGACCCGACCCGGACTACTTTTTTGGCACCCTTCGGTAGGGGTACTGATCTAACCGATCCGGACCAAAGAGGTGGAGCTCATACACAGCAATCAGCTGATTCATTGAAAAATCCGCCACTTCCCGCGTGACCCAGCGTAAAAACAAAGCCGGGGTGACTCCTTTCTGTTTCTGTCACGTGTGGCGCCAGTGTTTTGGTTAAACGGCGTTACACGGCGATGATGTCACACAATCACGTAGCAGCGCTGTCCAGCTAATTCTCCGCCTCCAGAATAAGGGTACAGTTTGCTGTGGGGACACAGCGTGAAATCAACACATCCGTACCCAAACCCACCCGATCCGGCCTGGCCCGGCCCGACCTGACCCAGACCCGCGGGTGGAAACGGGGCTTATGGTCAGCAACTAGGCTTCAAGCAGTGTAAAAACTGCTATGATAACACTGGCAAAGCTTCTGCTATGATTTGGAAATCAGCAATTCTTTTGTTTGGGGAGAAATAACATGACTAACTGGGATAGTAACTGGGAGCTTCCAGGTTTTACCCAACATTAATATCAAATCATTCTTACATCAAAACATGATTACAAGACTGAACAGTAAGAAGTAAAGATAGAATAACAGTGTTATCTCTAGAAAGCATCGATCAATTCTTATACTTTACTCCCTAAAATAAGGACGTTTTATAAATTTGATATTCTTTCATACTTAAAGGTTGAATATGGAACACAGACAGAACAGCGACATCACGTGTGTCTAGGTTGTAGTTGCAACGGCAGAAAAACAACTCCAGCCGCTGGGATGCCAGGCTCACTGCCGATAGCAAGTGACCAACAGTCTGCAGCATGTCCAACAAGTAACACAAAAGAGTTTATAACTGACAGCAAACGTTAGCCATGTTAGCAAACAAGCTAGCTTACCGATACAGCAGGAAAGTCGCCATTTCTGTGTTTTACTCTGTGGAAAACGTTTATGTGGGTCCATTTAGTGAAGTCTTCACCTAAATTTACTCCAGGTTTTGCTCTTCTCAGGTCACTCCTCCTCAGAAACAGTTAACAATATCTCCAGGGCTCTGAAGCAGCTGCTTCACTCGTCGTCTCTACGGTTTTCCCCTGTACAAGCCTGACTATGACCAAAATATTGTTTCTACACAGAGATCGTATTTGGCAACCTGCAATGGCAGCGTGTATTGGCTTGTAGACGTAAATAAAATGCCATTATCGAACCCGTAAAAATGTATTTTATAATTATTTTTAGGCTAAATATAATTTTTCTGGGAAATGTTGTACTTTCATTCTGTACACCCCCAAATGACCTGTGGAGGTATTATTTTTGAAAAAATATAGCTTTTAATAAAAATGTTCCATATTCAACCTTTAATCAATTTAATTAGATTTATTTAGCATTAAGGTGTCATTTCACTATATTGTTTTAGTAATTACTCACTATGTTTATAGGGTCTTCAGCTGCATTACAGTTACAGGGACTATCCGTGGGATTGCGTGCACCAAATGCACCTGGTGTAACTTACCGCTGTACACTTTCATCTATCTTTCAGCTAAAATTGCACAATTCTCCAATCTATATCTGCAGTGTGAAGTCCAACATATCATAGTCAAATGTTTGGTTTCCACTACATAACCTGCTCCAAAAAAACAAAAAACAGGCTATTTGAAATACAAGGGGGAAAAAAGTTTATATAAAACTCAGTTTTTCAGAAGTTAATGATAACCAACTCATTTGTCTTGAAACAAAATGTAGTTCCTGCCATTAAGAAATAAATCTCAATGTGACCCTGACGACTGCTCCTTCTTCACGTCTTACTCTGACTTCTGTGACTGAACAGCCTGCAGGCTCTTCTGCTCACAAACCTACTATTTGTTGTTGATCATATACTCAGTGGGCAGCATCATTCTGCAATTTCCCAGTCATCATCCTTGAACTCCTCGCCAGCGCACAGTTACATGCTTGCAGCCCAAAACAAACCAAAAATGCACACCTTCCCACGCAGGCCTGCCTACACACACAGTTCAGTGAGTGAAGTGTGAGCTCCTTGCCACGACTCACATGACATTTCCACTTCACCACTTTATGCCTACATAGCAATCACTCGATGGTCAGCCAGTCTCCGGGGAGGACTCTGCTGACAGACAAACCTGAGCTCAGGGCCAGAGCAGTAAAAGCTTGTCTGAATCTCCTGACACGCAGCTGGGTAGCACAAGCTACTGAAGCAAGACACAAGACTACAAAGACTAAATTGATCTGCGTTTTCACAACAAGCATTTGTGGAGGGTGTAGCTTTTACAGTACAGGAACTCATGATCTCACCGTTCCAATTTGTTCTGGCTTTGATTTTAGAGCAACGCTGCCATCCGGCAAAATCACTTTCAAGACAAATGGCGCACAGGGATTGCAGCTAAATGTACAAATAAAAGGCACACTCAGCAAAAGCCCCATTTTATTGCTCTTTCAGAACAAGAGCAACAGTGCACATGTGCAAAAAGCTCATTTACAGCAGCTGCTGTTTGCCTCTCTCTCCAACTAAATCAGCAAGAGCAATGAGGGGAAAAATGAGGGTTGTATTGGGATTCAAATTATGACTTCTACTTAAAAAAAAAGTTAGCATAACATCATTTGCCCACGTTGCCAACCTAACCTGTCACTGTGTCACTCTGTCACACAAAGTATGTGTGTTTACAAGACTGTATTTTAATAGCCAGCTGTAGGACACAGATCAGATGTTACTAAACCTCCAATATGTAGCCGTACAAAGACTATTTACATAAACAAAAAAGCAAAAAAGTGGAGGATTAATTTAGTAATGAGGTGTGACGTGCATGAAGAAATCTGACCAAATCATTTTAGTGTCACTGCAAAACCAGTTAGGGACTGTGGTGAAGTCATTCTGGGACGGCCGGGGCAGGTGATGAATGAGGGGCAGGACGTAAAAACTGTGTCATGTGGAACAAACACAAGGTGATTTTAGCATGTAAGTGGCTTTTGGATTTATTGCAGCATGCGCTGTGGGGGGAGGGGGGGGGTTCAGGAGCTCCAAGACGGAAGGCTGAGCTCAGGTACTGGAGGAAGTTACCTTTCAGTGAGGCTTTGGTTGAGAGCTGCAGCTGAAGAACCTCCTGACGGAGAGAACCTGGAGGTGACGTGTGGTTGGAGGGATGAAAGGACGTTGAAAATATAGAGTATGTGGATGGAGGAAACGTGGTGGAAAGTTGTAGGAATGAATAAAAGATGAAATGCAAGTATACCATGATGGAGAGGAAAACATTGCATTTATCATTAAACTCTGTTAAAAATTTCATTTGCATGAAAAAAAATAATCAACTGACAATTTTAACAACTTACAAAGCCAGAGTTATTTGTCTGTAACTCCTGTAAGTTATTTGGACTAAATCTTCATTACATATGTGAGCTGTCACACGTGTGCGCTTCCCAAGCAACAGCACTCCATTAAACGAGTATGCTGAGGCACATGCGCGGTCTGCAACATTATTGTACACTCGTAGAAACGTGATGCTGTAACTCTAAAGCAGCGGCCAGCAATTTATATATAACCTCAAAGACCCTGAACAACTTGCTGCGTGGGTCTTTCCTCCTTCAACCTGCTACTGTACATGATCTAAATGGCATGGCACTGCAGCTAAAAATAACATGCAGGTAACCTTAAACCTGCATGTACAGCTTCAGCACGCTGGAACCCACAGTCATGTTTAAAGTTTTATGCATCACGCTTTCTTTCATAGTTCAACTTGTAATGAAGCTCATTACTGGTGCAGTGGAGTAACCTATATAGGAATTTCAGTTTTGCCAATGCATTACTGGTCTCATGCTTCATGCAAATCTTTGTTTAGCAGTTTTCCATCTTCTTCTTAAATGTCAGCAAATGTGAAAGGCCAAAGAAAAAGTAGTCTTTGTTTAAAAAAATGAAATACTGTATCACCATATTGATCTAAAACGAATAATGTTTCAATGTCTGCACTGCTAAGCTACAGCACTAATTATAAGTCACTATTTTCCATATTTATTTATCCATTAGGGCTGCCACAAACTATTATTTGAATTAACTAGTTACCAACTATTTTGTCGATTAGTTAACTAATCAGATCATATTTTAGTGTATTTACAGAAGCAGAAAAAGTTTGGACATCATCACGCAGAGCACAGAAGTACTTATTTCTTTTTGCTTCTACTGTACACTTAATTTGTGAATAAATAATATTAAGTACATTTGTATCTGTATTGTTACTTTTTTTAAACAAGGTAAAATATTTATGTCAAGCCTGATGCCTTCACTCACATGGCAACGTATACGGTTCATTCATTAGTATCGGATCAATATTGGATATTGGCCAATATGCTCAGCCCAGGTATCAGTATCAGATTGGAAAAAACTGGATGGGTGCATCTCTAGTGTGTTTATACAGGTGAATATACAATTCCAGAAAAGCTGACCAGACAGAAAGGCAGTGGAAGTTCCAGGGGAATTTTACAGAGGAAAAACAAAGCTAAAAGTAAAAAATAAAAAAGATTAATCGGCTAATCGTGGCAACTCATACATATATGTTTATATGTAGAGATTTATGAGAACTATGCATGCTGAAGTCAGGAAAGCAACAGGCTGCCTGGCTGTCATGGCTCATTTCATATGGATACCAAAGTGCTACAAGGCTTTAGGTGTGGCGATCGAGCAGACAGTTATTTTAACATTTATGTAGCAATATTCCTTTTATTTTCTTGCTATTGGCTTGCCAGAAGGTGTTGGCATGGCTGCTAGTGCTACTTACCCGGCTTACTGGAGCCACGTTTCCCTTTTTTACTCCGCGGCATGTCGAGCGCTGCTCAGTTCCTCCAGGTCACAACAAAGCTAGCTGAGGTAGCAGCTACAGTTAGCCTTCTTCCACTCCGCTCCTCACCGATTAGGCTGTTGAAGAAAGCGACAGACGACAGCCAGATGGTCCACGCGGTTTAGCTCTTCAGATGGGTTAAATGCTACGAAAAGGCCACTTCCTTTCGCACTTGTGTTGACACTTTGGTTAAGGTTGGTTAGCGTCCGTTATGAACCCACCAACCACCACGTTTTTACAACTCCCCGCTGACTTCAGTCTCAGAATAAAGAGTTGTCCCGGGGCGGAAAAGTCCCGCTCTTCAACGGTTTTCTCCGTGTATTATCTGTGATTGTCCCCGGGTAATCTATACCTAACACCAGGTTGAGATGGTAAGTTTTTTTCGAAGTGTTTTGGACGGAGTTTAGAGAACGCTGTTGTCGCCAAGTCCACCATCTTCCCCTCTGTGACTACAGAACAGACCGGTAGCCCGGGTTGCCAGGTTGGTTCTGTCAACATCCCCCGTTTCAGCTCATGTCTGACCACGAGCTGACAAGTTGGTTTATCACGTTAATTCAAGTTTCCCTTCTCACTTTATCTCGTCTTTTTGACCGTTTCTGATTAAATATAAATTATTTGGAGGGAAGGAATCTTATATTGAGCACCGGGGTGTTATTTATTTAGTTCGACCCCCTTTTTTAAAAAAATACTGTAGGCAGGTAAGTTGCAGTTTTTCACCTACATTTTTACCTTATTTTCAAAATTTCTTTAATACACTGCAAAAACTCAAATCTCACCAAGTATATTTTTCTAATTTCCATCTCAAAATAGGACAAAATTACTTAAAAAGAAACATTTCAGTAAGATATAGGAACTTTTTAGGTAATGCATCTTATTTCAAGAAATCTTGTCAAGAAAACTTTGCTTGTCCCATTGGCAGATTTTGTTTTTATTTTTTGCTTATTACAAGCGGCTCTTAAAATAAGTAAAAAATAATTTTAAAAAAAACTTTTTCTTTTTTGCTTGTAATAAGCAAAAAAGTTTGCTAATGGGACAAGCAATATTTTTTCTATAAGATTTCTTGAAATAAGATGCATTGCCTTAAAACAAGTTCCTATATCTTACTGAAATGTGTCTCTTTAAATAATTTTGTGTTATTTTGAGTGTGATTAAATATTTTGACTAGAAATTAGAAAAATGTACTTGGTAAGATTTGAATTTTTGCAGTGATATGTGATTATACCATCTTGTTTTCAAATGAAAATCCATTTCAGTGACAAGATACCAGGTGAGGCAAATGAGACATTTAATTTATTAAAAAAGAACTTTTCAAATCTATTAAAAAGTTTATTTATAATGTTTATAACATTCAGTTAGACACAACAGTCCAAATTCCTATCAGTAGTACACCTTTAAGGTATAAATCAGTAGTTATTCAATATAAAAGACCAGGTTTTAATTTAATAAAGGAATTACATTGCTTTAGTTGTCAGACAAAACACACATTATACTAAACATCTTACACATGTAGTGACAAATTCTCCTGTAAAATTTATAAAATTCTAAGAAAGTGTTAAGAAAGTTAACCATTTAAAAAAAAATAATTAAAGAACAAATGGGAATGTCATGAAACTGGCATCCTTATGATAATCATACTTCAGATATTATAAGATCCAGAACCTGCTTTTATCTTTTAAAAGCAAATTGGAATTTGCAACTGAGGAAAAACTGCAGATTTGTTTTTTAACATCCATAAAAGCAGATGGAGTTTTTATGTTTTGGTCCAGCAATGATAAATTAGACGACACAATGTTTCAACTTCAATAACTAATATTCTTCATGAAGCAGTTGATTAAATATTAGTGTGTAACTTTTGTTATCTTGTAAGACACTTGCAAACTTTCGAAGAGGGATAAAGGCTAACCAAAACATGGTGAACTTTCTAAGTTCAGCTTGTGATCACAGTCTCAGAGTTATTGATTCGGTCTCATCTGTAACCTGCTTATGATCCACTATTACACGTCTTTTTGCAGGTGGAATCGTACTAATGCACGATGCAGGATATTGCGAGACTTTATGTACAATGACAAGCTGCATTTTAAAAAAATATTCTGCACTAAGTCTTTAAAATATACTGCATGTAAGATCCTGCCATCAGGTCTTCCAACCATGTAACCTGTTTTTTGTATTAAATGGACATTTTACAGCATGATGGTTTCATTTTTTTATATTTTTTCCTCTCAGAGGATGCACCTGTAAGGACTTGTAAATCTTATATTGGCCTTGCATTGCTGGAGTCAAACAGTAGGGGGCAGCAGTGGGAGTCTGCTCCACTGCTTATCATTGTGTACATGTCTCCTATCCAGAATAGTAGTTGGTTGGGACAAAGGGCATCTTGCTGACAGTTGCCGGCACTGCTTTCTTCCTGACTTCAACCTGGATGGATGTACCGTTCTTGGCGAATGCTGCATCCACGTAACCCATGGCAACATTCTTTTTCAGGCAGGGAGAGGGGCAGCCGCTGGTCACTTCACCTGGAAGAGATCATAATGGAATAACTTTTTCCAGATAAAAACCTCTGGCAGAAATCTCTTAACATCTAGAGAGAGAGAAGTCAAACTTTAATGGAAATTTACAGATGGTTCTTTGCTGCACTTGACATCTGCTCTCCAATCTACCGTTAATGTCTTTTTGTGTTGGTATTCAAATGAATTCATTCATTAATGAAGAGGAATTTATACAATATAACGTGTATTATATTGATCATGTGATGTTAATGATCATTTCAATCAAATACAAACATTTATAATCATATTTTATGTAGAATATTAAAGGATTTAAACTTGTTTAAGTTGGAGACCTCTAGTGGTAATATCATCAAATACAATGAGAGAAGGAAAATGTAACATTTATCAGTATAAGTCTATAATTTTGTGTCACATTTGATTTCCTGAAATGAAAAAAATGCTGCAGCCCCCTCCTGACCCAAACTCCCAACTAGTTGTGTTCTGACCTATGACCCGTCCATCGGGACTGAGGATGGGTGTGTGCTGTCTGACTGGGGGTCCGGTGGAAACCAGGCCAACTCTCTTCCTGGCTGTCTTTGCTTTGATCTGAGGTATAATGACATCAGCTCCTGGGAAGTCTTTGGTCTGACGCCTGCGCTTTCCTGCAAGTGAGAAGGAAAGCAAAGGAGCAGCTGTCAGCACAGAAGGAAATAAAACTACAAAAAGATTTCCATTTTACCACAGACAACCACAAAACGACTGAAGAGCTTTGCAATGACAAATAAAACCTGACCTAATGTCCAAACCAGGGTTGCTTCAACAGGTGTGGTGGTCTCATCTATGTCATTGCCATAGAGACAAAGTCCCGCCTCCAGACGGAGACTGTCCCTTGCTCCCAGACCGGCCAGCTTCACCTCACTGTTTTTCAGCAGCTTCTCCGTCAGCTCCACCACCCTGGACCGAGGAACGGATATCTAGGGGACACAGAGACGCTTACTGAGGAATTCATGAGGTACTTTTTTATGGTGATGAGGTATGCATTAAGAAAAAACAAAAACATAAGGTGACACGTGTTACAGAAGAAAACAAAACAAAAGGGCGAGCATGTAGGAAAATGATATTAGAGAAGATAACACTTAAAATAATCAAGGTACAGTAATGCAGTCCTTACAGTGGGAAAAGTAAATGAAAAGGAAAATAAAGGCAAAACACAAAAGAGTAAAAAATAGTTCCATCAAATCTAAAATAAAAAGACAATAATAGTAACATTATTTTCCCTTTTTCCTCATTTAAAATTTTTGTTTTACAAAAACAAAAGTAAAATAAATTAAAAGATATTTTTTCCCTTACAATACATGATCAGAAAAAGAACATGATATTTTGCTGCACAACAGAATGCTCACATTAAATAACCTAGATGAGCAGCAAAAGCAAAGACAGTCCACAAAAACTTGTCAATATTCCTCCATACTGCTCGTCCAATGTAATCCAAGTGTCCTGAGTGGGTAGCGTCCATAATTTACTCGAAACTACACCATTTACTATATTTTTAGAGCCTAAACAGTTCTACATCGCATCTCCTGCGAGCACGCCGATGTGCGTTCACGAAACTACGGAAGCCGCGGCAGACGAGATCCCACGTTCTCTTTCTTTCTTTCTTTCTTTAAAATCAACATCCAACCCAGCTTGTGTTTGTCCCAGTTTGTCTGCAGCTCTGGCGCTCTTGGCACAATGTAAACAGAGAATTTCTTCTTCTATGCTTGCATTATCGGCAGAATAGGCTCTGAACACCGAGGCCTCCGTAGTTTCGTGAATGCGCTTATGCGTGCTTCGCGGAAGTAAGATGTACTACTGTTTAGGCTCTAAAAATATACTAAATGATGTCGTTTCCAATAAGTTATGGACGCTACCCACTCAGGACACTTGGATTGCATTGGACGAGCAGTATGGAGGAATATTGACAAGTTTTTGTGGACTTTCATGGACCTTTTTGGCTCGGTCCCCAGCGAACTCCATTATATGAAAGTTGGGTGGAACCGAGAAGCCTTCCTGATCGCCGGCTGCATTTGAGATGTTAAAAAAGTGCTCCAGAGTCTTGCTCACCATGAGGGTAAGTGGAAAATAAAGTTACATTATTCTGTGGGTGTACTATTCCTTTAAGGGAATTGTATATATAGCTGGTAAAAAAAAAAAAAATACTGAATACGTCAACATTTTTCTCAGAAAATATATTTCTAGTAGAGCTATTGACATGAAATTTTCACCAGATGTCGGCAACAACCCAAGTAATGCACACATACAAAGAAATCCTAACATTTATGTCCATAAATGAAGTTATGCGTAATATAGTGTAACGTCTGGACAAACCCATGACATTCTGGGAAACATAGTCTGGTCAGATGAGACCAAAACTGAATTCTTTGGATGCCACAAGACACAACATGTTTGAGGGAGAAATGGCACCGCACTTGAGCCCAAAAACACCGTAGTAACAGTGAAGTTTGGAGGTGGAACATCATTGTGGGGGCTGTTTTTCAGCATGTGGTACTGGCAGGCTTTATATCATTGAAGGAAGAATGAACAGAGGAAAAAAGAGAGACATTCTGGAGCAGAACCTGCTGCCATCTGCAGCTGCTGAAGATGAAAAGAGGCTGGATCTTTCAGCAAAACGGCCATCCCAACACACAGCCAAGAAACACTCACTGGTTAAAGAAAAATAAATAAATAAAGCTGATGGTTGATGCTGTGCCTACCAAGGCACCTCAGACCCTCCTGACCCCATCACAACACCCCATGCTCGAGAAACCACCCAGCACCCCCAGCCAGCCGTGCTTAGGCTATGTTTGAATGTTTTATTTTTGTTTGCCCTACGATAGTTAGGTACAATTAAAAACATCATAATTTGTACTTGTCAGTTTGAATAAAAAAAACCTGAGAAACAAAAGTCACATCAACGGGGTGTGCTGTTAGAAATGCATACTTCTGCGATACAATGTAGATTCAGGAAGAGAGACACCGACCTCCACACCATCCTCTCCGGTGTACCCGCAGCGGGTGACCCTGCAGTTGGGGACGCCAAACACAGTAGCCAGGGTGGAAGTCATGAAGGTCAGCGTGCCGAGATTCTCTTTAAGGCCCTCCTGAAGAACCCGGGACATGGTTGGGCCTGATCGGATATAAACTGATAAATTAGTTTCATAAAACAGATTAATAAGTTCCATAGAAACAAACATGAGGCCAACAAAGAATTTACCTTGCACAGCAATCAGTGCCTCATCAAGAAACTCCAGATCCACATCAAAACCTGCAGCTTTGAACTCTGCCAGTCTGGCCTAAAATACAAAGCACACACATTTTCTGACTGATCTCAGGCCGGTCTGCGTGCACACACTCCTTCCTTCACCTTCATATGAGCCGAGTCCTTGTCAGCGCAGCCCGCGTTGGACACCACATACAAGTAGCCTTGGTCTGTCTTCGTCACTATGAGGTCGTCCATAATTCCTCCTTTCTCATTGGTGAAGAGAGACAATGTACCCTGAGAGGAAGATGAGGGGAAAAGATGAGCCGATATGCAGACATATTGGACAGCGTCCTGAAGGTCCGCCATGCTGATGCGCCACATGAAAATGGTACCTTCCTGCTTTTGCACAGGAGACCAAAGTATTAACACACAGCAGATGCTGGGCTCACATTAACCAGGTAAGCGGATAAATACTGTTTCAATGAGCGATAAATTAGAATGTTTAAGAAATTCTGTCAATTAGCTCGTCACATATGAAGGATTAGTAAAAAAGACAAGAATAGAAATGCTTATAGCATCATACTTGTAGAAATAGATAGTAAAAAAGAAATAAGATATAAAAAACAACTAAGAAACATCCCAAAAGATGTCCTGCTACAGCCTGGGACTGAACTATGCAGCGAGGTTACTTTGAGTTCAGCGCCGATTTGTCAGCATCATGAAAGTGGTTCACTGTCTACCAGGGGTGTAACAATAATCCATCTATATGTTGATCTATATCAGGGGTGGGCAACTCCGGTCCTCGAGGGCCGGCATCCTGCAGGTATCAGGAGTTGCTCTGCTGCAACAGCTTGATTTTAAGTGCTGCACAAGTCACAAGGTGTGTTGCCAAAGGAAAACCCCTGATACCTGCAGGACACCAGCCCTCGAAGACCAGAGTCGCCCACCCCTGATATAGATCAATGTATCGATTGTAAATGCATCAAAAATTGTCCAAAAATTTACATCAAAGCTATTTTTGTTATGAAAATGGCTTAATTTTGAAGTTCCTCTGGCAACATTTTCACAACAAAATCCATGTTCACAGTTGTGCAGTGGTAGACTTGTAGTTCTCAAGAACGGTCTCAAGACAGCTTTTTCGGGGTCTTGGTCTTGCCACGGTCTCAGCAGTCTCTGGTCTCGGTCTTGGTCTCGGGTCTCTCGGTCTCGCAATGTCTCGGACTGGCCAAGCAGTCTTGAAGGGATCTGTAACCTACAATTTCCAGGCAGTTACTGTGTTTTTTATATTTCATTATACACCCCTTCAATTACCAATCACGCACCAAATAATAAAATCTCATTTTTATACGAAGCAGCTGAACCCAGTATAGTGCTTAAGTTGTACAACTCATGAAAAAATAAAGGTTTTTTGTTTTGTTTTTGTCTCAGTCTTGGTCTCGAACTGAACTAGTCTTGGTCTTGAGTTGGTCTGTCTTGGTCTTGGTACTCTCTGGTCTCAGTTTAAGCGGTCTTGACTACAAGTCTATGCAGTGGATAGATATGACACAGGGAGATTGTACTACATGTACTTTTAAGTAAGTAGAAGCTTACAGTTATGTTAAAAAAACAATAACCTTGTTTATTACTGATAATATTGTTTCATATTGATCGAAGAATCCTAAATCAAATCAAAATCATATCGTGACTGAATTTGAGATGTCGGCAAATATTGAATCACTATCCACTGTATCGATATAATATCGTATCTTGATCAAACCAGTGATTAACATCCCTACTATCTACCTGAAAGCATCTCCATGGCAACTTGTACGAGAAACCAAAGATGCTCAGGAACAAGTAAGATTTGGAGACTCTTGCCAGAGCCTTGTTTTTATACAACTGGACCTTTGCTAGTTTTTTTTTTTGTTTGTTTGTTTTGTTTTTTTTTTTGGGGGGGGGGGGGGATGTTGTTTATTGTTTGTATTATCTCACATACTGTATATTATTCCTGTGTCTTTTAACATCTAACAAATCAGGCAAAAAAAATGGAAATCAGGCATGGACTATAATCCAGTATGTTTACACTCATATTTTATGAAATGTTCATTAATTTGATTTGTCACATCCAGATAAACTGACTGACTTTGTAAAACCTTCACCTTCCCATCAATCAATCTTCTTGGCAAATAAAAAAATTCAAAAAGACATCGTACGTGACAGTGGGAAAGTCTTACTTGAGCATTCCCGACTGCAGATTATTGTGTTAAAGACTTGAAACATCAGTTTTCTTTATTAAATTCATCACTGAATAGAAGACAGAAAATAAACCAAGACATTTACAATCAACCCCATAGTTTTAATGAATTTTCTGTTTGTTCTTTTTTTTTTTTTAATATGCAAAGGAACAACCAACACTGCATCTGATAGAGACTGAAACTGAAGAATGCACCTGTCGCACTTTCATCTAAAGCTTAAAAAACTCACTGGGCTGAAAACTAATGTCCCAATAACTCAGTTCTGAAGGATTAACTGAACCAAACCACCAAAAGAAATCCTGGATATGTTAAACCTGCTTTGTAATTCGCCCCTAACGTGTCACTTAAATCATATCGGACAATAATCACACAAACACACATAACAAGATTAAAACTAGTAGCAATCTTTCATCTACCTGGTTGTCCTTGAGTTCTGCAACGTCTGCAACCACTAGAGACTCCATGAACCTTACCCGGTCTTTGCCATGGACTTTGGTCTGTCAGAGAAACCCAAAGGAGAAAAAGGAAACAACCACAGTTTGATAGTTATATTTTAAGTATGCAGCGTGACTTTACCCGTTCGCTGGTTCCAGGATTGTTTGTACCTGCGCGTGCGTGTCGGCTTACGCAGTCTCACCTGCAGCATGTGGCTCACGTCGAAGATGGAACAGTGCTCTCTGGTGTGCATGTGGGAGACGATGTGGCTGTCCTTGTACTGGACAGGCATACTCCAGCCTGCAAACTCCACCATCTTCCCCCCCTGCTCCCTGTGGAAGTCAAAGAGAGGAGTCTTCCTCAAAGCAGCCTGGTGGGGGAGAGAAAACACAACCGTTTACAGAATATCAGACACTGACAATACTGAAATCACAGCTCAAATTTGTGCAATTTAAAGGAAATCCTAAAAAAAAATCTGAGAAGCAGAAATGTTTTTTAAAAGGTTATGCATGTACGAAACCCTTTGCAACAGAGTGCATCCAGTTTTAAAGGATAATCTGTGACAGAAAAGGATATAAAACAAAACTTTGATAAATACACAGCTCTGTCACAACCCTGCATTCTCCTTTCTGGTCAAACTTGTGAACTTTGAACCAGCGGGTGAAGGGGGCTTATCAGTGCACCAACAGCTCTGCATGCTGATAATGCTGAGGAGCGAGTCCCTCGTGGGTTTAATAAAATCATCTCGTGCAGCTCAGTGAAGCAGGCGGAGAGAGGGAGTGTGACAGATGTACACGGTTATGTCTGCATGAACACACTGCTGCCACACACTTATGCCGTTATAAAATACACGGCAACACCAATCCAGCCAGATAAACTGGCCAGCTTCTCTCTGGCTGTGGATTTGGTCCAGTTTGAGCTAGAACTGACCGCCTAGCTTCAATAGTGGGACATGTGGAATTCTGAATATGAGCAAAATACAACCCTTTTTTTTTGTTTTTCCCCCCTGACTCATTGGATTTGGGTCATTATAGAGTCAAACTACTTAGATAAGTAGCCTATTTCAAATGAACTCTAGATATATGAAACTGGCATAAAGCACCAATCACAGCCAATCACAGCAAATAAATCTTTAAGATGTGTAGTTAAAACAGAATTAATGTGTTACAGCCCTTTTAGAGATTTTAAAAAAGTTTGTATCAACACACTCGAGGGCCACAAACTATAATGACACAGGAAATGAGAGACAAAATCTTTGAGTGTGAAATTTGTTTGCAATTAATCACCATCCAGTCAGATTTCAGTAGTTAATGCTGCTTTGAAAGTAGTGCAGAAGTATTTGTGGGACAGTCTGGCATGCAGCGACCCGCCAGGGTCCGCTCACCTCTGCACCGGACGCCTGTCTCTGCTGCGGTCTCCCCCCGCGCATCCAGCTCCGGCGACCCGCAACAAGCCGTCCCTGGAAGCCCGCAACCCGAGCCCCGAGCCCCCGACCCCAACCATCAGCCGAGCCCACATCGTGCCAGCCGGAATCCCCGATGAAGTCTGTCACACACCCGCTGCTCGCGCTTCCGCTGTGCTCGCAGACTCTTTGGACTCCACACTGGAATTCCTGTTTTCCCAAAACCACATGAAGCGCAGTGAATGAATGGAGGAAGGAGCGGAGGCTTGTGGGAAATGTAGTTCACGGTTTGCCCCGGAGGCGTTGATCGTTTTAAATTGCAAAATTCATGCAAAAAGACCAGTGATGTCACGGTTTATATTAAGCTTTGATTAAAGGGAAACGGTGTAACTACTGACCCAAACATTGGCCTCATGTAAGAAATAATAGATGGTTTCTGGGGTCTGCAGTACTTGCCACCAAGGTTATAATAGTTTGGGATTTTTAATTAGTTTCAGCTTTTAATTCAGTTTTGACTTTTCGTTTTTCAGTTCAGTTAGTTTTAGTTAGTTTTTTGAGCAGGTTTCCTAGTTTTTTTTTATTATGTTATTTTATCTTATTGGGGGGGGGGGGGGGGGGGGGGGGGGGGGGGGGGGGGATTGGCCTACTTAGTTTTAGTTTAGCTTTAATGAGTTTAGGTTTAGGTTTAGTGCCCCTAGTGGCCAAAAGTTGCACAATATCCCTCTAAATTAAACACTAATCTGGACCAAACACACAAATTATTCAACAAATAACCGTGGCACAATGATTTCTATAGCACATAAGCTGGATGGAAAATGATTCAAGGAAAAAGTTTGTAGTTTTGCTTCATGTCCCACAGAAAATGAACCAGATTTTACACCCACAGAATGATGCACTGTCATTTTCACCCTCATGCTGAGCAAGACTCTGGAGCACTTTTTAATATCTTCAATGCAGCCAGAGATCCGGGGGGGGGGGGGGGGGGGGGATGTTTTATGGAATGTTTTATGAAAACATTCCATGAAAGTCCACAAAAAATTGTCAATATTCCTCCATACTGCTCGTCCAATGTAATCCAAGTGTCCTGAGTGGGTAGCGTCCAGAATTTACTGGAAACGACATCATTTAGTATATTTTTAGAGCCTAAACAGTACTACATCTTACTTACCTGTTGTACGTCCATGCAAGTTCACGACACTATACGGAAGAGGCGGCGTTGCCTACTCTGCTGATAATGCAAGCATAGAAGAAGAAATTTGCTGTTTACATTGTGTTTAGAGCGCCAGAGCTGTGGACAAACACAAGAGGGGTTGGCTGTTGATTTTAAAACAAAGAAAGAAAGAAAGAATGCGCAATCTCATCTGGTTAGGTCTGCTGCAGCTTCCATAGTGTCGTGAACTCGCATGGACGTGCATGAAGAAAGTGCGATGTTCTACTGTTTAAGCTATAAAAATATACTAAATGATGTCGTTTGGCGTAAATTATGGACGCTACCCACTCAGGACACTTGGATTACATTGGACAAGCAGTATGGAGGAATATTGACAAGTTTTTGTGGACTTTTATAGACTTTTTTGTTTGAGCGCTGGTGAACTCCATTATATCAAAATCAGCGGATAACTAAAAACCTCGGATCTCCGGTTGCATTTGAAATATTTAAAAAGTGCTCCAGAGTCTTGCTCAGCATGAGTGTGAGTAGAAAATGAAGGAGCATCATTCTGTGGGTGTTGTATCCTTTCAAAAGCAGGAACCAGGTAAGTCTTTTCGTCCTCTGCTCCAGGTGTCCCAAATGCACCTGAGATGCAAAGATCTATACTTCTGGTTTCCATACTTTAACAACATCTTCTCTAAAAGTACCAACAAGACAAGCCAGAAAAAATGTTTTTTTCCTCTCATATTGGTAATTTACCTCATAAATAGAACCACTGGATAGCGGCATCATGTGCCAGAGTTCTTGGCATGATGGACTAACGTCTAAAAGTCACTAAAGGGGCTAAAAAAATATGCAAACTCACCAAAAAAAGATGTGTTGTAGAAGTAACACAGACAAGCACAAGGTGCTCAGTCTGTCTATATAAGAATCCTTACACAATAAAGTCTGAGATTTATTATCACACATCTGTTACACTAAAACCATCAGAGGTGTCTGGTTGGATGAAGTTGCCCACCTTACAGTGATTTTTGTCCATGTGAGTGTTTCTGTTTGTTTATCCCTGCATACCCCATCATGCCTTCCACCCAGGTCATCCTTTGGCCTGAGTAACTAATAATAACCCCGTGTCTCTGCTGCTATTTTGGGCCATGAGGGCCTGCGGAGCAGAGTGTGTGTATGTGCATGTTTGGAGGAGGGTAACGAGGCTGAAAAGACTTCCTCTGTCTGTCCATGTCGCTAGCTCTTCCCGTATCCACGGGGCAGCTGCGGCTGGCTTAATCAGAATATTTGGACGAGCATAACTCACAGCTGCTCAGTGACCGGCACACGAAACACTTGTTCTCTTTCTTTGGTTTAGCAGAAGGGATTTTACCGGAATTACAGAGTTGGGATTACGCTGGACTTGCTCGTGTGACTCCTGAAGAACATATGTGGATATTTAACTCTGTTTTTTGCTGCTTTGTTGTTGCAAGACAGGTATCATCATGTGAGACATGAATGGGAGGACATCAGAAATCAAGCTGACTCATCAAATCTAAGAGTTTTTGTTCACAGTGACTGAAAGGAAGCGGTCTGGCTGTCGGTTTGACACCAGTAAGACACATCTGCTCAGTGTGTTGTGTTTCAGTGCCATCAGGTAGGTGGTAAATTAGTCAGTCAGGCAGATTGCCAGAGTAAATCATCTATTGATTCATTCTTAGTTAGTTATTAGGTAGCAGTCTGTTCTGTCCTTTGTCCTTTGCTTCAAATTCCAACAGCTTTGTACTTTTATGGGTTTGATAACGAGCTCTAATAACAGCGCTGATATTCTGGTCATTAAATATTAAATACATTTGTTTGATTTTTTTTTTTTTTTTTTTTTGAGACCACCCATTGAAACCTGATTTCTATGTTGCATCTAGTTGATAAATGTTAATCTTAGCCAATCTTAACAGCTGAATTCATCTATACTGTAGAAGTTTCTGGTTGCACACAGCTGTAGCCCTCATTCACAGTCACACATTTAAACAAACAGCCGGTTTGTGGGAATAACTGTCCATTTCAATAATAATTTATGGAAAATATAGTTGTCCTCAAAATTATTCACACCCTCCCATTAGATAAGGGGGAAAAAAAATCAGCCATCAGTGAGATAAGTTGAAACTGAAAAAAGTAATAATACATAAAAATTCTATGAAAATCATGACACTGAATTTGAATTGTGGTTGAAAAGAAATATTAAAAACACAAACAAACAAAAAATTAACACGAAAACAAGCATAATGGGGCCCCTGAACTAAAATTTTGTTGAGTACAGCTTTCTGTAATGTTCAGTAAGATTTCTGCACCTGTTGACAGGTATGTTGGTTCACTGTTCATGAGCAAGGTGCTTCAATTTGTCTGGGACAGTTTTGTTTATTTGTTTTTATTAATATTATTTTCAAAAACAATTATAAAGCAATACACTGTTTCACTAAATTACATTTTTGAAAATATTTATTTATTATTAGTTTCTTGTTATTTGAATTGTTGTGAATTTAGCCTTTTCTTTAATAGGAGGGTGTGAATAATTTTGAGGACGACTGTATTTGCATTTGGAATCCAGCCCTGCTGTGATGTAATTTTTTTTCTTCCTCTCCATCAGAACCATTGGTGGTCTAAAATCCTCTGTTCCCCCTTCTGTATTTTTCAAGGCTTCCCACCCAAAAGTCCCAGTCTGCTTTAACTGGTTACACTCTGGTATGTAGCTGACAGCCGACAGGGTTGAGCGGACACCATAATGCCAACCAGATGCTGAACTTCAGGCCTCGGTTGTCCAATGCCATGCTGTCTGTGTGCACTTCAGTGTGCCGTCTAACACTGTGACATTTTTTAGTTAGTGAAACTTTGGCTCTTTGACAGCCGTCAGATGAAGGACATGAGTCTGGAATCAAATTCAGAATGACAGACGATGCAGCGGTTGAAATCAAACGCAGTCATAATGCACAGCATGTACAATGTTCCCCAGATGTTGCTATTTTCTAAAGGTTGAGTTGTTTATCAGCTCTGGTTTTTAAGCTTAAAATCAATTCAGATGACTTTTGATCCTCCATAAAGCCTTGGATACTTACTTGGCTGTTGTTAATGTGCAACATAATCTATCACAGCATTTTCTAGAGGGTGATTCTGGACTCTACACAGTTTTTTTCCGGGACCTGTCTGTCGGTATCTTCAGGAATTAACAATAAGCATCAAAATGAAGGATGTTCAATATTGGCTTCTTCTTCTTTTTTTTTATTGATATTCAACATTGTCCAACTCTTAATTTCATATCCAATATCAACTGATACCATTATGCAGATAACTGTGAGGTTGTATCTCTCATATTTTAAGACATACAACTACAGACGTCCTAAAAATTATTCAAAGAAGGAAAAAAATCAGCTGTCAGTAAAATGAGTTGAAATTGGCAAAAGTAATAATAAATAAAAATTATATGGAAATCATGACATTGGTTTTGAATTGTGGTTCAACAAAAAGGTTAAAAACAAATACACAAAAAATAAAAAAGCATGATGGGGCTCCAAAGCTAAAATTTTGTTGAGCAACACTTTGAGGCAATCACTGCAATCAGGTGTTTTCTGTAACGTCCAATCAGACGTCTACAGCACACCTGTTGACAGGTATTTTAGTCCACTGTTCATGGGAAAGGTGCTCTCATGTGTCTGGGACAGTTATGTTTGGTTGTGTTTTTTAAATTATTATTTTCAACCAAAATTCAAAAGCAATACTTCATTTCACAAAATTATAATTTTTTACATTTGGATTTATTATTAGTTTCTTTAGTTTCATGTCATTTGTTTTCTATTGTGAATTGAGCCTTTTCTTTAATTGGAGGGTGTGAATACTTTGAGGACAACTGTTTATTCTCCTCCAAGAGCAAAGATCCTAAAATATCCTTAGCTCAACCAGAGGAGTTCATTTTAGACATCAGGTTGCCAGATATCAGATACTAGCAGGTATTAGCCAACATGTGGCTAATTAATGTTTCTGGCAACTTGGTAACTTAACCAACAACTTAAAACCAGACATATTATAAGCAGCTTCAAAGCAAGTCAGTCTGTAGCAGCAGCAGCTGCACCGTCGTCACATGACTCTGAAAGGAATGCTGGGATATGAAGTTATTCCAATGGAACAAGATCTTGCCAGATTTTGTAATGGAACAATGCGATCTCGCGAGATTTTGTTAGTAAAAATATTGGTCTGAATGAACCGATATTTTAAGATTTTTTAATGCCGATATCTGACGTGAAAAACACAAAACCAGATTTTTCCTGATGCTTGCGCTGAAAATGGCATCAGAAAGTAATCCACTGGGTCCTCAATAATTCTGACGGCAGGACTTCATGATTACTTTCACATAATGGCCCTGGTTACATGATGCTTTTTAATTCGGAATTAATTATTCCAAATTAAATTTTCAGAATTAAATTGTTGCTCTTCGTGTTTACATGGAAAAAAATTCCAAATCAAGTGTACATGGAAAACACGTACTTATCTAATTCCACTTTAGATCTGGGGTTTGGGGAGGGTTCTGACTGGACAGAGGGCTGGCGTGACGTATTTACGTCAGTTTACGTTTAAGTAGACAGACACTGGTTCCTGCTGCTTTCTAGCTTTGACATGAAAACGACATTATAACACAGATTTTCACTGTATTTTGGTTGTAGTTACACTTGGGACTTGTGTAGTCAGCAGCTCAACACTAAGATACTATTTCAGAATGATTTCACATTTTCACTTGTAATTAGGGGTTTACATGGTCTTCTTAAAGCGGAATTAACATTTATTTGCAACTAAAGAGGAATTAAAACTCTCATGTAAACGTGGTCAGTGTTAGTAGAAAAGCTCTAGTTGGGAAATAATGGAGGGCAAAGAGGTTGTTTATTTAACCAGCTGCTATGTGACCAACAATGCATTTCAAGAAGTGTTTGTTGCTAAGAGGAAAGTGCATCATACCGTTACCATCTCTTCATTCTCCTGCTTCCCTAAAACAGGGAAAGATGTCCAGGCCACCTTCCTCCCAGACCACTCCCCAGTTCTACCGGGTCAGTGAAAGAGATCTCACTGAGATTGAGCTACACTCTGTGGACTCCATCAATGACCTCCACCGAACACACCCCGAACACAGCCACAAAGGTGCACACACACCCCTGACACAGCTGCAAACCCACAAACACACACTGACTGGCTCCACTGTCTGTGATTTCAGGGATGAGGCCTCCTCGACCTGCGTACGTGCCCTCTCCCAACGGGAACCTGTACACACACGACGCAGCATCCGTCGGTCATGTAAACCACCCACTCAGCAGCAAATGGCAGAGCCGTCTGCAGGACATGCTGACGCCGAGCTCGTCGCGTGCCTACACCATGGCCTGCGCCATCATCACGCTGCTTCTGTTGACAGTGCTGCTCATCTTTTACTTCTTAGGTAGAGATAACTTCTGCGTTCCTCAGAGGGTTTTCCACTGATTTCTTTTTCAATCTTAAACCTGAAATCAGGAGGCAGGATGCTACTTCCAGGCAAATCTTTATTTAACTATTTGCAGTTTCTGTTTGTGGTTGTGTAGTTCGAGGGTTTACCTGCTGCTGTTCCTCTTCCAGTCCAGCAGGGCGGCGCCATCCGGATGCTGACGGAGGCGGTGAGGGAGAAGGAGGCTGCAGCCTCAGAGTTATCGCTGCTGATCCAAGAACTTCAGGCTCTGAGACTCAACCTGACAGCCATGAGAGGAGGAGCATGAGGAGGATGTGCAGGATACCAAAAACTGTGCACTTGCACACACACACTGGCCATGTCTCAAACAGCACACTTGCCCGAGTGCACTGGAATTCAGTGCGTAGTGCG
Source organism: Atherinomorus stipes (assembly GCA_023101725.1). Taxonomy (NCBI): domain Eukaryota; kingdom Metazoa; phylum Chordata; class Actinopteri; order Atheriniformes; family Atherinidae; genus Atherinomorus; species Atherinomorus stipes. The sequence goes on along the minus strand of JALJCO010011378.1, from coordinate 1,003,791 downwards.
CACTGTGTACTTCATATGTAGTGTACACTATTGTTGCTAAATGCTGACCCAAACAGAGCACTGCACTTACAGGAAGTGACAGACTAGCATTGACTGCTAAAGTGAACTAACTCTACTGAGCCTGCCTCAAACACATGACCTGTCATCAGGGAGGGAACAGCTTGGTAGCATGCCACAATATACATTAGTAATTATGTATAAATCATTTCATGAACGTTACTTAAATCATTACAACACCACCTCCGCTGCAGCAGGGGTCACCACCGCTTTGTTCACCGCCGTTATTCAGCTCTGAAAGCAGTTCGAAAGTCCCGCCTCTTCCTCTACGTCAGCAAGATGGCGTCCGTTTAGTGCGAGTAGTGTGCTTCGTTTTGCATTTCATTTCTGGCCGTTGTTAGGGCAACATCCTGGTATTTTCAGTGCACTGAATTTTCGCTTAAATGACAGCATGAACGCACTACACACTCAAAAAGAGTGTTTGAAGTGCTCAAGTGCGCGATTTGAGACACAGCCACAGTTTAAACAGGGAATGCAGTTATTTAGAATTATGTAAAAGGTATTTATTTATGGAGAGTATTTTGTTTCTTTATTGTTTAATCAAATAAAATAGATTTGAAACAAAAGAGATTTGAGAGCAAAGAAAGTAAGTGGCAATAAAAAAAAATCTTTTTTTTTTTTTTTTTAGATCAAAAGAAAACAGATTGCAACTGAAAAATAAAAATGAAACAGCATCCCAACAAACAGTAACCTTCAGGCAACGTTCCCGGAACGTTCACTCCCAGGATTTTCATATCATTTTTTTTTTTTTTTTTTTTTTTTTTGCTTTTTTTTTATTTTTATTGTTAGGGAAAGGAAAAGGGAGGGGGGGGGATGTGCAGAAGGGCCGGCCGGAATCGACCCGGGCCCCTGCCTCTGGGGATCTTCCTTTCTTTTGGGCGCTCCCCCCCCCTTTGCTAATCCCCCCCCCCTATTTTTTAATATCAAAGTATTTTAACTTTGTGGGCAGATGATGAAAATTAAAAGTCCAAGGCTATATATTTTTGTTTAAAAAAATATTATTTATTATTTATCTCGTATTCATATGTACATTGAAGTGTGATCAAGCTGGAAGATCAATCTAAACGGATATCAGGTTTTATTTTGATCTCATTCTCAGTTTTACCTCTAAAAAGTGAAAAAAAAATTCTCAGCACCCATCAGGGCTAATTACACTACAACACTGAGGCAGTAAGAGTCTTGCTAACTATATATATACTAACTAAAATAATCAAATTTATTAAGTGGAAAATGTTGAAATAGAAAATGTAATAGTTATATTACAAATTTACCAAAACATAATGTACAGTAACCTGCATTAAACCACTGAAAGACAACAAAACATCACCATCATCATCACTAACAGTGGCAACATCATCATGATATTTGATTGGCTACCACCATCATGTGATACGGAAGCCAGAATCTGGCTGCTTTCATCATTTCATTGCCTAAAACTCTCAGAAGTAGAGACAAATTGCATGTTTTGTATCTGTATTGCGATACTCAAAAAGTATCAATGCCGATATTTTGTCTGTCTGGCACATAGACTGTATATAATTACTGGACGTAGCTTCCGGTCTCTTCTGAATAGAGAAATGTGAAGCCAGTTGGGCGTGTCTTACCGTCGCCATCTTGCCGTGTCACGTACGTCGTCACTCCAGGAAAATACTAAAATGGGCACAGCGCGGCCGCGGGGCAAATGATTGACAGCTGACGTACTGTGGGCTAAACGCTAACTGAGCTAACACGAAACTAAGAGGAGCTAACAAAGATAAGCCCCCTAAGCGGCATGGTTAAGGTAAGACATGCTTAGACTTGCAATTCGCTGACTAAACACCGCCGTTGTGCGACTCTGTAACAAACTGAGACCTTATTAAGAGCAAAGAAGGAGCTAACTAGGAGCCTCCGGTCGGCAGGCGGAGCTTCCGGTCTGCCGCATGTCAATCATAAGGACACGCCCTTAATTATGTGTAATTTGAAGAATAAATAACATCTAAACGAATGAGTTATAAAAAAATTCACCCCCCTCACAGTTGACATGAAGGTAAACGTGACCTAATAAACCTAAAATGATTTTTTGAACCAGGCTGTAAACCTGTTTATTTCTGCTGTGAAGTTGGCGTTTTTAACATGGGAGTCTATGGGGATTTGCTCGCTCTTGGAGCCAGCCCCTAGCGGATGAAGGGAGGATTACACTATTTGCAACAAGGAAGCGAGCTTCACTGTTCTGAGGCGGAGTTTGCCCCTTGGGTCTGGCATCAAAGTATCGACTCCGAGGTATCGATATGCACATCCCTAATGGGCAATGTTGCAAGAGCTGCAGGCTAACAACTTAGCTCCAAGCACCACAGCACACAGGAGAAGTGGGTGTAATGCAGAATGCTTGAGCAAGGTCACACCAACCAATAGAAATACGTCCCTCATCCACCAGCGTAGGCCCCGCCCATCAACTGCACTTGACTTCACAAGCAAAACTTTGGGATTTGCAACCAAAAGTTTTTAACTTGAAAGCAAAGAAGACTGATTTGCAACCAATTTTTTTTTTTTTACTTGAAATAAAAAAGGACTGATTTATAAGCAAAACAGTTGTTTTTATTTTCAAACATTTCAAACATGATAAAAGTTGAAGAAACATTCTGTTTCATATTTTTATTTTTCCATTGCAACCTGTTTGGTTCTTCATCTCAAAAAAAATTTTTTTTTTGATGGCCACTTTTTTTGCACTCAAATCTCATTTTTGGTTTCAAATCTATTTTATTCAATTAAACGACAAAGAAACAAAATTCTCACCACATTTATTTGTTTGTTTTTGCTTTGTCTAAATTTTCTCTTAATATCATCTGTGTTGTAACTTGTAGATCTACACTTTGTCTTCCACCAGTGATTTTTTGTCTTTAAAGAACAGACTGATGTATAAATAATTTTGTTTTGGTCAGAATAAATTATGTGATCTGGTTTATAACATCATCCTCTCCTCTCTGGCCACTGTGGAAAATGTTTCAAATGTTCCACCTGAATAAGATGAGATAAATTTTGTTTTTTCACCAAGTAAACCATCAACATGTCAAAAGAGATTTAGACAGATTATGAGATCAGAACTTCTAAAACCTGTTGCAGCAATTTTCTGCAGCAAAGACCCTGATTAATAAAACAAAATGGAAAAATTAAACAAAAAACAAAAAGAAAAGAAGTATGAATGAATAAATGAATGAATTAATCCTTTATTGTCACTAAACCAGGATACCAGTGTACCAGTGCAACCTGTGCCATCAGGCAGACTGAGGTGCAGCCAAAGAACATGAATTTGAACATGAATTTGATCAATAATGTGATCATAAAACAGATTTTAAAAGTCTGTAGCTGTCTAAAATATAAATAAAAACAGAAGTCAGTGGTTTGCAATAGGGATGTTCAATACTGGCTTTTTTACCAATACCTGAAAAACCGATATTGTCCAACTCTTAATATCTGATATCAACCGATACTGTCACCAGCCAACATGTGGCTAATTATAATGTTTCTGACAACCTGGTAACTTAACCAAAAACAGGGTCTTTTCTATCTGCTGGACTGGTGATAATGGAAATAGATCTTGCAAGATTTCTTTAGTAGAAATATCGGTCTGAAAAAGTTTTCTCTGCAGACCATCGTAAACAGTGACTCAGCTATTTTATTTAAAGGGTAATGTGTTAAAGTTGCTGTAACTGGCAAAAGAAACAGCGTTACAGTTCCCCAACACGAAATTAAACTTGGGTAACAGTTTTCTAACCAGCAAGCTTACATGATAACTAGTCAGTCATCATTAACAGAACAGCTTTACTCAACTTACATCATCTGTTTGGGCAAAAACTCTCCAAAGTTTGCTGTCGTTTGTTGGACATGAGGAACACCTGCACCTCTCCTGCTGGCGACCTGCCGCATGCTGGCATATAGCGGGTGTCACATGGTGCATTCAAATACGGCTCAGAAAAACACGTTGCCGCATGTAATTTACATGCGGCAACGTTAAACCAATTAAACTGTTTTAGGAAAATGAAAGTGCAGGGACAGAGGGCACAGATACAGGAGAAGTGGCGGACATGTAGCCTACCAGGCCTCCATTACACCTGTTCATGTATAGAGAATGAAGGGGGGAAAGGTGCTATAAATGAATGGTAGGCTTTTGATTTTTTCCCAGCTGGTCGGGGGCCCCAGGCAAATGCCTACCTTTACCTAATGGTAAGTCCGCCCCTGCATGCTAGTTTTGTCATATCAACACGTTTTTGTAATATATTATATTACTTACTGCATATAAAGTGCAGTGATAATCGGAAAAGGCTGTAGATATTAATTTATTTTATCTGGATTATCTCTGATTTATTTTAAGTCCCACACCAGACCCTTCCTCATCTGGGATGACTTCTGGATTTATTCTAAGCCCCACATCGAACCCTCCCTCATACAGGCTCGTCTCTGATTTATTCCAAGTCCCCCCAGACCCTCATCCGGGGGTCTTTTGGATTTATTCTAAGTCCCACACCAGACCCTTCGTCATCCGGGATGACTTCTGGATTTATTCTAAGTTGCAACCAGACCCTTCGTCATCCGGGATGACTTCTGGATTTATTTGAAGTTGCACACCAGACCCTTCCTCATCTGGGCTGAGGATGCAGGGTTTTCACTGGTAAAGGAAAGATTAGAACTTGTTGTGAAAGACCTCTATTGGAGCGAGAAACCAGGCAGGGTTCTGGAAAAATGTTTTTATTTGTCTTATCTTAAAGAACTTACTCTGAAAAATTAAGATTAAGTTGAATAATTTCTAAAGCTTCTTGTAGCTCTACAGTTGAGTCAGTAGGTGACTTTGAAGAAAAAAAGATTTTAAAAAATTGCAATTTGACATATACTGTGCAATACCTGAAACTTATTTCTCACATTCTACTCTATTTTCGTGCAAGTAGCCTTTTGACAGGTCCGGATTTAAAGGGCCCCCTAATTAAGTTCGCCTTGGGCCCCCAAATTGCTAAATTCGCCACTGTCTGTCACTGCAGCCACAAATATAAGTTATAAAACTCTACAACTAAGACTGACTACAGCAGGGAAAACTCTCCTGGTCATGTGATGACTGTATAGCAGGGTACATAAGAATCCCATCTTTGGAGACACCATCAACACTGACCAGCATGTCCAGAAGATCTTGTTTCATCATGACAGTCAATCACAACCTGCATGTATAGCAAGAAATCCTGCATTAAAAGTGGAACAAACATGCTTCTGCTCCGATGGTTTTATTCATGTCTGGCATCGCGTTAACATGAGCAGATACATAAAAAGATGAACATAATTTCTCAGTGTATCAACAATGTTGAAATTACTTCCAACAAAATGCAGACATGAAACTACACAGTTACTCAGCACTTCACCCTCCTCGTTGGATGCTGTCTGACCACCTGAGCGGGGGTCCTTGTTAATCATCCGTCCTCCTGCGGCACGTCTGCCCCGTCCAGCCTGCGTAACACTCACACACGAAGTGTTTGCCAAAGTATCTGCTGCTGGTGGAGTTGCTACTCTCACCAGGATCTGAGATGTGAGCAGAAGCTGAGGACAGCCCGCGACCAGAACCGGGGTGTCGCCGGGTGCAGCGCCCATTGCCATGGCAACGCTGGAGGCTGCAGCGCTGCGTGCCAGACCTCAGAGACTGAATGAAGGGACCCAGAACGCTGCGGATGTACTTTTTCAGGAGGATGCACTGTTGCTGGGAGGTGGAAGAAGAGGAGGGGGTTACACACACACATCCTGGTACTTCTATCTTTGTGAGGACATTCACTGACATAAAGCATTCCCTAGCCCCTTACCCTAACCACCATAACTGATTGCCTAAACCAGTCAAACCAAATCTTGACTGTCAAAAATAGGTTTTTCTTAGGCTTTTTTAGTGAGGACCGGCCAAAATGTCCTGACTTTGTTGGTTAAAAGTGCAAAATGGTCCTCACAATGTAGCAAGTACGGAAACACACACACATTTTATAACTTTTCTCACATACCTTGGATTTGGCAAATTTCATTTCTCCCCACAGCACAACTCCAGCTGCACCGAGTGATGCACTCTCCCCGAGAGTGTGCTCCAGGTCTGTCTGCACACACACACACACACACACACACACACACACACACACACATTTTTTCCCCCCTCTTCTCCAACTTCACACACACTTCACATGCAAAATACTGCCTCAAGTTTTATCGGCACATCTAGAGTTGAAGGTGATTTGAATGTTTCTGAGCTGTTACCTTATTGAGAAAGTTGAGCGTGTGTGTGAACGCCAGCCTGGCATAGGGAAGGACTGGTGTGGCATGACTGGTGTTGTTGCCATGACGCCAAAGTGATGCGACCCTCAAAGCCTCCAGAAGTCTATGTCTGAGTGGAGAAGGTAGAATGCTGCATCCGTAATCACTTTTTACGGAGGCAACGGTTGCACGTTTGTTGCCACATAAATCATCACGTTCAAGAATAGACTGATACAATTGCCGGCCGATATTTGTGTTTTTTGCTGGTATCGGCATCATCCAATATGTCGGGTGTTTTGATTGATACCCCATTGGCATAATTTACAGACAGGCATCTATGAAGGCAGCAGTTTTTTTCATAAATTCATCACATGTTTAATGTTTCTATTTTATATTTATTTACAAATGCACAGTTTCTCTTGTATATATTTATTTGAAATGCTTTGTTTCTTTTTTTTTTATCTCAAAATTATTTTTCATCATGTCCTTCATTATTTTAATTTTGGGGTCAAATGCAGTATCGGCTCCAAATGTCAGCAGGTTATTTTCTTATCAGCTGAGGCTGATAAAAAAAATATCAGTATCGGTATCAGCCCTAAAATAAATCTGTATCAGTGGATCCCTAATCTTGTTGTTCTTACCTGATCATCAGAGCTGCGTCTGCTGAGCCTGCCAGCCTCGGCGGTAAGTAGATGCTGGGATAGAGAGCAGAGGACTGGGTCCAGAGCCAGGACAGCTGGTCATTCTGCTGTCTGGTGCCCTTGTGGCAACGTCCTGTGTAGGTTTTATCTGATCACACACACAAAAGCTTTTATATTATATCAAACTTTAAGACTTTAACACTGCAAAAACAGTATCTGACCAAGTCTTACAGTCTTATACTCAGCAAAAACTGTCTAAAGAATCTCAATTTGAGAGTAATATACTTGACGAGCAGAATGTGTAAGATTATTAATCTAGTTTTGAGAGTAAATGTCTTTTATTTCCTGCTTAGTAAGTGAGCTTAAAACTGGATATCTTATGCATATTAAGTCAAATGATTTCACTAAGACACCGTTTCAGATCATCTTGTGTCTTTCACTCCAGTTTTTAGCTGTAAAAACTTGTTTTCAGACTTTCTGTACCAGTTCATACACACAGGTTTCTTGTAATAGGAGAAATATCTAGATGTTAGACAAGTGGGAACTAGTTTGAAACAAGCTGTGAAACACTCATTTCAAGTTTCTTATTAAGTGATAAACACGTAAAACTAGTCTGGTAATGCTGATTTATAGTGTTGGCTTACTCATTTTGAGAGAAAAGATCTTAAAACAAGAACAACTAACCAGGAATTCAAGAACTAGTAGCATAGAGGTGCATGTGACAGTCTGAAACAGTGGCTTGGTGGTAGAGCAGATTGTTTGGTACTCAGAAGACTAGTGGTTCATACCCCATGTCATCCAAACAAATCTTATCCATGATAAAAACGTTCACCAGCTCCATTCAGGTACATGTGTGTTTGGAGGTTGGTGGGTGTTTTGCTGTTCCTTCAATATGAGGTGCTGCCACAAAAATGGCTTCTTTTTTTTTTTTTTTTAGCAATTCTCAAATTTAAAAAATGATCCTGACTGAAGATTTTTACTTTGAAATTAGAAAGAACTCACAATTTGAGAGGATTTGGACATGTTAACATACCTAAAGTTCGAACTACTCGTAAAAGTTTTTGTCTGTCTGTATGTGAAGCTAAATTTTGGAACAAACTGGAAATACAATACAAGCAATTTAGAAATATTCATTGATATAAACTGTTATATAAAAATATGGTCTGGTCACAACACTGTATATAGAGAGTGGGTCTTGAATCTACATCAGTTCTAGTGTTTATGTACTCTTTTTGTTTCCTTACCATTGTTGGTGTATTGTCCATTACCACCGAGAATTATTGTCTTCTCTTCAATCATTAATATGCACTATTACTTAACATTGTTGGTATAATTATTGTGACAATGTAATGGTTATTTGTTGCCTATGGTAACGCCAATGATCCTGGTAGCTTGAGTCATTTAGTACAAATTCCTGTTCTATGGTTTTTTGCTCCAATTGTGGTCAAAATTTGTTTTCCCTATTTGTTTTGAAGGGAGCACAATTTCTATGATCCATATGGAGAAATGGGGGGTGGGATTTAGTAAGTTTGCTTCTTCCCACTTCCTTTCAGGCATGTTGAATATATATTTTTTGTTTTATAGCTATGGTCCTAACTGTGTTGTTTTCTTATTTTCTTTGTGATAAGCTGATCCGCTATGTACTGTAAGTGGTCGTCTTCTTATATTCTATGATAATATGAAATTGTATTGCCTGAAATTAATAAATAAATAAAAACAAACAAAAAAGGAAAAAAAAAGAAAGAACCAACATTCAAAAGAGGCATTACCAGACTAGTTTTGAGGGATTTTTTACTAAATGAGGGGCTGTAAATGAAGATTTTACAACTTGTTTAAAGGTATTTCTTCCTGTCTAGAGTCTCCATATTTTTTCTTTTTTCAAAAAATTTTACTAAGTGTAATTTCTTACTGCATAGAGAGATAATTTCACTTGATTATAGTCTGATTCTTCTCAATTTCAATGTTTTTTTTTTTTTACTTTTATAAAGACCACTAAATTTTGCAGTGTAGAGTCTGTGTACAGTGTAAACAAGTGGACCAAACTGCTGAAATACCAGGTGATGTTTGGGCTACCTGTCTTTCTTTTGTGCTTATTAAAGCAGGAGGGGAAACCATAAAACCCCCAGAATCCTTTGGGCCGATGTTGGCCCGCCAGTCGCAGCGTCTCCCCCATGAACCTCCGAGCGCTTTCCTCAAACTTTTGCTTCGCCAGGACTTTCACGGCCTTCTCCAACAAGTCTGGTCTCTGCTGTCTCACCAGCAGCTTGGACAGCCTCCGGTACTCCATCTTGGATCCAAAGTTGCTCTCCCACAACGGCTGCCACTCCTCCCAGTCGATGACCGCCAAACCAGAGAAGCTGGGACGCAAAAAGAGCGACAGCTGCGTCTCTGTGAGGGAAAGGTGAGCGGCGAGGTCACCGAGCTGAGGGATTCCTCCGTTCACCCTCCTACCGTCGCGGGACAGGTACGGATACTCTCCCAGGCGGTCTCGATAGAAGATGGTCATTTTCTGGAAAATGAAAACATTTTGGCTTAAAAAATCTTTTTATTCAGTTTGCTGTTTGCTTAATACTTAATCATCATCTAAATCTGCTCAAAGTTGCTTAAATACAAGTTAGGGATGGACATTTCAATACCCTCGAGTCGATACTTCGATACCAACCAGACAAAATATCAGATTTGATACTTTTTTGATTATCAAAATATCACTGTATAGATAAAAAACATGCAATTTGTTTCCACTTCTGAGAGTTTTAGGCAATGAAATGATGAAAGCAGCCAGATTCTGGTTTCTGTATCACATGATGGTGGTAGCCAATCAGATGCCATGATGCTGCTACTGTTAGTGGTGATGATGATGTTTTGTCGTTTTTTTCCCCAGTGGTTTAATGCAGGTTATTGCACATTATGTTTTCGTAAATTTATAATATTACATTTTATGTTTGAACATTTTCCACTGAATAAATTCAAACAGTCTTAACCTTTACTTAAGTCATTTGATAATTGAAAGAAGTTTTTAATCATATTTTGGTTAATTTACTCATCAATTTAAAGGGACAAGAGGCAAGATTAAGAAATAAAATTTGCGATTGGCGCTTCAGGTAACTGCAGCCACGAAAAAGGCCGTCAAGGGAGCGTGCACAAACTGAAGCTATAATGTTGTTTACTAACCTTTTTCTTCGTAGTTACACTTTTTAGTGTTTTTCAGTTGATCTGGATCGTTTGCTGGTGGCAGAAGAATCCATAACTATCACTTACAGTGTTTGAATTTACCGTGACCATCTTCTTCCTGTATATCAAAACTGTTGGGGATGCGGATGCAGTATCATTTGACGTCACATCCGCAGGGCAGCGCGGGAAATTCGGCCACCGAATTGCAGCGCTTTATGCAGCACACAGTCTGTTTAAGGCAACGGAGAGGGACGTGGGTGGGCCAGTTCTTTTTGGTTTTTAAAGCTTCATCATCCATAAGTATATAAAAAAAACAAACTGGACATGCTTGTTTATTCTTTTGTAATTCCTGCCTCTAGTCCCTTTAATATATTACTGCTTTAAAGGTACATCATGTAAGAACTACTGACATCTAGTGGTAAAAATGGGTATAGCGATGAATTCAAATGCCAGCACTGTTGTGAATGTACGGTGGCTGTCAGTGGTCAAAATTCTCCCGGACATAAAGATGTTTTCATCTGTGTGTTGATGGTCTCAGGTGTAGCTATGACTGTACAGGTAACTATTTGAAATGTCTTTTAACGCGTTACTGATCTCAAACAGTCTCTCTCATTAAACAAAGCTGGTACAGCAGTTTTAAACTTCAGAGGTTCTCACTTCACTCACATTTTGTCAATTCAGAGACACTGTAGAAAAAATAACAGCACAAAAATGGCAGCCTCCATGTACATGCACCCCCAGCAAGTAGATATAAATGACTCATTCTAAGAAAATAAACACAAAAACAGCTATTCTAATGCAGTGATTACACACCAATAGAAACACAGTTTTAAATTATATATCACATTTTTCTGGCATGATCTTTTATTTTTTACACACTGTACCTTTAAAAGCATTTCTTTTCAGTAATTCTGTTCAATTGCATTCAAGATATTAATTCAAACTAAAGTCATGTGATTTTATTGTATTGGTATTGGACTTATTGGTATTGGTATATATGGTATATTGGTATTGGTATTAATGAAAAAGTACCACAAACTACTGGCATCATATCAACAGGAAAAATTGGGGTTTTGCCCATCCCTGATATAAGTGCTTCAGAATTTAAAATAATTTCACCATCAGTTCAGCAACCATGAGATGTGTCCTCACATGAGGAATGAATCTACGCACACAGATGCGTTCTGGTGCACCTGTGAGCCATAAATCACCTGCCCCTGGAAACGCTGCTTATGGTTCTCCACAATATCAAAGTCCCCCAGGTCCAGCTGGACGCTGTGGCGTTTCCCACAGTTCTCTGTGGGCATGTTCCACACCACGATGAAGGGCCGGTCCTGCAGGATGGGAGCTGCAGCAGCCAACCGCGGACTGACAAAGACACCTGGACGGGTGGGCCTCGTCAGGCAGGTGCAGCCGAATGGAGACATGAGGAGGAGAAGGAGGAGATAAGACAGCACCATGGCTGTTCGCCCAACGATGTGTCCTTCCTGACAGGAGAGAGAGAAATTGTTCTCTGTGATTTACTGATGAGGAGCGTTCCTGCAGCTGCTCGCTGGATGCATTTACAGTTATTCTCAGGCATTGAAATGCAGGCAACAAATCTGAAATAAATGAAAATAAAGCATTCTACTAAAATCTAATTTCAAAAAACAACCCAACAATAACAAAGAAGGATTTAACATAGAGAACACACGCAACATATTCCAGTCTGAACAGAATTATCAGCACCTTTTTGATTATTTTAAATGATTTCCTCAAACGCACTGCAAAAACTCAAATCTTAGCAAGTATATTTTTCTCATTTCTAGTCAAAATATCTCATCACACTCAAAATAAGACAAAATTATTTAAAGAAAAACATTTTGGTGAGATATAAGATCTTGTTTTAACACAATGCATCTCTTTTCAAGAAATCTTATCAAGGAAATTTTGCTTGTTCCATTGGCAGATTTTTCTGCTTCTTAGATCTTATATCTCACTGAAATGTTTCTCTTTAAGTAATTTTGTCTTATTTTGAGTGTAATGAGATTTTTGACTAGAAATGAGAAAAATATACTTGCTAAGATTTGAGTTTTTGCAGTGCAGAAACAACCCATGCTTTTGAAGATGCTGCTTTCAGGAAACATAAAGAACAAAAGTGTTCATAAAGGGGGGTTAATAACTAAAAAATGCATCAAAAATGTAGAAAGTAGGGGTGCAACGATACAAAAAATTCACAGTTCGGTACATTTCGACACTTTAGTGTCACGGTTCGATATCATTTTGATACAAAAAAAATTTTATGGCTTTTTTAACCTAATATGCTTTTGTCCACAACAGCTTACCATGAGGGTCATATATAAAAGTAGTTCCAAATACCAGATCTGAATGTAGTTGAACACAGAGCTCATCATCAGAACACAACTTGTTAAAATAAATGAAAAACTCTGTATTGTTCAATATTCGATACACAGTATTCATGGTTCGATACACACCCATATGGTTCGGTTTGATACCAATACATGTATTGTTGCACCCTTAAAGCTTCTCACACACCAGATGGATATGTTTTCCACTTTATGAATCAATGTCTATGCCCAAAGTCAAAAAACGAATAATTTCCAAGACAACAAGCTGGTCACCAAAGATCTTTAAATTTTAAACACTTTCTGGCATTGTTAAAAAATTATACCACCTAAGAAATATTAAGCACAAAAACAGGGATCTTAAATTGCAGTCCTACAGGCTGTAGATGTTTCACTGCTTCAATACAGCTGACTGAAAGGAATAAATCACTCTGCAGAACTCTGTTGGATCCATTTGATTTGAATCAGGTGTGTTGGAGCAGAGAAACACCTAAAACCAGAGATCCCTGAACTATAAGGACATGGTAGTAAGAAAAAAGGGACTAAAACGCAAGTCTAAACATCATAAACATTTTCCTGTATAATCCACTATATTTGGGGGTAATTTTCCATGCTGTGGTACCCTCAGAGAAAACCAAAGTAGTGCAACAGTTTGCTTAAAGAAGATCAAATGAAGTTCATGGAGAAAATAATCCTAAAACACGGCAGAGGTTCCATCATGCTGTAGCAGATTCCACTGATGCTGAGGGGTCAGAACATCACCCACGGGTTTTACAGTTCTCTTCACTGCTGATCAGCGTCAGGAAACGAGGGACGAGGAGAAGATACTGCATCTTACAGTACACTGGAAAAAAGGATTTTGGAGGATAGTAAATATCCAAGAAAAGGATTTAGTTTTCTATTAAATATATTAATTAATGTCTGAAACTATTTAATGCTACTTACTTCTAACTACAATATGTATTCTATTTGGTCGGGATATACGATAACCTTTTTTAAAAACAGATACCGATAACCGATAAATTTCAGCTCCTAAAGGCCAATACCGATAACTGATAACCGATAACACACATACATACCTAATCTTAAAAATATCAGCTGTTGGGAGTAGTTGGTAAAGTGGTAGGAAAGTGGTTTGGAACCAGCTTGTCTCGCCTGTGAAGCAGCAGTTTTCTTTCCCCAATCGTAATATCTAAATCAGCATGTTATTGGGTCAAGTCGTCATGATATCGGACTTATCGGAATGACGTTATAATTTCCTGTTATCGGCCTGAATTATCACCTGATAATTATCGTGCACCTCTATTTGGGTAACAACTGTAGCCACATTGAAATGATCACATTTAAACCAAAGACACGAGTTCTGCCTGCATCCAGTCATGCACGTTTACCGTCAGATCATTCTCATCCATTCATATCAAGTCATTTGATTGGACAAGCCCCCGCCAGGCCAAATGTGGACTGGACACAGCAGAAATCCAGCCCAGTGATTGGACAATTCTGTGCATAATGAGCTGGAACCTGCTTCACAAAAGTGCACCAGGATGCAGTGGCCATTTTTTAAACTGTATCAATAGTGGGATGTAACACTTGTGATGAAGAGTGTAAGTCTGTATGTAATAGCACTTTTTTGTTTCATTTGATTTCATTAAAATTTGAAAACTGCAGTTTTGAACAGAGCTCCTGGTTTATCTCACTTTTGTACTGATAAAAAACTAATTTGCATCTTTACGATCCAGTAAGATGGAACTTCTGTTCATATTGTGACTACACAGTAGTAAAGTTAATGCACGCTTCAAGTTTAAAACTTTACTTGGTACCTGAATTTAAAAGGGAAACGTAGTTAGAGCAGCATGCCTCAGTTTCTTGGGCAATCCTGAAAGCATGTTCTGTTTTTTCTCCGGTAGCAGAACTGTTGAATGTGCAGTGGATACTTTTGTATTTCCATTAACTTAAAATGATACAAATTAATTTCAGTAATGAAACGTAAATGAAGACTGTGTTATGATGAGGAGGTTGTTTGTCTCTCTGTGTTGGTCCTGCAAAAGACTGGTGACCTGTCCAGGGGTAGGGGTTCCTGGTGGAGGCTCCAGCGACCCTGATCTGGACTCAGCCAGGGGTGTCCAGCTCCCTGCAGGTTTTCCTTCCCTTCCTGCTCCAACACACCTGACTCCAATGAATGAGTTACTGTGCAGAACTTCATTGGCTGTGAGATTCATTTAATTGTGTCAGGTGTGTTGGAGCAGGACGGGAAAGAAAACCTGCAGGACAGCGGACCTTGAGGACCGACTTTGGTCTAAACGGTACAGAAAATGGATGAAATGAAAATGAATGTTAGAATTTAACTTGGATGTTTCAATAATTAGATGTTTAAAAAGTAGTTAGAATTTAACTAATTCTTAAAGTGTGTTATAGCTTTTGAACTTGGGTATTATGTAATCAACAGCAGAGGTAAAAATAAACTCAAATGAAAATAGTGCAAATTGTTACATCGATTTTTTAATTTTATTCTAACAGTTACTGTTTTCGGTGTAGGACAGGAGTGTCCAAAGTCGGTCCTCGAGGGCCGGCTTCCTGCAGGAGTTTCCCTGCTGCAACATACCTGACTCTAATCAATGGGTAATTAGCAAACTTGTGCACAGCTTGATGTCGAGCTCTGCAAAAGTCACATATTGTGTTGCAGGCAGGGAACTCCTGCAGGACGCCGGCCCTCGAGGACTCTGGAGTTGATGATCTTTGAAAACATGTGACTCCACGGAAGAGTTAAAGAAAAGAGACAGTTGCAGAATCTTGAACATGTGGCAGGTGCAGAAACTGCAGAAAACATGTCAACACAGCTTTCACGTAGCAGACATGTGGAACATTCACATTCTGCAATCCTATATGATTAAAGGCAATATTTTAGATCTCTTATTCTTATTTTACTTTTGGGCTGTAACAAAAAATACTCATTGGCCATTTTTTATGTACTGTATTACACATTAAGATCTAAATAAACGCTGTTGTCAACAGCTATTAGCTAATGATTAAAATTCTGAAAGTTGATGCAAAAATAAACTCAAATCAAAGGAATATCTTATTAAACTCTTTATTTCCATAAATCTTCACCAGTCTCATCACTAACTTCATAAGACGTCAGTTTCCTGGGAGTTCAACAAGGCACATTGAAGGTAACGATTTGTTCTGCAGCCCTCTGACAGACCAGCAGTCTTTCTGTGTCTCTGCGGAGATGGACGTGGATGCATGCATGTTGAAGGTGCAGCTGATGCCGTCTTCTTTGGTTTTCTTCCATCACTCCTTTCCTGTGAATGCATGCTTACGTGCATGTGTGTTTGCTTCATTCTGTGTGTGTGTGTGGACCAATGAATGTGCTGCTGATGGTTCAACAAATGTCCTTGTGCATCCAAAAGATGGGAACTCCTTTAGCATCTCTGTAGGAAGTTTCAGTCAGAGTCTGAACCACAAGCGGCCCTGCAGACTGTGGAGGAGGAGGAGGAGGAGGGGCAGAAGGAGGTGGTGGAGGTATGGGAGGAGGAGGTGGCGGTGGAGGAGGGGCAGAAGGAGGTGGTGGAGGTATGGGAGGAGGAGGTAAAGGTGGAGGAGGGGCAGAAGGAGGTGGTGGAGGCAGGGGAGGAGGAGGTAAAGGTGGCGACGTCTCTCTGGATGCGGTGTTCTCCTGTGATAGGTGAGTTTCCATCTCTGGAAGTGATTGTCTTAGCCTGCTCGTCTCCCCCGTTGGGACTCTGGAGAAGCGGAGGAGCATCTCCATGGGAACCAATGACATCACAGCCCCCGAGCTCTGCACTGGCGCGGACAGCACGTAGCCCAGGTGGGCGTAGAAGTGCTGCTTGTCGTGGGTGGTCAGGCACAGACGCGTGAAGCCTCTGAGCTTGGCGTACCGCTCGGTCTCCTCCATCAGAGTCCGGCCGTAGCCCCTCCCCCGCTCCGCCCTGGACACAACCACCGACTCCACGAACAGGCTGCTGCTGCGACCGATGACCCGGGTCAGCCGGGCGTGCCCGAGCAGCTTCTCCGAGCCTCTGTGACCCTGCAGGAGAACGAGGCAGACGGGAAACTCTGAGCAGGACTTCTGGAGGGAGTGGACCCGGGCCGCCTGGCTTCGCTGCCACTCAGAGTTGACCAGGTCGGCACAGGGAACCAGCAGGTCTGGACGCTGGTGGACTGGGACCACGCGGACCCTCTCCGGTGGCTCAGAGTCCCCGTCTGGCTTCTCTGAGGCTTCTCCATCCGCCGTCGGGACCTTTTCCGAGTGTTTTGTCTGACAGTCTGGAGCTGGGACCGGGTCCACGTGCAGCTCATCTCTGCAGTCCAGTCGGGAATTTGAGGGTTTTATGGGCTCAGACCTGCGATGATCAGGGTTCAAGTCAGTCTTCAGCTTCTACAACTAGTGTGACAACCTGAGAAACTTCTAAGCAGACGGTCCCTCCATATTTGTGCTCAGTCTGACACACGTCTGCACAACGAGCCAAAAGACCTAAGAGCGCATTCACAAAGCTTTTCTGATCGGAATCAGAGTCCGTTTGCTCGGAAAGTCCGCTTCGTTTGGGGGGGGGGGGGTGAATGCGCGAACGGACTCTGATCCGGAACAAACAAGCGGACTTGGTCCGCCTACAAACGCAGGTCTCGGTCCAATTCAAGTGGACCAAATACAGGAAATGGACTACAAACTGCTGCTTCCTGCATTTGGGTTAGCATGGCATTGTGGGTAAAACGTTGGGCATTGTGGGTAAACGCTACGACAACAAACAAACGTGTGGGCTCCAAGTGTATCTATCTGTGGCTTGCAACCCAGGGGCGTGTCCTATGGTGGGCGTGCCCTATGGTGGGCGTGTCCTATGATGGGCGTGTCCTGTGGTGGGTGCGTCGTATAGCAGGTGGGTCTCGTTAGGTTTAGGCGAAGGGTCAGGGGTAGGGTTAGATTTTACCGTGCTCTCATAGGTCCGGTGGGCGTGTCGTAGAGTGACGTCACTTTACGACACGCTTCTGTCTTGCGAGCCACAGATAGACGACACTACATGTGGGACTCCAGTACTTTTAAAAATAGCTCGAGGTCAGATGTGGAGTGACAAGGCAGTAAAAGCTTTAATCGATATTTGGTCTGATGAAAGCATATCCTAGCTCCTCATAAGTACGCACAAAAATGATGTGTGTCGTACATGGATGTGGGGAAAAACAGAAGTTGTGAGAACCTTCTTGTTTTTATATGTCTTGTCCTGATCTATGGTGAATCCGAACGCAGCGCCACCTCTGGAGAGATTGGGAACATTATTCAAAAGGTTTGGCTTGTTTGGCTATGGTGCATCGTGAATACAATCCTGGACCGGAAACCACCCCAGCCGAGCCGAGTCCCCAATCTGACCGAGACTCGAGGACTACGCTTTCTGAATGCGCCCAAAATAACTGAGGATGCTGTCTGGGAAAACAACTTTTTGTTGTCCTGGCAGCAGTTCAGATGTGTGATCGTGCAGCATCTTCCAACCACGCTGCAAAAACTCAGATCTTACCAAGGATATTTTTCAAATTTCTAGTCAAAATATCTCATCACACTCAACATAAGACAAAATCACCTAAAGACAAACATTACAGTTAGACATAGGAACTTGTTTTAAAACCAATGCATCTTATTTCAAGAAATATTATCAAGAAAAATTTACTTGTTCCATTGGCAGAAGTCTTTTGCTTATTCCAAGAAAAAAAAAAAAAACTTTTTTTTTTTTTACTTATTTCAAAAATGGCAGTGTTTTTTGTTTGCAATAAGCAGAAAAATCTGCCAATAGAACAAGTGGAATTTTCTAGACAAGATTTCTTGAAATTAGATGCATTTGCCTTAAAACAAGTTCCTCTCCACTTCATTCCTGAGCGAGCAAATGCAGAAACGATTAATGCAATCAACTTCCTGTAAGATAGGGTAGGCATGAGTACAGTTGAGACATGCCAATTACTTGCGCATGCAGCAAGCCTTTGCTGTGATTTTTGGTGTGCGCATGCGTATTAGCATCCTTTTTGAGCGTGGGAAAATTCAGCTTTGTGTGAAGCTCCGCGGTGAACATATTCAAAAAAGAATTTTCCTACAGGTCAGATTTTAATTTTACCATGTTGCTTTCACAATGAATATCTTCCTCCCTTCATGTTACTTTTAAAGGTAACTCATATATCTGCAAACATTGTTTTGTGCAGTAAAAACTGATATATTCCACGACATTGTAGCATGTCAGGTTTTTACATAATACAGTGAAATGTGTGAGGTGGTCATCGGGGTCAGTTGAGACGCTGTACAGAACGCTATTGCTTTGCATGCTGTTCAGCAGCGCAGGATTTTAAGATTTTAACTCACAATTAGGCAAAATTAGAACAAATCAAAGTTTTTTTGTTTTCTTTTTTTTACATTTGAACAGCCTGCTACTCTGACTTGTCATTCTGTTATTATACTCTGTTATTGTGTTTACATGTGTACTGTTTGCAATATTTATTGAATAATTTGTTATTTTTTTAAATAATTTAAAAGTTTGCCTGTGCTATTGTTGAATTAAATCAAATTGAAAACTTAGTAAGGGGGGAAAAAAAGTTGTAATTGAAGTTTTTAATAGTCCATTACATTAGCAGTATAAGCTTCCCATCCATTTCAATGATATCTCAACTGTAGAGTATTTTTATTGTACTGTATGGGTACAGTTGAGACAAAAACACAAAACACAAAACAAAACAAAAATCTGTCCAGACCCTATTTAATAATAATAATAATAATAATAATACATTTTATTTAAAGCGCCTTTCAAGAAACCCAAGGACACTGTACACACCACGCAGCAAATAAAAAAAAACAAAAAAAACACAAAGAGTCAAAGTGCAATACAAAATACAGGGATAAAATAGAAAGAAAAAAACAGATAAAACGTTTAAAAAGAGAGCAGAACTGGTGCGGTTTCAGCAGATGAGGTAAATAATGTCAGAGATTGTAGGCAAGTTTGAACAGGTGAGTTTTGAGATGTGATTTAAAAAGAACAAAAGAATTGATATTACGGAGATCTGGAGGAAGGGAATTCCAGAGTTTGGGGCAGAGCAGCTAAAAGCCCTGGTCCCCTTGGTAACCAGGCGAGGGGAGGGGACAGTGAGATGGAGAGAGGAAGAAGATCTGAGGGAACGAGAGGGAACAGCAGTGTGAACAAGCGCGGATAAATATGGAGGGGCGAGATTGTGAATGGCCTTAAAGGCCAGTGGAGCTGGCCTAATTTTCGCGTGGACATGAGGAGCGAAAACTGTACTCAGTCTACTCTTCCGGAAATAGCGCTTCGCCATTGACTCACAGTGTAAGATGTAGTTTCGGCTAGTGGTTTAGTCGAACATTTAAACAAGAATATTCTTAACATTTCTAAACAATTTCCCCCCCCAAGAATGTATTTGAACAGTTTGGGAACACGTCGCACGGGTCGTGGTTGTACTAACAACCAGAAAAAGTTACATTTGTGGCTACAAGAGCGATGGTAGAACGTACAGAGAGAGAGAGAGAGAGAGGCTGCAGGGCTCCAGATTGCGACGTGGTGGTTGAATTTTAGGACTAAAACTATCATCTACTTAAATAAGATTGTATACCACCTCTTTCAAACCAACCTTATTCTTATGTATTACTCTGCTCCCCGTCTCTGGAATTCCCTCCCTCCCGATCTCCGTACTGCAGATTCCTTCCCTCTCTTCAAAACCAGACCTAAAAATCATCTGTACAGACGTCTGATTCCACCTAATTCCATGTACATCAACCCAATGTTGTTTTCTGTGTTCTGCTTACTGTTTTAGTTTATTGTTTTTAAAGTTTTGTATGCTTTTGCAGTGTCCCTTGGTGCTCTGATAAGGTATCTGTCAAATAAAATGTATTTACTACTATTATTATTATTATTAGGGATGCAAAATATTGGAGTTTTGGCCGATATCCAATATGCCGATATTTTAAAACTCATGTGGCCGATAACCGATATCGATACCGATATCAAAACTGAAAAAAATAAGCAGTCATTGCAAATAGCAGCTTTGTTATCTGTTTCCAACACTTTGAAAAAATAGGGGTGGGAAACAAACACTGCAAAATCATATTTTCACATGCTAGTATCAAATCAATATTTAAAAACGCAGTATCTATCTATTTTACTTACAAAATATTGGGAGATGTCATCGTTCTGTTACAAAATCTCACCATATTTTGTGAATTCTTGAGAGATGTAACAGAATGATGAAATATCGCGAGATTTTGTCAGTAAAATAGATCCATACCTTGTTTTTAAATGTTAATATGATATCAGCATATGAAAATATCGCAATATTTCAGAGTATTGATATTTTTTCCCACCCCTAGTCTTTAAAAGTTTTTAAGTCTGTAAAAAAGAAGTTTTTGAAGAAGAAGAAGTTTTTTTTTTTTTTTTTTTAAATGGAGTAGCCTGAACATCTGTCATGCAAATAAACACCGGTTCCGGTCGAACCGGAAGTTGGTTGCATATTTCACGCAAGGGCTCATGGGGCATAGGAATAAGGTGGATATCTCACTGAAATGTTTCTCTTTAGGTGATTTTGTCTTATTTTAAGTGCGATGAGATATTTTGACCAGAATTTAGAAAAATATACTTGGTAGTATTTGAGTTTTTGCAGTGTAAGATCTGTCTCTGCTATAACAGGAGACACTTGCAGGAAGCTAAATCTAGACTGCTGATCTCCTTCTAATCTTCAAGCTTTACATTTTGACCTTCACTATCTGTCTCCAGTTTCTCTCACAGATGATCATCCTAAAAAATAAAAGAATCTAAATCCAGTTTAGATTAAGTTTTGGTAAATACAGCATATCGGGTGAATGGTAGCCTAAATTGGATTTAGGTCGCTAATATGCCAACAAAGGTCACTGAATCATAGCAGCCCACTCTCTAGTATATCTACATACATAAAATGCAAATATTAATTCCCCAATCAGGTTTAATAAAGTAGAAATGACTAATTATTATTAATAAATGAGTATCTGTTGGTGGAATCAGAGAAATGTGGTCAACTTCTCTTTGTACAAAATACAGCACACTGTGATAACATCAAAACTGCACATTAGACACCATCACATCAAATAAACCCCACTTCAAAATCTCTCCATCAACCTGTTATGACAACGCAACATAACTGCAACTATCTTTTGTGTATCAACTTCTAAATATTAGAGGTACTTTTGAAATATTTGCACCACTTGTGGGGAAGACATGGCTTAAAGTTTCCACCCTTCAGAACAGCTGGAGTCGCACTGCCAGACCGGGCTGTACAGTCTTCCTCAAAATTATTTAAACCCTCTCATTAAATAAGGGGGAAAAAAATCAGCCGTCAATTAAATAAGTTTAAATTAAACTAAATATTAATAAATAAAACTTTTTAGGAAAATAATGACATTGATTTTGAATTGTGGTTTAACAGAAATATTAAAAACAAACAAAAAATGGAACAAGTAAACAAGCATGATGGAGCTTCTGAATTAAAATTTTGTTGATCCACACTTTGAGTCAATCACTGCAATCAGGTGTTTTCTGGAGCATCCAATCAGACGTCTGCACCTGCTGATAGGTATGTTGGTCCACTGTTGATAAGCAAGGTGCTCCGATTTGTCTGGGACAGTTTTCTTTTCTTCTTTTTAAATTATTCTTTTCAACAACAATTCAAAAGCAATATTTTATTTCACTAAACTATAATTTTATCCTTTTTTTCAGTTTCTTGTAATTTGAATATCTATTGTGAATCTGGTCTTTAACTGGAGGGTATGAATAATTTTGAGGACGATTTTATCTATACTGATACCAATACTTGTCAATACTGATGTTTATCTATACTCTTATTGATTCTATAATGTAAATCAGGGTAAACAATAAAGAAATTTGTTCAGACAGTGTTGAACGTGGATGTGAAGGCAGGTGAAGGACAGCTGAGAGTATAAGAGGAAGTGTGTCTTACTCCATCACCACGATTACGTGACAGCGTCATGATTGCGCTACAGTTAAGTAGATGCTCAGAAAGTGTCGATAACGGTCCAGAATCTTAACGATACCAGGTCATCGTTAAGGTTAGGAACCAGTACCGAACAATACCAGTACTGGGTACACATCCTGACCTGCCGCCTCTACAGAAAACATCTTCTAAATGAGAAAACCCTCCTCTGATCAGGAAAAGCTGACTTTTTTTTTTTTTTTTTTTAGATAATTTTAACTTTATTTCAAGAAGGTTAAGACATATGAAAGCGCTGGTTGTACAAAGAAATGCTTCTTTTCCATTTTTGTGCCTACTGTGTAATTATAACATAAGGCTGAGGATAAAAAGGCGCCTGATTCAGATATATAAGCTGTCATTTTCAGCTTGTTCTGCCTGTAATTCTGTGCAATTTACCACATCATGCTATTTTGAGCTGAACCCAAATGGATTTAATGTGTGCCCAGCGTGACGAAAATTAATATACTGGTGAAAATTACCTTAATAAATTCCTATTAAGTGCATTAATAGATCTTTCATCCGTTCAGATTCAAATCTATCACAGTTTATATGGTGATTCCCAAAGCAAGACATATAACAACTCATACATACTGTAAGTCTCTATTTAGGAATGTCAAAGTGCTGTTCAGCTGATTTCAGGAGAATTTAAAAAAAAAAACATTTTCTAGCTGTAAAAACTGCTGCCATCATTGTTAATGGGGAAGTAGTAGTAGAACACATTTTGTCACACAGTTGCATAAAAAAGCTGAGCTGTTTCTCAGTAAGTGCAGCCTTCATCTTCAAATTACCATCCTGACCCAGCAGCGATGGATTTTCTTACTGGTCATTTATATTAATATAAAAGTTATATTCAGATACTAAAAAGCCTTCTGTCGCCTCAGTTTCTGATGTTAGTGGAGCATAATGTCAAAAGATGCCACGTTTTCAATAAGGAATTGAGCCAAGAGTCACACTGTTACAATCGATGTTACCATCAAGCACCAAAAACGGTCGAAAGCGGATCCATGCAGCTTATTAGAAGCAGAACGACAGAGACGAGTGAGTCTGATAAAGAAGATGAATAAAGATCCAAAGAGCCTTAAACAAAAGATGTCAAATAAGAAACAGATGACAGATAATTCTGACTCACCGGCAGGGAGAGAAGAGATGAACCTAACAGCTGACTGTGTAAGTTATGGGCTTGTCACAGCCTACACAACACAGTCCTGCAACAGGAAACTGGTAGATGACTGATCATTTCACAAAAAACAGAAGAAGAACTGCCCTTCACCAGAGTGACACTTTGTATATTACCTTTAACTAAAAAAAGATATATATATATATATATATATATATATATATATATATATATATATATATATATATAAAAATCCCATGATTCAGTTGTTGCCACATTTTCATCTTTATCTTAATATTTTCACATTTAATTTCCTATCTGTGCTGCCATGTTGGCACTGTTGTCCGAATAGAAGTGTTTTAATTCAATAGTTGGGTATTATTGGCCATTTTCAGCTCTAAATAAAGCATCACTGCAACATCTGAAGAAAACTTACTCTTTAAGCTACTCTTTAGCCATTAGGGATGGATATATTGATACTCTGGAGTCGGTACTTTGATACCAGCCAGACAATATATTAAATTCGATACTTTTTAGAGCATCGAGATACCACTGTTACAGACACAAAGCATGCTATTTATTTTCACTTCTGAGATAATTAGGCAATGAAATGATGAAACCAACCAGATTGTAGCCTCTGTGTCACAAGATTGTGGTAGTCTATCAGATATAGTGATGATGATGATGATATTTTGGTATTTTCAGTGGTTTAATGCAGGTTATTGCACATTATGTTTTGGTATATTTATATTACCATTACATTTTATATTTGAACATTTTCCACTGAATACATTTAAATAATCTTAACCTGCATTTAAGTTATTTGACGATTGAAAGAAGTTTTTTTTACATCTCATTTTTGCTTAATTTACTCATCAATATAATTTATTGTTTTAAAAGCCTTTATTTTTAGTCTTTCTGTTCTTAAGTTTTACGTATTTTTGATATTGCCCTCTCCAAGATATTACTACAAACTGTACAATAATTGGATTTTCTTGAAGGGGCAGAAAGAATTGGTATCGACACCAACAGGATAAGTTTTGATATTGTCCCTTCCTAGCAGCCATGCCCCACTACTCTGAAAGAATTTGCGAGTGCACGTGTATCTCAAACGTCACAATGCACCCTTTACGTTACCATCTCATATATACGTGCTTTGTCTTTCGTCGCTCATTTTATTTTCACATAGAAGGAAGCCCCGCGTAACAGGGCATCAAAAAATTGGGTTATACTCTTATTGTTCCTCTCCACGGAAATCTTTAGTAAAAGGCGAAAGATTTATACGATCTGAAGAGAAACAAGAGTTGTCTACCCTTTCAATGATGAAAGGTACTATTTAGATCCGCGACATCGTGTCCTCTATGACGGTTTAGTTTCACAGACGTACTTACATAGTCATTTGAACATAACTAATTACACAGGATATGTAATAAAAAAACTGATAAAAGCATACAACTATATTTTTTGTTTAATAGTTTAAAATTGAAAAAAGTTTAAGCACTGAACGCTCGCTATGCATTGTGGGAACATGGCGACGACAGCCACGCCTTTTACTTGAGAGAATTCGTTGTATTATTTGAAAAAAACGAACAAAAAGTTTTCAAGTTTCAAATAAACTAAAAAATGTTTTCTTTTTTTCCCGAGACAGTGGCTATTAATCCAACTTTGAATAAACTTTGGATGTCGATCTAAAAAGGAGAAAGAAACGGTCCTACACGAAGCGCTCATGCGCAGTAGATTCAAGGAAGCTGCATCAGTAGAAGCCGGCTAGACTTCAGATTTGTAAATATGAAATGTTTCCAAGATTTTTAAGATTTTTAAGCGGCCTCCATTGACTTGTTTTTTGTGGCTTACTTAAAAACAACTTTTAGGCTACACTTGTGTACAATGCTCTCTGGGTAAACGTAACTTGGTGATTGTTCCATTACATTTTCCTAGATTAACAGGAAGTTTTTCTCAGTATTTGGAAGTATCGGAGGGGCAGTCCTGTCAGGAAAAGTCTTACCCTGCGGACTGCAATTGTGTTTACATCGTAATATGCATTTGAAGGTATAGTTAGATTTTATATTTTCTTATTTGAGCATTTTCCTTATGTGTCTAATGGGGGATATAAACCATGTAACAGTTCAGTCTGTGAAAACGTTCATTTCTTGAAGTTTAAATAGTCATTTAAACTATTATATCGACCAACTCCTTCTCGGATCCTGATAAGTATAACATCGTAATAATGGGCAGACAAAGTACACATACACACTGTTTATATTATCTCGGGCTTTCTTTGCTTCCACTTCCATGTAAGGTAAGAGTACAAATATTAGCAGCTGCATGCGTCTCAGACTGTTTGCTTATTCTCTGCTTCAAACTTGGCATCCAGAGCAGTGCTGTCAACCACACATTAGAGCAAACACTTGTTAAAACACCTGTTTAACAGCAAAACTGTGCTCCCTTACCACGCTGTAATGTTACCTACATTTTTAGTCTCGCGGTTACAAACCGGTGCGCGTCCTCCTGTAAAAGCCACGGGTTTAACTCCCAGCTGATCTGCGGTCAGCTCTGTTTTCTCGCTATAATGATACAACAGCAGATAGCGGTTATCGGTGTCTGATCCGGTGACAGTTTCTATCCGTCAAACACGGACAGCTTTGCAATGGGAGGAAATGTGACTGGAGAACTACTCTCACATATCTCATCACTGCCCTCCAGCGGATGGGAGTGGTATTACACCGTGTAAACGCGACTGTAGGGGAACATTAGAGTAGATTTGAGTTGAAAGTGCCTAAGAACAAACTAGTTAAGTTGCCTTAACAGAATATGATTTGTAGGATTTTTTTAAAAACTTTTCCTGAAACTCAAGAGGTTTCTGGGTATCACAATTATTGACTTTCTGATTGGCTACACACTCAAACAAGACCACTTTCTCAGTCCCTTACTGTGCGTTCCTCTGGTGTATCCAGACAGATGAGGATATTCCTCAGGGATGACAGGACATGTAGGAGGAAAACTAAATTTATCCATAATAGCAGTACTGAAATGTAAGTGTGACTAAAGAGACTGACTTTATAAAGATCAGAAAACACCCCAATTCAAATTTCCGTCCATGGATTACCTGTTGAAGTTGTGCATAATTTATATTTCTTCCACTTTAAAAATGTACCACAGGAGGAGATAGTAGACTAGAAATGCACCGATCTGAAAACTGAATCGGATATCGGCTCCGATACAGATTTATTAGCTGGATCAGACATCGGATGAAAGAAGCCGATCCAGCATTCTGACCCAGTCATTTCTTTTTGAATTAATATACACACAGCAATAGTTACAGCAATCTAGTCACTTCAATTCTACATTTGCAGCACCAGTTATGTAATCACACAGAGCAGAAAAGTGTTATTTTTCCAACTTATGTAATTTACATTTGTGTTAATTTGCAACTTTTTAAAACAAGGTTAAATGTTTATGTCAAGCTTGATGGCTTCAATCATATGACAAGGTATACACGTCATTCATTCCACAGTAGTATCTGATCGGTATCGGCCGATACGCTCCGTTATCAGTATCACCTTGGATTGGAAAAACTGGATCGGTGCATCTCTAGTACAGACTGAGGCAAATATCCTGACACAAGTATAAAAACTACTACTGTGCAGCATTTTGGCTCCATAATAAATGAAATCATTGTACATATATGTAGTTTATGCTGCTCAATATGAAAGAAAAAAAAGCAGTTTTTATGCATTTTTAACTGCCATAGTAATGCTGGACTTTAACCGCTACTAAAAGCTTAAAAAAAATGATGTCACCTTTCTCAAAATTGCATGCACATACAGAGGATGAATGCAAACAAAGTAAAGTCCTGAAGAGAACCTTACAATACCAACTAAAATCTAATAAACAAAAACACGCTCAATTAAAACTGCTGATACTTAATGGGAGTTACAACAAAAGAGCAAAAACAAAGAAAAAAACAGGCAAGACTTTTACCAAAATGTTCACTTTATTTTAAGTTTTTCTTAAATCCAGGACAACTCATTCAAGGATAATCAAGGAGAATTAAGCACTAATATGTTTATTAGATTTTTTTTTTCAGTTTTTACATTTTATAAGAGATGGATGGTGAATTTTTATCAAGAACTGGTCAAAGTAAAACAAAAAAGAAATGAATATATAATAACAATACATTAATAATTAATTCAGTACAATGAAGCGTGGCGTCAATGACATAACAATGGCCCAGAAAATGTGGGGTTATTGTTTTAAACTGCTTCCTCTGTGGTACTGCAATAATCACCAGCACTAACTCAACTCAACCAACAACTGTAGAGGAAGAAAACGGAGCGCGCTCACAAAGTTGTGCACCCCAGCTTCCCAAAGAGGAAACACTTTTATTTAAATAATATTTTTATCAAAGCTTCTGTTTTTGTCTTCATAAAATGTTTCTAAAACTTATCTGTCTTCTTTAAATTTCCTTTTTTTTTGTACTTTTTTTTGTTTGTTTTTCTGAGAGCTTTTTGAAGTTTTCTGTCTCGGCTGTGTGTTTTGCGAGTGTGGTTGTGTTTTTCAGCATCTGTACCTGTAACCCTGTGTGTGCCTTTGTGTTGATGTGTCCTTGGCTGAGGCATGGAACAACTCAGAGTTGTTCAAGTGCTCACGTGAATGTAAAGCCTGCACACATGAAGCATGAGGATGTGTTTTCAAATGTGTGGAAGGAGTGCGTGCGTACTTGATGTCCTTACGCTGCTTTACCTGTATTAAGGTCACCGCAGCAAAGACATTCATACTGAGAGGTTGAAGCTGGCTCAAGCTATGAGGCGTGTGGCCTTTAGCTGACTGTGTGTGTGTGTGTGTGTGTGTTCTAACCAAAGTCAGATTATCAAGGAATTTGTTGAGCTAGTATGTGCTCCAGAGTGAGCAGACTAGGTGAGGTGTGCAGCTCTGTGCCTACTACAGGTGTCTGTGACAAGGTGAGTGTGTTCAGACTTGTAATGATTCATGTTCCTGCAGGTGAGCCAAGTACAATTTCCCATGCTTTTGCACCATCTGTGTAAAGCTTATGAGTCCTTATAGCCACTGCATGATGTGGGGGAGGACATATGTGTGTGTATATATGTATATGTGTATGTAAAAGAAGGCACGGAGGGTGGTGTGGGAGGCTCAGTCTCTCAGGTCCATGCTGGAGCCGAACAGAGCCACCAGCTGCTCCTCATAGTGGGCGATGTTCCTCTTCATGATCTCTTTACAGGAGCCCAGGAGGCGCTCGAACGCCTGCACGTCTATTACTGCAGAGACACGTTAAATAAAATTCATTTCAGGCTTTCAGGTATTAGACATGTTACAGATCCAAACAATAACCAGTTATGTTTCACATATGGGTCAAATTCACACCAACTCTCTTCAGATTCTAGTTTTTCTTTCACAGAAAATACAAAGTCAATTACATTTTCTGGCCCTTAAAGGGATACCGTGTAACTTTTGACCCAAACATTGGCCTAATACAAGCAATAATCAATTTCTGGGGTCAATATACAGCACTTGACACTTGGGATGTAACAATAACCGATAAAAACGATAAACCGGAATATAATCAGGGTTCTTACAGGTTTTAGGGAGTTAAATTTAGGACCTTTTAAAGACCTTTTAAGACCTTTACAAATCAAATTTATGATCAACATGATCAAGGTCTCTAATAAGAGACCTTCGAATAATCCCAGAAATTCAAAATAGGGGTGGGACTTGAATTTAAAAAAAAAAAAAATTACAGGGTTTGTAAATTATCCATCTTGATTAATCACATAACTAATTGCCCCCAAAAGTAATTTTTTTTAAAAAAAGGATTTCAGTGAACAACTGAATCAAATAATAGACACAGACAGTATTGTTAACTCAAGCGCTACTCAAAAAAAATGCATTCAATTGTATTTCAATTTAAAAAAAGAAAAAAATAGAAATAGAAGTTGAAAATATCGCTTGTAGCTATCTGAACCTTTCAGAAAGACGGACAGAATCAAGTTCTGGTATATTGTTCTATGTGGTCAATGCCCCTCAGGAATGAATAAAAGTGGAAAAATTATGACTTGTCTAGATCAAATTTAAAGGATAACCTTTTTTTTTTTTCAACCTGGACCTTATTTCTAGGAGTTTATACGTGCATTTACTCACGGGTAAAATTTTGTACCACTTTGACTCCTTCAGAAGATATTACGTTGAGCCGCCCTCTGGCGTACATCCATATAATGGGAGAGATGGGGCAGGGTCTCTATAAGGCATTATCTGCAGCAAAACTCCTTCATTTCACCAATATTTTTAGTAGAACGAACAAACAATCAAACACTATTGTCCTGTGAGTTCAGAGTTTTGCGAATTGTGGTTTTATGTTGTCTGGGTAGCAAGCTGCTGATCTCAGCTACTGTACACTACGGAAGCAAATTTTCATACTGTTACATGCCTACTAGACGCATGTCAATGCTCTGAGGGGGCTGCCCTACTTAAAAACCAGACTTTGTAACTTCATGATTCTAAGACACGGATAAGACTGTTTAGTTTTGCGACGGTTGTGTGGCCTGTGTGAAGTTTTTTTTTTTTTTTTTTTAATTGATTTGCACATTCTTGGAAAAAAAAAACCTAACATAAAAGAAACAAATATATTACATGTGCAGGTCAGGTAGAAACCCATTACAGGCTTATTCAAAAACCCCACCTAGGAAAATCAAAATAAAATTAAAATAATAACAGTAATAAAAACTAACAATGCAGAGTGAAATGTCAACAAAAGACAAAGAATCAGTTAATAAGTTAGAGGTTTAAAGCCCCTAGTTACACAGTGTCCCTTTAAAGAATTCAAAAGGTCTACCTGAATTAATTTTTTGGTTATGAATTTGCCCCTGAGGCAAAATGAACCATTTTCCTATTAACAGGGAGACACCACGCCTTTTTTTTGTTGTTTTTTTTTTAATCACCAGGTCAATTTTGAGATTTTCATTTTTTCCCTCCTTCAATATGTTTTCTTCCAGACTAGTGTAAAAAACAAAAAACAAAAAAAAAAACATCCAAAATAAACATTTTATGGGTTTATTTCATGACGCTTTGTCTGATGCACCCAAATCCCATAAAAATGCAGCGAAAGTTGCTGTTGTCTCAAAATGAGTTTTTCTCTTATTCCGGGTAAAAATCTCCACTTCAGGAGCACTTACAGAAACCAAACTTTCACGTTTTGCTCCTGACTGTATTCTTAAAGTTTTTACTGAAGGATTTTTTGATATCTCATTTACAACCTGATTTATAGAACATTTCATCCCAAAAAATATGCCAAAAAATGAGTTTTTTCTGGTTGTTGTCAGTATATTCTTAATTGTGAAATGATATCCAAAATCCCCTCTGTAGAAACTTTTGGCTTTAATATGTGAACAAAATTTCAAAGGAACTTTGAACCTGTTTTAATCCTGTGTTTAGACTTTTTTCCTAGAAATGTATGCAAATTAGCTCATTTTTGGCAATATAACACCTCATTTGCATATCTAAACATAACATTTCAGAAAACTTGCAATACAAAAAATGATAACCCTAATATGAGGAATAAACCAGGAAAGTTTCATGGTGATAACTTTGCCTGTAGTGTCTCTGTCTTAATTCAAACATCATTCAGTCTTTTTTTTCACTAAACTGGGTTGAAATTATATTTTGCATCCATGTCTGCAGAGACTGGGCATACTCAGCTGTGACCAACTCATTGATGTATTTCTCTAAGCCTCTTCATTTCCAGTTTTCATTGATGCCAGGAATGAAACAATCCTAGTGAAGCAGAAGCTGGAGTACGATTGAACAACATGTCAAAGATTTCAGAAAAGAGCCTCCTTTTGGCCAAATGGACTGCATACTTTTCCATGATATTCCAAAGTGTTCCTAGTACGTAGCCTCTGATTCACACGGCTGAAACTGGGATGGCTGAGCCGAGTTGACCTACAAAACACTAGAGTACTCCGTCATTCTATATATGGTCAAAGATTCCTGAGTCCCAGAGGATTCCTAATTCAATGCTGGGAATGTGGTAAGACACATGGCTTTTCCCAAGAGTCTTTAAACATTAATGGAGCAATATTGATGGGTTGGGAGGACGTGTGTAGAGCAGAATGATTAAGATAGGTCAAGTCAGAAAAGCTGAGCTCAGTTTAAAGCCCTGCTTGAATACAAAACTCCTCTTTCAGAAGAAGAAATTAGAAATAACTTGACTCAGTGGTGAAATATTTTCTATAAGCCCATCTTCTTCAGATTTACAAGAGAATTAATGCAGAAGAAGTCCCAAAGTGACCTAAAGGGAGCTAGTAAATCTTACTTGTTTGTGAGAATGAGAGAATAAATGCTACAGTGTGTCTGGATGACATCTCTGCAGGAAAACAGTGATTCTACCTGCTACTGAGGAGCAGACAATAGGGGGACACAGTGCAAGGCCCGACACATCAAAAACAAAACAACCTTTATGATTACATAAATAAAAACTACCTGGAAAATTAAACAAATGAACCAGAGGTGACAGAAGAACAACAGCCATTAAAATCCTGTTGAGTGAAGAGCTGCTCATCCACTTTGGAGCCTAAATTAGAGCTCCACCTTTAAAGTTAACAACTAAAAGCGAAAAGATAATGGTGAACGGTCGAACACCAACCAAGAATCAACCACAACTCAAATGCCATTTGATAACAGATGATATCAGTTTCATTTAACCATTCCCAAGGTTTCAATAAAAGCTAAAAACTGGCTTCAAAACAGAATTTGTTGAGCAATGTGCGACTAACTTTAACTCTGATTTTTGAAACACATCTGACTGCACGACCAGTTTTCTTGCCTGTATTCATTAGCAATGAGACTGATTTGTGTTTAATATGCATCCAAGTGTACTTTGTCTCACCCAAACACTTGACATCTCCCACTGCGTAGGCCGAGGCAGCCCGGGGCTTGTTAGTGACCAAGGCCAGCTCCCCAAAGTACTGACCCCTGCTACAGCGCGTTATCTCCACCTCCGCATTATCTGCATGGTCGGCCTTCGTCTGCAGGGAGGGAGCAGAGCAGAGAACAAGATGAAAGGTTAGGAGCCCCTGAGTGCCTCCTGTTCTCCCCCCAGCGAGAGGCACTCAGCGGCTGAGGAGACGACTGCGATTCCGGCTGTTGCTAAGCAGAAACCAGGAAACACTTTTCCACACTGGTGGATCTTAATGGCTCGTGTGGGTTGTCATTGTCCAAATGTGCTGAACAGAAACGAGCTGGTGGGAATTATAATCAGAGCCTGCTCTCCAATAAAAACAGTTTTGCATCGTTCATCAGGATATGAAAATATACAGCTGTGGAAAATTAAATGAAGGCGGTGAGGATGTGCATCTTACTTTACTCTTCATCATGATTTTGACCTCCCCAGATTCTACAATGTAGAAGCAGTCGGCCTTGTCACCCTGAGAATACACACAACACACACTTAGACATCCAATGAAAATATACTTGTGTGTCACGAGTGGAAACTTGGAACGACACACACCTGTGTGATGATGCGCTCGGCATCTGAGAACTGCTTCATTCCTAATACGTCCACTATTTTCATTCTCTCTGTTGCCTGGACGGAGGAAAACAAGGAAAGGGAGGTCAATGAAAGAAAACACGGAGAGAAAACCGGAACTGTGGGAGCAGTGAGGGGTGTGTCGGTGATGACTCATGCCGATTCCCGCCACGTAAACTCCTCTTTCAGCTCCAAACCATGTTCTGGTTGCTCAGTTTACGGTAAACAAACCCAAACAAATTAACAATCAATACTTAACTTCAGTTACATACAGTTGAGCTTGGACATTTTGTTTCTTGAAAATGACAAAACTTAGATTTATTAAACTGATACTTTGCTTTGATTTGTATAATTCAAACAGACACCTACGAGTAATTACCTCAGGATTTTGTGGCTAATCTAAAGCCTTAGCTCACCTCCAGTGTTTTAAGTAAGGGCACAGACTCAATGAAAGACTCGTACATCCTCCTCTTCTTGGCATTGTTCTTTACAATGAGTCTACGAAATGTAGCACGGTCCTACAGAAGAAAAAACAAAACACAAAGATCAAGTAAGCAAATGCATCCTAAAGGCAGACACCCACCATGTCTGATTGTTGTATTCAGTTTGGCCACTGGGGGGCGCTGCAGCAGCACAAAGCATCAGCGCAGACTGAATCCATTCATAGATTACAGGACTCCATTCTTAACATGTCTGAGCATCGCAGCTCACTGCCCTGTTCCCTAAACCCACAGTACATCCCTCAAACATCTTGAGATGGAGAAAGGATTTTCTACCCTTACTGAAAACAACAAAGGATTGTGAAAATGCAAGTTAACAGAAAATACACCTCTGTGACTGACTTTTAATAATCCAATAACACATAACTGATTCTGTTGTGTGTATTATCTGATTCGTGTGCTTACCAGGCCCCATAGTGCTCCGTCCTCGGTGGCTACGATGGTGGCGGCGCGCGGCGTGTTGTACATGAGCGCCAGCTCGCCAAAGCTGCCCTTATTGTCATACTGACCCACACACATTCCTTTTACCACAATGTCATACACACCCCTGCAGAGAAGGAGAGTGAGGACGAGTTAGAAAAAGAGAGAGTGGAATATGTGTTGTTTACTGACCTACAGCTTGCTGTAAATAATTATCCAGCACAGATCATCTGTAGCTCCTGGATAGGACCGTGTTTATTCAGCATCATATCACAGATGAAAACACGTTGATTTGTGGAAAGTGTTGTGCACCTGCATGTCTAACAAAAATGTTTTCATTTCTATTTTACTGGTACCTTTTCAATTCATAAAAAGTACAAATTAAACAGGGAGAAAATTAAAATAGGAGTGCACACTTGGTTAATATAAGAGTAATACTTGAGCAGAGCAGCTCTGTCCTCCCTCCCGCCCTCCTCCTCTCTGTATGAGGATTATACATGGGGATGGTAATTTGTATTGCTGCTGATTGGTCGGATTAACCAGTCACTTTGTAGGATAGCCTGTCCTCTCATTGGCCACAGAGAGAGGAGTATTAGCTTGCTTTGACTGGATTACTGTGACCATGGGGAGGGTGACCACTTGTGCCGTCAGTTAGCTTTAGCTGGGAAGACTATTTACACACGACTGTTGTACTGAGCTGCTCACACTCTATTCAGCACAGAAAGCAGGTGTGAAAGCTGCGACTGGTGATAAATTTCACTCAGTAAATCTACTCCAGGCAGTGGAAGGAGGCCCAAGATTTTAATAGCCACTTCTTTTACTTGAATGAAACAACTCAGCCATCATCAATCGACTGGAATGAAGTTCAGCCAGTCACATGTGCTCTGCTGTGGTGAAGGATGGCGGTAGGAGGACATGTGGATGTTTCCTGCATCACTGATGACAAGCGCTGATATTAAAGGATTTCATGTCTAGTCAAGTCTTGGCCAGTTCCTTGGCATTTATGGAGCATATGGTGATATGAAACTGAAATAAAGAAGCCAAATGCATGGTTTATTCTTACTTTAACAAAAAATATAAATATTTGACTTTTTAAACTGTCTCACATCTTGCATGCCACTCCCATAATGTTTCTTCGTTTCTTTTCCCTTGAGTGTTTATGGAGGACTTGCAGTTACTTCCCGTCTATTACGTCTTAGAGCAGGACTGTTTACTTTTCAGTGAAGTGTGCTCTTGCCAAATGGTAGCACACAGGCCGGCTAGACACAGAAAAACCCTAAAGACTATTTAGACTCGGCTGACAGCAGAGACGACCTAATCTTCTTTAAAGTTGTAGAGCAAAAATACGCTAGAAAATATGGCTCAGCGACTTAATAAAAAAAAGAAATAGGAAACATTTTAACAATGCGTTACTGTATTCTTTCTTTTCCTGCTTTTCTCTTTTGTTAATTCCACAGCTCTGTATGCATGTTAACATCCCACCCTGTGGATGACATTAACCTCCACTTAAGAGTTTGTACAGGCCACAGAAAACCCTGGGATAATATATGATCAGGCAGGCGTGCTGCTCTTAAAGGTCATTCTGTGTCTCGCACAGAGAGAAGGAGCATGTTGATGTTGTGTTAGAAAGTGTGTAAGCAGATGGAGAGATAGTGCACAAGTGGAGCTAAAACATTGTACTGACTGATATGTCGAGCCAGGAATGAATAGAGGCAAACAATGACCAGCCCCCAGCCAAACACCACTAAATCGGTTTTCTCTGAAGTGGAGGAGGCTAAAGACTGAGACACATTTTTAGAGAAGGCCGTCACTTACAGTACGCAGGTTTCGTTACGAACAAAAGACAGAAATGTTCACACCTTTCACTGCAGCTTAGTTTAAAGTACGTAACAATAACTGATCAAAAGATAAACTTTGATATAATTTCTGAGGGTTAGTATTACTGTTTAAGGTTTTAATTATTGTAAAATCGTGATTATTGCACTTTAAAAAACTGCAGCAGTCCTACAGACACAGTTTGCAATGTTTGGCCTCTGAAAACATGAAGGAAGCCACCTGCATGGACAGCTCTGGAGATTTTTCCCCTCTAAAAAAGGACAAACTTCTCTCTCTCTCTCTCTCTCATATCTCTCTCGCTCTCTCTCTCTCTATATATATAGATAGATAGATAGATATACACACACACACACACACACACACACACAGTCGTCCTCATAATTATTCATGCCCTCCAATTAAAGTAGGAAAAAAATCATTTGGGAGTTAAATAAGTTGAAATCGACAAAAGCAATAAATAAAAAAAATTCTATGATCATGACGTTGATTTTGAATTTTCGTTTGAAAGAAATATTTAAAACAAACATAAAAAATAAAAGTAAACAAGCATGATGGCTCCAAAAACTAAAATTTTGTTGTGCAACACCTTGAGGCAATCACTGCAATCAGGTGTTTTCTCTACTGTTCAAAAAGACTTCCACACCTGTTGACAGGTATTTTGGTCCACTGTTCATGGAAAAGGTACTCTGAATGTGTCTGACAGTTTTTTTTTTTTTAAATTTTATTATTATGAATATTTTCAACCACAATTCAAAAGGAATATTTAATTTGACTAAATTATAATTTTGCAAATTTTTATTTATTATTAGTTACTTTAGTTTTTTGTTATACGAGTTACTATTGTGAATTTAGTCTTTTCTTTAATTGGAGGATATAAATAATTTTGAGGATGGCTGTATATATAGAAAGAGTATAAATATAATTTATATAATAAATAAATATATTTTTTACAAGTTTAATGTTTTTGTAAAAAATATATATATATATATATATATATATATATATTTTATTTTTTTTTTCACAAGGGAACCATTTCTTTTTACATGTTTATTTGAAATGCTTTGTTCTTGTTCATTTTTAAAAAGTTGCCAAAATTACTTTTCATTGCATCCTTCATTATATTAATTTGGGAATCAAATGCAGTATCGGCCCCATCAGGTTGTATCAGCTGTCTGCTGTTGAGAAAATATTAGTATCGGCCTTAAAAAATCTGTATCGGTTGATCCCTAATTTTAATGTTTCTGCCACATTAATATAGAAGTGTTGCTTATGGACATTTTCCTATTTAAGGTACGGTACATGAAACAGTGTCCTTTCTGTACCAGTTCTTCTGAAATCTGTAAAACTAGCTCTTGATTTGGACAAAGTGTAGTTTCTCCTTATAGCCATAAAATGCCATCTTTAATGCTTATTTGTAAGTTTGATATTTACATGTTATTTTCATGTTTCTTCCCCACAAAAAATCCATTGTGCATGTTGTTTTCTTTGCTTTTTTTATATAACTCGGTAAAATTATTTCAGTATGTGTATACAGTAAGTACTTTTTGAACATTATGCGCAGATTTCAACAATATTGTGATAATAATGATAATCATGTTTATTTTGGTCCCAATAACTGTGATAACCGTGAAATTTTCATACCGTTACATGCTTAGTTTAAAGCTGCAGCAGTTTGATAGATATCTATCATTTTCTATTTCACGTGT
Source organism: Atherinomorus stipes (assembly GCA_023101725.1). NCBI lineage: Eukaryota > Metazoa > Chordata > Actinopteri > Atheriniformes > Atherinidae > Atherinomorus > Atherinomorus stipes. The sequence continues at coordinate 966,197 of JALJCO010011378.1, read as the reverse complement.
GTCTTTTACATTGACGATGATTCTGCGGGCAACTTTAGTTGTCCAATTTAATACGTCAACAATACCTGTTCCGCAAGAGGCTGTGCACACACCATATGTGTATACAGAGAAAATTACAGCCTCTAGGCCTCCACTGGAACTATATACACACAGATACAGATGTACATGTTGTATGCATAAGCGAGAACAACACAAGCTCAACCACAAAGACCTGCAGCCCACACTTTTATCTATCACATTAAAATACAGCAGCTCTGTAATTAAAGCCGCCATTTAGCTGCTTAGACATTTAAACATTGTGACACTTTTTTTGTTTATTTATGTGTGCAAGTAAATACAAGCGCTTTTCCCTACAGTGCAGTTTAATTCAAATCCACCACAAAAAACAGCCTCGCACGTAACCACACTGAGGTGACATGTAAATAACTGAATGACTTGTATACTGCGGGATGTTGTATTTCTCTGCCAGAGTAACAATTCAGATGTGTGTCTTCATTTTGTATTACACCCTTAAAACAAAGTAAATTTGCATAGATACATCACTTTTTCCTTTGTCATTCGTTCTATATTAAGCTATAAAACATGCTTATCTCTGGCATGTTCCATTCAAACTTCCTAAAACAAACAGGCAGTATTTGATTAAATAAACTTGACCCAATTAAATTCAACAGGTGCGACTGCCTCCTACCGCTCTATGACATAGAAGTTGTCTCCGTCGTCTCCCTGGTCAATAACGTGCTCCTGGGGCTGAACCTTTAACTCAAACATGGCGTCCAGCACCTGTGAGAACTGCTCCTGGAAGCCGAACAAGACAGATGATGTCAGACACGAAGCACAAGAAGAAATGAGAAGCAACAAAGAAAGCAATCAAAATGTGATCCAAGTCATGTGAGCACTGATCCTGCTCCTGATTTCAGGTGGAACATTTTATGATAATTGGGGGGTGGGGGTGTTGTCCATGAGGCAGAGTGTCTCACAGCATCAGTTGTTTTACAAAATGCCAAGTGGTGCTTCACAGAAATACAAATAGACTAAAGAAGAGAAAAAAACAACAACATCCAAATAAATATCAAGAGCATCTTTTCAGCACAAACATCATGTTTGGATTTACTTTCTTTAAAAGACAAATTCATTTACATGATCAAAGCACAATTTTATTTTGAATCACTTTTACTTGTCTCATTTCTAGTCAATGAGAAGAGCAGATTAACCTGAACCGAGGCTGCAGTTGGTTTATAAAAGAAAGCGTTTTCATGAGTTATGTGTATTCATCTAAGCTCCGTTTTTTATGCCCAAAGAATACAATACCTGAACATGCAAACAGCCACAACACAGTGAGTCATCACAACAGCAGGTATGAATATCTTGAGAAAAGCAGCATTTTTTTTCCCCTGTTTAACTTAATATCCCACCACCTGTTATGTGTCTGTAACATCTGCGTTTTTCTGACTTATTTACCTGATCTAGTGTTTTGAAGAGTAGGATGTCTCGGCAGGCCTCTTGCAGTCTGCAGCGCTGTTCATCTGTTTTTGGGTGGACCACTCTGGGTTCAGTGTCCTCATCATCCTCATCTGGGTTGAAAGCCTCTGCACAAACTGAAAGAGAGTGTGAAGTTACAGAGTAATTAATTAACGGAAAAGGCAAGTATTTTACAGAACCTGCTCCGAGTATTCATTGCAAAAACACATTTAAAACGCTGAGGTTGACCAAACATCATACAAAAACATAAAAAAATGTTTCTGTTGAAAAGTTTAAACTAAAGCAAGCAATGTTCAAGTATCTGTTAATGTAAGTAAACTTAACCTCATGTTATGTACCAATTATTATGGTGAGCAACATTTATATTAGGGGTGCACCGATTGATCGGCCAGCCGATCGATCGGCTCAAATTTCCTTAATTTTGGGGGATCGGCCGATCAATAAATGTAAAACCGATCTTATCTACCGATCATATTTACTTCGGCTAAAGTCACTTTTGGTGGTTTACGTTTTGTTAGTTTGTCTTGTAGATTATTTTATTTATTACTTATACCATATTATATGCATTGCAAAATAAGCAAAATATTGTTGTGAAGTTTATTTTTAGTAAGAGGCTCAAAGCCAGTTTGAAATGCAACCAGTTGAGCTAGTTTTGTGTTTAATAATGTGAAAAATGAGACTGAAGGAATGGAAATTATACTTTTGTAGTTTGGACTACAATACTTGCAAATTTTCATTTATATTTAAGAACAGTAGCTTGTGCAGTTAAAACTAGTTTGCATTGTACTACAGGTACTGTATTGTTTATTAATAGAACAAAATTGGTACATTGAAGATGTTTGCTGTCAATTTTTAAGAAAAATTGGTATCGGCAAAAATCGGTATCGGTGGGTCAGATTTCTTAAAGATCGGCGAGTGATCGGCCAGAAAACTGCAATCGGTGCACCCCTAATTTATATGTACAGAAATGGTTATGTGCAATGGTTGATAGCATTTTTACACAAATGCAAAAGATGGAACAGAAATGCATTATTAGAATAAAGAATAAAAAGATACCCCTAGTCACAGAAAGCCAGATGTTGCATTTACTTTAAGGTAAATAAGTGCTCAAAGAGGAGCTTTTATAGTTTATTATGTTTTACTATGCACAGTGGGTTTGAGAGGACTGTAATTTCATCTGTGTTGTATGTCTACCATGCAGTACATTTGACAATAAAGTCGAGTTGAGGAGATTTTTTTATAACGCTAAATGAGTTGATGGCCTGCAGAAGGGAAGAGGACCACAGGAGAAGCCCAGAGGAAGAAGTGACACATGCACTGCGACGTTTTATCACACTAGAAGACAAACACTGACAAGGTCATTTCAAATTGTCATGATGTATTTGTGTTTCTCCAACTCTGCAGACACACTCCACTTCTCACATGACATTTCATACTAAACACACAAGTCTCACAGCGTTTGAGCAAAAGTAGTCTCATCTCTCAGGAGCCATGCCGATGATGTTTGCACCAGTGTGACATCTCAGGTGTCAATGTGCCAACTCCTTTAGTTCAGCTTGATCACACAGTTGAAATCAATTGCCCAAAATAAATAAAGTTATATATCAGTTTTAGAATGATAAGAAGAATAAGCTACCAGTAAAATAATTTGAAATTGACCAAAGTAATAATAAATAAAAAATTCAATGAAAATCGTGACATTGATTTTGAATTGTGGTTCAAAAGAAATATTAAAAACAAACACACAAAAAATGAAACAAGTAAACAAGCATGATGGGGTTCCTGAGCTAAAAATGTTGTTAAGCAACACTTTGAGACAATCACTGCAATCAAGTGTTTTCTGTAACGTCCAATCAGATGTCTGCACCTGTTGACAGGTATTTTGGTCCACTGTTCATGAGCAAGATGCTCTAAATGGTCTGGGACAGTTTTTTTTTCATCTGTTTATTAATTATTATTATTATTATTACAACCACAATTCAAAAGCAATATTTGTATCATTAAATTATGATTTAGTAATTTTTTATTTATTATTAGTTTCTTTTTTGTTATTTGAATTACTAGTGCAAATTTAGCCTTTTCTTTCTTGGGAGGGTATGAATAATTATTATGAATAATAATGAATAATATGCCTTTATATATATTTAACCAAGACTAGCATGGCCTATCATGCTCTCTAAAGATATTACAACAATTTTTGAACTGCTCTGTGCATATAACCTAAGAAAAGTAATGAGTGAAACTATAAATATCATTACATCAAATCAAACAGCTGGCTGGAGACACTGTTTAATACTTCACTTGAGAATAAAATCATAACATGCTTTTAAGGATTTATTGTTTTCAACAAGAGTTTAACGGAAAGATTTAAATATGAAATTCACTTTTGAAGACTTTGAAATCTAATGAGCTATTAAAGAACTAAAACTATCCTCAACAGTAAAGCCTAGACAGGAGAAATGTTAACAAAAACAATAATGAAACAGATTTAAAAGGACTTTATTTTCAAAACCCCTCCAATAAACAAGACTCCGAAGACTTCATTGCATTTTTTACTGACGCAAACGTCTCCCACTAGGTTGTAATGGTGTTTAACTGTGAGTTGATTTAAGAATTTATCACATCATTTTCACATCAACACCTACTAACATCTGCTTTTTGTCCGACATGGGAAAGCCTTTATCGGCATTCGGGCCGCATCAAATGACGGTCGACACATTGGCTGTATTCACTAATCCAAGGTGATTAAATCCTTTTCCATAGCCAGTGGCGGCATGTTTACCCTCGCTGTGCTGACAGCTACACTTGTAGCGATGGAACTTGAATTGCATCCAGTAACTGCTGTTTCCTACAAGATGATAACCAGTAGAGACAACATGACACTGTATTTTAAAGGGTTTGGGGGACATTCATGTTTAAAAGCACAACCTTCAACAATAAAGTTTAATTTGGGACAGCGGGGGGAGGGGGGCCAAATCAACACTGCAAGAGAGCCAGATGCCTGCTGCCATACAAGCTCCCAGGCCAGTTTATATTAGATGGATGTGCCAGCTTTGGTCCCTGAACAAACATAGTGCTCCCATTATAGTTTCATGGGTGACCCCATTCATGCAGAGCGGTGCTTACAGAAAGAGGCAAGCTGCACATGCACACAGCGGACCGAGGTTCTGGAAAAGTTGAAAATTGCTGGACCCGTGGTCCTCCACAGATATAGCAATATTTACTGGCACACAGCTTCAGTGGGGTCTACATAATGCAAGTGGGGTCATCAGAAGCTGTGTGAACAGCACTGCCAATGACTGCATGTCAAGTATAAAAAACAAAAACAAACCTGCAATTTTCATTTCAAAAACGATATGTATTAGTTATGTCAACGTCAAAGTCAGCTTTACTTATATAGCACATGTTTTTCAGGCAATGGCCAACTTAAGTACATATCATACAAATACAAATCTGTGTATGGTTCATTCTTTGGTTTTTCCGTTTCAAAACAAAATGAGAAAAAATGAAAAAGCAGGTGGTTTGTTTTTTTTGTTTTAAAACTAAATTAGACAAACAAAAATTCCAAAAAATAAACAATGGAATGTTTTTTTTAATCTTTCATTTTAATGGATAAACCAAAAACTTTTTATGAACTGATTGGCAGCCCCTGGAGGGAAGGCACCTCCCCTGATCAAACTGATAACAGCTGTTTTTAAGCCGATGTGTGGACAGCAGAGAGACGAGAGAGGACTGACGGGGCAAAAATTTGGAGAAGGCGACGCAGCAGTTGGGTGCCGGATGCCCGGGCTCAGAGGGCTCAGGTGATGGTGGTGAGTGGTGTCGGGAGGAACCCTTTGGCCTGAGGTGCACATGGTGTCGAAGGGAGGGAGCCACAGACACAGCCATTTTAGACCTTTTAATATTTTACTACTTCTATTTTATTAGTTTGATTTATTTGATTACTTTTAATAAAGTTTTTTAAGGCTATATCTTTAATCACTACCAGTTGCATTTTGGAGAGAATCACCACGTGTGTGTGGGTGCTTGAGCGCTTTTTTAGGTTACAGTAACATCTGGCTACCAGTGGTTATACTTATGACGTAGCTGTCTTCTAAAAACAAGAATTAATATGATATAGGCCAGGGGTCGCTGATGTGGCTCCTTGGCATTTGAAAAATAATTAATGACTATTTAATTAAAATGTAGCCTATTTTATTTTGGTTCGTTCGCTTTGATAATGTGATTCTAAAAGCCCAAGACAGATTACCCCTTATGGGACAATAAAGTTTATGTTATTCTATTCTAAAATGGAAGATTATGATGATCTTTTCTGTCCTTCTGGCTACATCGCAGGTAAATATGACCTGAATCTGATCTTTTCCCTCAAATGTGACCCATATCTGATCTGCTTCTGACCGTGTGAACAGCGCAAGTTGCATTGAATCTGACATTTTTGGATTGAATTCAGGCTGAATGTGGTATTTAATCGGATACATATCGGATCTGTGTCGAAGTACAGACACGTCGCATCCATCCGACCTCTTCTGTGAGACCGAGGGAGACGTCCTTATTTCTGCACCAGAGGAGATGGATGATGAATGTAAACAATGGACTGAACAGTTAAATCATATTTTTTTGGCTCTGATTGCAAATCAACCTGGAAACTAATGAAAGTGTTGTGGGAAACTTTTATGTGGTCCAGCAGCTCAGTGTGTGAACGTGAGAGGGAGGGTGTGCACGTGCGGGGGAGGCGCACCGCTGTGGATGAGGCCAGAAGAGAAAAGTGTGTGAGAAATGCATCCGGTAAAGGGACGTTGACCGCAGCAGGTAGAGAGAATAGCGGTGATAAATGTGCGGCATATTAGAAATATAATGTGAACACCCATACACACAAAAAAACCCCGGATCTGACAAAAAATCGGAATTGAGCATTAAGACCTGCTTTGTGAACGTAGTCTTTGAGCAGTGCCATGTGTTTGCGCACTTTTCCCTTGTTCTTCGAGCACGAAATAAAATCCAACTCGACTTTTAAAATAAAGACATAATTTATTTCGCACCATTTTGCAAAGCAGCCAATTGAGTGACAGGTGCAACAAGCAGGTAACTGCAGTAAAACAGTGAGTAGGCCTAATACTGCCCAGCATGTGATACACACGTTTCATAAATCTTTACGCAGCCAATCAGTGTTAATAATTGCACTTCATGCTCACGTGCTGCTATTGTGCAGCATACAGCCCTGTCAAATCAGTGATCACGAAACATTAAAAACTCAATTCATAATAAACGAGGAATATCACTGAGTGTGCCGTGGGGAGCGCCGAGCTTTCCTCCTGGTGCCCCTTTCCACGAACGTCTCTGTTGTGGTTGGATTCTCAGTAGGCTATGACTACACAAGGATCACATCATTGTTAAAGTTAGTACAGGTAAAGTGAATAATAAACGAGCAAAAGGTTATTTATCCAGTCCGACCCCGTCACATGCTGCGCTTTGATCACTTCCCAGGTAGGCCAACAACGGAGGAGAAAAGTGTCTAATGAAAACTGAGCATTCAGTTCTGCAGGAAGATTAATTTGTTTTCACTGACCAGATTATTTTGCCTAGCTATGTTCATATTTTTTCAAATAGTCATGTTATTTCTCGGGTAGACAGCTGAGCACCAGTAAAAGGATGACGCCATGTTTGGTTTGCTGCCTGTGGATAATCTAAACTTCTTCTTTTAAATAAACTGTTAAACCATGAGAGTCACGTCTGCTTTTGAGTCCACTTCCCACCAGTTACATTGAATTGCCAACATGGAGACATCCTTTCCGTTATAAGGGTGTGATGTTTGACCATTGTCCACTTTCTTCGTGTAGCAGGAGCCATGAAGTACAACTTAATCCCATTGTTAGAGATTTTTCTCTAATCTACTGCATGCACAGTTTCTTCATTCAAAGATTTAGTAGTTCATAGCCTGCTCCACATTTCAAAGCCTCAAGCTTCAGTTTTTGCAATAAAACCCATGACATTATGTGATATGATAGGCTTTTTATGATAGGCTGTACTAAACAAACAAGTGTGTTTAATTTTGGATTTAAATGACTGAAGTAAAAATCAAACACTGTGGATTTAATTATTTAGGTTTTATGTTTTTTCATTTAGGGTTTGAAAACAGAAAAAGCAAAAAACAACAGTTATTTTGTTTTTGCGATTTTATTTTGAAACGGAAAAACCAAAGAACGAACCATACATGGATTTATAGAGAATAAAAGTTATGTTAGTATAAATGCCAAAATATATTACAAATGGTTACAGAAGGCCAATCTCTTTCTTTCTCCATTAATTCAATTATTCAAGAGCCAGACTGTCTGAAAATATTTTCATCTTTTCATTTAAACAACAATCTGGAGGAATCTAAAAGAAAATGTGGATTTATTTATATCTAGAGGTGTGAAAATTTCTTGCACATTTTCTTACTGATTTTAAGAACATTATCAAAATAGTGTTGCCACTACTGGATCTTTCTTAAAAGACAAACAATTCTTTTTATAGGCATCTTGATAATAGTGCATGCTCTTTCTGTACACATGTAAAAGCACACAACACCTGGAAAAGAGTAATCGCAGACTTGCATACTAAGATCTTATCTGCTACTTTATTAGTCCATACAAAGACTATTGTTTCCCATCTGGATAAAACATCTGCAGCTCCCATTCAGCGTCCAATTTAAAAGAAAAAAAAAGGGAAATATTACTTCCCATTATGTCCAGTGGCCTTTGTTTTGTCCAAAACATTTAAATTTTTAAGCATTATAAAGTGAGATTAATTTAAAATGTTCATGTGACCCTACCCTTAAACTCCAACTAGACTAAACTGAATCCGTCTACTTTCTCTTTAAAACACTAAAGCCTGGAAAACACTGTGCCATATTTTCGATCGTTGCTCGCAGGCCCAACTCAAATTGTGTGAATCAGTCGCAGAGTTCAAAATTTCACAGCTTGCGATGTCTGTCCTCACGCTGTACGAACCGACACTCGGATACGATCTGGCTGCTCACACTGTACATCCTCAAAGACAGGTCAGGGTCTTGAACAATCCCGACACGCAATGCAATAAATACAGCTAGCAGTAGGCATGTGCTGGTATGACATTCCGATGGTATGATATCCTTGAGCTAAAATATCACGGTTTCACGGTATACCATGGTATCATGACTATGATCTTAAATATTGTTTTTAAGTGTCTGGGTAAATAAAAACAACTTATTTTGGTTGAACAATGCCCTTTACTGAAACATCTGTACTTCTTCCTTTGATGCTTAATGGCGTTGGCATTGGCAAGCCACGTGAATTTACCGCCACCAACTGGGAGCAGAAATTACCTTTTTGATTCACCAGCCAAGTAGATGAAGATATTTACCGACCAAGCTTATTTTTTACCGGCCAAAATATCTAACGATTTTACACTAAAGAATATACTGGAAGTTGTTTGGGGAATACTATTAATGCGCGGTTATCTGCTGAGCTTTAAAGGGACTTGAGGCAAGATTAAGAAACGAAACTCGCGACTGCTCGCGACTGCTGCGACTGGCGCTTCAGGTAACTGCAGCCACGAGCCAAGCCGTCACGGGAGCGTGCACAAACTGAAGCTATAATGTTGTTTACTCCACCTTTTTCTCCGTAGTTACACTTTTTAGTGTCTTTCAGTTGATCTGGATCATTTGCTGACGGCAGAATAATCCATAACTATCGTTTACAGTGTTTGAATTTACCGCGACCGGCATCTTCCTATATCAAAACAGCGGATGTAGCGTCATTTGACGTCACGTCCGCATGGCAGAGCTGGAAAGCTATAATCTTGTTTACTAAGCTTTTTCTTCGTAGTTACACTTTTTAGTGGTCTTCTAGATCTGGATCGTATTCTGACGGCAGAAGAATCCATAACTATCGCTTACAGTGTTATAATTTAACGTGACCGTCTTTTTCCTGTATCAAAACTGCGGATGTAGCATCATTTGACGTCACGGCCGCATTGCAGCGCGGGAAATTCGGACACCGAATTGCAGCGCATTTTGCAGCACACAGCCTGTTCAAGGCAACAAAGAGAAACATGGGTGGAAACGTTATTTTTGGTATTTAGCGCTTCATCACCCATTAGTATAAAAAAAAGGGACATTCATGTTTGTTTTTTTATAAATTCCTGCCTCAAGTCCCTTTAATAAAGGCCACACATCAACATTATTTATCAAATTGGAACAACACGCCGTCGGATCTGAGCGGATGACTCGCTACTACCCCGGGCAGTAAATGGAGCAGACCCGGTCACGGTGCAGCCGGTGTCTTGCGACGTCTCCAAAGCGCCATTTCTCACTCAACTGTAAATCCTGCTGGTTTATTCTCCAGTTCACTGAGCTTTCTTCTGGAAGGCTGCCTCCTGCTAAATCTCTCCACATGTTCGCACTACTTAATCAGCCTGAGCTAAATGCTAGTTGTTAGTAAACAGGAGTAGCGTAGTGGGAGGGTCTTCTTGTGTCACGAGTCTGTGTTTGTGTCTATGTTCATGCTCGTCGCAGACAGCAGAGCAACATGAAGAAGAAATCCACCATTGAAATGAAGATAAACGTTACTAATTTAATAGAAACAGTTACTCGCCATGTGGGGGGTAGACCTCTGAGATTTACTCACCCAAAGGAAAATTTAGTAACATTTGGCGCCTGGAGTGTTAATTTTGGACCCTGACTGTGTGTATCAGGACAGTCAGGACAGTGTACACCTGACTTGTACTCTCTCCCTGTGTTTTATAAGACAGAATGTTCATACCACGGTTAAGGTATGAAGGTATGACGGAAGATGTAATGTTTTCATACCGCTACGTTTTTATACCATGGTATACCTTGAAACGGCAACCGGCACATCCCTAGCTAGTAGTAGAAGAAGAAGACAAGAAGAAGACAACAATGACAACAACAGCAATAGTATGTCATAACCAAAAAACTGCGCTGCCTTGGCGATTTACGCTCTTTGTGAAGAATTCGCCAAAAAGAAAAGGCGACGACGTGTGTGGACGAGGAATTGGCTGACCAGACGTGGGGTGTACCATGTGTAGGTTTTACAACGAGAACTCCATCACCAAGACAAGCCGAGTTGCCATGCCGCTTCTGGTTTACTGACGTTTTTGTTTCACGCATGCAAAACATGGAAATCTCCGAAAATCGCCAGACTGAAAGAGTTCAGTCTGGTCATGGCACTGCTTCAACATGGGATCCACTCATGAGCCACAACCAAAATATCAAACAGGTTTGATTTTCTTGCGACTGACGATATTCTGATCAGGAGCTCGTGTGAGGTACAAGGGGGTCTCGTGACCCTCCTTGTACACTGTAAGACGCACGACACACAACTTGGCCAAGAGTCAGCCCGATCCCCCAAATTGTCGCAGGACTGGAAAATCAGGTCAAAAATGGCCGAAAATCGCACAGTGTATCCCAGGCTAAGTAAACCTCTGTTGAAACTGTGCCTTTTTTTTTTTTTTTTTAACTTAATTGTCAAAAAAAGATCCCACTGATAATTTTAGAGTGATACAAAATTACATAATTTATTAAATAGTGCTAAATTACATTTACCTTTTTGAGAAGTCTGACTTGTGAGTTTTAATCTGGGCAAGTTGAGGCTTTTTCTTTTTTTTCCCCCCTTTTTTTTTTTTTTTTTTTACAGCTGACAGCATTTTAAGATTTCTGACACTTCTCTTACAGAAAATTTGTTCATGATAAACTACAAGCTAGTTGGAAGTCCTCTCTTTTAAAGAATTCCCAAAGTCCTGTGCTCTGTGTCACTGGACAGTTGTCTTGTTAACATTTTTCATCTTTTTAAAAGCGTTATTCACAAACTACAGATTTTATTGGTGGTGACTAGAAGCCTCTGCATGCATACTGTGAAATGAGCAAAGAACTGGAGAAAAAGGAGGATTTAGGACAGGAGGGGTGAGTCAAGTTATTCATGCAATACATGCAACAGCATAGCGATTCATTAGGCCAGTCTCATATCTCTGACCAAAATAAATTAAATGACTGCCTCTCTGATCACGCAGAAGATGTCACAGCTCATTCTGCACCTGAGCCTCCCTTCCTGCAGCAAGAGGAACAAGGGGGTCCCTCCATTCATTGCAGGTAACTACCCGAAGCGGGTTCATCTGTACAGCATTCTTCCTTCCTGGTTTAACAGGATGCAAAGGACTACATTTCTGCAGTGAGCCTTTGCTTTTCAAAGATGTTTTACTGCTCTCGAATGCTGCTGACAGAGCAAAATTTAAAAGTGGAAGCTGCTCTCTCCCCCGGAAAGGGACCAATGATGATGGTACCTCAGCCAAAGGCCTGCAGGGGATTCTTCATGTGAGTTTAGTGCTTAAACAAAGTGTAAAGCATTAAGAATGATGTTCAAGGTCCTCCCCCCCTCCCTTTCTCTGTAGGTTCACTTTCTCCTAAATCACCAAGATCATTGCTGAGATGCTTAATTCTTTTCAAATTAAGTTTTAGGATAGCGTGATGTGAGATTAAACCACATAATGGTTCTGTATTAACAACAAAGGCATTTCATTATTTACTGGTATGAATGACAAGACTTGTGGTGAATTGCACTACACCATGAAGTTTCATAATTCTAGGCTATTAGTAGCTGCACTGAAAGTGTGTCATTGGAACAACCAGTCTTTCTATGTGAGGAATGCTGTGAAACAAAAAAAGGAAAAGGAACACACAAAAAATGACACAAAGCAGTTCCAGTGCTGGTTCAGGGCTGGTGTTAAACTGGGTTGATTTCCCACAGCAAGAGACACTACAGCATTAGCTGATCATCCATTTTAAAGCATCTCTTTCAATAAATATTTGACCCTTCTTGTAGTGCAGTGATCCTCAAAACTTTTTTAACCATGATTTGTGATTCAAGGAGAACACTGTTTAAACCAGGGATTGCGGATGTTTTACTTTTGCAAAACAAACTCTGTTCAAAATCATCTCTACTGCAAGCAGCAACATTTCAGAGAGATTGATTTAGCGCAACATGATGAAAGTTATATCAAGTATGTTAAGAGCAAGGTCAGCTGAAAATAAATCAGCTCCAAAGATCAGTAGTGCGTTATGTGCAGGTCGCCAGTTACATATCAACAGGTCGGGTGCAGATTTGACAGGAAGATAACTGTAGGTAACGGGTAAGTTGGTAATTATCACAAGAGCTGTGCGTGAGTCTGGGTTGGAAAAACTGGAGCCGTGCAGGACTGCCTGCAGCTGGAGATTAAATTTATTCAGCCTTCTAACTACACAACACTATTAGCTTTGAATCTCTGGTTAAAGGCTAATAGTCTTTATCTGCATTTCCTGTTTATGGTAATTAAGCAGGGTTTCATCTTTCAGCTTAAAAGTTTTATTTAAAGGTACAGTATGTAAGAATTACTGACATCTAGTGGTAAAGATGGTGTTTGAAATAAAAGATGTTTTCTTTCAAATGACTTCATATTCCAGCACTGTTGTGAATGTACGGTGGCCATTGGTGGCCAAAATTCTCCCAGACATAAAGATGTTTTCATGTGTGAATGGATCAGTGGTCTCAGGTGTAGCTACGACTGTACTATGAGGAACTACTTTTCATGTCTTTTAAGTCATTACTGATCCCAAACGCTCTCTAACTCCCATTAAACAAAGCCACTACAGCAGTTTTAAAGTTCAGAGGGTTCTCACTTAACGCGCATTGTTTTGTCCATTCAGGGACACCATAGTAAAAATGGTGGAACAAATATGGCAGCCTCCATATGTGCACCTCCCAGCAAGTAGATATAAATGACTCATTCTAAGAAAACAAACATAACAGCTGTTTTAGTGCAGTGATTACACATCAATAGAGACACAGTTTTGAATTAAAAATCACATTTATCTGCCATTGATCTTTGATATTTTACATACTGTACCTTTAAAAAAAACTGGAGTGCCTGATTGTTGTGAAGGGGATGCAATGTCTCAAGATGACTGTTAAATTTGTTGGGCGTCATGCTGCCGTCGAAGTTTCTAGACATGAAAACGTCTTTTACTACATTTACTGTAAAAAACCAAGAACATGATATCCACCCTCTCGCATTCCAGTTATTTGTTTCTCCATCTCATCCTCTCTCTGTCTTGCCTGCCTCGTCACCATGGGAGCACGGTTTGTTTGTAGCCCTAAAAGGATATGCGCAGATTCCGTGGGTGCTTTGGGCCCCGAGCACCCACGGAAAATACCGAGCACCCACGTGGGATTTATGGCAAAGTCGGTCTCATCAAGCACCCACTGCAGTGTTTCGCCTACATTGACTCACTCACAGCGGACTTCCTCAGCTATGCTATTAGGACCATGCCTTCAAAATGATTAGTATGAAATCTTTTCACATGGATAATGTCAAAATTGCTTAATTGAAGCTGGATTACCGCTTCTAGAAGCCAGTAGCAGTAGGACTCTCTTCTGTCAGACATGGCATTTGCACGTGAATGCAGCATAGCGGCCAGTATTAGGATGAAAACAGCGCAGCCAGGACGTGGCGCACACAGACCTAATGTGAATCGGCCAAAAGGCTTGAATTATATCTCAAACTTAATAAATGAGGATAAAGTGTTTTTAGTGGCTTTGGTTCTTCATTGAATCAAACCACCAAGCAGTCATAGTCTCAAAATCTGCCTCGTTTAATGAGAGAATAGTACGAACTTTTAATATGGATGGTCCTGGATATAATCACCAATGTCTTCATTAAGCTGCAGCTAAAAGCAGCCATACATTTCAAAGAACTAACAAGACAGGTGAGTGAAAAAATCTACAGGCTGCTATTCGGTTGCTGATTAAGTTGTTGTTAGTTAAGATTCTATTGCACTGGCTACGAATTTTGCTTTCTGTTTCACTTGCAAGCACATTTATTGCTTGGTATCACATTTGTGAAGGATTCCGCTGGTGACTAATTTATTACCAATTTTAATTTCTTCAAATTATTTTTTAAATGGATCATGTTGGATTTGTTAATTTTGTGGTGAGTTCATTAATTCATTTTACAAAATAAGAAGCCACAAATTTCACTAATAATGGGATATTAATTTAGCTAAATGTATCTTGTCATCTTGTATGGCCTTCACTGGTAGAAATGTACACTACTCACAATAAGTTATGGATATTCAACTTTCGGTTTTTGGAGAACGGAATGATGCAGAAAATGTATTTAACCATTGAACAATGTACATGTGCATTGAAAAGTTTAGATTCATTCTGAGATCATACAAAAATCCAGATATCCTTAACTTTTTGTGAGTAGTGTAGATTGGCACCTCTGCCTAAAAGTGCCTTAGTTCTTGTTCTTCATGATGCTTTTTGGCAGCTAGCAAAAACGAGTGATGTATCACAATGTTTCTAAGAGCGAATTGTCAAAACCCTAGTTCCCTCTGCAACATTTTCCCAATCTCATGCGCCCTCTGTTATGTCGCCCAGTTTAAGAACTACTGCAAAACAAGTCTGTAAAACCTCATTTTTAACAACAGTTGCTACTTGTGACTGGTCTCTGAAACTGACTGTTTCTAAACACCAACCAGTATCAATGATCAGTGATACAATCAAGTCAAACTTTTTGAGCAGGATCTGCCAGCTGACTTAATCAAAGCATCTGATAATGTTATTAAACATAGCTGTGAAAAACATTTCAATATTCAGCTGCAAATAGTGACTGAATGAATCTACACGGTCTGCTGGCACAAAGGTGATATAAAACATTAAACAGCAGGAAAATGAGATGAACACTAGGCTCGTGCTCTTGCACTGCTGCTTCAGATCCATGCTGCAGCTCACTTTTGAATAAAGCACACTAAACACCACACTAGCTTTGAATTTTTAAACAAGGAGGTCACAACACTTGAGCTGGTTTAGGATTGAGAGAGAACAAGGCCCAGAGTAACCTTTTTTTTTTTCTACTGTAGGAGCACAGTGACAACTAACTTAAATTTTTAGGAGCACAAGCAGAAAATTTAAGAGCGCACAACAAAATCTATCTGCAAAGCAAATATTGACATTTCCTCTCATTTCCACTGTATTACTGATAAATACCTGAACAATAAATGCAGACACTACAATGTTCACAAATGTTGGCACATTCTATGTTTCAGACTGGCACGGTGTTTACTCAAAGTGTCATGTTTTAGTTGTGTGGTGCCAGTTTTGTCAGCAAGTCTGAGATCAGTGAACTCAGTTTGGATCGGTTGATGCTTTATTTTTTTCTTTTTGTAACTTGTCCTGTCCAGTATCATAGAAAGCACAATGATGATTTGGCTGCTTTTTGCTTCATGAGTCACTAATCAATCAATATTCTGATCAGCAAAAAGGGAAAAAGGACAACACAAATTTACCTCTTATTTATTTTCACCGATTAAAAACATTCAGCCCCAGACTCATTCCACTCAATAAAATTGAAATGAAAAATACAAAATATTTAAAAATACTTAAATACTTATAATTGTGAAAAAGAAATGAATGATATAGGAATTATGATAAAGGGACTGGGAACGGATGGCAAAATTGCAATGTCATGAGTGATGTTGCCAGTTCACATGGTAACAGCCATGGTAAAGAAGATTTAAGGAAAAACACTGAGACCCTCTGACCAATTGGCTTCTAATCTGGTGTCACTGGTAAGCAATCACAAATCTGCAGGGGCTTTTATTTTGAAATTACTAGATACTTTACACTGCTCCTGTGTCTGATTTTTTATCTTTTGCTGAGAGCTTGATGCTCTCTGAAAGCATGTTTTTTCAAAAATGGAGATGCCGCGATGAGATGCACCAGACTTCTGGCGTACGCTGACCAGGAGGGAATTAAAACATTGACTAAAATGGCCGTGTTTAGCTCTGGAGGCGGCGCCGCACACTGAACCGGTGGCTGCCTTTACTGACTAGTAATTCTGTTAGCAAAAAAAAAATTCATTCAATAAAAAATTTTTTTTAAAAAAGGCAAATTACAGGTCATGCATGCGCGAGTAGATGAAAAATTTACTCGCGCTCTCACAGTTCAATTTGGTCGCAGTCTGGAGCCCTGCTGGTTTTAAGTTAAAGTCTGGTTTTAAGAGAGAACCACTGCTGTTTTGGTAAAGAGACTCCCAATGCCCCCCACAAAGAACAGCACACTAGGGAGCCATTTCCCTCTTCTTTCTATGAAATTTAACATGCTGATTAAAAGCTTCTTTTTTTAAGCTTTGCTGGCTTTCTGTCTTTGGAAAAATAAAATCCAGTTTGGTGTCCCTGAAAAAACAGACACACAAAACGCCTCCAAATGTTAACAAATTTGTCTAACTTACAGTACAAACATTGAATGGATTTTTTTCCCTTAACAAAGGGCCTCTGTGGTTTCATCTCAGAGAAAAAAGATGAACATCACAGTGATGCTCAGTGTTTGTTGTTGTTCTACACATGCTCTAAAAAAGGGATTGGTGCTGTACAGCAGAACCGTAACAAAACTGCAGTCAAAAATAGTCACTTTAAGCCACTTTGTTTCACATGTTATAGCAACACGTACCTCTAAACAACCAGACTTAACGGGTACAAATCAAGTAGTGAGAATTAACACTTTGTAAAAAAATCTTAATGACGCTGTAGTAAAGACAGCAGATGCAATAATGATAGCAAGACGGGAGAAAAGATAAAAATCAGTTGACACACCCGAAGCCTAATCAAAGTGCAGTGCTCTGTGACGGCTGACATTTAATCACTCCAATGTAAACACTAGACGGGTACAACAGAGCGTGAGAAAACCAGAGCGCTGTTCACACGAGACCACAGACACAAACACAGAAACAAAGCCGACACACACAACCTAAAACACTTCACAGCAGAGCTTCTTAACACTGTGCAAACACACTCATTATCAGAACATTGCCTAAACACTGTTAGTGAGGCTACCGCTTGTCCTAAACTGCATTTGTATCGCACACAGAAACACACAAACAAATTGTGGGTAAGCTACTGAGGCTGTGATGTATGCAATGTCATCCCCAGTGTGGATTACACTGAAGGGACATGACGTCAAACACACAGAGACACACACACTGGTGATCTCACACCCACGCTTCTTACCCGACACTCTCCTGTTGAATCTGCTGGGTGGTGGAGCTGTGGAGGAGAGAGAGAAAAAATATTAACATCAGTGTTGCAACATTTAACAACTGTGATTGTTCAGAAATTCTTATAACCGTCATCTGTAACAGACCGGATGAAAAGAAGAATTTGGTAAAAGAAAACGGACAAAAGAAAGACAATGAAATGGAGTGACATAAACCGTGGGGAGTATTTCAGTCAGAGATGAAGTCAACAAGTGGTGATAAGACAAAAGTAGTGCACTGACAGCCAGTGTAAGAAGGAAAGATCTAAGCTAAAAGACAAGAAGAGTTTGTGAATATTAAACTTAATGCAATCATTCTGCAAATAAAAACACCAATTCTACCGTAACAACCAGAGTAGGACATCAACATGACATAAACATCAACCAACATTACATTCTTAAACACAAACACATTATTTGTTCAGTTACTGCAAAAAAAGAAAACACGATCACACCATTACGACCATATTAGTAGATGATAATAAAAATTACAATTTAGAAGTAAAATATCTAAAGTATAAGAGGGAGAAACTGAAGTGAGCGTTATGCCGGCTTCAAATCCATCATGCGGTGGCTAAATCAATCACATTACATGTAATCAATTAGACTGAGCTATCAACAGATTTTTAGAAAACATCAACATGTGTTTAAGATGCTTGTGAGTGGATTATGATTCGACTTGACAGAAAGAGCTGTCCGTGCCAGTGTAGCCAGCTTCAAGCTGTTGAAAGCTGCATGCACAGATGTTGTTGGGATGCTGGTGAAGTCCTGCGCCTCTGAAGGCACATGCGATTCCACCTTGCAACAAATTTAGCGTTCAAGGGCTCCGAACAGCAGGCATATGGCAAGCTGCAGTGCTTCATTAAGCAAAACATGAATCAGTGCAGCTGCTGAGGTCCTAACCATAGTCCCCTCTGCAGATCTCCTGAGACACAAATATAATCAAATAAAGTCAAATATCATAATTATGTCTTCCCAGTAAAAGCATGCCATTAGTGATTTAAGTGCTGTCACTTCAGATCTGGCAGGTCAGAGAGCCTGAATTTAAGGTCAGAACCTGTACTTAAACAAAATAATGAGACCTTTCTAAATACCATAGCCAATAAGTTGTTTGGCCTGACCCAAACACAAAGTGGGTGCAATGTTACATGAATTACTTGATAAGAGGTTAAAATGAAGATTTTCTTTGTTTAATGCTTTATTATTTTTTCCCTATCACATAAAGTGGGCCCTTACAAAAGCAGTTCAAAATTCATGACGTAAATCATCACACAGTGAGCAGTAAAACATGAAATGAACTTTGCCTTCAGTTTTGCCTACATTGCAGTATGGTTTGGTTCTTGCAGTTTGTTTTTTTTTTCCTCAAGGCCAACAGCAAGCTACAATGGTTCCATAACCATCAGCCCAGAAAGATTATTCTCTTTTGGATATATACTTTTTGGACTTCTATGACACACCAGTTTAAAAAGCACTAGTAAAAGCAGGACCTTCAGCTGTGCAAAGGCTGGAATATACTTGCTGCTGGCGACACGTCTGCATCATGGCGCCCATGCGTTCCCAACGTATCTACAGCACGTAGGTTGCTCGTGTTGACGCGAGGTAATGTGCTACGTGTGTGTGATGCAAGATTGACTTAAAAGCTAGAGGTGCTTGTGCGTATGCAAAGCATGAACACGAGGTCAGAGGTAAATACAACGGCGTCAGCAAGCTGTTTTGAAGAGTCGGACCTGGTCAGAAACTACCGGCATTAACGTTGTCCATTTTCCAGATACACCTGGGTCATTCATGCCCCAGAAATACAATCTGACTGGCAGATTTACCATTTCACATTGTCCAAGTACTGTGTACTGCTCCTAGCAGTGGCCTCCAGTATTGAGCGTTTTGGCTGAGATGTGCTGCAACAGGTATATTCACAGACGACACAGAGCGCTTGCGTGAACGTTTGCGTCCACAGCAAGTATATCCCAGGCTTAATATGTTCAAGTGCAATTTTGTTCCAAGATGCTGGCAGCATGAGGAAACAAAGATGAGCACCATCTGCATCTAATCTACAGTTTCAGTAAGGTAAAAAATGTAAAGGTTTGTAAAAAGACAGGTCGTTATCAGCCCAGTCTTTAATGAACTAAACAAGTTCAATGTGTGGATTTTATCAGGCATATCTATTACAGTTAATGAGCGAAATGAAAATATTAAAAAAAAAAAAAAAAAAAAAAAAAAAAACAAAGACAAAAACAGAAAACAAAAAAAAATATAAATTATTAAAATTTAAATTTTTCTTTTTTTTTCTAAATATATTAAAATATTAAAAAAATATATATTATTTTTTCTTTCATTTTTAATAAAATTTAAAATTAAAATTTATTTTTTTTCTCTTCTTTTTTTTTTTTTTTTTTTTTTTTTTTTTTTTTTTTTTTTTTTTAAATAATTATAATTAATTTATTATTTATTTTTCTTAAAAAAATATAAAATATATTTTTTTTTAAAAAAAAAAAAAAATTTTATTTTTTTTTTGTTGCCTTTTTTGTTTCATCTTCCTATTTTTTCTTGTTTTTTCTTGTTTTTTTTCTTTTTTCCAAAAACCAAAATATCCTTTTTTTTTTTTTTTTTCCAAAAATTTTTGTTGCCATTTTTCGTCATCCCTATTAATAAGGTTTATATCTTAATCATAGGGGTTCTTTTGTACAAACATACTTAAAGCTAAATGAATCAAAACAAAGGTTGAGGCCACATCATTCACAATGCTAAACATCCAATCAGAGTGATGTCTCTGACTGACTTACCTGAAACTCATTAGGAGGAGCAGCGAC
The DNA here is from genome assembly GCA_023101725.1 of Atherinomorus stipes. Taxonomy (NCBI): domain Eukaryota; kingdom Metazoa; phylum Chordata; class Actinopteri; order Atheriniformes; family Atherinidae; genus Atherinomorus; species Atherinomorus stipes. The sequence continues at coordinate 945,808 of JALJCO010011378.1, read as the reverse complement.
TCTGAAAATTTCTCACCCTATCTGTAAAGGAGAGCCCGGCCACCCCGAAACTAATTTTGTCTGCTTGTACTCGTGATCTCGCTCTTTCGGTCACTACCCACAGCTCATGGCTATAGGTGAGGATAGCAACATGGTTCAATCAACTAGTGAATTGAGAGCTTCGTCTTTTGGCTCAACTCCTTTACCACGAAAGACGGAGGTAAGTCCGCATCACTGCAGACGCCGCGCTGATCTTCCTGTCAATCTCCCACTACATCCTTCTCTCACTCGTGAACAAGGCCCCAAGATGCTTGAATGCCTCCATCCTGGGGCAAGACTTCACTCCCAACCTGAAAAGACCATTCCACCCCCTCCACTTCACTCCACTCCACTCCACCAGCAGATCTCATCCACCCCTGGGGCCCTGCCAGAGAGGAGCTTTTAGTAGGGGTGACCCAGAATAGTAGAGAATTCGTTGATTCAATTCAGAGGACTGTGATTCGACTGCCCATCTCCCAGCCTAATTGTTGCAGAAAGTGGTTACGAAACAAAGATCATACCATTCTGGCAATAGGGGTGCTGAACATCTTATCTCACATCGTATTTCTTTGTTCTTCAAATTATTCGAGATATATAGAGTATGAGCAGCCAATAAATAATTCTGTTAAAAATTGAAAATGATTTGTGCACCTAATCAGTATCCATGTGGCAGGACGCAAGGAGGGCCTGGAAGGGGTTTAAACAAGCAGCAACCTTTGGTGGCCAACTATGAAGCTACCCAGAAGAAGATAATACTTGTAGTTCTCCCTTCATCCGTTAGGTGCTGGCTGCAAAACATAACAAATCTCATATACTCCCATGTTAAAAAGGCCAACTTCACAGCAGAAATAAACATTTTTACAGCCTGGTTCAAAATATCATTTAAGTTTAATAGGTCAAGTTTACCATTATGTCAACTGTGAGGGGGGTGAATTTCTTTATAACTCATCTGTTTAGATGTCATTTAATCCTGAAATTACACATAATTACAGGAGTGTCCTTTTGATTGACATGCAGCAGACCGGATGCCGGCCGGTGGCTAGCAGTTAGCTCCTCGTTTTCTCTCAGTAAGGTCTCAGCAGAGCAGCAAAATGGTGGTTTTTAGCAGCTAACAGCAAGTCCAAACATGCCTTACCTTTACCCCACGGCTTAGGGGGCTAATCTTCATTAGCTCTTGTTAGTTTCGAGTTAGCACGTTTAGCGTTTAGCCCAGAGTATGTCAGCTGACAATCATTTGCCCCAAGGCCACGCTTTGCCCATTTTAGTATTTTCCGGGAGTGACAACATACATGACCTGGTCAAGATGGCGGCGATGGGAATGCCCAACTGGCTTCATTTTAATTTTTTCAGAAACCAATGGGTCACGTGAGCGGAAGGTTCATGAGCGCACTGATCATTCAGCCAAAAAGACATGCCTTTGGCAAAGTAGCCAGAGCACATGATCATAATGATGGGACCCTTAGCTGTCACAATACCACCACTGTTGTTGCCCTGGGGTGAGCAACTCTGGTCCTCGAGGGCCGGCATCCTGCAGGTACTAGGAGTTTCCTGGCTGCAACACATCTGACTCCAATCGATGTGTCATTGTGCAGAGCTTGATGTAAAGCTCTGCACAGGTCACAAGGTGTGTTACCACAGAAAAACTCCTAATACCTGTAGGATGCTGGCCCTTGAGGACCGGAGTTGCCCACCACTGTTGTGACCTATTCCACTACTTGACAATATTAATTTCCCATGGTGGGAAACAATCAATCTCACTGCTGCAGACAAACACTGCAAATGTGTTTTTAGGGACCATGATTTCCTGTCCCCATGATGACTGGCTGATATGCTGATTCAGATTTCCTAGAGCAGTGCTCTTAGATCTATGTGCTGAACTAGGCCGACCTGTGCCATCCTGCTGCATCAGCAGCTGTTTATCATTGCGCGCTCTGTTGTGGAGCGAACCATCGGCCTTCAACAGGACCGGTGGAGGTTTTTGGATGCATCAGAAGAAGACTGCTGCACCATTCCAAAAAGCTGTGCAGAATAATCATGACGTGTGGTGGTGTCCTACACATCCCATCCAAGCATATCTTCCAAGGCCGGCTTCATTGTAAACAAAGCGAGGAGCGCGCTTCTTCCATTCAAAGAGAACAAGTTGGTTTTCCACACAACTTCTAAACAGTCAGATGGCAATATGTGCAGTAAATGGCCCTTTCTTATATAAATAAATTTGAGAAGATCTCAATTTTTTTTTTTTGGGTTATACTAGTAAGATCCCCGAGGGGAAATTAGGGCTCTGCATTTTAGCCATCTCTGTACAGCAGTACCAGAGAGCAGTGGGCTGCTACTTAAGAGCACCCGGGGAGCAGTTGGTGGGGTTTAGGACCTTGCTCAGGGGTTCACAGTGGTTCACCCGGGGACGCTACCACTAGGCTACCCACTCCCATAATAATTTTGAACATTTTTAACTTTACTTGGAGACTGGTGTGTCTCAGCAGCACAGCATAAATAGACTTTTTGCTGTACACTTTCTTTTATTTTTGCTTACTTCCCTTTTCCATGGATATTACTTTTATTTTATTATTGTAGCCTTTTTTGTGTTAAGATATTGTGTAATTACTTTATTTAGGAAAGGTCATTCCATTGGAATTCTACTTTATTTTTTTCATATTTGCAGAGCGGGCACAGGCTGTTACACTCTTAATTTTCTTTCCTGACTTTAAATTGTTAAGCCATAAAACAAAAAATAACCCCCCCCCCCCCCCCCCCCCCCCCCCCAAGGTTTAAGCCTGTAGTGCAAAATAAAAACTAAAAATCAAATAAAGGAATTGTTTCATACCGACCTACCATGTATTTGTCTTTTATATAATAATTTATTTTTTAATAAATAAAAGTTTCAATCAGAAATGATGTTTTCACTTTACTATTCCAGACTTTTTCATGCATACCAACAAGCTTTTTTGCCAAATCCAAAAGCTGAGGAGGCTCTTTGATGCTGTGCTTATTTCTCTTCTTGGGTAATTTAAAAGGTAGCTTACTTTCATAAGGAAATAGAGCCGATTTCACCTCCACGTCAGCAATCATTCCCAATGTGTTTGATAAAAGAAATTCATGCCAGCTGATGATGTAGAACCTGGCTTTAACAAATTATGATAACATTAAACCAATCCAAACATCCTGTGCAAAGCAGAGGATGTTTCCGGACATCCTCCTGCTGTTTAAACAGCAGCTGTTGCAGAGTTCCATGTCTACTTATGATTTTGGTGCTGTGAGATCAACACAAAAAGATATTAAGAGTGAAAACAGCCTTGAGGAAATGGAGACGGAGAAGAGAAGTATTTAGTCTAGGGAGAGGGCTGTGGCTATAAGGAAGAATCCACGAACTGTTTACACTGTCAGGTAACCAAGCAGGAAACAAGATACCCAAGAGTCAGGAGATCATCCTTAAATCAGAAGAATAACGGCTTGAACTCCAAGCTTACCAACTGGAGTGTCAGTGAATTAAAGGTGAGCGTGTCCCTCACTTGAAAGTTAGTCTAGATAAAAGTGTCTATCAAATAAATATCATGCAATGTCAATATCCAATAAAACAAAGTAAGAAAAATGTTTTGTTTAAAACTAGAAATAACTAACCTCAATTTTTGCTTCTTTCTCACATCTTTGGCAGTACATAATAACAAAAATATTTAAAAATACCATTTAGGATGGGCGATATGGACTAAAAAATACATCGCGATAATTTCTGGTTTTCATCACAGTAATAATAATTGATAAAAAGTATCATCTCAATTGTTTGTATTCTAACTGTATCGCTACATTCGGTCTTGAGGGCCCTAAAATAATACTAGAAGCCATTAAATTACATCAATTAGGTTCAAGAAGTACGCCGGTGTTGCAAAACTGTAGTGACACCAAGTCTGACATATGTGAACAAATTTGGCATTTATTCAAATGGTGCAAAAAAAAAACTATATAAGATAACTGTAAATGCAAGCTGATAAATATAAATTTATCGTTTTTATCATGACATGACAAATTATTACCATGAGGAATTTCTTTGACGATATATCGCATATGATAATATATCACCCATCCCTAAATACCGTCACAGGAGTAATATTTGACATTTTTGGGGGGTTATGGGACGTAACGTCAACTTACTCTCTCCATTGTGTCAGCACGATTGATGCAAACATAAGCAACAGGTCAGTGGCACTAGGGATGGGCGATTTATTATCGTTTGTGGTATATCGTCAAAGATATTCTCCATGGTAATAATTTGTCTAATGATAAAAACGATAAATTCATCTGAATTTATCAGCTTGCAGTTATCTTTATGTTTATTTTTGTCTATGTGCATTGTTTGAGGAAATGTCAAATTTTTTCTCATATTTTATACTTGTTTGGTTGGTGTATTACAAAACTACAGTTTTGCAGTAAAAGTGTACTACTTGAACTTAATTGATGGAGTTTCGTGGCTTCTAGTATTATTTGGGGCTCTCAAGACAAAAATGCAGTGACAGATTTACAATACAAACAATTAGGCTGATATTTTTTAATTGTCAATTATTGTTACAGTGATGAAAACCAGAAATAATCATGATGCATTTTTTAGTCCATATCGCTCAACCCTAAGTGGCACCGGCCCTTTAGGAGCAAACTGCTGATTGCTGTTCTGTAGAGTGAGGTCTGTATTATTATGTTACTGAAGATGAAAGACTGAAACAACATCTTGGAGCCAAAATTTGATATTTCATTATCTTACCATCATGTACAATGCCAGTATACTACAACATTCATTCTTAGCAAACAAAAACATTACAATCTATGCATGGATATGCAAATGGTTCATGCATGATGAAGTCCAGGCTGTGATACTGGCAAGTGTCGAACTAAAATTTCAACAATTTCTATCTGCACAATCACAGAAACTGCCAACCCCTTGTGTTAATGGCTGAATATAGTAATGTATCTGTACTCTGTATCAGTATGCCTTTTGGGGTGGTAAAGCATTAGTGCATATGACACCAAGCCAGTGGTGTGTCTAAACATCTGTCACCCCTTCGAAAATAGGAAGGAAAAAAAAAAAAAAAAAAGGAACTCCCACAGCATCTGCACAGTTGGATGGCTATTTATTTGCCCTTCCAAATGATTTTATTCTCTAAATTTTCTTTTCAAGCCATTTTGTCACCTCTGGTTCTCAATGTTTGGGGTGTCAAGACTTTTCCATTATCTTTCCTCATGAACGTGCATGTCTGCATTCAACATGGTATTCATCTACGCACACTGGGTTTGAGGTCAGGGTCCTAAACACCTGTTTCCTAACGCTGGGCTGTTACAAACCAGCATGCATGGTTCACGGCAGCCATAGACAAACATTATGTCCATCAGTACCTTATTACTATCACGTCAGAGCCCATTAGATCTAGGCTGTGAGTAAAGGAGCACAGGGCAAATTCACACATACAGACCATTTTCCTGCAGTCACCTGCAGAGATGGCGTTTAGCACTGTACTCTCACTGGACATTATTATCATTGAAAAGATAAAGACACAGGAAGGTCTTTGTTACTACTATTAATATAAATAGAAAATAATGCAACACAATGTCTAATCTTTTAGGGAGCTGCCAAAAATCATCTTGTAGTTTCATCCTTTGTGACATGAAAAAAAGTTTGTCACAAAGAAGGAATGCAAAAAGAGTGACTTCAGCATTTCAACTCCATTTGTAAGTATGTGCTACTTCTCACATACATACCACATTTTCAGGCTCTTGGCATCTGCTCTACCTGAAAAATCCCTCTGCCTACCTTTATGGTGTAATCCTTGAATTCGACACATAGCAAATGCAACAATGGTTACAATAACAACCACAGCTAGACTTGCTAATAGCAGAAAATGATTTTCATGGTTGGGGTACATTCTGAACATTAACCAAACCAACAACTTTAATAAGCTCCTAACTCTCAGCCTATTAGGCTGCCTCTGTCTAACGCACAAGCAGATAATTTCCTTTGTTCTCCATCAATGGATAATGTTCCTGTGCATTAGCTGAAAGAGGAAACAGGAAGAAGATCCTTTCTCAATTTGCCAGCCCTGATGACTGAAGTGCTCCAATGGCACCGTGAATTACAGCCAAAATGGTTTCCACCCAAATGTCTAAAGAGCACCTTAAAAAATACATTTACAACAAATGATAATAACTTGAAATAGTTTTTCCTGTCAAAACTATATTGGAATAGTAAATATGGCTCATCTATATTTTTAAGCTTGTTCAACAATTGGTGTGATAAAGGACTTACTGGTTTCTAACTCACCCTTAGAACAGAAGATACTTTTTTTGTTGGTATTTTTGAGTGTCTATGTTAGACAAAGACTGGAAACTAGAACATGACCATAGTAGAGATTACTTTTCCCCTCATATAAATGCATAAGTTCAGAGAATATAGTACACCAGCGATCAAATTTTAAACAGCACTTATTTAATGACACGATTCAAATTCTCTCTTGTAATCTGGCAGATGAAGGAAGTATAAGTTAAAGCAAAAATTAATGAATTAGAAAAAAAAAAAAAAAGAAGACGACATACTTAAAGGAGAGAAAATATTGATGCAGAGAGGAATGGACATCAGCACACTTTTCTAAAGGTTTTCATTTAGACCAGTCTGTGCATTTGCTTTTATGGCCTTCTTCTTGTCCATTGATCATTTCTCAGGGCAGCACTTACAGTGTACAGACTAAATAGCTTTTACTTTTAACTACTCAGTTAATTCTTCAGAATGGAAATCAATTTACAGCCCGTGTTTGCTTGCCAACAAGATGACCAGATAAACAGGCAAGCCACAGGCAAATCGGAGTAGGAAGTAGCTTGCAATTATGTCAATTCATTGACCAGCAAGTCCGTTGCTAGCTTTTTTCCTTTTCCTTTTTTTATATGAAAAAAGAACATCCAGGCAAAGTGTACAACTATTAGAAGTCTTTCATGCTATGATAACAATATCAGGGGTGCAACGATTGCAGTTTTCTGGCCGATCACCGATCTTAAAAAGTTCTGATCTGCCAATACCCATTTTTGCCAATAATGATTTTTTTTTTTTTTTTTTTTTTTTACTGCATAGCATACAGCCTCAATGTTCCAATTTTGTTTTACGGAAAAACAATAAATACTAATGAAAAACGAGTTTTAATTTCACATAAGATAGTGTTCTCACTTAAAAAAAAAAAAAAAAACAAGACTTGCTGAACAGCTTACATTTATAATAATAATAATAATGACGATAACAACAATAATAATATATACTTTATTAATCCCTATTAGAGTGCCAATAAAGAGATTTGTTCTCTGCATTTAATCCATCTCAGGTTGAACCTGGACAGCCAATTACAGTACAGCGCCCGGGGAGCAGTTGGTGGAGGTTAAAGACCTTGCTCAGGGGTCCATAGTGGTTCACCCGAGTGCTGTGTTGGGGAAATTTAACTGGGGTCTGCCGCACCACAGCCTGCGACATTACCACTAGGCTACTCACTCCCTTTCATTGTCACTTTCAGATCCGTTTTGAGCCTCTTACCAAAAATAAAGTCCACAACAATATTTTGCAACACTATTTTGATTAATCCAAGTGTGTCTGGCTATTGTCGTCATGGTAACTGAGCTCAAGCACTTCTGGATAAGTGTTTTTAAAGGCCTCCTTCCACTGAAAACCCGCTTAACTTGCTCCTTCTGAAATACGGAGGGTTTCCCCTTGTTTACTTACACATGCTGACTTGCTAGCGTTGCGTTCCCCCCAGTCGGCTGTTCTTTCTCATCAGAGAAACAATACGAAGAGAAAAGCGAATCGGGAACAGCCTTGCACTTCTACGTCACATTGCAAATAGCGTATCCCACATGGGGTTTATATCTGTCCATTGGAAAGCAGGTAACCCTCCACTACACACTAGAAGTGAAGACAGCACGACTGTAGCTTCGGAGTTGAGACGCTAATTAGCTAACTGTTTGTTTACATGGCGGAACAAACTTGTTTGTCGGCTCTATTTCCTGTCTGTAACAAAATAAGAGCGGAGGGCGGAGCTTCCTTCATACACTGATGGGAATGGACCCGGAAAAGCCTGCCATTGGACCACAAGCCTCTCTTCTAGTATACAAATACAGCTGGATACAAAGATACCAGAAGGTTTTTTTTTAAACAGAAACGATGCAGAATGCATTCAATAATAATGGAGAACACAGAAATATTAATGAAATGACCATGGAAGTAAAACTTTAAGTGCATTCCGTTTACAGTTTACGTGGCCATATGTTTTCACATAAGTGCAACAACATAGCAAAATCATAAATTAGTAGCATGAAAGCTTTCGTCTAGCAGAATGGGCTAACTCTGCTACTTCCTGAACTTAGTAGTGCTCCTCTGTTTTCTGTCTTCATTATTGGACAAACGGATTAATCCAGGTGTGCCTGATCTCAGTCACCACGACGAAAGACAGGAAACAGAGGAGCACTACTAAGTTCAGGAAGTAGTGGAATTGTGCATATAGCCCATTCTGCTAGACGAACACTTTCATGCTACTAATTCATAATTTTGCTCTGTAGTTATGCACTTACGTGAAAACATATGGCCACGTAAACTGTAAACTGCATGCACTTATAAATGCATGGTTAACCTTCATAGTCACACACGAGGCTTCAGATATATCAAGGTAGAATCGGCATGCTAGTCTGTCACTGAAACGCAACTCAAGGTTGAGCGTCTTGCCCAGGGACATTCTGGCATGTGGACGGGCTTAGTATCAACTGTAAACAGCCAACCCTGTGATTAGTGACCTACTCGCCTCATGAACAGCATCCTTCTCTTTGAGCGAGCAGCACTACTGAAGTGAACCAATCTCCAAAGTACCACTTATAAAACATTATACTTCTGATGACAGTAAAATGAGAACTGTCCTGAGGCTTAGTCATTTAAGTCTTGCTAAATTTTGTATTAAGTTGTCACAAAAATTATGGGCATTGTGACCTATGACTTATTTCCACCAAAAGTCAGGCACAGAAATAAGGTTTAAGTCAATCATAGCATAGGCTCCAGTGCAAGAAAATTAGTCATTCAGAACTGGTGTGAAAACAGGTGCAAGGGGTACCCTGATCCCAACCATGAGCTCCCTGGTTTGCATTCAAACAGGGTCCTTTATTGCTTCCCATTTCTTCCGTGTCGCTCTTTAATAGTGTGTGACCACAGTTGCTGGTTTAAATGTATAAAAAGACTTTCAGGAAATCTGGACCCTATAATAAAAGAAATAACCCCAAACAATTGAAAAAAAAAATCAGCTGCTATAGAGCATATTCAGCTAGATAAATGTAATCAAAAACCATAGAAAAAAACCCCTACATCTATTCCTAAAGTCCATTTAGAGAAATCAGGATGGCACCACTTGGAAAAAAAAATATTTTTAGCGACCCAGTTTTTACCCATCCCCAATTCCCCTTTTCAACACATTACCATCTCCTCAAAAACTCTTATCAGTGACAACATGCTCCCCAACAGGGCCAATTCTAAACTGGCTGAGAGTGATTTACTTTAATCCAGTTCAAATTCACGAGCAGGTCAAATCACTACAAGTGCCATAGAAAATAGGAAAAAATACTAACAAAGGCATGCATACATAGAAGTGAAGATCCACACGTAGACCAAGACACAGCAGGTCATGCATGACGACACCAATCTGTTGCCTTTCAGTGAAAAGCATGTTGAACCAGGGCGTTTACGGTCACTTGTTTTACTTGATTATAGGAAATATTTTGCTTTGTTTGTGCACTTTTTTTTTGTTTTTTGCTGCTTTGACATTTTCATACAGTATACAGTAGTTGTCAGCCTCCTCTCACCTTTGCTAAAGTGCCATTTTTGCTGGAATTCCAAATACTAAGAGTTCTGGTTACTTCACATTATCGTTCTCAAGTACTTCATCATCACAAATGACATATTTGTGTGCAAGAATGTGATTTTACTCGTTTCCTCCATCATTCACGTAAAATAATTTTTTGTCAGTTTGAAGAATGTGAGTAAATCTGTGTGTGGCTGTGTGCGTACACGTGAATTTGTGCATTTCACTGTGTGGGTGCAAGAGACCGAATGTGCAATGTGTAAAGTGCTCTCCCTACAGTAATGTGGCTGAGGGGGGTAGGGGGTGGGGTGGTAGTGGTGGCTGTATCAAGTGTATGACTGAAGTTGCCTTGACAACCTAACACAAAGATCTCATTGCCATAACAACGCATCCCCCTATACCCTCCCTTCTTCGCCTTTCAGTGACCATTCACCCACCTTCCGCTTCTATCTAGCTTGTAATGAGTGCAAGACTTCCCCCCCACCCCCAAACACACACACATTTACTTTTGCTCTCCATCTCTCCCTATACACCCACTCACTGCTACGAGAGCATTAACAGATGGAGGGAAGAGAAATACAGGGGGAGAGAAAAAGAGATGGGATGACAGAGGGAGAACCAGAGGGGGAGAAGCAAAAAGACAGACCAGAAGGGGTGGCAGAGAGAGATCTACTGCAATGTGGAAAAAGAGAAGAGAGAGGTACATCATTTGCTGAGTATTAAGCGACTTTATATGTGTAGTGATGTGGAAAAGGAAAGGAAGAACAGAGAGGACTTACACTGAAAGACAGAGGACTGGTTATGTTATATACTTCAAAAGATGGATGAATAGACAAGGAAGGAGATAAAGGAAACCCACCATGAATGAAAGATACATCTGAGATCAGAATAAGTAAATAAAGGATTAAACGGGCCATCAATGTCTGGTGTTTTTCATTGATTCCCCTTTTAGCCAGTCTTACTGTGAAAACGTCTACTTGGCCTATCAATGCATCATCTAGTTAACTGGAGGGGACATCAAAGCATGAATGTGGTCACTATGCCTCAGACAACTCAAACTTCAATATTTCTCAATGCATGATATGTTCTTTGAGAAAGTGACAACAGTATTTAGTCTGTCAAAATGAATTACATGGATTCATACCAATGATGTACAACATGAGGCATGGGTTTTTATGCCCAACTTTTGGAGCTCACACAGCCTTGTTTCCTTTTGACCAATTAGCTTACTGGAACAGAAAATGAATGAAAATGAAAACACAAGCATGTCTATCACATGCCATCCTGGCAGTGGATCAAGCTCCACTTAGAGGTTTTAATCTATTCAACTGAATTTGTTTGACAGAATGAAATAGGGTCAGGGTCTACATCAGGTTTAGAGAAGGATATGCCGCACTGCAATTAGTTATGCAAGCATGAATGATGTTCAACAATTTCTTTATTGAATCAAACATAACTGATTTAAATTCTCTGAATCTAATCATTTCACACAAACACCACACCCATGAATTATCCAAAAGAACGATTTCTAGGCTGCATAAATGGAAGTCTGAGAAACACTCGCCTCCTGCTCTGACCGGTGTTGGCATTTCCATCACCTAAATGGCCAATTTGTGGGCATTTCTAGCTCAAGGAAGCAGCTGGAGATTTTTGAAGTTATCTTTTTTTGCCCCTTTTACCTTTTTTTTCCTGATGCCTCAACCTCACTAATGGTTAAAACATTTTATTACTGAAAGTTATGGTGGTGGCAGCATCATGCTGTGGGGGAGATCCTGGAGGGCTTGTAAAAGTAGACTTAAAATAAATACAACAAAATATCAGGATATCCTGGAGGAGAATCTGATTCCATCTGCTAGAGAACTACGGCTTGGAAGAAGATTTCTTTCAGCACGGCAATGACCCAAAAGTGTCAAGCTGGTTTGAAGACAAAAAGGTGGATGTTCTGGAGAGGCCAAGTCAAAGCTCAGAACTCAATCTAAGAGAATTTGTGGTTGAACTTGGAAAGGGCTGTCCACTCCATATCCCAATTCAACTTTACACAGCTTGAACAGTTTTGCAAGAAGGAATGAATTTTTTTTTTTTTTTTTTTGGTCGCAAAAGCAAAATCATATTGAACATGATTCATTTTTTAAAGGAGCTGTATCATGCTTTTCAAACGTTCCAAAAGTCAAATACAGGCATTTATTAGGTAAATACACTACTCACAAAAAGTTAGGGATATTCAACTTTCGGATATGATTTAAGGAAAATATAAAGTGTTCATATTTAACCATTGAACAATGTACGTGTGCATCTAAAAGTTTAGAGAAAGTCTAATTCAGTTCACTTGGACAGGTCGCAATGGATTTGAGGTTCATTCTGACATCATACAAAAAAGACAAATATCCCTAACTTTTTGTGGGTAGTGTATGTTCCCATCACTACTAATTTGGTGTTAAATATTAGTTTATCTATGCATCTAATTTCCAACACGGAAGTAAGATGGCTGACTGTACTGATCCATGGAGCTCTCAACCAATTGCAACATGTTTTACGCCCATTTCATGACGTCGCCCCGGAAGAAACACTGATTCTGAAGGGTCACAGAATTGTTTGTATCACCGGCAGCTCACATGGACGTTATTTGTAAACATTGATGGCTAATCGGCCCCCGATCGACGGGATAAAATGGACCAGCCAGTTATGGAGCTGTATGCACTCAAGCCAGAGTCTGACATGGAGTTTGAAGTACGCGCAGGACCACAGAAGTACCACAGAGACCCCTGACAAGTACGTAAGTAAATTAGCGAACAAATCACAGGCTAACAGTTAGCATTGAGCTGAGAGATGTGTTTCACCCACCGGTGCTGTTGTCTGTCCATGCGCGTTTTTATCGTAGGAACTGCGTCAGGTTTCAGAAGTATTCCCCGAGAAAAAAAAACACTTTACTGCCCGAGATTCATGAAGTTGTCAGGAGTGAAGTTCACACACAAAGTTGAGGTTTTTTTCTGCTCCTGAAGTTATAATCCAACCACTTCTGGCAAGTCGATTCATCCAGTATAACAAATAAACTCCCATGCTGAATGCAACCACATTTTTCCCAACTTGCTGTCCTCTACATCTTAAAAAAAAAAAAAAATCTCCTGAACTCTGGAGCAAACGTCTATTAGCTGATGGCTGCTTGTCTCTGAGGAAATCTTCCTGCAGGCTGTTAGTTTCTTCTTCAGAGAGTGTGTATAGGTTAGGATTCTCTTTGAGTTTCTGTTCAACAAAGAGGGCGTCTTGCTACGATGCTGCGCATGCGTGTTTTGTCGCTTCGTGATTGGTGCCACCTCGTTGTGTATACCGGTGTAAGTCAGTTATGTTAAGGTAGCTAAAGCTTGGCCTGAATATTCATATACATTACTCAAATATGCACAAATGAAAAAAAAATACTTAAATGAAGGTTTTTTTTTTTTTTTTATGAAGAAATAACAGTAACATGCTAAAAAGCTCTTAAAAGTCCATTTTTCATGATAGGGCTCCTTTAAAGCAATAAAAAGATGAAACATCAAAGGGAGGTGGATACTTTTAATAGGCACTGTACAGTTGTTAAATTCAGAAAAGGTCATACAATAACTTATCTAAATCTAGAAATTAGCATATTCATGTTTTGAAGAGTAACAGGATAAGTTGTGAGGAGTAGGGCTGGGCGATAGGGATCAAATATCATATCATGATATATTTGTTTTAGATGACGATATACGATATACATATACAGACACCAGTTATTTTTACCTTAATTTGTCTGAATGTTTCATTTCATGTCAAAATACTGGTTAGAAATGTTTGTTAAATTGAAATAATTCAAGACAGTTTGGCTGACCATTTATGATTTTCGTTATAGAAATCTTCTACGTCACATTGCTATTTGCAATGTGATTCGAATGAGTCTTTGCCGATTCGCTCTTTTCTTCATTTTGTTTCTCTGATGAGAAAGCACAGCCGACTGGGGGAACGCAATGCTAGCAAGCAGCATGTGAAGAAACAAGGGGAAACCCTCCGTATTTCAGAAGGAGCAAGTTAAACGGGTTTTCAGTGGACAGGAGGCCTTTAAATAATCAGATGACGGTGTCACCTGATCATAATATCTAGATATAACGATATATGTAAATATCATATCTCCCTCGTCATACCGGTATATTGCCCAGCTCTAGAATGGAGAAGGGCTGAACAACATGCCACTGAGACACCTCAAAGCCACCAGCAGATGCCAGCTGGCATGTATAAAATGGGAGGTAAACACAGTGACGCAACCCCTAAACACCAGCTTGCTGTATGGGAGCACACCATGATACCATGCTGAGCTATGTTTGGTCTGCATGAATTACCAAAAGGGAACAGTGCAAAACAATGTCTTTATTAAGCAACCACTAATATGGCATGACCTCTGTTTAAAAAAGGGCTACAGTTATGTGTATACCTCTATCTCACCCCTCACCTGTAGCTTATCCTCCCCTGAAACATCCTCTACCATCTGTTCCTCCCTCTCTGTCTCTCCATCTTTTTTTCTCTCAGCCTCACTGCATAAGCCTCTTCTTCTAGCTTTCTCTTCATTTCAAGGCCTGACTGATAACAGGGTCAGATGTGGATCAGAGAGCTTCCCTTGCATGTTTCCTCTCCTCCAAAACTAGCACCTTTGGATGTTGCTGTCAGTCAGCCAATGTTGACACATGTGCACACAAACATGCACAAACACCTAATCACGATCACGCACTTGGACACACAGCAAGGCCAGCATGGGAAAACAAGAGATGTGTGCAGCCACACACACAGGGTAATAGAAAGACACAAACAACTGGCAAGCTTGAAAACAGAATCAATAAAGCAAATCATAAGCTCCCGTCTCCTACTGCACGCCCACATATCCAGTGACATCCAAATTCCCCCGGAATTAAACGCACACGTGCAGCCTGCTCATACAGTGGAGGAAAATTTATGGCAGCTCAAACAATGGACTGTGAAATAGGAATAAGAGATAAAATAACCATAACCTCCCTTAAAAAATAACCATAACCTCCCCTAAAAACAGCATGCATGATTGTTTAAATTACTTTGTGTAGTATTTAAGATCACTTTGCAAACCTGTCCAAGGATCCAAATTACCCTCATCAATGCCAAACTCTAAACCAGCCTTTCAACTTGGTCCACTAACTATTCATCTTTCTGACTGAGGCTCTCCTGATTTTTGCCTTCACCCCTGCTCCATCTCTTCCCAAGACCCATACAAGGAGAAACAAAGATAAATCCTACCTCTGCACAGCCTCCTCCTTAGCGGATGCATGCAGTTTGGCTCTATATGGCTGGCTCAGTATTCAATGCATGCTGAAGTGCTGATATAAGCAATATTCATTTCAGGCGGTACAGCTTGCACGACAACTTAAAAAACTGATATGAAAGTTAATTACAAAACACCCCGTAATATCTGCACTGCAAAACTGATCATTAATTGTATTATACACAGTTACAGTATGGGACTACACGTGCAGGCTGTGAGTTGGTATACGAGCTGATACAGCACAGTACGGTGGCTGCCCTGCCTATATAATGGTGGGGAAAACACTGGGGCAGGTATGTAGTATGAACTCGGCTGTGATGTTAAATTGTTGTGAACAAGACAGTTAATATTTGTGTATTTTTTTCCATCACTGTACCAAGGAAAAACTGAACCGTGACCTGTGCACCAAGTTACATACTGAACCGTGAATTTTGTGTACCGTTACTGTTAGTGTTGCTCTACTGTTAACCCAAATACATTTTGCTAAGAGATGATTAATTTTGACATTTTGAGCAAATCCCATTTAAAAGCAAGAAATTTCAATATTTAACTTAAACTACAGAAATTGAGCTTTAAAGTAGTGCGAAAGGAGGTAAAAAGTGTGATATATTACTAAGCAGACACTTGTTCAAACTTTACTGAAATATGCAGGGAACAATTTCGTAATGAGCATGTCATTTTAAAAGACATTTTATACACTTGATAAGTTGTTTTCATGCCACTTTCTGTTAAAAATATGTTGTATTCCTATGTTGCAGGCATTTTCACAAGATCCTAACCTTTTAGGAAGGCTTTAAGTTCGGATTCATTACAAGACACATAATGTAAGTTAAACATAAAGGCCCTCATTTATCAAACGATCGTCGAAATGGTCGCACATCTGATCGTAAAAATGGTCGTACGATTGGACCCACGTGTGATTTATTAAAACGTTCGTATCGGTCCAATCTCGTCGTACGAACAAAAGAGTCTTGATAAATTCCACTGCTGAAATCCATCGTCATTTAAATGTCACGCCCACGGTTACGCCCTTAAACATGCATAATGATGAGGCTTCACCCACCGAGGTTGAACCATGGAGAGGAGAGATTCTGCCAAAAAAAGAAACTTTTGGGGGGGATCAAGACAGAATTCCTCATTTGTGAGGTGAGAAAGATTAAAGAGGTGCTGTTTGGCAGCTTAAAAACCGGAGTCACAGACGTGCACAAAAACGCTGCACGGAAGAGGATCAGTCATCCTGGCCGCTGTTGAACGACCGGCTGAGATATCAATAAAAGTCTCAATCTAGGCCTGGCTGATATGGTTTATTCGTTTTATTAGCTATGAAATTTAATAATAGGCCACATCCGATAGCAACGTCACAATTCTTTAGCCAATGGGTCAAGAAGAAGTGGTCCAATATGAAACTTACCACCAAAGGATGATGCCCCCCCCCCCCCCGCTGCGCTCTAACAGGTGACAGGTGGATACCGGTCAGGTCCGAGCCTGACCCAGATGGGGACAGAAAAAATATAACTTGCATTTGCAAAGCTAAGGGACAGTCTACTGACTGAGCACTTATACAACTTTAAAGTATTGATTACATATTAGAAATGACGGATCAGCTCCGGTCTCCTCCGTAGCCTATAGCCCAGTGGGGTCTGCAGAGCGGCTCCGGGCGCATCTTTTCTGCGCATCAAAACTCTCCAGCGGTCCGAGCGATGTGCAGCACTGCACAGGACAGGAGTGTTGTAGATTTTCTCAGAGTCTAAAGCAGCGTTTCAACCCGCCGGGTCCGAGTCGGACCGTCCGACACCCACCTGCCTTCCCGCAGCCCGAAGCAGCGCTCCACCTGGGCACCTGCGCGTGTGTGCGTACTAATGCCTACTTCCTCCTATGTGGCAGTTTTACCAGCGGGGGGAGGAGATGCACGAAGAGTGAAAAGCAATTGTCTCCTAGAACTATATGTCAATGATTTTAATAATTTGTTGAGATAAATGGAGGAATTAAATTCAGTCACAGCTATTTTTGTAATTTTGGAAATACATTCTACATTCACTTTTTTCCTTTTTCTCTGCAAATGGGTTAATTCTTAGTGCTGATATGTGAATACTTATGTTTAAATGACAGTTTGCGGTTTGGTAAATAAATATTTTCATGTTCTGCTGCGCTGTGCTGCAAACCCTCACTGACTGAAACTTGCGTACACGAACTCAGAGCTGTCGTGAGATTTGATCGTATCCTACGATCACGTTCAAATTGATAAATGCCGAGTCTTGCGTGGAAATGGTCGTACGCACAGATTTTCGTCGTACGATCAGTTGATAAATGAGGGCCAAAGTGTACATAATGTTTTCAGGGAGGCACAAAAACATCTAACATTCACAGAATTTGAATATCTCTTTTCCCAATTTTTCTGAACTAATTAAAATTTTTGAATACTTTAATCTAATAGCAAATTGTAAACAAAAAGTTAACTTTTCAAATTGCACAATAAATCATTTAATCAGTCTGTCAATAGTAAATTCTTTTTCTTTGTTCTCCGTTTTGTGATCATTTATTTGCATGGTGTCTGAAGTAATTTGTGCCTACATCCCAGCAGAGGAAGCAGACAGTGGATAATCATTCCGGTGGCATCTTTTGTGTAATTCTAGGTAAAATATGTAGTGCAATGGAGGAATCGTGTCTGCTGACGTGTGTCTACTAGCGGCAGTGCGTCATACTAGAGTCAAATTACTACTGTCAAACAACGTGGCAATTATTGCCTCTTGCAAATTAGGGCTTTAACAAATGGATTGAACAAACACAAAATGCTGAATATTTCTACACAATTCTGTGCAATTGTGTTTTGCAGTTAAATTCCCCTTTATTGTAATACCAGTAAGTTAATATATGTCATTTGTACAGGCTATTTCATGCCAGCTGCTGTATCATATGAGAGTCAGCTAAGATAATAGATAAGATAACTAGAGTGTCTGTAGCAATGTGTATTACAAAAGGCCAGAACTTACAGTGAAGATTTTGACTTTGTCCCAATTGAAATTCTTAGACAAGCAGGGAAAAAATCATGGCAAGTAAAACAGCAAAAACTAAAGCACCAAAGGTAATGTGGCTTCAGAAACCTCTGTGGAAACTAAAAACATGAAATAGTTCTACTTAAAAAAAAAAAAAAGACACTGCCATGACATTTATCATTTAGAAGAAAAAAAGGGTACATCATTTTAAAATGCAGATAGCATATATTACTCTAGGTAAAAAAGCATACATCTGTTGCATCCAGTTATCAGTAACAAAATTAAGGAGCATGGAAGTGAGATAGAGCAATGGCAACTGTGAACACTGGGTAGAAAATCAAGCGCAGCAAACTGATAAAATGTAAATGAATAAAGCTGTCTCATTAAATGAATATCTCTACAGTCTAACTGTACGTTCAGACCAAAGGCGACAAAAGCGGCAAAGACGCCGGAAGTTAATACATTTTCAATGAGAGTCAGGCGTCCTCGGCGACAAGAGCGTCTGCCGCCCTCTCCCGCGCGTCCTCGGCGACAAAAGCGGCTAAAGCGTCCAAAGCGGCACCAGATAAGAAGTTGAACTTAGGTTAACTTTATGCTAATTAGCTATGACGCGGTTCAGCGGCAACAGGCGGCAGCAAATCAGAGTAGAGGTGTCCTACTATCGAGCAGCCCCAAAGAACAACGCATGTGACTTTGGTTCTGACAACAACACACTTATTCTGCCGATGCCGAGAGGCTGATTTACCTGTTCAGGTCCATCCCTGGTAATGTACTTCTTTTTTGGCTGCTGGGACTTAAAAAGAAAAGAAAAAACCTCCTGGATGTTCAACCTGAAGTCCCGCTGGAACCGTCTCTGTCCGGCTGCAGCTCCAGCTCCCGCCGGCGCCGAGGAAACCTCCTGCACCCGGCGACGCCGTCTGCTTCAGGTGTACAGCAGCATCACAGTGATGTCATCCACATCCATGACGAGTCCAGATGATTTTAAGGGTTAAACGTGCGTATTTATGGTCCTGGCAGACCATGTTAATGATAAAATAACAATTATCAACGGGAATTAATGTCATTTACTGACCGCCTCACCCCTTTCCCCGTTCTTCCAAAACGTTTTTCGCCTCCTGCTCCCGGCTATTTTTCTTTAGAACACGCACACGCACGCACGTGCGCTCTCCTGACTTTGTCTCGGCTGCAGCGTATGCGGTGTCTCTGCTTGTCTTTTGTTTCGTGTCATACAGGACTTCGTTCCTGCGCAGTGTTTTATGCATTTCTGTGATAAACATATAAACTAAAAATATCTGAAATCATTATCAACATGTGTTAAAACACACCGGCTCTGCATAATTATGAGAAAGTGACCAGGATGAACGCGCACGCTCTCCTCATATTGCGCACAGCTTGTGAATTTGTGTTGTTTGTGTGCAGCAGTTTAAATGTCAGTGTTGGGCAGCGTGGAGAAAATAATGTGAAGTTGTTCCACATTGAATGAAGCCACTTCACCAAACTAGCAGACGAACTGTGGCTGGATTGATTCTACCGGGCTGAACGGGCTGGATGATGCGAAGATTTTTCCTTTTTTTTTTCTCTAAACAAAGATCACAGAAACAGCAGCGCGCGCAGTTTGAAGCCATATTCTGAGTTTATTGTCATTACTGCTTTTTTGTTTCAGCCATATTTGAATGTATTTCAAAGTTATCAAAGTTTGATAATGCTGTGGTGGAGAAATCATAACGCCAATTGTTTGTTTTCCTCAGAAAACAACTCAATCCGCTTGTGACTAAATAGAAAAACATTTTAATTTATCTTATTGCTCTGTGATTTTTCCCCCTGTATTATAATGACCACACAAACGTCCTGCAGCTCTGCTCTGCTTTAACTGAGGAGGACGTGAGCAACAGCAATGACGCTGTCCAGAAGTCGCTGTGCGGCTCCTTTAAATGAGCAGCGCGATTTAACTTTGACGTCAGTCACGTGATGAGCGACCAAAGCGGCCAGAATATCTTCCCGCTTTGGAAGCTGTCCTGTTTGTCGCCCAGCCCCGGGCGTCTTTGCCGCTTTTGTCGCCTTTGGTCTGAACGTACAGTAAGATTATCAAGACAGCATCTTTGGTCGCATTATTGAGCAAACCCTTCTGATGTTTAGTCGATACGACACATGCAGAAGCAAATTGTTAACCCATGAAGCAGAAGTGTAGCATAATATATGAATCGTAAACATGAGTTTAACATACACAACCTCAGTAAAAAAGCATTTTGTATGACCTGCAGTTTCTCACATATTTGTTCCTTCGAATGAAGGGCTCAATAGTGGTGCATTTAGATTATTCACACATTTCATTGTCTTTTAATAACAGTAAAAAAAAATACTGCTAACACAAGCACACATTGGCTCTTCAGTGCAATGGGAAAATGTCAATTGGCATTCTGTCATGTGTCAAATGTAGGGGTGTAACGATCCATTCAAGCAATGATTCGATTCATATTACGATTCATGGTTTTTCCGATTCAATTCATGGACAATATTGGTTCATTTACAACGATATAATCTGATTCAATTGAGTGACTTCAAATCGATTCAGTATATCTTCAGCCAAAA
Source organism: Atherinomorus stipes (assembly GCA_023101725.1). NCBI lineage: Eukaryota > Metazoa > Chordata > Actinopteri > Atheriniformes > Atherinidae > Atherinomorus > Atherinomorus stipes. Next base: position 925,058 of record JALJCO010011378.1, on the reverse strand, counting down.
ATGTAACCAGTGTGACTGTAAAATAAATACCTGCATACTTGGCAGTGAAAGTGAAGTTTCCTAGATTATTGTTTTTTTTAAAGGGACTCTGGTATAAATGAATTAAATATGGGCATAAACAAACATCTAAACAAGAATTAACGGCAAAAACATACACATTTTAGGTTCAACCAGCACTCCAGATTGAATCAACAGGAGGTTAACCTTTTCTGGTGTTGTTTTCAATAATTAACCTTTAAAAAGGAAAAAAAAGTACAGTAAATGCAATAAATATTTTAACCTGAGGTTTACCTGCTTTTACCCTCCTCTCTTCACTAAAAAAATATTACAACTTTAACATACAACCAACATCTCCTCATGTTAGGGTTGTCACGATACTAAAATTTCACTCTTGATACTGATACTACATGTAAAGATGGTGGTCGATACTAGATACTATTTTCGATACTGAAGGAGAAAAAGCACATGAAAAGCCACTACTACCAACAGCCAGAAAGAGGTTGTCCATAAAAGAGATCCTGTTAGTTAGGATGCTGAGCTGCATTCCCCCCACCGCCCCCACCCAGACTTAAAAAGAACAAGAACATGTCTAAATGGAAACCTGCTACTTGTGTGGAGCCCCTATAGCTGTTCTGAGAATATGGCCCAGGATACACTTAAGTACGCTTAAATATATATAAATATATATGACCACAGATACTGCACACCACCTCAGAATGTTGCCTGAGCTACTGGATGTACTGGAGTCCTTAATCTGTCTCGAGCGCATTCGCAACTATATTTAGCATTGTCCCCTCGTGATCCAATCAGCCAGGACCTATGTTAGCATGAAGTCTGAACAGGGCCTAAAATTCTGGACATACTTCTGTGGACTACGTCTCACAGCTCCCACAGACCCATGTTTTAGAGTGATGCTGCCACTTGGGGCAGCAACCAGAAATACGTAGAACCATCTGGGCTGCTCTTGGTTAGTGCTGTTTTTGGTACTTTGGCTTTGCTCTGCCATAGAAAATGCAGAACATAAAGTGGACTAAGCTCTGCAGTGATGAAGTGAAATTAAGTGTTATATAATGAAGATTGTTTGGTACAGCTGTGCTCTGTGCTCTCCTGCTGTTTGGCATTTTTGGGGGATGATTCTCCTTATTATGAAAGTGGTTGTTGTTTACACTAGTTGTCACCTGCTAGTTTAAATTAACTTTCAGCCAATCAGCATTCAAACACTGCTCTGAGGGCTATGTGTTGTTAGGTCTGGAGGATTGCATGTCTGCCCTATGTAGGGATTGAGAGCAATGTAGACAGATACGTCCATGAAGATAAAAACTGCACTAAAAGAAACTACTACATTAATGCCCCCTCCCCCGTATCTATTGTGAATCTAATTCTCCTAAACCACTTCAGCTATAGCACTTCCACATTTATGTATTACTGTATTACAAAAATCTTCTATACAGCCACAAATCCCCTTCCTGCATCGGTTTGTCCTCCTCTTTCCCTTTTTGAACAATACTGCCTGCTTTTTCATTAGCTGTAGCCTTTGAGCAACTTTTTTCCTATTCTCCTAGCCTATCCAAGAAAAAAAAAAGTCAGCTTAACTAAAGAATTATATCTTCCTCTTCCATGTCACCCTTTATGTTCACTGTTATCCTTGAGTTCTGTTGTTAGTTTCACTTGTGCTTCCCAACAGGCAACTCCCCTCTTACTCTCTATATATTTCCCTCATTATTTAACTCAATACATCTCATTCCCACCAAAAATATCCCTTGCTCCCACCCTCTAACTCGCTCCCTTTCCCAGTCTCTCAATCCCACTATGGCACAGTCTAAAACTTAAGCCCTCAAAAGGAAGTAGCTCTGCTCGGCTTATAACTGCACTGGCGTTAACCCTTCCCCTGCAACACAAGGTTTGCTGATGTCACTTAACCCCTTTAAGACCGACTTGCTGCTATCTAATGTGCTTACCACACACTAAGCGAGCTGTTTTGAGTCTGATAAACACATAAATTGAAAAATGTTGTTTTCTCGTGATTAGGTGATCGGCTATGCAAGTGCTCTATGGAATATGTAAACGTATTGCCTGAAATGAATAAATAAAATGAATGAAATGAATGAATGATAACTAAAGAGACTTGGTATGAATAAAGGTGAACCCAAAATATTCTTTGAAAAAAATAAGATAGATTAATAAATAAAATCTTATGCCTTTGCTGAAGGAACAGAGCATGGGATCAAGTATTAAGTTCAAAGCAATGAAGTAAGTGAGTTAATCAGTTAACTTTACACAGACACCTTAAATACTTACAGTAGTTTTGTTATAGCCAATGATTTCTAAGACTACCCCTCATACACTGTTTGCACTTCAATTACACCTTTTACAAATGACAACATATCTTGAAAGGTGTTTATTTGAGTGATCTAAACTGTCAAAACATTTCAACAACATTTTCACGGTTTGTTAACACAATACGGCTGCTGCCATTTATGCTTTAGTGACAGCAAATGCAAATCATGCAATTTTGTAGTAGATTTTCTCAAGAGTATTTCAGAACACCGTGAGAATGTATTTGCATCTGTGGAAATCCCCACCCCCCATTTTGGTCTCTCTCCTCCCCACCCCACTAGGGTTAATACTTTCCTTTTCTCATTAAGTTCCAAGGCCTGGCAGCCAGTACAGTCAAGCAAGAAGTAGTTACTATCTCACACTGTGACATCTTGATAAATATTATTCTACTAGAGAAAACCACGATTCAGCTACAAGTATACAGACAAGCAATGCCACATGAAAGCAAGACAGACCAGCTTTTAGTGTTAACTTAATCCACTCATCAGGTTAATTCCTGGCCTGACCTTTCCCTCTTTCTTGCAGAGGAAATGCAGAGTAAACCCAAGTAAGGTCACAGTTCATTGACTGTTGCCGATCTTATCACTTAGCTCCGAAATACTGAAACAATAATCTTGTTCAAATAATCAATGGGTTTCTTGTTATATATCAGTGGTTTCCACATTGGATTATACTGCCAGAAAAGAAAGAAGAGGGAATAAATGCTCACATTTCTTAATCTCTTCTAAACTAATTTTACAACAGTAGCAACTATGACTTCTGGCAAAGGGAGAAACTATTCAAAATGACTACATTGTTTCTGGTTGATTTTCCCACAGTTTTTTCCCCTCAAGGGAGAGATGGGTAGTTTCTTTTCAGTGACAAGCTTCCTCCCTAAAATTCTTGGAGGCAACACATTTGTGGGGAAACTAGCAAGCACTGGCCACTATGAATAAAATGCTTTATGCCAAAGTCAAAGTTGCCCCACAGTGTAATGTGAATAATTACCACTGCTGAGTAGTGTTGCTTGAAATTCATCGATCCAGCGATGCATCACGATGGGTCATGTGACGATTTGGCATCAATTAATTTGCCGGGATGCTTTTCCACGGAAAACGAAACCATAAAAAAAAAGTAGAAGGAACCATGACGCGCTCCCCGCCACCGGTCGGACAGTTTAACGAGTGATACAAGAAGAAGAATGGCTACCCCCATGCAGCTCACTACTCCAACTAAAGAGCCTGAAATAGTTTCGCCATCTGGGTATGGCTCACATGTTTGGAAGTCGTTTGGATTTTATGAAAACCAACAAAACTCTGGACGAGACATTTGCGATCTGCAAACTTTGCAAGGCTAAAATTAAGTACCTTCGTAATACAACGAACATGCAACAGCACCTCAAACGATTCCATCCCGAGACGGAGAATGCATCGCCGCCTGTCCCAGCACAACAGAGGACCATCTTTGATACTCCCAGGAATTCAGAGAAAGCCCGTCGGATCACGTATGCAATAGGCCTATTCATTGGCACGGATTTGCAGCCTTATTCAGCGGCGAACAACAATGGCTTTCTGTAAAATACTGCGAGCTGCGGAGCCACGTTACAAATGCCTGCATCGCACCTATTCTGCAACAAAAAAAGGTCCCAAAAATCCACAACAATGCTAAAGAGAAGGTAAATATTTGTTGGCTATTTGTTTGTGCAAGTTAGGTCTCTGTTGTCTTGTCACTATGTCGTTCAGTGATCTGTACTTAGAGGGTCTGTGTCAGTTGAACGTAATTGAAAAGCAAAGCCACCATTGTTATTTTCCTAACTTTGTTTTTAATATACTGTACAATGTAGTGTACATAGTCACTTCAACTACAAGCTTTTATAGACTAATCTGGGCAAATGCAGTCAGTAGACCACCGGTGCTTAGGGTAACATTTCGGTACATGGGTAATTAGAACAGATTAAATTTGGTGTATTTTCTCAATAACATCTAGGAAATCTGGAAAGATGTGCAAATTTCTTGGTTGGTGGAACAGCAGTGGAAAACTTTAGCACCGTGTCTCGTTGAACTTATAATCTAATTTATTTACAAATGTAGCATTAAATTTAAAAAAAAAAAAATTAGATGCAAAAAAGCATTTAAAAAAAAACCACTGCAATAATCGTGATTATTATGGCTGCAATAATCGAATCGAAAGATTATAAATCGCCATAGTCGAAAAATTGTGGGTCCCATAATTGCAATCGAATCAAATCGGGAAGTAATCTAGATGGGGCAACACTACTGCTGAGAGATGAGAACAGTTGCAAAAGACTTTCTGAATGATGCTGTAGTAGTTTAAACAGAAGAAAATATTCCTAATTAGCATCACTACCAGGCAATGAATACATGTCCTGCTATGCAAGGATGGATGCTGACTATGACTTAAGACTAACTTGCATGTCAAGTAAACATCTAAATTCATTAATGGCAGAAAGTTGATTGGCTGTGGGTTAGCTAATACTGTATGCAATCCGTTGACCACTATAAAGCCACATAAAAACGCCCTGTATGTACTGCTTGGACCTTTACCAACTCTGCTCAGGAACTGTTCTCAGTCATCCAAGTTATAAGGGTAACAGACTGTAAGATTAAAAACCTGCAGAACCAGAGGACAGTTATCTGTCATCTGTAGAATGTGAACCTGCAGAATGAAAATCACAAAAGCCCTCTTCATGGCCTATCAGTTAGTAGCTTAATGAAAGAAGCTGCTCCAGGTTTTACGCAACAATTACTATAACACAGTGACTGATTTACAGTTCGTAATCTCAGGCCGTTGTTACATTAAGATGTAATATCTCCTATGTTCACACAAAGAACCCACAAGCAGTGTCCAAAATGAACACAGAAATGCCAGAAGTGGGTATAGTTTCCAATTGGCATGTAAACCCCACAATGCTGGCTGCCGCAATATTAAGAAGATAAATCAAAGTAGTGTGGTTAGTTGTTCAAAAATGTGCTCATCAACATTAGGCATCACATTCTAAAACTAAAACTGGTAAGCTTTCTTAAGTAAAGGCCAACTTAAATATGATCTATTTGCTCTGAAATGTGGAAAAAGAATCTGGATATCGGAGAAAAGTCACAGTAACTATGACTGGAGAGATTTACTATTAATCCGCAAACATCACCCTATGTTATCTTCCGACTCGTCCTCAAGTCTGACTTGCCTCCTCTTTAAATGTTTGAGCATTGCAGATGTATTTTTGTGGTACACAAGGTTGGCTTTGCAAATCTTACAAGTATTAATTTTATTTTATGGTAAAAATTAAGTGGTCCCAGACTTTGTACGTTTCTTTCCCTGGTCCGCCACATTTCTTAAAGGGACATTGTATAATCAGGAGCAGCTCCCTCGTACTTTTCATGCTGCATTCGCGTGAAACCGGGCAGACCGACGACAGCCGCTGCATGTAAAGTTATCACCGGCCTCTATGTGAAGATGTGGTCCGTCAGTTACAGTGACATCAGTCCACATCTGATTTGTTGTCATGGCGATGTCGTATTGTTTTCCCTGACCCATGTTTTACCGTCTTTCGCTCGGCTTCATTGATTAAAATGACATCTGGTTTGTTACAGACGGCCGTCTGCCCGACTGCACGTGAACCCAGCATCAGTGAGACGCTAGTTTCTCCCCACAGCAGCGCAGTGACTTTTCAAAGGCATTACCTCGAACTGAGCTGAAAACTCCGGTGTGTCCGGTGAGTTTCTGTGTTTTCCTACTGTCACGCTTCTCCCGAACGCAAAAACATGGCGATACGACATGGCAGCCTCCACCGAGCCGCCCCGCTCGATGTATAAATGAATGATACGAACGGCAAATTTAGAACTTAGAGGAGCACTTCAGTTTGTTGATGGGAGTGATTACTGATTAATGAAAAAACACTTTTGAACCAAATAATCAGTTTTCGTGAATAAAACACAGGAGAACTTACACAATATCCCTTTAATACCTTTGATACTCTATTGCGCACGTACAACTCTGAGCAGAAATTGGAAGGAAGATGATACTCAAGATATTCAAAACCCATCATACACCAAGCTAATTCAGATTTCAAGAAAACACGCTTGTACGGAAACAAAACGTAGATCAAAAGCAAACAGAAGACAACTTGTGCTCCTCCAACAGCTTCCATTTCTGTCCCTGTCTTTCACAGCAACTTTATTTCCTTCTGCCAGTAAACAGAGCAACACCCTTTTTAGATGACATTAAAAAGATGATTAAAAAACACATCACCAGAGTTGCAACACAAGAATCAATATGAGGATCTGTCATATCAAAGTTTTTCAAGTATACTGATCAAGATACTTGCTTTAGATAAGAGCACTGAGAACTACTAGTGATTTCCCAACTACAGTATGTGTCAGAATCGTAATTTTGGGATCCCAGTGCCTCTCATTGTTGCTTGAGCGGTGGCTTGTTGAAACTGGTTTCAAGGCCAGTAATCTACATAGTGATGATAGCTGTGGTACAAGGTTTGGATTAGAATGTGTCAAAATTTTCTAATCCAGGAAATCCATTCCAGCTTTTCTTTCAAGCACTTCTTCCTGACTGGGTCTTATTTAAAATTATTTTATTTATTATTATAATTGTATTTTCAAATTCATAATACCCACTGGTAAACAATAAAATGGGTCAGTTTTTCCTCATACTTACTGTTATGCACTTATTTCATTAACCTGTTTAATTGGGGTTTTTAGAGGTGAGGTTCCACAAAACAGACATGGCTAACATAAACCAAGAATAAAATCAATCATCAGATCAATATGCATAATCTTTGGTCCAAAACACAGTCAAGTATTGATATCACGCATCGGCCGACACTTGACCCGTAGTATTGGTATCGGAAGTGAAAAAGTAGGAATGGAACAGCCCCTGTAAATTTTATGTCAGTAAATTTTCAGTTTATCGCCCAGCCCCATGTTGAAGGCAGTAACAAAACCTTACATTTGGTAAATGAATTTTGTTTTTTACATTTCTCAAGAATGGGTTATTCGGGCTCCTTGGTACATCCTTGCTAAATAGTAAAGAAGAGAGAAAAAGGTAATTTATTATTGCCTCAAACAAGGTGGCTATGTTTTCTTATATACTTGCCAAAAGCAATTCTGGCAGAAAATGTGGTAAACCAACCATATACCCCTTCTAAAACCATAGTAACTTAGCCATCAGACAATGACAAAGTTAATCTGACACCTTAGTTGTGTGCTCTTCTTAACAGGTAAGGCCAAAAAGGGCAATGTAAAACAAATTGTATCTTGTAGAAGGAACCTATAATCATATACTTAATCATAAGTAAACCATAACCTCAGAAGTAATTTGCAATAATTTCAAAATAAATTTAAAGTCATTTCAAAATGTTCCTTAAGAATCAGCGAGCAAATTCACCACTCAAGAGCAGAAAAGCTCTTTCATGACATCCATATTTCCATCTTGAGCCATAATATGGAAAACAGTTTCTGGAAAGCAAAGAGGTTGATCTCTAATCTCTCACTTTGCATTATTCTTACTGTCAAATAAAGACATTAGTATTCCTAATATCAGCTTTACCTTCAGCTTGACGTGAAAAATGTCTGAGTGACAGAGAAAGTGACTGTGGTTATTATTCTATGCAGTTTTTTATAAATAAACCTGTGCCATTATTTTTTGCAATAAGAATAAAGTCATCCAGAAATGATCTGATTCATTGATGCATTTTCTAAATCAGCTACAGACAACAATGCAACTGAACAGCACAGAATAATGAGCCAAATCTCTTTAAAAAACTGCAAGTCAGTTTGCTTTAGTCTTTGTACAACGTTAAAGGAATAGTACACCCTCAGAATGATTTAACTCCATTTTCCACTTACCCTGATGGTGAGCAAGACTCTGGACCACTTTTTTAATATGTCAAATGCAGCCAGAGATCAGGACGACTTCTCGTTTCCCCCCCCCAATGGAGTTCGCCAGGGTCCGAGCCAAAAAGGTCCATAAAAGTCCACAAAAAATTGTCTATATTCCTCCATACTGTTTGTCCCATGTAATCCAAGTGTCCTGAGTGGGTAGCGTCTAGAATTTACTTGAAACTACGGCATTTAGTATATTTTTAGAGTCTAAACAAGACTACGTCGCATGCCTAGCAAGCACGCCGATGCACGTTCACAAAACTACGGAAGCCACGGCAGACAAGATAGCGCGTTCTCTTTTTCTTTCTTTTAGATCAATATCCAACCCCTCCTGTGTTTGTCCCGGTTTGTCTAAAGCTCTTGCGCTCTTACCACAATGTAAACAGTGAAATTTCTTCTTCTACGCTTGCATTATCGGCAGAGTAGGCTCTGAACGCCGAGGCTTCCGTAGTTTCGTGACCGCGCATGTGCGCGCTTCATGGAAGTAAACAATACTCCCTTTTAGGCTCTAAAAATATAGTAAATGACGTTGTTTCGAGTAAATTCTGGACGCTATCCACTCAGGACACTTGGATTACATGGGACGAGCAGTATGGAGGAATATTGACAATTTTTTGTGGACTTTTATGGACGTTTTTGGCTCGAACCCTGGCGAACTCCATTGGGGGGGGAAACGAGAAGTCGTCCTGATCTCTGGCTGCATTTGACATATAAAAAAAAGTGGTCGAGAGTCTTGCTCACCATCAGGGTAAGTGGAAAATAAAGTTAAACCATTCTGAGGGTGAACTATTCCTTTAAGGAAGAATACCAGAAGTATAGGTGGATCAACAACGCAGAGAATTTTGATCCTGTTCTACAAAAGAGGCTTAAATAGTGGATAAATTAAGGAGAAAAAGATAAACTAAACAGTCTGTTATTTAATGCCAGCTTTAACCCCGTAGTTTCTCAGTTTCTTCTTGCCATTCATGTTTTCCTTCTTTCTCTGTGCTTCTTCCTCTTGTTAATTCCCTTTCTTACCATGCCTAAGACATTCAGCTAAACCGCCCAGATAACCCCTTCTCTATAAGCCAGCTAGTCTAATGAGATTGGGCCTGTACATCGAGACCAACACATGCAGAGCAAAAGAGACAGGGGCATCGTGACAAAGAGTGGGTTGAAAAGAAGCAAGAGGACACCGAGATGGTTTACATGGATGAAGAATAAAGCAACCAGAAATGTACAAGAGGGTAACAGAAAAGAAATGTGCTGTAACCATGACCATTAAAATATAATAAAAACAACTTAACAATAGAGCCTGTGTGATTCTTACAAGCTTTTTCTTTGCGAGTTTTAAACTGAAAATACTAAAAATAAATGGTACAAAATCCATTAGCCCTGAAACCTTGGTCAGTTTACTCTTATCTCACATTTCTAGGACAAGAAACACAAACAACTGGTGATGGCCAGTTCATTTACTCTGAAAGCAAGGACGTTAAGTAAGCAGCCTTTGATAGATTTAAAAAAGCTGAAGAGTAGAGTGATGATACATTTAGGTACATTGACACTGCCTGTAATGATCCAAATTAATCTGAGTGCAAGTAAGCTAGTTGTAAGCTGCATGTATGGACTCATTAAAGAACACATTCCATTGTCTTGTGGCCTCTCCAACATGTATTTTTTAGAAACGTTAACTTTTTTTCTCCTTGTAAAAGAGTCAGAAGTCAGCAATGTGTTCATTGCTAAACAAATACCTCAAACAACCTTCTCTGAAGTGATCATTTAATTAAAAGTCATATCATTCTCAACTGACCTACCAGGTTAAATCAAGATCATTATTTCTCGGTTTAATAGTAAGATACTGACATTCGATAAAAGCCAGGTAAAATACTGAATGCCCAGTGAACATTACTTTAAAAAAGTAATTAATTATAGTTACTAATTATTCATTTTTTTCTGTACCGCTTATCCAGTTCAGGGTTGCGGGGGTTGCAGGCGAGAGGCGGGGTACACCCTGAACAGGTCGCCAGTCTGTCGCAGGGCCAACACAGAGAGAAAGACAACCATTCACGCTCACATTCATTCCTAGATTTAACCTAGGGGCAATTTAGAGTGATCAATTAACCTAACAAGCATGTCTTTGGACGGTGGGAGGAAGCCGGAGTACCCGGAGAGAACCCACGCATACACGGGGAGAACATGCAAACTCCACACAGGAGTGGTTGGAATTGTTCAAACCCCCTCCCCAGCCGGGAATCGAACCAGCGACCTTCTTACTGTGAGGCTGCGTTGCTATCCACCACGCCACCGTGCAGCCGTTACTAATCACTTCTCCAAAAAAGTAATGTCGTTAGTAACTGAGTTACAGCTTTATAAAAATAACTAATTACTTGGAAAAGTAATATATCTTTCGTATTAACTATGAACTGAATTTGGGTCATGAGTGAAAGAAATAATTCAGGGAAATGTGTTACTCTAACTATGATGCTGTTTTCTTCTTAAACTGGACGTAATTGCTGCATCTGTGTCAGGTTGGACGCCGTATTCCTTGTATAGGTCCGCAGATCTCACAGCAACCTTTTTACTCAAACATGAGCATGTGGAGAGGCACGTGCCTGCAGCCCTGGAGACCGCAGGTTACTGCTGAGTGTATGGGCGAGTGTCTCCAGGTATTTGCGTATCAATCCGCCTCCTCTCTGCGAGAGCACCAGCACAATATAGTCCCAACAAATGTGAAACTTCTGTTCACCAGGAATAAAAATTGATCTCACATAACAATAGTAACGCGCTGTCAGTGAAGGCCAGTAACGGTAACGGCGTTGTGATGACAGACTTAGTAATTAGTTAGATTAGCCCGTTACTGAAAAAGTAGTGCCGTTAGTAACGCCGTTTATTTCTAACACCGTTATTCCCATCACTGTGAATGCCACATAATACAGTTACTTTTATTAAATACTGATTAAAGCAGACCCCTTCAAGGTTTTCTTCTCCTGCCCATCAAAGGACTTAATAACTATATTCAAACTAAAAAGAGAAACAAAAAAAGGCAACAACCTAATGTGCCAATTGGACATACTGTTAACTGTATTAAAAATATGAAAAGATTGACCTTTTTCTTAAATCTATAGCTTTGAGAATAAATGGATTGTGAATATGTCCCATGTGCCAATGTGGACTTCTCCTGTTCCTTACTTAGCAACCCAGTTTTACACCTTCACAAATGGAAATGGGGTGGAAATGTAAATGTCCAATTTCATACTTGAAAGAAAAAAAAAAAAAGGAGAAATTAGTATAAATTAAAAAGCTGGTGTACCATGGAGCCCTAAAACCATTTATGAATTGTTCACACATAATATTTTTTCTTTTACACCATTGAGACCTATCTATATAGGTCAACTACGGATGGGCGATTTTGGACAAAAAAAATGCATCACGATAATTTCTGGCTTTTAACACGCCAATGTTAGATGACAAAAATATCAGCCTAATTGTTTGTATTAAAAAGCTATCACATTCTGTCTTGAGAGCCCTATAATATTACTAGAAGCCACTAAACTATCACTTAAGTTCAATTAGTACGCCTCTATTGCAAAACCGTTGTGACACCAAACAAACAAGTCTGAAATATGAGAACGAATTTGACATTTATTAAAATGGTGCAAACAGCAAACTATATAAATAACTGTAAATACCACCTAATCAATTAAATTTGTCATTTTTATCATGAGATGACAAATTATTACCATGGGGAATTTTTTTGACGATATATCGCACCCAATAACATATCACCCATCCCTAATGTCAACCAAACCCATCTGCACAACCAGCCATTGGATAACACTGGGTGTTACTTGGCTTTTGTGCCCCAATGTTGCTTTCAACCATGCAAATAAATTAAATGCTACAGACATTTAAATGTCAGACCGGTTGGGGGGAGGGGGTGTAGAAAAACAGAAAACATTGAGAGTGCCCAATGCTCATGTATCTGCGTTACCAATGGAATAACAGTGCTGTCTGGGGCAAGAAGTATTGTGACAGTGTTTCTTGTGAATGGGTCTACTGTGACTATAATAACCAATAAGAAGACCAGTATCATACACTGGTCTGCTGTCTAGTTTCAGATAGCTTGGATCAGGATGACAAATTTGCATACGTGTGTCCATTAAGACAACCTGGAAGGCAAATATGTGTTGAAAGAAGAGAAAACAGGCAGCATGACTCCCACAATGAAGAACATTGTGACATTTTTACCTGCCAAAATCCTCTAATCTCCCACCATTCCTCATTTTATCTGTTACCACTAAAGATGGCTTGGGGACAGAGAATGAGGAAGTGCCAAAGTTCAAATGATGTGTATCAGTAAACTGCGCAAACCACATTGTACCAGTGTCTCATGCTCGTGCCTTATCAGCAGTCTCTGTTCACATTCTCCACTTTCCTTTCTGACGTTTAGGGCAAGCATTTGCTTTTCATGGAGATGAAACAACAACTACAGAATGACAAACTTCAGATTCTCCACCAATTCAAATGGTTTGTCACCTCAACAACTGTGGCCCAATAACTGGTATTTATTACCCATCATTTTAAATTTCCTTCTAACAAAGCGTTTGTTTCTGTTGATCCTTTTTTTTTCTTTTAAAAAAAAAAAAGGCAAATGATACACGTCAAGTATGAGAAATATGTTGACAGGGCAGTAGGACATAGATAATTAAAGATCCACAAAAAGAAAAAAAGGTGAAAAAGGGTTGACAGAAAAGGAAGAAAAGATAGAGAGGGTGACAGATATTTTAAAAAGGGGGGAAAAAAAAGGCACAAAGATAAGAAAAGAAAGACAAGCTGAATAGCAGCAGCTATGCAGCCACAAAGGTGAACTAGCAGACTCTTTTACAGAAATTATGCCAAAACAGACATAAGCAGGATTACATTCCTCCTCTAGTAAGAGGCAGCGAGCCAACAGAATAGTTTTTTTTTGTGTTTTTTTTAATGAGTACTCGTAGGTTTTTTTTTCTTTAAGGAAACTGGGATCATTACAAAATTAATAATGGCAATTGGAGGAGAAGGCTAAAATAGCTAAATTCCCTCTCTTTCTTTAAACACTGCCAGAGAAAAATCCCCTGAAATCTATACGTACTGTATCTTTGTGAATCTTTATGAATGCCTAACTTATGTGAAAAGGTCCCTAGCCTGCAGTGTTACTATAGTACTTCTTTCTGAGGCTAAAAACAACTATAACCAGCCATCATTTTTAAATCAGTTCCATACCCCGTCACTCTGCAGTGCTTGTGGATTAAATCAGCTTCAGCTGGGCATTAATTGGAACACAACATCCAAATGTGCATATTCATTTTCTATAGGAGTCCAAATTTTTGTGCAACAATGTGCACATACAAAAAAAAAAAAAAAAACTAGGGATGCACGATATAATCGGCCCCCTGTCGGTATCGGACTATATTGGACTCAAAACTGAGTATCAGATATCGGCCACCCCACTGATATTTAACCGATCAAGTTTCTACTGTAAAGGCAAAAAAAAAACCAAAACAGCTTGTTCTTGTCCATCAAAAACTTATTTTTTTACACACTTTTAAACTTCTAAGGACAGTTTCTTAGGATGTTCTGTGTGAACAGAGTATATATACAGTATGGTCATTTGTGTAAATGACCAAATATTCCGTGTTTTTGGGGGAAATATATTTTTTTCCTCTCTCTCCCCCTCTCAGGGAGAAAAATATCCAGGTCATCCTAGGACATAATGCACATATCCTATTTGTTTTGTTTGAACAACTGTCATTAAGTTTGACTTGCTATACATAACACAAATTGAGGTATTTTTCTACTTTTGCACAAGGAACATAATTATTTTTCAGCTTTAATATCAGTATCAATATCAGTTATCGGCCACATGAGTATTAAAATATCGGCATAATGGATATTGGCCAAAATTACGATATAGTCACCCCTAAAACAAACATACAATGCCATAACATACTTTTACTGTACGTTTTCCTAGTTAGAAAGAGAGGCATTCGTAGTAATAAACTACTTATTGTTTAGCTGAGTGCACTCTTAATTGAATGTGAAATGATGGGAAATACAGGATTTTTTTTCCAAACATCAAAACCACGGTACATTTTGGTAAATCCTCATCAATCTAACACTTTATTCAATATTGCCGTCCAGTAGGGGTGGGCCGATTCATTAATAAATCGATGCACCCTGATGTCACACGTGTTGAATCAATTTTGATTCACAAATGTCCAAAAATCTATTTATTTTATGTAATAATTGAGCGACCAAAATACAGCTGCAAAGTTTGGCAGCGACGTAGAAGTTAAGTGTGCTACCCAGACATTTTAGTGTTCGGGTAATTACTAATTGTTAAAAATTAAGGTAACGAAAAAAAGGTTGGCCTGCATATTCAAGTAAACATCAACATAACTATTAACTAACGTTAACAGCCAGGAGCCGGTCCAGTAAAACTAAAAGTATGAGTGAAAACTGGTAAGCAGCTTTGATAGCCAGAGAGATGACAACATCATTGTTTTTGCATCTGCTGGGACATAAAATAAAAATCTGTTAATATTTTGAAGAAAAACAAAAACAAAAAAAGTCTTCAATATCTTTAAAGGTAAGTTATGTTTTTCTTGAAAATCCACCAATGTTTTCAATACTATTTTATCCTTTTTGTGAACTAAAAATGGAAACTGAATGGATTTAAAATTGCGAGATGACTGCTTAGTCAAACAAAACATGAAAGGCAAAATGATGCCTCCAATCTTATGATAATCGTTAGCATATGACAATCTTTCACAATTGAATGGGCTATATCCGTTCCACTACTTCCTGAACTTCATACAGCACCTTTGCTTCCTGTCTTTCATTATTGGACAAACTGATTAATCCAGGTGTGTCTGACCTCAATAACTAGCCAAACACACCTGGATTAATCAGTTTGTCCAATAATGAAAGACAGGAAGCAAAGGTGCTGTCTGAAGTTCAGGAAGTAGTGGAACCGTGCATACAGCCTCCTGTAGCACCCTGAACCTGTCATTTTAGATGACACACCCCTACTGTCCAGCTTAAGGCGAAGCACCGAGTAACATTATTATGCTAGTTAACACTAACGGACTAAACGACAAGGTGTTGTGGTGTTACTAAGAGTATTTGCTCTCATCAGGGCAACGACGTAACCAGAAAATGAAGATCATTCAGTAGGGTTGGGTATCCTTTGAATTTTAACGATTTCGGTTTCGATTCGATTCCCTTCTTTCGATTTAGGTTCCTATCGATTCTCGATTCCGACTCTTTTAAAGGTTAGGGTTAAAAAAAAAAAGAAGTAGTTTACATTTTCTTTTTTGTAGGCAACTAAATCAAACAACAGACAAGGACATTAATTTAGTAAACTTCAGCTCTATTTATGTTCTTACCAAAAGCATTTAATTTCATTTCAACTAAGAAAAAAAAAAAAAAAAAAAAAGAGTAGAACAAGACATAAAAATTGTCCCTAGCAAAACTTGAATAGACCTCATCATTTCACCGTTTTAAGAACTTTAACTGCTAAACTGGCTATTTCTTATTAAGAGTCTGCTACATGTTACAGAACTTAAAATTAAATGTTTCTGTGCACATTCTTCACTTAGAGACATTAATATCTGATAATCAGTGGCAGCTTTGAGTTTTTCAGTCTGGTTTATGGAGCAGAGGTGAACATCTGCTGTGTCTGACGCTTCCCTGCAGCATCTAGTAGTGTGAGCTGTGAGAAGGGGGAGCGCGAAGTAAACAAAACGTTTTTTCACGTCGGTCTCAAAAGTCTCCAGTAAGACCAGAAAGTGTATCTAGACTTGTTGCTAGTGGTTTATTAAAAGAAAGTTAACAGAGGGTCTGAAAACTCACTAAATATAGCGACAAAGAAAGCAAGTTGTGCCGTGTGCGTCAGTGTAATTGGTCGTAACAGAAACTCTGTACTAACAAACGTTCCGCGTCTGGCGGATTCTATGGAGTTTGACGGACTAGGCATCGAAAATAGGAATCGAAATTTTAGAAATTGAACGATTCCAGGAGAAACGGAGAGTTAGTCCCGGTTCCCATCGATGCTCGATTCTCGATGCCCAACCCCATCATTCAGTCAGAAACACAAACGGATCATGTAAAGTGTCCTGCAGCCTAAGCAAGGTCCTTAACCCCCACCAACTGTTCCCCGGGCCTTTGGCCCCCCCTCCCTCGATAATAACATAAAGAGTGGGTTAAATGCAGAGCCCAATTCCCCTCGGATCATATTTGAAAAAAAAAAAAAAAAAACTTTCCAAAATTTAATACAGAGAAAATTAACAACCTCTGAAAATGTTTTAAACCATCTTCTTTTTTTTTTTTTTTTTAACCAAACTTTTGATAATTCAATATCACAAGATTTTCTGTTTATTCCAGTCTGGATTGTCAGTTATCAAATATCAGTTAACGGTGCTGGATAACACTTTACATTGATGCACCAATGTCAAACTAATGTGACAAAATAACTGAGATCTCCTGATAACATACCTATATGTTATCAATTACCTTAGACAACTGTCCAATGCTGGCGGTCCAGATATTCATGCTACTTTTCATGTTGGCAGATTACAGCTTAGGTTACAGCTTAGCTACTGCATGGGGCAACTTACTGTATTACAGGATGGGGAAGATTCAAGTGAGAACCATTTAGTTCAGATTACTGTTTTGCAAAGATTCAGTTTACCGTCACAGTTAAACAAAACAAACATTAAAAGTGTAGCCATCTCAAAGGTAAGATTTATTTTGCATAAAGAAAGCGAGAGAGAAAGACGGGCACTAAACCAGACATAAGCAGTATGAGCCGTCTGATGGATTTTTCACGTAGTGTTGTCACTCTGCCAGCCTGACTGGTCTCAGCCTTAGATTTGCCTGCAAGCTAAAAGCCCATTGGACATGCACTGCTGCATACCAACACGGTCACCTGGCTGTTGCACAGCATTACAGTAAAACCAGCCACATTTACTGGCAGATACATGATAAACACGATGACACACGTGCCTCAAAAACGTAATCATTCTAATAACTGCATACGCACACTTGCACACAGAGATCTCCCAGAGGATAACAACACACACATCTAAGGGCTAATTACTTCACAAATTATCAGCCCCCATAGGAACTCGTATGAAGTTCATTTATATCATAAAGCCGGAAACGAATGTTTTAAAATTAGGGGGAAAAAAAATACTTTTGCGATTGCAAGAGAATTGATGGACTTACATAGAAGTAGGAAATCAGCAACTATGGAGTCTCAAAACTTCAACCCATTATTTATGATCATTCCTTGAGTGAGGAAAACCTGAAGGATCTGAAACATTTCAAATGCGATTACTAACGTTGAAATTTGCTTAACAAACTTCCTGAATTTAACCTTTTAGAAAAGGACAGGTGAACACTTGACGGCAAAGTTATTTGCTTACAGTATAACAGCAGTTTTAAGGATAAACTGCATCTGTAACTGGTTGAATTTAGAGATTCTGTTGATTAAATGCAGAAGATTTGAAGTCCAAAATAAAAACATGAAAATTTTGCACAAACTGATCCAAGAGGACTTCTGTGACGGACAGGAAAGACTTAACTGACTTTTGGTAATGTTATGAGTCTATGAGAGTTCTGCTTTCACAATACTGTTGTTTATGCATCAAACACACCTTGGAAGGATTTTGAAAATACTGACTAATGCTTTTTAGAAAAAATAAAATACTTCAAGTTTACAGGGATTGGGAAGTAAAGCTCCAAAGTTTCTAGTAAAAGTCAGCTAAAGCTTCCCTTTAATCTGTGGAAAGACAGCGCTATTCAAAAAGAATAGAAGCCACACGTAATGTCCGTAATGTTAAAGTCTGTCAAGTTCCATCAAAGTTTTGGCACCAGCTGTTTTTTTTGTTTTGGTTTCTTTTGTTTTTTTGTTTAAAGATTGAGCCTTGGTACTAACTTCAGCCCATTTTTACATTTATATATATATAAAAAAAAATCTAATTTTTTCTTTGTTATTCTTTCACGTTTAATTTGCTTCTATCATCATCCCTGAGACACAACTGTCCACCCATCCATATTATAAAATAGTCCCACTCTTTAAAATCATAGGCATCCATCCATCCTTTTTTGTTTCTTTTGGTGAGCACACACTTGTGAAGTGACATTACACAGGGCTGCTCAAAGGAAAAAAGGAAGAGCCACGTTTAAGTAAGATGGAAAGATGCTGCGTTTGATCTGGATTCAACAAGTAAGTCTTTAAAACCCACTGACAGCAGATGATCTTGATATCTGGAGTTCTCAGTTTTAGTACCACTGTTTATTCTTACATTCCTTAGCAAAAACCCTGCTTTAGTGTCCAAGTCGTATGTACAACAAGAACTAAAAACACATGCAAACAGTTACACAGGTAACTCCAATCTCTTAAAATACCACTTTTAAAGGTGCTCCACCTCAACACAGAGGGGGCAACTTTTGACGCACCAACTTTATCACAAATAATTGAGGTTCCACAGTTTGTCTGTAAAACACTATCTTCTTTTGTTAAGCAGCTTAGGCCTGTATTGTGACCCTGCTGAGGATTTAAGCAACAAGACTTTGAGAAACAAAGCAAGTAAAATATGATGTCATGCTTTTAGGAATACACTGTACTAACCATGGAAATGCAAACCCAGCGATGTGGTTCATTTACATACTAGCCCTTTAGCGAGCACTTTTATACACAATGGTTTCCTGCAGCACTGTGTAAAGGTTAAGAGCCCACAGGTGAATCATTCTAACTGTAAGCAGCCTTATAAAGGAAGACTGAAAAGTGTCTTTTTTTTTTTTTTTTTTTACAGATAACTACAAATACTACAACACAGATTCAAGGTCCTTACTGTTTGAGGCAAATTTGTAATCAAAACAACCAATATCTCCAATGGAGAGTGGTTCAATCCTCTCTCAATCTGATAAAAGTTTCACAAGAGTCACTTCTTAATCAGACACCCAACACCCCAAATCCATCAATGGCGTACAGAGTCAATGCATGATAAAAGTGGAAAACTGTCACCTTTGCTTTAAAAGAAAAAAAAAATGTCATCCAAATTTTCAACTGTGTAGGATTTCAAGAGTTTTCTAAATACTGACGTAATTATGTCATTCTCCATCACAAAATTCTCTATATTCAATAACTATAGGATTCAAATTAGCATACATCGGCTAGTGTATTCAGAACCCAGCTAGGAACATCTTCACTACAGAACACAGCAATCCATCAAACTTTATAAACGAATTGCTTTATTTAATAATTTGTTTACGTATATTGTGGTTTCAAATAGAAGTATATAATCTTTATTTTTTCATTACTGTCTATAGACTGTCCGGTGTTGGATGGCTTGAATCAATACAGGGTATATTGCCAAAAGTCTCCTGTGGGAATACTGTAATACTGTGCTTGCTTTGTCATTTAAAACAGATATTTCTAAGTTTAAGTATCATTTTTGTGTCTTCTGCAGAAGCCTTCCACTCTTTACACCTATAGGCTACAACAGTGGTCTGAAAAGAGCACATGATTTCTTTCAATATACAGGCCTGTGTTGTTCCCATCAGACGAAAAAGGCCCCCCGGGAGCCGCATGCACATGCCCAGTGGTTGGATAATTTAATGTCATGGAAGTCATGTGTGTAACCTCTAGCATCTAAGCAAAAGCTCCTCCCCAGCGCACAACTATATCAACTCTGTCCTTTATTGCCCCCTTGGATGAGGTGTGGAAAACACTCAATGACAGTTAATCTGGATGTCCTAGGGAGGAACTGCCTCATGGCGTCATCAGGTTGGAATTTGAACTGGTGCAATAAAATCGGAGCACAACTGTTCACTTTCACAAGCACATACATCCATTAACAGATATAAGACACAGCATATGAATTCATGCATGCACATACACACACATCTCCCTCAGCTGAAGTAACAGCTGTACCACAGTAGCCAAACTCCACTTGTGTGAGCATGAAACCAGAATCTTTAATCCTCCTTTTACCATAAGCCAGCTTCTACCACTCTATGAGATTGGCTACCATTGCTTTCAGAAATGAAAAGATTTGGAAAGGAGACAGGATAAATATGGTTAACCAACCAATTAAATAGACTTATAAAAAGAATAAGAAACTAGCTCTTGTAAACAGGTGTAATGCTGTTACAATTCCCAACAGATGCTTCAGTTTTTGCCAAAGATTTTACAAAGAGAAACTGTAAGCCACTCACTTCTGAGCATTTAGACTGTGCCCATTCAGCATTTTCACAGCAAAATCATCCTCCCTTATTTTTTTAATCTTCTTAACTTGCACATGTATGAATTTTAGAGGCAGCCACAACAGATCACTATGGATCAGCACTCTTAAAAAAATGCAAACTTCCTCCATTCACAATGTAACACTATATATGATCTAGGCCACACTGCACTCGGCAGCACAGAGGAGAGCTGAGCTATGGAGCAGCTTCTATCTTCTGCCAGCCTGTCAAACACGAGGGAGTGATGTGCAAGAGCCAAGACATCGGTGCTACTGAAGCTGACATATAGTGAGGGACTTTTAGGGCCCTATTAAACTGGATTTCATATGTGCACATAGACAACTTGAGGCTTCATAGATGACTTTCTCTCTATAAAAGAGGTATTCTATGCATAAATAAATTAATTGAGCGGACAAGTCCACACAGATAACAAGACATCCTCAAAGACTACTCGCATCCTCTGATTACAACATACACCTCATGCAGACTAGAGATGTTCCAGCACCATTTTTTATTCGCCTGATACCGATTCCAATGCTTGTGCTATGGGTATCGGCCAATACCGAGTACCAATCCCACTATGTTATAAAACAATGTATCACATCTGCATGACTGATATGATTATCATTGTGGTAAAGCCTGGCTCAGGTTAAACTCTGTAAAGCATGAATGAATACAGCAAATTGAAGCCATTTATTTATAAATGCAGTCTTGCTGGTGGGAGAATCCAGTGTGAAATACTACCACACCACCGACATGATTACTATGAGCTCCTTGTCTAACGGGTGTCAGGTGGTCAGTTGTCATCCCTCTAAAACAGCAGACGGCAGCACAGCGCAACTGTTTTAAGAGTCAGTAAACAGATTCCTAGTTTAATAAATTATGTGGTACCGGATCGGTGCCTGAACTACAGTACTCACCGATATCAGTACTGGACTTTTGGGCAGTTTCGGACACATTTCCGATACTGCTATCAATAATCAGTATCGGAACAACTCTAATGCAGACCTTACCAGACTAACTAATGAAAACATTAAGTATAACAATTGTTAAACAATTACAGTTAAATATCACAACATACACACATCATGAATTTTGAAATTCAGATATTTATAAATGTTTTCAGGAAAACACGCTTAAAACGCCGCAACTAGTTTCTGTTAGATTACTGCTCTATTTCAGGCTTCTGGAATAACAATTGCAACATGCAGTGTATATCTTATTCAAACTTTCTTATTCATACCCAATGCATTCAAAAAGCACATATATTCACTGCATAATTTATAACTTTTCTTTTCTGCCGTTTCTGAGTAACTGGACTTTTCAAGGCCTTGAAACTTGATGGTAAAAATTAATACACAAAAATGCCATGTGCAGCCCTTACGGGCACATAGATAACGAGAACGAGGAAGACCGAGATTAGATGAGTCGCAGACAAGGACTGCTTTCTCAGACTGTCAGCTCAGAGACTTGGTATTAAAATGTGGCAGGCATCGCATACTATAATCTCTCTCTCTCAGGAGATGACAAAGATTTTGACTGAGGCTAAGGGCCTCACACTCTCATTCTCTCCTCTCAATAAAACCTCTCACAAAGACAATCTCACATACAGTCTCTTTCATTGTGTATCATCTCTCTCACACAAACATTTTTAACACAATAGCTGCCAATCTTGACAACAAAACATCAACCTACGCTCAAAGTCAGAATCGTCGTCCTCATCGTCATCTCCATTGGACTCTGTTTGCATCGGCTCCCCGTCAAACATCACCCCCTTCCCAGCCTTGCCACCTGTGCTGGAGCCATCCTGACTTCTGGAGTCTCGCAAACGGGTGAAGTACTGTACTGCAAAATCCACCAGGTCTGACGGCCTTTGTCGTAACACCTCCACAGTGTAGCCTTGCAGCAGTTCTGTCAACCCCACCGGTATCTCAATACTCATGGCTGTGTGTGGCTCGGTGGTAGCGTTTATTTATCTAGAAGGAAAGTGAAGAAAATTAGTCAGAATTTATACTGGTACAGAATAATAAGTCCTGGCATGTGAAGTAGTTTAAAAATCCCCAACTGTTGATCTAAACAGATGTGATTTCTGTTATTTCAACACACTGCATGATTGCAAATGTTCAGTAGGTGATGACAGCACTGAATGACAGCTGGGATGTACAAGGATAGACTGAGTGATCTAAAAAGTAGCAAGTTTGACAGCTTCTAAGATACTGCACTGCCCTTTAAAAGCAATGAAGTATAACAACGTACATGGAGTCTTGTTGTGTGACATTGTCAATGAGTGGCAACTTTATCTAAGCTGAGCTGAGGTACACAGAGTTCTCAAAGCTGAACCGGATAGATAGGAGTTTGCTGGGGGGGGTGGGCACATTATCAGCAATACTGGCTGGGTTTCAGACACATTTCTGCTTCATATCGTCAGAAAGTAAGCTGTCAACTTGCTTGGGTGGCCGGCTGGAACTAGCTAGCAGAGCGGCTAATAGGCTAATCCTCATGACAAATAGCTGCTTTAGGCTGCGGCTCGGTTCAGAGATCCAACCACACCGAACTTGACAATCAGAGTTAGTTAACATGGAATGAATGCAGCAATCGTGGTGGAGCTCCAACTGAAGTGCTCTCCCACTTTCAACCCATCAGTCATTAGCTATCATGCTAGCAACTGAACCACCTTCAAGGAAGCCTACAGTATACAGTTAGCTTACGCTGTAGTATGGCGTACTGGCAGTATGTGCTAAGCCTAGGAAAAGAAGCTGGCAGGATAAACGTTGCTATGCAAGCGCTGCAAGTTGGACAGGGCTGGTAAGCCGTTTAACAAGCTACTTTCACGACACCAACCATGAGTCACTTACGTGTGATCCTGTCTCCCCGGCTATGCTAGCCAGTCACCTCCTTCTCGCTGTCTTCCTTGTTCTCTCTTATTTCGCCTCTTCTTTTTAGCCGGTCTCTTTGCCAGTGTAGCGATCGTATCCCTCAACAGAAGACACTTGTAAAAACGTCAAGCCAGCAATGTTATCTTAGCAACACCCAACTTCTGGATATTTCTTTTGCCAGCCAGGTGTAAAAGGATGCTGGCTAAGTTCAGAGGGAGAGAATATACTCGACTTCGCCGCTGCAGCCCAACGTCCACGCACTTGGTGAGGGTGGGACTTAATGTGGCAGTGAAGGAAAGAGCTGGATAGCTGGCAGGCTAAGAGGGTGACTTGCTAACTAGCAACTGCTAGTTTTCTTTTGGCAACTCTGCTCCCAGCTAGACATAAGTCAGCTGTTGCAGCCAGGTGACAAAGCCTACCGTTAGCTCGGGTTTACACCGTTGCGCCACACCACCCGATATTACAACAAAAAATAAATAAACGTCGAACAAAAACCCTTTAAATTACAGTAATCTTGCAGTAGGACGGATAATAACATGAAAAAAACACCCCTAAATTAGCCGAGGGCAGGTTTACTCCCTCCCGGCGAGGTAATCCACAGTTTTTCACGCCCGTATGAACCGCTGGTTTCAGAGAGCGTGAGGAGGTGGGATTATTCACTGAGCAGAAGGCGCTTGACATTGATTGACAGAAATTCAAACCAATCAACAGACATTATGAGAATCCAACACCCAATTATCGACAGCCCTAGAAATAGAGGCGGGATTAAAGGGCAGAACTATATTTGTTAATTGTAAAGGTCCACACCCACAAAGGTGGCCTTGACAGCTTCATAGAGAAATATTTGATAATTAAAAAATGAATAAAATAAATCTCAGAGATAATCCAAGCCATTGTTTGACAAGAAACGTTTCATATGTAAGGATATCTGTTCGTTCTATAATTTAACAAGAAACAATGAACGGATATGGCAAAAGAAAACACAAAAGTAATTCCTTTGAGGAAAAACATTTGCTTTCACGGAATAAAACCATAGTAATTCATCTTTCCATCAAAATTTAGTTGCTTTTTAAAAAACTGATTAAGGTGTGAACAAATAAAGTGAAACCGCATTAAGTAATTAGCATCATTTGGCTGGAAATGCATTAGGGTTTGTCCTACTTGGGGAAAAAACAAACTAAATGATCTTATGTTTAAAACCACTTCTTGCTCTCATCACTTTCTCATTTCCTTCCTGGACATGCCAATCATCATCCAAAAGATTTTCCAAAGATCATTCACAGATCATTTAATACAAGACAGCTGTCACGCACCCATTATAACCCATTTTATCTGAGTGAAATCCTACACAGCTTCCCTGCAGTACCACTGATTACTCTTTTCCTTCCCATCTTCACACTCTAGTTTAGTTTAAATAGATAAATCTTTTCATTCAGTTTTCCCAAAATGTAACCAAAATGGAGAAAAGTCACTGAGGTTGAGTCTTAAGGTAGCTTATTCGAAGAAGTTTGCTCCAAACCACCATCATCCTCACATGTGATCTCTTCCTCAATTTTCTATCTCTCACCTTCAATCTGTCACTGAGGTAAAGCTGTTGCCATGGTCACAACCAGTCCTGATTTAATTCTTTGAATCAGTTTCTTATTGGCTTAGGTCTTTGTTTTCAACAAACACAATGAAAAAATAGACCTCCTGTCTCCCCCCTGCTGGGACAATAAATAAAATATAAAACAAATAAGATATAGAAAAAAAAAGATGCATTTAAAAGAGATCTGCGTAGGGGCTGAGGCCAGACTCAAACGGAGGAAATGCTTTTCATTCATCAGAGGATCATACAACCAGAGACATAACGGTTATCATAAGACTTTATGAGCCCAGAGGGACTGAACTCAAAATAAACCGCATCATCAGTGTGACACATCTCATTCTGACAGGCTCGGTGATGGAGCTTGATCACACTGCAGAAATCAATTAGCTTGTAAAACTGACTGTCATGAATGATCACCTTTGTATTATAGCCTGTGCACTCCCCCGTGGGGGTGCATTTTTCTTCAGAAGGATTTCCCTCTGGATCCACTGGAAGAAGAGTGAACGCCGGCGTTTCCTTAACTGGAAGAGACTGAATATTCACACATAGAGTGAGGATTCAGGTGCTGGCATTTCTAGAAGTATCACCCTTTGGGAGCTGCTAATGTGGTTCCAGCCAACTCTAAAAATGTCTCAGAGCTCTGCTAGCCTATATTTTAGAACGAAGGGAGGAAGAGAAAGAAAATGGGACAGACAGGAAGAAGGAGAGAGTATGATGAGGTTAACTTTGTGTCAATTTTGGTCAAACATCACAATCTTTGAAAACATGCAGCCATTTTTCTCTTTAAATTGGATGATATGGGCATGAATAACTTTAAAGAGGCTAAAGAAAAGCATCGTGACAATAAATCCTGTTCATTTATTTGCAGCGATGAGGGTTGTATGTGTTTCCTCTGTGTTCCTCTCTCTTCTTCCCCTCAGCAGCCACTCACACAAATAGAACAGCAACAGATCAAAAGGGGTTTTGATGATTATATTGCAAATAATTAAAGAAACCTTGTGGGACCACAAGTATTAAAAAAACGATGGTTCTAATTCAGAATGAAAGTGATTGCACAAAATATTTTGGCGATGAGAGAACTTCATTGAGATTTGTTATTACCTGGATGTGGGTGAAGTCAGGGCAGAAATACAATGAAAATGAACAGAAACCCTCAGTTCATTCATGTTATGGACGAACCTGGAGCAGTTCTGGAAACATCAAGTCATACATTCACATAAATGATGCTGCATTCAGGTTTGTAAATCAATGCTGCCACCTACTGCCTCAAATGTGCTTTTCAATCGCTGTGGCAATCGATCCAATGTTTCCTGTCTTTTATTAGGGGTAATGGATTAATCCAGGTGTGTCTGGCCATCGTCATCATGGTTACTGAGGTCAGGCACACCTGGATAAATCAGTTTGTCCCCTATTGAAAGACAGGAAACAAAGGAGCTGTATTAAGTTTGGAAAATAGTGGAGTTGCGTAAGAACCCCTTTCCTGGGATTTTCTGTTTCAGTTAAGTTCAGTTCAGTTTATACATAAACTTATAAAACAAACGCAAATCCAGTATTTTTATTAGAAAAGAAAACCATAAGAATAACCAGTAACAAACCTTTCCTTGAGCCAACCAACCCTCTATTTACCCGCTTAAATATTTTGGTGTGATTACACCACAATACAAATTCTGTATAAAACAAAGTTTTACCTCAACATGTCCAGAAGCTGTTCAAAATGAAAGAGCCTAGCTGTAATTTCAGACGAACCTTATTACTCTGCCAACCAAAAATTCACACCACTGTAAAAAAAAAATCATTGCGTCTCTGTTAAAGGGGTAAGAATTTGGAACAACTGTCCTGAAAATATGAAATGATGTTGCTCATTACTCAGCATATAAAAAATGTAAGATTTCTAACTACAGTATGGAAAATTGAATTTACTGACCTTTTACCATTATTGTGTGTTTATCCAAATGTGCGTATATGTTTTATTGTTTATGCATACATGTACAGAATGTGTATGTTTAAGTATAAATGTATACATATACTGTATGTATACACACTTTTTTTCTATTTTTTTTTCTTATAAAGGAAAAAAAGAAACGGAAAAAAAAAAAAAATAAAATGGTTGATCAACTTCAAATGTTTGAGCTGTGTTTTATTTTTGTTGTTTGATTTGTCTTTTTTTCCCCTCGCTCCTCTCTTTTTTATTGACAAATGTGATTTTCTAATGTAATTGGAGTAGGTATATGCTACAAACCTTGCTTCAACTTATTAAAAATATATAAAGATTCATTCATTCATTCATACACACATATTCTGTACATCTCTCATAAGGCTATGTGTGAATCAGGACTCCTAAGAAGCTATTAAAAGCTTATGAAAGGAGCCTGTGGACATAATGACAAAGTGCCAATGCTAGAAAAGCAGAGAAACAAGGAAAATCAAAAGTAGGAAGATCAGATATGGCACATACATTCATACACATGTATAACACATGACTAACAAATACAAAACAGATGCTTTCCCAGAGCTGATACATTCAGGAGCTAAATGTTTGATTGTCCATATAAATTGAGGAGTTTGGTCTTCAAACATGTTTTTAAAGGTGGAGATAGAGTTCAGCCTTTCAGCTCATTCTATAACTGTGGGCCTCTGCAAATGAAGCTAAGGCTGGTGCTGTTGCCCCCAAATCATCACATGAAACCAGGTCTACCAAGTCCACAGAGCTCCCGCCCTGTATAACACTCTTTTTTCACTTTCTATCGCCTGTTCATACAGAAATTTACCCTTCAAAGCCTTATTTCATCCACAGCGGCCTGTGTCCTGCAGCCAATGACTAGAATCTGGCATTCAGAGACTGCATCAGTACTATTTCCCAACAAATATCAAGCAACATGATGAGAATTCCAATTAGAAGATTCAGAGGAAATTGTATGTATTTACTGTATAATCACAGAATCACTGACTGACCCCCCCCCCCCACACACACACACACACACATCTTTCACACAGAGAAGAGAATCTGATTAAGAAGTAGAAATCAGTCTGAACAGTTAAACAGTCAAGTAGTTTATTCAGAAAGAATATGGACATTATGAACAGTCTAGCAAGAAGTAGTTTGACATTCAGAGATTCAAAATCAGCTTCATTATTACATTTTATGTACATTTTTTACAATATTGTGTCACTTGAAATAAACTATGAATGCTGCTACTAAACTTATAAAGTACTTATGATGCCTCAGTGAAAAGTAAAAGACTTTCAATGTTTGATACCTGAATTTTAGTTGGTGTAAAGTTTGGAGAACTCTATATTTAGAGAGGTGGCGACTGAAATGGCATATTTGTCAATTGATAGATGAATATCAGCTCTGGATTATTAGTATAAATGATCAATCACCACTTTGTTAACAGTCAAATCAAATAACATAATTTTGGAAGAAAACCTCAAGAATATGAAGATGCAATAAGAACCATCTGTTTATGTAGTTCCCTAAACTGTATATACGTGCATTTAAATAATTTGATAAAGTATAATAATGTGGTGGTGTTTAAGTTTGCTTTGAAACTATAATTTCTTAATAAAACTGATCACATTTTTCTGTGCAGGTTAGATTTAACTGAAATGAACAATCAACATTAAATCTCTTTAAGTTTTACATCATCTCGGAGTTTCCTGCTGCAGCTGATTAAGTTGCATTTAAATTTTTCCATTTCAGACCAAACACAGACCATTCCCAGTAACTCTATCCACATTTGTTCATGTCATTAAGTGTGTTTTCTGGCAAATGCACAGAAAAACAGCATGTTACAATCAATAACACAGTTGCAAGGAAGTGACCTTCAGTAATTTCTGGGGGAAAACTATCGAAAAGTTGACTTAAAACTGCATTAATCCAAAAACTCTGAAATAATGCAGCCTTAAAATACTTTCAACAGTGTAGATAGACTGAAAGTATCTGGTTCCAGTTCTCGTTGCATCACACATTCTATCATTATCATTATTTCTATCTAATATACTGAATTTCCTGTTGAAGGGAGCAAACTAACAACTGTGAGAACATATAAACCCTTTGTACTATTTTATAGCAGCCTGAAAACCTTTTTTTCTAGTGTTAAGTGCTTCTCTGAATGTGTAAAACAAATCACATGTTTAACAGAGCCAGGAGGTATTTTTGTGCTGTAGCTCAACCTGCATGAAAAGACTCAGTACTGGTTTTTGACTTATACTGCTTATACTCCTGTTTGTACACAAATTCAGACAAATAGACATAAATGGAACGAGACAACACGAGGAACAAGTAGACGGACAGGGTTACTGAGCAGAAACAGACTGACAAACATTTAGAGAGACTCAAAAAAAATAGATGCGTTTAACACAGCTCTTCTTCACGTCCGTCGAAGCACGCACATACAACTGCAGATTAATGCAAACGTGATGAAGATACATATTCACTGGAGTAATAAGGCACAAACAGCACTAAAACACAAATCAAATACAGCACATAAAGTCACATACGTCTTTTAAAATGTATAAATTCTTTAAATAAATCATTGGCTTTAAACCGCCCAAAAGAAACCTGATACCTGCAATTTAATTTACGGTGTAACAGATGGAAGTTTCTCTTGTGAAGAAGACATTCAAGACTAAACAAATAAAATACATTTCTAAAAAGACAAAACAGAAACAGAAAACTTGCAGGATAAACACCACTTTGTTGTTATGATCGTGATTTTTGAAAAGAAACTGATTCAAAGTCCTGTGACAGCAAGAATTGTGTTTTTGCATCAAGACATCATTGTTAGTAAAATTGTCTCATTGCAAAATTTTCTCAGAAACATTGTCATACATTTTTTGGGTTTGGTGACAACATAGCAACAAACTTTAGCTAGCTCACACCAGTGTTACACGGCCTCACAGGGCTGAGCAACACACGACTGAAGGGTTATAATGGAAAAGAAAAAGTGCCTTGACGTGGCCTGTAATCAATATATGCGTGGAATTATTTTCTAAAATATTCTAAATAAGATAAATAAAAGAATTTTGTATTTCAAACAAGCATTAGAAATAATGTTATTATACTGTACAGTGTATTACAATTGATTACAAGAAATAAATCACATTAGTCATCAACACTGATCAAACCAGTAAGATTTAAACTGAGGTTTTGCTCCAAAATGCAATTAGAAAATAACATCTGCATTTTTTAAATCTTGTCTAACAGTAACAGCTTGGATTTGCAGATATTATTAGCTTTATTCTATTTTTCCTTTTTGTGCTGCATTTACAGCATTTTGGAAAAGACCTCTTCAATTCTGCAAACTTAAGAGCCGATTCCAGACTTGATTCATGCAACGCTGCACTGAGTCTTTCCAGAACCCTTTAATCTCATAAAACTACAGACAGACTGGCCTGTGCCCCTTAGTCCTTCATCATATATAACAATTCTTTTCTTATAAACAGTCATACAGTCAAGAATAAAAAGAAACAAAGGCCCTATTGACAAACCAGTGGAATTTGGCTTTGTTACAAAAGCTGCAGCCCAATTCAGATTTAGCTGTTTGCTGTCCTTATAAATGTCTCTGCCTTACTTAATATAGAACGTCTGTCCTATAAGAAGGATCTCAACAGTCGAGTGGATTAACAGTTATTAACTGAGCATTTATACATGGCTATCTATTAGTATGGGAAATCTGCATGCAGTACACATCAGTGCAATGGAATACGGCTTTAAAAGATGGAAGGACTGAGCCAGAGACTGCATGCAGTTGAGGTGATCGGGAATGACATCTAGTGGAAAAATGGTGGATTTCTTCCTTAATTTGACTCACTTTCTTTCACCACTGTTTAATACAGACATGGAATGGATGGAAGAGATACACAAACACAAGAAATCTCAAATGAATTCTTCTCGTCTTAGATAGAAATGGTGTGTTTTCAGGACAAACAGCAGAGCAGGCAGCTTCACATTCGGTACACACAGCTGTTAATATTCCCTGTGAGCTGGTGATGCCGGTTATTTGCCCTCTTCTCACACAAAAGGGAATCCTCAGAGCAGCAAAATGGACAACCATCCCTGAAAGCCCAGACATGTTTGCCATACTTCCCATAGAATTAATAAATGCACCTTTTTATTGGGTGATTCTGAAGATCAGAAAAAAAAAAAGGGGAAGGAGGGCTGCCATGGTTACTGTCTGGCTCTCTTTTCTCTTCCTGATTATCCCTTTGCATCCCTCCTTTCTCCTGTCTGACAGGTAGAGCTTTTGAAATCCCGCCGCCGGTAGAAATCATTGTGCCGCTGATGCGGTGCAGCAGGGATGCCATTAGGAGTCTGATACTACGGAGACTGTGCAGCCTTTGTGTGCTGCGTCTGCTGAAGCCTAATCAAGGGTAGATTGTGTGTGAAGTGCTTGCAGTCCTGGTTGGGGTTAAGGGGTCTGACTCCAGCTGGGAATCATGAATACGTTTATCTTTTTTTATTTTTTAAATCCACATCTGTGCCCCTTGTAATGTTTTCTGATATTTTTATATTCTCACAAGCCTGGAGAAATATAGATCTTCCGGTTCCTTCAACTTATATCTTTTCTTATATCCCCTAAAGCATTTGCTTGCATCCAATTATAAATACAAATACAATTGTGCTTGAAAGTTAACATACCCTCCCAATATAGAAAAGGCTAAGTTCACAATAGTAATTTAAATAAAAACAAATAAAAAAGTAATAATAAATAAAAGTTTACTAAATAATCATTTAGTAAAATAAATGATTGATTTTAAATTTTTGTTTGCAAAAATTATTTAAAAAAACAAACAAACCTGTTGCAGACAAATTAAAGCACCTTGCTCATGAACAGTGGACCAAAATACCTGTCAACAGGTGCAGACGTCTGATTGGACGTTACAGAAAACACCTGATTGCAGAGATTGCCGAAAAGTGTTGCTCAAGGTTTTAGTAGTTAACTAAAACTAAGGAAAAAACAAAAACTAAAATTGAAAAAATACTTTTTTTTTAACTGAAATAAAACTAAAAAACAGTTAAAAAAAAAAAAAAACTAACTGAAACTGCATTGTGTTTTTACAAAACTAACTAAAACTAACTTAAATTATTGCAAAAAAAATCCTTAGTTTTCGTCTTTGTAAATTTATTTGATACATTAGCTTTTTGGGTTGATTTGAAATTTATTTCTATTTAATCTATTTACTTCGCTCTACCAGGTTTACTCTCAGTAACTTTCTGATGATTTTGAATGTCACACCAGACAAATACCTACGATTTAGGAAAAAACAAACAAACTAAAAACTAAAACTAACACTGAAACTAATAAAAACTAAGCTAAAACTAAGCATTTTCCAAAAAAAAAAAAACAATAAAAACTGAAACTAATTAAAATCCCAAACTATTATAACCTTGGTGTTGCTCAACAAATTTTTTTAGCTAATCATCCTTGTTTAATTGTTTTATTTTTTTGTGTTTAATATTTCTGTTGAACCAAAATACAGAATCAATGTCATGATGTTCATAAAATAGAGAGATGTTTAATTCATCATTACTTTTGTCAATTTAAACTTATTTTACTGGCAGCTGATTTTTTTCTGTCTTTAATGGAAGGGTACGGTGTGTAAACTTTCAAGCACAACTGTACATTTCATAAATAATGTCGAGCACTTTAACTTGTGTGTGCTCCTCCGAGGGATTTAAAAAAATATTTTTTTAATAAGTGAATCAAACATCTTGTTCAACAAGCAAAATCTATTTTGAATTGATTCGTGGCAATAAATGTAAAACTAAATTCATCAGAATTTGAAGGTGAGGAATTTTAGTCATGCTTATTCACAGAGTGATGACATAGAGCTGGAATATCTTCCCCAATGAGAAGAAGCTGCAAAGTCAAAGCGCCAGAGGGGGGAAGAATTAACATCACTGCATGGGATCATACAGCAGCTCTGCTCTGGTGGTTGGATATTAATGCAATGTGGGTGAAAACAGTACAAAATGTCTGCATCTGCAGCCAAATAAGAATGTATGTGATGGAACGGATGCAGAGCACTGGCTTCCACTTTCAACTGGGGAAAAAAATAAAGACATCTAAACGCTGTGGGGGGTGAAACATGGTCAGAGAGCTGGAGATGCAGACAGTAGCCATAAACTTGTGTCATTCTATCAGTCTTGTTGGGATCACCGTGGTGATCAAACATGAAAAACATCTACAAAAAGAGAGAAAAAAAAAGACCCTTGCTGCTGGACTGCTGCCGTGGTTACACATGACTACTGGTCACCATGGATACCACACCATTTCCACCCCCTTCTATTCTCTGCAAGAGTCTCTTTGAACTTTAGGTGATACAAAAAATGAAACAACAATAAAAACGTGAACCTTTGCAGACGCACGAACAGCTGGTTGTAGAATGACCACAAACTTTACAATATTTGTTCCCCTAACATGTTTGGTGCAACTTTAAAAATCTTCCCCTGCTACAGGAAGAGGAAAAAAAATCAAGCAGCCACAGTTGTTAAGTCCGTCATGTGACAATAAATAATGGTGAGCTCAGTGAAAGTCTGACTGGCTAATAATTAATGAGCTACCAAATATAAAAGCCATAGTGATATTATTGCTAACCTACTGCAGCCAAGGCTGACTTCATGCATGACACTGCTATTAAAGAAGGTAGAAAATATTTTAGTTGAGATTTATTCCACTGCTTTGGAAGTTCCTGAACTTGTAGTTATCTGGCATAAAGTCAATTTTTAATATCAGCTATTCATCCCCCAAACTGAGGGCCTGACTACTGATCCAAAGCCTTTAATTCTCTATTTTTACACTGATGCTTTCCTCTCGGTTGCTAGCAGGGCTCTATTGTTGCAGTCTGAGCATAATGAAGGTATAGGTCCAGACCGGCTCTGATGGTGAAATCAACCTTGGCCTTAAAGGTCAGAGGCCAAAAACAGAAGAGAAAATGAATCCCCACCTGCAGAGAGAGTGACAACAGCTTCACCTGGTTAATTAGCTTCATCCCACATAGAGAATCCAAGTACGGAAAATGATTGTTCACCCAGTAAATAACTGACAGTGCTTGAGAAGCCCTCATTTGGCTCAAAAAGAAAAATATCTCTTTATATAAAATATACCTTAAAATATTCACTTAATTAGTAGAAAACCCTCCTGATGAATAATTATTAGGTTAGAGCTAAAACTAGACTTTAGACTTGGTTAAGTAGACTGCATCTTCATATAATGTAGCAGTGCCAACCATCTGCCTTCAGGCCAACCATCTGTCCTCAACCGAACAAAAGAGACATGAGGAAGTAGACTGGATTTGCGATTAATACTGAGTGCTTATGGTTGAAGTTTCTGCCCCTTATTATGTCATTTGTGCAATTAGGAAGGAGTTAGCAGAAGCCAAACAGATGGGTCAGAGGACAGGAGCCATAAACTAGAGTAAACCTGAGATGACAGTTTCTCTCCAGCACTGATCTGGAAGCAGCTCAAGGCTGCTCCCGACCTCTGACCTGCAACTGAACGGCTGATGAGCAAAAAGAAATTGGTCCTCTGTGGATCGATAAGTTATTGTGTTACATTTCATTGTTGGCACTTAAAAGATCAGGCCTCCTTTGTAGACGAGGAGATGGAAAGGTCATCGTTATCATTATTGCACTTAGAACTGCAGTGTATTGTTATTTAAGTGGCACTGAAGAGCAGCCTCATGGAGGTGATGAAAAATGACTGGATAAACCTGCTGGCTGGAGGACACGAGGCACATCCCTGATCAAGGTTTTGCTGGGAAACTGACCTCTTCTGATACTAATCATTTTTTAAACAAAAGATAAAGAAAGTCTTTTTTGTTTTTTTTTACAGTAGATGCCCAAAGGATTGAGTTGATAAACCTGTCATGCAGAGAAAATAATGTCCATCTAAATGCTCAAATTTGCCTCCCAGACAGGAGAGTGCAGTAGTATTATGCTTCACAGGCTGCAGGAAAGTGAGCAGACCTGTTGGGACAAAGCTGGGAGTTTCCTTGGAGCGCTGACCCGGTTGTGCAAGTTCCAAATCTACGAGCTTTTCTGTGTTGGCGTTGTGGAGTCGGGAAGTCGCTCTGAGATCCAGCCGGTCACATCCTTCAGCACGGACTCAGCTACATCGGGCAGGTCGTGGTGGAGAGCATGGTAGCCGCCTTCGTAGATCTGAAAGTTAGGAGTCAGAGACATGAGAGGCATGCAGTAAAGAAGCAAAATCCTCCAAGAGCTTACTGGGAAAACCAGATCTTTTGACCATCATACATGTGACAAAGCAGTGCCTGAGCCTCGTGAGCTTCAGCCGATCATTAATGGGTGTGTCAATGTGCTGCAGTCGTAAAAACCCAAACATCCAC
This sequence comes from Atherinomorus stipes, assembly GCA_023101725.1. Classification (NCBI taxonomy): domain Eukaryota; kingdom Metazoa; phylum Chordata; class Actinopteri; order Atheriniformes; family Atherinidae; genus Atherinomorus; species Atherinomorus stipes. The sequence continues at coordinate 889,749 of JALJCO010011378.1, read as the reverse complement.
AACTTTCATCTTTGGTCATTATCTTGCTTCTCATTCTCGCTTCCAGTTTGTCTTGCTTTTAATTCCCATGTGATAAACACTCGCAATCAGTGAACTTCTGCACAAACACACATTTTACAGACCAGAAAAAGATGTCACCAGTTTGCCCATAAGCAGGCTATGATTCAGTATTTGGTGTCGCCATCATTGAGGCTTTAAACCATATCTTTCCACACTTCTACACATTTACGAGACTGCAGGGACTTTAAATGAAGTCCTCACACCGAGGGTTTCATGTCAATATGCTTACAAAGTAAAAAACTGAAGTTAATCTTAAAAGATCACTGCCTACCTTTAATTTTTTGTCTGAACTGGCAGTTTTCTCTTGCATCATCTTGGAGCCTCGGATATCACAGAGCTTATCACTGTCACCATGAAGGAGCAAAAAGGGCCAGGTGATGGATGGGATCTCCCTCTCGATACGTTCGGCTGCCCCCATCAGCTGCATGCCGAATGACACCCGTACCCTGCCGTGATAGTTGAGCTCATCGTTGTCGTATGCCTCCACCTGACAGAGTTAGAGGGAGAGAGGACGATGCTTTAGCTTGTCTATCTTGTTGATGGTGGGCAGACTGATGTGGGTTTTTTTTTACTGCTACTCTTCGTTATTCATTCGCCTGTCTGTAAATCTTCTGCCTAGTTTCCTTTGTTCTTTGCCAGTTCATTGTTATTCGCTCTTTGTTGGTCTGCTGTTTCTCCAGTTAGTCGTCCGAGTTCTGTTTAGCTTACAGATCATCCCCCTCTGGGAGCATTTTACTTAAATCCTGGTTCCTGCATCTGCCTGTCTCTCCTCTCCTCGTTGCATGGTCCAGCATTTGGATTTTACTCTTTCATCTTTTACAGATGGATGATAATATCCTTTGTCCCAGCATATATGTGGCAGGAGGGGATCAATTTACTGAGCATGTCTGACACCATGATGATGTGGACGAGGACTGCCACAAACGATTATTTTGATAATCAACTAGTCACCAAATTATTTTGGTGATTAGTCGACTAATCAGATTGTATGTAAATTCTAGCATATTTACACTACCAGTCAAAAGTTTGGACACTTTCTCACTGCATCTAATGCAAACATGTGTCCAAACTTTTGGCCTTGTAGTTAGGGATGTTCAATATTGGCTTTTTTACCATATCTGATATTGTCCAACTTGTATATTGTATAATTGTATAACTTAAGAAATACAACTACATTCTGCTCCGAGAGCAAAGATCCCAAAATCTCCTTAACTCAGCCAGAGGAGTTCATTTTGCATATCTGGCTGCCAGATATCAGATGCTAGCAGGTATTAGCCAACATGTGGCTAATTCTAATGTTCCTGACAACTTGGTAACTTAACCAACAACTTAAAATCACATTTTAATACTGATATCGGCTGATAATATTGATAGGCCAATAATATCAGACTTTCTTTACTGGTAGTGTGTGTGTTCATGTCAATATCAAGAAAAACTGACCAGATAAAAAGGAGACAAGGCAGCGGAAGGTACAGTGGCAATTTGAGAGGAAAAACAAAGCTTAAAAACAATAAACAATTTGTCGATTATGAAGTTAGTTGCCGACTATTTTGATAGTCGACATAATCACAAATAATTGACTAATCGTGGCAGCCCTAATGCGGACTGAGTCAGAAACATCAAGACTTTCCGCCACTTCTAGTGGTGCTTTTCCGCCACAATTTCTCTGGCAGGACCTTGGCTATGTTAATATGAACTTCTGATTTACAGGGTTTTTTTTTGGGGGGGGGGGGGGGGGGGGGTTATATAGAGATGCACAATATGCAATGTGGTTATTCTTTGACACTAACTTCTTCTGTGCACTGGATGGGAAATGGAGAATGCACAGGGCCCATACTTTTTTTTTGGACAGTTTTAATTTAGTTGAGAGGAACATGCAGAGGTACATATTATCTTGGTTTATGAGTATATCTTGCATAAGATAGTTTCTAGGATTTTAATTCAGTCTTTTTTTTCTAGTTGCATTAACACAAAAGTTACTTTTTTTCCAAATGTCATGAAATACACAAGCAATTTTTTTCTTTCTGTTTTGTTGTTAAGACAACTCATTGAGCATTTTGTTGACATATTTTTCTAACTATTCAGCTTTGTGCTTTTTCTCTTTTTTTTTAGTGCTGTTTGATTTATCTTATTGCTGCATTTTGCAGCTGATAACCACCAAATTTGACCCTTTTCTCAACACAAACAAAACTCAGCAAGTTATGCAAACACTACAACTGTTCATGCAGTCTTTCATAAACATGCAACTTTCCAGACTAATCTCTTTATAAAATCCAGAGCAGCAAAGACAGCAACCTCATCTGCTGCTGAGCATGAGATTTCAAGAGAAATGATGCAGAGCCTGAATTTTTGCATTAAGCGGAATCTATATTTAAAAGGCAAACATGCTCGGTGACCGAATATGGAACAAAGTCAAGAAGATTTGGTTCTCTGGGGTGAAATGTGGTCAAAGAGAATGAGATGAAGACTCCTGGGGAAACTGTGAAAGCTGGAATACAAGTGGGAGAAAGAATTAAGGGGATAAGGGTGTTTTTTGGAAAGATAAATAAAAACCAAAAGAGAAACCTAAAGATAAACAGCATTAGGCCCTCCCTATTCCACTGACATGAAGCAAGTAATTCCTTATTTGGTCTTTCTTACAGTAAATCACACACCCACTCATACTTGTCGTGTTTCTGTGCAAACAAAGTTGAGGCCCACTTCAACAGAAACGGCTTCCTTAAATGTCAAAGAATAAAGAATGACTGTAAGATGAGTTGTGACACAACCTGACCTGTTCCACAACTCAGGAGTCAGCGAACCACCTTCTTAAAGGTGAAAAGACTTCCTATCTCCTGTTCATCAAAGAGTTTAATGACCCCTACTGCTGGTGCAGGCTCATCATAGAGGACACCCATCCCATCAGGACAGAAAGGTTTTATCTTAGTCCTCAGCTTCAGATGAGTTTGACAGCAGGGAAAAACAGACGAGCCGAGTCAGACTTCCTCAATACATTTATAATAATGTGCAAAAAATGCAAACTCGTAAGAGGATTTCTGTGTTTTCTACAGTACAGGCTGAAAGTTTAGATGCCCTCCCACTAAAGAAAAGGCTAAATTCACAACAGTAATTTAAATTAGGGATGGGCATATCGATACCTGAAGTTTATACCAGCCAGACAAAATACGAAGTAGATACCATCTGTTTTCAAGAAATTCATGCAAACTATACAATCACGTGGTTTTCTTTAAAGGGACCAAAAGTATCGGTATCAATAAAAAAAAAAAGTACCATAAACTTCTGGTATAGTATCCACATGAAAAATTTCAGTCTCGCCCATCCCTAATTCAGATACCAAGAAACTGAAACAAAAAAATAAATAAAAGTTTACTAAATTATAATTAAGAAAATAAAAAAAAAAAGAAAAAGAAAAAAGATTTTTTGAAAATAATTTTTAAATGAAAAAAACAAACAAAACTGTCCCAGACAAATAAGAGCACCTTGCTCATGAACAGTGGACCGAAATACCTGTCAGCAGGTGCAGACATCTGATTGGACGTTACAGAAAACATTTACTGTAAAGTGCAGAGATTACCTCAAAGTGTTGCTCAATACAATTTTAGCTCAAGAGACCCCCATACTTATTTACTTGTTTTATTTTTTGTTTGTTTTTGATATTCCTGTTGAACCAGAATTCAAAATCAATGTCATGAGTTTGTCAAAATTTTTATTTATTATTGCTTTAGGGATATCCCGATACCGATGGCAGTCTCGGTACTCGCTCCGATACTGGCCTCCTTTGCTATATTCATACTCATGAAATACTTGCTCACAACAGCACCCGATACAGGACGTCACATGACTCACATGCTCGCAGGAAAAAACTCTTCAATCTGAGCGATGAGTTTTGAGTTTACATGTTTTTTTTAAATTAGTAGATGCTTTCCATTATACGAGGATAGAATATATATCTGACCGTATCATGTCCCTGGGATACTTTTCAAAACGCTGGCGACGGTCAGAGCGAACTTTTTTTCCATCTCTCCCATCGGACCTGCGGTTCCCCCACATGCATACAGTTATGGACATTTCATTCAGGATTCAGTTTGTCGGTAATAAGTTTCCTGCTAATTCTGTTTCCTACGCTTTCCAAGTATATGTTTGTTAAGCTGGAATAAGTTTGAATATGTAAAATTATGACGATGCTGCTAAAATACAGCAAACTGCAGCTGAGGCTGTTTATAAGCTTCTAACAACTTACTGTAAGCTTTTATTTCAGCTTTGAAGACGTGGTTAAACGTCATAGCTGGCAGCAAGTGGCAGCAACATGCCCGCATCACACCTGAGCAGAGATGCTTCATTTTATTTTAAACAAATTACGACCCCCACCCAAAAAAAAGAAAGAAAAAAGAAACACCTCTCACTGATTCCCATTAAATAGGTACTTGTTACTGGCAAGCACTCAAATGCAAGTACTCGTACTTGTACTTGGTCGGCAAAAAAGTGGTATCGGGACATCCCTGCTGTAGCTTTTCTCAATTTCAACTTATTTTACTTCGATGATTTTTTTCTGTCTTTAATGGGAGGCTGTCTAAACTTTCAGCCTGTACTGTATTATATTGACAAGCATCTTCTTTCTTTCTTCATGATAGCATTTTACCTCCAGACAAACAGCTAAACAGCTTGATTTCATATCATGTGATGCAGGATCAAACAACCTAATCTTGATTTTTGCATGTGACCAACTTTCCTCCATAAAGATGACGGCTTAAAGGGACTAGAGGCAGGAATAAAAAAAACCAAACAAACATGAATGTCCATTTTTTGGGTGATGAAGCGCTAAATACCAAAAAGAACGTTTCCTCCCATGTTTCTCTCCGTTGCCTTGAACAGGCTGTGTGCTGCAAAATGCGCTGCAATTCGGGGTCCGAGTTTCCCGCGCTGCCCTGCGGACGTGACGTCGAATGACGCTACATCCGCAGTTTTGATGCAGGAAGAAGACGGTCGCGTTAAATTCAAACACTGTAAGCGATAGTTGTGGATTCTTCTGCCGTCAGCAAACGATCCAGATCAACTGAAAGACACTAAAAAGTGTAACTACGAAGAAAAAGCGTAGTAAGAAAAAATTATAGCTTCAGTTTGTGCACGCTTCCGTGACGGCTTGGCTCGTAGCTGCAGTTACCTGAAGCGCCAGTCGCAGCAGTTGCGAGTTTCGTTTCTTAATCTTGCCTCAAGTCCCGTTAAGAACCTTTAAATTTCTGCTAATAACGAGCTCCACAACATCTTGGCTCCAGTGAGCTCCCTTTCAAGGCTCCCTGTAAATTTTCTCTACATCATTATAGCCTCATTAGATGGATTATCTCCCTCTGAGTAGTGTGCTGGCAGTTTTTAAAAGAAAAACATTTTGTCCAGTCACCATTTAACAGTAACCCTTCCCCAGCTCCTCTCTCTTTTCCAAATTCAAAGCTTCAAAGTCCCAGTTTGCAAACTAGTTATGAAACGATGAGGGTTTCATTCCGTCATTTATATGCAGTCAAAGGTCGGATGTGCCCCAGCCATCAAGCTACTGTCCACAAAGGCTGCTTGTTTTCTTCTGTAAATGTAGTGAAGCTCATCAGTGGTGGAGACAAATCCTGTACCAGAAACGCTCATTACCAAACTGAGGATTTTAATAATGAGCTTTGTAATCCAGTCAGGCTCCCTTAAAAGGTAAATAAGGGTCTTTTGAGACAGTTAATTGGAGAATAAAAATTAAATTGCCCAATTCAAATTTGTATTTTCTCTCTTATCTTTCCCTCACCGAAAAATCAAACATTCATGATGTTTAAAGGAGAATTCAATCCCTGCTCACATGATAAAACCACATTAATAAAGCTCTGCAAAACAGTGTTTATAGTAAAAGAACAAACTCGTACATCTGGTTTTCCTCTTGTCAGAAGGTTTTGTCACATGTCAGTCTGTGACATGTGACAATCTTAACTGTTGTGTCAATCTATTGTTGTACCTGGAAGAATGCAACTTCCTCCATCTGCAGAAAGCAGAAGTAGCAGGATGTGAGACGGCTCAAGCATGTACACGAGTTCACAAGTTTACTAACAGATGCTGATAAAGGTGTAGACGCGACTGCATGTCAGATTTTCCTCCTCCTGTGCTTAACCTGCACGATTATACAAGATGTCAAGTCAAGTCTTCTTGTTTATAGTTACAATTAACACAACAAAACCCAACTATGTGCTTTTGAAAAAAAAAAAATCAAAGTACTTTTCTCGAGGTGGTCTCCATCCTGGGATTGTCCAGAATCGTGTGCATGACTTCTCACGCATGTACACAAATGAACACACATCTTCCCCTTGAGACCTTGGAAAATCTTTTTTTCTGCAACATCCGTGGCTGATATTTCAATCACAGACAACAATACAGCACATCGACCCAGTCACGCATCCTCCAACATCTGCTTCTCACCTGCTTTTTGTCCCGTGAGACCCATTTGGACTCAATGGAGCCCAGAGAGAGGCTGGGCAGCATGTGGTTCAGGAGCTTCGCTACAAAAACCTGCAAACAGAGGAAAACACAACACTGTAAGAGATTTCAGTTTATTTTGACAAATCAGCTCCATAAAAGAATGTCTTTGTTCTGTTTGTCTGTGAGTGTTTATACTTTTCATGCCAATCCCAGATTTAAAATAACTCTTCTTCTTGTTAAAACAAGTAAATGATAAAGTATCCTCTCCTTCCACTGAGGTTTTGATAACAGTTATGTCAGTGTCTGGCCTTGAAAATGATAAAATAAAAAGACAGAGTTGTAGCAGCGATACAAAAGACACTGGAGGCTGGTCAAGTACAAATCAGTTACTTGACCTGAAAAGACCTCAAATTAGCAACATTATCGTCCACAGCAAGACTGAGTAGGTAAAAGGATACAACACTGAATTGGGACAGGAAAGAAAAGGGATAGAAAGGAGAGAGGAGCAGTTTGGATGGACGGACAGTCAAGTGGTACCTTAAAAGGTGTGGCTGATTCTGGGTTCATCTGGACCATCGGAGCTATCAGAACCACCCCAGCAAAATCATTTGGTCTTTCGCAGGCTGTCAGGATTGAGATGGCACCACCCTTTAGGAGAAAAAGAAGAGAAACACACAGATTATGCGAAGCGGAATTTCTCTCTTTAGTTTTTTTTTTTTTTTCCCAAAAAGGTGTCACGTTAATTTTTAATGCTGGACATTCAACATCTACTCCCCTCAGGCCTCTGCACTTGATGTAGTTACACTTATATAAAGCACTGAGAAGTTGGATTTTTACAACAGATCAGTATCAAAGACTCATTATGAGTTTTTTATAAATTATCTACAGGTTTGATAAAGCAGAGGTAAAAGAAAAAAGTATTTTTTTCTGGACTTTCTCTGAGTCTTACTCCACTTTGGTGATTTGGATAAAGTGAACTGTAAAAGCAATTATCCCCCAATGTTGAGTGAATATGTACCTCAAGACTGCTCAGCTTTGGCCTCGTAAGCAAACTGCCTCACCCTGAATCAGAGGACATACTGTAGATTTAAGGTTCAAGGCTAAGGCTAAGGCTGAAACAATAATGCCATTCAAGGTTTTATTTCAGGGAACTTATGCTTAACAAAGCTTACATATGTAGAAAGGCAAAAACTAAACATTTTCATGATATTCCACCTCAATTTGCTCTAAGAAAAAAGATTACTCCAAGAAACTATCAAATTCCCAGTGTTACCTCCTACAACCGTCTTATACTGCTCATGCTAACAGTGCAGAGCTCACATTTTTCCTTTGGAGCTGTTAAGACAGCAACTTCTTTGTATTTGCAAGCACATGTGAGACCGAACTCACATGTAGCCAAACTCTTGATTTATACTGATACAACTGATTCCATTGACATATTACAATACAATGTAATAATGGAAAAACCATGAGAAAAGAGCTACAGATGTTAATATGATATCAAAGTCATGAGGATAAAAGCAACTTTTTGCAAACTGTAGGTGTCAATGTGTTCTCTCTCATTGGTGGGATGCTGATGTGATATTCTGCAGTCTGTAACAGAAGACTCGAAGTGTCTCTGCTGTGACAGAAATGGGAACGTCTCTGAAAGTAGGTGAGAGGTTCTAATGCTGTGAGCAGTAGGAAAAGTACTCAGAGGTCAGGGTTAACATGAAACAATCCATCTTTTGTTTGGCTGGGCGTGACTCCTCCACCCGGCTCTTTTGTTGCCCATACTCTACACAGACTGGGAGAGAAGTGTGCATGTAAAGCCATAGAGCTCAGGGCACCACATGTATGTGACTGCATCAGCACAAAGTCACACCTCGGTGCCCATGAGCTGACTTTTCAGCCAGACCTCAAACTTGTTTTAGTCGGTGAATAACCATCCATCAGTCACACCATAATCAAGTTTTGATTATTCCACGTATGAAGTAGAAGATTTAGACCAGTGTCGACCCACAATAAAAGGTGTTTTTGGCAACAGAGATAGAGACAGTGGTGTCTTTGTCATGGGTTTGTATGAATGACAATAAATACACAAATAACTAAGTTCTCATGAATTTAACCGTCCTATCAACCACATTAAAAAAAAGTGAATTTGAGCGGTTTTTGACTTCATATAAACAATTTCTTTTCAGTTAAAGGTGCTACAGAAGATGTTTCGGCATTTCAGAAAGCAGAGACTGCTAGCGAATTTTTGAATAATGCACATGCGCAAGACCAACCTGCTGGATTCACAGCTCCCTCCCCCGGCCACAGAACAACGTTCACGAGCCACTCCGGTGTTTGCAGACAGCAGCTGCAGATTCTCCATCATGTCACAAATGCAAGTCAAACAGAATGTTGTCTGAATGTCGCTAACTGCTAACAGAATGATGTTAGCTACCTGCTGTAAACATCAGACAAGTGTGAGCAGCTTCGGGGTCGCAGGATTACTCTCACCAATCAATCACTCTCATTGATCAGTTTCGTTCATTACCCGTTAAACTGACCGTCAATCACTCTTACTACGGTAGTAAAAGTGATAGGGGATTATCACGCTTACCGGAACTTCCCGGTATTTGGACACTTCCTCTTCCGGGCCATGATAACGACAGCCGTTCCTGCTCTGTTATACTGTTTAAATCAGATAAACTCCAAACATACTTAAGTTTTCATTCCAGACTGAAGTGATACTGGATCAAAAGCTGGATCAAAGCGATCGATTCGCCGCGGTGAAGGGCCAAACTTTATAATAAAACACACGTTTGTTTGTCGCCGGTGGGGCACAACACCGGCACTTCACAGCATGCTAGCATTAGCCAGCTAGCGTTTACTGACGTGCTTAACATTGCGCGTCTTAAAACACACAAACATCTGAAAATCGGGTCTGTACCTCCCCGTTTCCAGTGGAACAACTGGGGACTGCCAAGAAAGGAGACGCTTTCAGATGCTTGTGTGTTTTCAGCCGCACAAAGTTAGGCACGTCATCAAGCTGGCTAATGCTAGCCTGCTAACAGTAGTCCGCCAGCTTCTACTCTGTTAAACTTTGTTAATCGGATAAACGCCAATGCCAAGTTTTCATTCCAGACTGAGTGATGCTAAGGAAGAAGTGGATCAAAACGACCGATTCGCCGCGGTGAAGGACCGAACTTTATGATAAAACGACACACGTTTGTTTGTGGCCGGCAGGCTATACAGTCGTGTTGGCAGGCTAGCATTAGCCAGCTCGATGACGTGCCTAACTTTGTGCGGCTGAAAACACACAAGCATCTGAAAGCGTCTCCTTTCTTGGCAGTCCCCAGTTGTTCCACTGGAAACGGGGAGGTACAGACCCGATTTTCAGATGTTTGTGTGTTTTAAGACGCACAATGTTAAGCACGTCAGTAAACGCTAGCTGGCTAATGCTAGCATGCTGTGAAGTGCCGGTGTCGTGCCCCACCGGCGACAAACAAACGTGTGTTTTATTATAAAGTTCGGCCCTTCACCGCGGCAAATCGATCGCTTTGATCCAGCTTTTGATCCAGTATCACTTCAGTCTGGAATGAAAACTTAAGTATGTTTGGAGTTTATACGATTTAAACAGTATAACAGAGCAGGAACGGCTGTCGTTAACATGGCCCGGAAGAGGAAGTGTCAAAATCCGGGAACCTCTGGTAAGCGTAATAATCCCCTATTGACCAGCCAGTAGAAAAATGAAAAAGTTAAGGAATGCAGAGATGATTGGCGGATGTTTTTCAGCCCCATTAATTTCACAGCTGATGTATAATAATATTTATATATTTAAAGCTTTTAATTAATCATAGTGTACAGGGTAGTGAATCCAATTTTATTGAATATTGCAAAAATTGTTGAAAGAAACATCTTCTATAATGCCTTTAACATATAAAACAGTTTTTTGGGGGGGTTAAATAATTTTTTTTATGTTATCTTAATGTGATTTTGTCTCATGTTATCCCTACAGTACACAATCTACACTGCCCCCCCCCCCCCCCCCCAAAAAAGATGCCACTCCCCAAAAAAGCCTCATACACTTTGGTTGGAGTGCCTTTAGCTTTGATTACTGCAGCATTCGCTGTGGCATTGTTTCGATAAGCCTATTTTCATCCAGTGTTGCAATAATTTTTTCACCAACATCTTGCATTGATGATGGTAGAGTCTGACCACAGCCTTCTCCTACACATCCCAAAGATTCTCAATGGGGTTTAGGTCTGGACTCTGTGGGGGCCAATCCATGTGTGAAAATGATGTCTCATGCTCCCTGAACCAGTCTTTCACAATCTGAGCCCGATGAATTCAGGCACTGTTATCTTTGAATATGGCCGTGCCATCAGGGAAGAAACATCCATTGATGGAATAACCTGGTCATTCAGTATATTCAGGTATCAGCTGACCTCATTCTTTGAGCACATACTGTTGCTGAACCTAGCACTGAACTGAAGCTAGAGCAGGTTGGCCAACGATCGAAGTATTGGCGGTTTGAATCCTGATCCCCCAGCTTTTTGTCGTTGTGTCCTTGGGCAAGACGCTTAACCCTCCTTGCCTCCAGTGAGGGCATCAATAGTGTATGAATGCGACATGCGTGTTCCGGTGATGGTCGGAGGGGCCGTAGGCACGAAATGGCTCGCCCCCCCCCCCACCCTCCTCCCCTCTTCTTTTTTCCCCTTCCTTTTGTTTTCCTTTTTTTTTTTCCCTTTTTACCCCCTCTTTTTTTTTTTCCACTCACATTTCTTCCTGGTAGATGATGGGTCCCCACTATCCTTCCAGTTTTTAATGATGCGTTGGACAGTTCTGAACCCAACTTTTGTAGTTTCTGCATCTCCTTAGATGTTTTCTCTGCTTGATGCATGCCAGTGATTTGACCCTTCTCAGGCAGACTAACATCTTTTCCACAACCACGGGATGTGTCTTTCCACAAGGAAAAAAAATGAGAAGCAACTCATTTCACCAGTTGGGGTTAAAAAACTTGTTGCCAGCTGAAAGATAATCGCCCATGCAGTCATTATCCAATAGGAGGCTCCCACATATTTGCTTAGATAAATCCTGGTGGTGACTATTTATTGGGCCAGGCAGTGTAAATGTGTTGCATGAACACAATTCATTTCAGTACTGTGAACGACAAAGTAAGATTGGCTTGTTTCTTTTAATTTGAAGTAACATATCACAATTGTGTGGAACTTGTTGACATAAGTCAAAGATTCCTTTCTTTGAATGCAGATAGTTCATGACTAAGGCTGAAAGGAATCTTTGCATTGTAATTCCAATCCTGTGAAGTTGGGTCATGATAATCACCACCTCTGTGGTGGCAAGGACTCAAATCAATGTGCCATGGCTGACTTTCATATGGCTCCTCTTCTTTTGTGCAGCAACAGAAAGACACTCACAGAGAGAGGGATTCTGCTTGGGTGAATCCACCCTCTTCTCTCCTTCTCTTTTTGGCAACTAATTGGCTTCAACTTAGTTTATGTGAACGCTCTTTGTCAGCAGTGTGAATATTCATCAGCTTGGACCAAGTGACAGGCCCACTGCATGAAAAGAGGCACTACAGGAAGGCAGAACATTTCCCACCAGAAAACTTCACTTTCTAAAAACAAAAGCACACACTCACATACTGCCGCCCGCATACAAACACACACACACACACAGCTTGAAAAAGAAAAAGACAGAAAGGCTTGCTACCTCCGTTTTCTTCCTTTTTGCCATTTCTATGCCTCAAACGAACGCTTACAAAGAAATAATTCTGTATGTACAGACACAGACGCAGAACTCTGACAGCACAGCTGCCAGGCTGGCTGAAAATATTTCATAATCCTTAGATGTATTTTTGAAAAATGGCTTATTTTTGTCCAGCGATATGCACTGACCAATTCAGATGTGTGTGAATAGAGAAAGCAAGAGGATTATTGAGACAGTGAAGCTCTTTCAGACACTGATTAGAGGCCGCCTTACACTTTCTGTGCCTGAACTTTGGTTGAAGAGAGATGAATGCCATGATTGTCCAGCTACACTCTGACACTGGGAGGGTTTTGAACTGTCATAAATTGCTTGAAGAACTTACTTACAGACATTACATATGTTATAAAGCTAAAGTGAGACCTGAAGAGAGGATAAATTGGCATTAAATGACATAAATAGCCTACATGGGCATTCTGAAATATGTCAATTACCATATCAGCATATATGTATTCTGTATCCTCCAGAGAATAAACAGGTGAGGTTGAAAAGATTATTTTAAAAATATGGCATTGTATAACACAAAGCAAATTGGGGTTTAGCATTGCAAGCTAAATGTGTAACACATAAGAGATGGAGGGCTAAAAAGCTGAGCAGATAGACCCTAAACAGTGATGAAGCGTTACATAAAAAGCTGGCACTCAGGAAGTAGGACAAGCGAACTTCAGCCAGAAATACTGCAGGAGAAGAAAAGAAATGAGGAAGAGTGAGAAGAAGCCAAAGCTTCTGGCATTTGTCAGCATTCCCATGAGCTCACACAAAACTTGAAAAAAAAAACCTGCTGAAATTCACAAGAGTGTGCTTCACCATGTCGATGAGGTACAAACTGAAAAAGTTAAAAGTGGTGTGTTCGACAAGGATTCTGGAGGTTTGTAGTTTTTCACTACTTTCAAAATCTGTCTTGTACCACATTTATATTTACATTTTGATGATAGAAATTCATTGCAGATTAATACAAAGTGACATTTTTGTTTGGTTACACTTTTCAGCAATAACAAGTGAACTACGTTACTTTACTGTTTGCTACTGAGTCACTGTTGTGTCTTGGGGAGTAAAATGCTTCATATTTAAATGACATATGCACATATTACACATGGGATTTTCAACAGTTACAGACAAATATGAAATTAAAATACTACTTCTATTTCAAATTACAGTAATTTGGGAGCTCCATGGCTCCGGTCTGGTGGTCAGAGCTGCTGCCTCACAGACGGGGTTTACTCTAAATCAGAGGGTGCTTTCACACCTGTTAATCTGGTAGAGTGGTTCGGTTGGGCCCAAATGTTGCAATTTTCAACTAGTCCGGTTCACATTCAGTGTTTCTGCAAACAAAACGACCACTATGGATGTTGTATATCCACTCCAGGCGAAGAGTGAAGGAGAAGAGAAGAAGGAGAATCCTGGAAGAAAACATCCGGCTGTGTTTGTTGTATTCTTCTCGTTATTGTGGCAATAAATTATCATCATTGCTTTATGAAGCAGCAAATACTGCTGTTGTTAAAGCATGAAACTCATATATGGCACGAGAGCACTGCAAGTTTTTTTTCTTTTTTTCCCCACAGAGAAGATGTGTTGGTAGTAGATATGTAACAATATGACAAACATATATAACAAATTTCATATCACGGTTATTGTGACCAAAATGACCACGGTTATCATTTTTATCGCAGTATTATAGAAATACCCCCAACATCTTGAAAAACATCAAAAATGGGTCTAAATGTCTACTTTGTCCTTTTTAAAGGGAGAAAAATCTCCAGAGAACTGTCCATGTGGGTGTCTTTCGTTGCCTTCCACCATGTTTTTATAAATTAAACATTGCAAACTGCAACTGCTGCTGCTTTTCCAGCCAATGAGCAGCATCACTGGGAGTTTTTCAAAGAGCAGTAATCAGTCACGGTTTTAACGGTAATCAAAATTTGAAACGGTATAACTAATCGTTGGGAATTTATCACGATTAACGATTTTACCGGTAATCGTTACATCCCTAGCTCCTAACCTGAACCATCTTGTATTTCGGAGACATCATTGTTGATTTCTCTGGTAGCTTCTGTTTCATTCATCATGTAGAATTGTTGTAAATGTGCTGAATCGAGGCCGTGCAGCAATAGTGAACCGTTCCAAGGCCAACCTCTGGAGGTGGTCTCGGTACGGTTCTTTAGTTTGGACCAAAACAAACTGGTCCACTTGCGCACGTGCCCAAACGTACGGTACTTGCAGGTGTTCCGGACTCCAGTCCGCTTTAACCGGACCAAATCGTGTAGGTGTGAAAGCACCTTTAATATGTTCTCCGTGCTTCTGTAGGGTTTTTCTGAGTTTTTTCCTCACGCTTATCTCTGTGTTGGCCCACATAGACCACAAAGGTATCCAGGGCGTATTCTTATTTCATGCTCATGGTAGCTGGAATGGACTCCAGCCCCACAACTACGATGTATACTGTAAGGAGATTGCTGTAGATTTTATGGTAACTTACTGGCAGCTGGATGCCAAGTTACTGTATGTTGCTGTAAAATTCTTTACAGTACCATCCCTGCATTTGAAGGGAGAAAATAATAATACAAAAGTTTTTACATACATGACTATCTCTACAATTTCCAACAATACAATATCACTAGGTGTTACTCACTGTACTGGTGTGCCCACCTGACTTCGCACAGGGGTAATGTTGCACAGACTAGACTTGCACATGGTAAAATAGACAGACGAGGAAGGACTCGTGGAATTAAATGGACATTTAACTCATGGTGCAGAACAGAACAGATGGTGCCGCAAAGAAACAACACACAAATCTCCAACCAGAAATGTCCCGGACACACCAAAACAAAAGGGGAAAGATTAAATACAGTCAGGAGGAGGGGGAGTTGCAAACAAAACTCATTGCCTCACGAGAGTAGAGGCCCAAAGGTGCGGATTGAGATGGATTTCATTCACACAAGTCTAGCATTTATTTTCAAGAGGAAAACTCCAAACTCTACCTGCCTGTAACAACTCAGTAACAAAGATGCAAGTTACCTTTTAACTTTCAAAACATATCTAGTTAGTAAGTCTTGTATCTTTTAGTCTCGTATGCTTTATCCTTGTATATTTCTGGATCAGCAGTCACTGAAATACCAAAGTGGTGGGATGGCTTGCAAAAAGCTGTCTGTACATGCAGGCTCAAATAACTCAAATAAATTGGCTCAAGTATGAGTGCTTGTACCTTTACAATATATATATATATGTATATATATATATATATATATATATATAGATAAGATAGATAGATATAGACAGATAGATTCATATAGTCATGGAAAAAAATTAAGAGACTACCCTTGTTTTCTCACATTTCTTGGCCATTTTATGCCTGGTACTTCCAAAAGTACATTTGACTGAACAAATGTAATGATAACAACAAAAATAGCTCATAAGAGTTTAATTTAAGAACTGATATCTAGCCATTTTCCATGCTTTTCTTAATAAAAGATTTTGTTTATTAAGTTCTTACATCAATAGCGATGGCACTGTACTGCCAAAAACAGCTGTTAGGCATTCTAGATTTTCTTTTCTGTCTCTTTTAGTTACATGATTCACACCACAGTTGGTACTCAATTGCATAACCGTTATTTTGATGACAAGGGTGGTCTCTTAATTTTGTCCATGGCTGTATATATATATATATATATATATATATATATATATATATATATATATATATACATATATATATGTATATATTCAGTATGTTGTAATTACATGTTTCAATGTATGGTTACATGAAAAAATGTGTTGAGGTATCCAAAACCAGACAAACCACAGAGCCACCTTTACCATCCCTCCAGGCCTGTTGTCATCATGCTGGGGTGTAGATTCAAACTAAAAAGAACTTCCAAGAAACTCTTTAAATCTACATAACACTTAGAGCACACGAAGAATCCCATATTTGTTTAAATTAAAGCATCATCACATATCTTTTAGGATTAAAACATGCTTATATGCGATTAGTAAGGGAAGACACATACTTTTCTTAGAGTTGATCAAACAAACAACTTGTTGCAGAGCAGATGATGAGCTTGTAAACTTTCTCAACCGTAAGCACATAGTCGCTGAACCCTGTTAACCGCATCAGAATCTCCTCAGGATGTTTTTTTGAAGCAGCACATACAGTAAAATCCACAAAAGGTTGATTGTCTTGTCGCTTTTGCGTCATCCTGGCCCCCTTTAACCAAAGACTCATACAAACAGAGGAGCAGAGGAACAGGCTAATGGAAACAGGATGCAGAGTTACAACGCAGGGAAGCTTGGAAATGAAGCCTGTAAAAACACACTAACACAACATTTTATTTGGGCCAGGTTTCCCATAGAGACTGGGCTTTTTTGTGCTTCTAAAGAAAAGTAAAGAAAAAAAAGGAAGTGAAAAGAATGGCAAGTGGTGAGGAGTGGTATAAGCACGATGATGATGGAGACAGAGGCTGATTGGCATGGCTGATGTCAAAACAAAGCATATGAAATATCAAAGATGGGGAGAGTAACACAAATAAGGAAGAGCACAGGAAATGAGAGCGATTATTTAAAAAAATAACTTGAGGAAAGGGAAGCAGGATCTTCTTCAGTACTCCGCTGTGTCTTAATATTTATGGACTCTAATGTCTAAACATTTATTCTGCCTGTCTAGGATCTGACTGCATAATGTACACAACATTATTTACATGTGCACACCCACATACTCAGACAGCTTTGAGCACTCAGCCTTTAAATGAACATGAAACTGCATGATCATCTGTGATCCATTAAAGGTAAGCTGCAGCGTTCCATGAATGGATTGTTTAAAAGCTCATAAAAGCCAAAGCGACGGCAATAAAAAATGACTTCATTTAAAAAAGGAGAAAAGGCTAAGAAGAAGGTGATTCTTGAGTGGACAGTTAGGTATAAAAATCCATTAAAGGAATAGTTCACCCACAGAGTGATGAGCGTTCATTTTCTACTCACCCTCATTCTGAACAAGACTCTGGAGCACTTTTTTTTAATATCTCAAATGCAGCCGGAGATCCGAAAGGTTTTCGTTTTCCCCCAACTTTCATATAATGGAGTTCACCGGCAACTGAACAAAAAAGGTCCATAAAAGTCCACAAGAACTCGGCAATATTCCTCCATACTGCTCGTTCAGTGTAATTCAAGTGTCTTGAGTGGGTAGCGTCCATAATTTACTCCAAACAACATCATTTAGTATATCTTTATAGCTTAAACAGTACTGCATCTAGCTGCCGCAAAGTGCGCCCCTGTGAGTTCAAGATCACGTGTTCTATTTTTCTTTCCTTCTTTGTTTTAAATCAATAACCAACCCCTCTTGTGTTTGTCCCGGTTTGTCTGCAGCCCGTTCGCTGTTAGCACAATATAAACAGCAAATTTCTTCTTCTGTGCTTGCATTATCGGCACAGTAGGCACTGAACGTCACGGCTTCCATAGTATTATGAACTCGCAGGGCACACTTTGCGGCAGCTAGATGTAGTACTGTTTAAGCTATAAAGATATACTAAATGATGTCATTTGGAGTAAATTATGGACGCTACCCACTCAGACACTTAATTACATTGGACACTTGGAGGAATATTGACAAGTTTTTGTGGACTTTTATGGACTGTTATGTGTTTGAGCCCCGGTCACCTCCATAATATGAAAGTTAGGGGAAAACGAAAACCTGTCAGATCTCCGGCTGCATTTGAGATGTTAAAAAAGTGCTCCAGAGTCTTGCTCCGCATGAGGGTGAGGAGAAAATGAAGGCACATCATTCTGTGGGTGAACTATTCCTTTAAGCCAACGCAGATTTCTTACTTTCTAATGAAGAGTCAATTCTGAAAATTCAAGTTACTAAATGACATAAATTCCTACGGTCAGAGTCCATCAGCTCTGTAAGTAAAGCAGCTAGTAAGTCATTAATGGAGGATTATTTCAGTGTTTTCAGACGCTTTTCTTGAAAAGTCACAAATGTGTATTTCTCTAAACCATGCAGCTTGCATTTCTCTCCTAAGCTCGTCATGTCTGCTGTAAATCCCTTCATTGTGCCGAACACCACAAGCCCACTGAATCACCGCTGTGCTGCAAGATAAAAAGGCTTCACGCTTCTCAATTCAAAACAATTCTCTAATTAATTTGCAGCTCTCCTCTGTGTTCCTTGCTTGATACAAGCTTTCAGCTGAGAATTGTAATTCTACAAACACAGTCAGAAATGCTCCTGACTTGCACGGGAGGTGTTAATTGCTGCATGTTCAAAGGATCGTTTGTTTTATTGTGTTTTTCTTTGACTATGAATGCAGCTTCCCTCTAGTACAACATGAACAAGATTACATGTTACTCAACATTTAAAGATGTATGAGTGTTGTATGCATGTGTGCTTTCGATATGTTTGCAATTTGGTCATCCAATAAAAGTAGTTCAGTGAAGTACAAATTGACTCGACCTAGAAACACTAACAGTCATCATCCATTATATAACTCATTACTAATGTTTGTGTTAGGTCTACTACATGTCTGATGCAGTTCTGCAAATAACTGATTAAACCAGTCACTTAAAAATGCTATATGTCCTTGATGGTCTCTCTAATGAATTCTTCTTCATGTGAATTTTAGCTTAATCATTCACAAAGCTAAGCTGATGGCTACTATAATACATCAGAAGTAGGGATCAACCGATGCAGATTTTTTAGGGCTGACACTGATATTTTCTCATCAGCCTCAGCCGATACAAAATGCCAATATTTAGGGCCGAAATTTGGGGCAGATAATGCATTTGACCTCAAAATGAATGTAATGAAGGACACATTAAAAACTAATATTGAAAACTCTAAATATATAAATAAATATATAAAAGAGAAATAGTGCCATTGTAAAAATATCAAAAAGAAACTGTAAACATGTAATGTCCATTTAAAAAACGACTGGCTGTATAGATGCCTCTCTGTAAATTATGTTGGGAGGGTATCAGCCGACACAGCTGACAGCAAAAAAATGCAAATATCTGCGTGTGTTTGTACGATCTTATGATACTTAAAGTGCTGATGACACGTATTTGACTTTTTTTTGCCATGTTTTATAGACCAAAACGTCCTTCATGATGATCTATGTAACAGAAACAAGCGCAGCTGCATAGATGAGTAATTAGAAAACATCGCTGCTTTTCAGCACATCTGACCAGACTGTGGCGCTGTGAGCATAAACCGGATATGACGTCTGCGAGAGCCTAACCCTAACCCTTACAGGCAAACAGTAACGACTCAGCCTTCAAATTGTATTGACAGTTAGTGGTTAAAAGCTCGTAAGTACAGCGTTAGTTTATCTAGGTTTCCTACAGATTCAGAATTTTATTTTGAAGAGGATAAGGAAGCAGATCGGAGTCGGACTCACCGGGTAACAGGCAGCAACCGGACCTCTCTGCTCGTCTAGAGCATCTGTTTACTGAAACTTCAGGCAGCAGTGTGTTGAGACTTCTAACACAATGAAACTGAGATCATGTCCTTGGAAATATTCTTTTTCAACCATCGTTCCTGATCGGCAGACAGCTGCGGCTCGGTTATATGAACATCTCCGATCATCAGATCTCCTCCAGCTGCTTCCAAAGATGCATCCTTCCCTCCATCCTCATCCTTATAAACGGGAACTATTCAAAACTCCACTGGAACTATGTAAGTTGTTATCTTCTCATTTTTTAAAGGCTAATTATTTACCGCTGCTAGCTCACGGCTGCCATTAGCTGCGAGCTACCGCTAGCTGGGAGCTACCGCAGGGGGCGAGTGCCTCGTTGCCGTCACTCCTGTATCTACTGTACGTCAAGGTGCTGCAGCTCATCGAGTTGTGGGTCTGCTTTGTGTTGTTCCGGGTCGCTCCTTATAGTTTTGGTTCCCTCGGTGTGGTCTTGCAGGCTTTTAGCTGACCCAGTGGACCTGAGGCTGGAGACAGACTGTAGGCAGCTGGCTACAGTTCTACTGAGGTTCTAGCTTGTAAAATGTGATTTCCCCAAATTCTTCAGCATTATCACACTTTTCGGAATCTAGCTGTTCTGGAGCATTTTTCATGTTTTCCACGGCTTAGATTATACATGTAACTCAATGGGCAGACCGCAACTCTGTACAGTCGCTGACGACACAATACGGTGGCTCGTTTCGCAACTGAAAAGCTATTAGCCTTTAGCTGAGCCTCCTTAACATCTGATATTTTCGTAAATACACGTCTGATTAACATCTAACTGCACAGAGCTACTTATTTTGTCTTGGTGTGTTGTTGTTTGGCAAAGTTACTTGAAGTTAAGGTCGTGTCATTATCACTTTAAGCCACCGCAGGTCCTCCTGTAGGGGATTGTTAGTTTTGTCCTCCAGCAAAGACCTTAGAATGTTGTTTAGGGGTTTCTGTATAGAATCATCAGTGAACTGTGTAAGTGTATCCTTTCGCTCTCTCTCTCTCTCTCTCTCTCTCTCTTTTCCTCACTCCTTTCTCTCTGTTCCACTTTCTATCATTGCTTCTGTTAACTTCTTTCATTTTTCTCTTGTCAAGCCCAGAAATATGATGTAAAATGCTGTTGTAAACAAATGTTTGTTGAAATTTTTCAAAAACCAGCTGAATTTTGAAAAAAAATTCTTGGAGTGAACCAGTTTTTGTTTCGTCTTGCTAATTACAGTAAAGAAATAAAATAAATAAACACAGGATATCAAGGGGAGCCTTGTGTTCATAAAGCTCCCCTTGGCAAAGCAAATCTGTTCAACACAATAAAGCAGCCAGATCATCATTCTGCTTGCTACGATGCTGAACAGGACAAGTAAAAGAAAAAAAGAAAAAAGAAATCAACCTAAAATATCGTCTGGCCAATGTATTGATCTATCTTTAATCAGTAGCTTACTTCTCACACTGAAATGTCCACAATCTGAAGAGTAAATTATTTAATTCAGTGGGATTTAAAATGAAAGCTCATGTACAGTAAATGGGAAATTAACAAGTTTTGTTGAATACATTTTGGGGTTTTTGTTTAACGATTCACACCTTGATAGTCACTGCGGTTAGCTTTGTGTCACAGTCATTGTCAGCTGAGCTGTTTGACAAAGATCAGAATGACCTGCTGCACCAACATCTGGGTCAGTGACAGACATGTGACCTCAGCGACTCTCAGGTTATGAACAACCCCCTGAACCCAAAGCCTGGAAGTCACTACCCATCAGTCAGTACTAAGCTTTTGGATTAGGGGTGAAATGTTTTGTAAAAAGAAATATAGTTGATTATCAAAGCACTTAGGATTACTGTGATCTGGAATTTGACAAGACAAACTTGAAGCATCTTTATAGTATTAACCAATAAGTAATGCAAGAAGTAAGTCATATCTTGTCACCAAAGTGCAATAATTTAAAAGAAATTATTCAAGTAAATCTGCTTTATTTCTCATAGTTATTGGAGAAAACTGATATTTCTTTTACGTTCGTACAGGGTAAAACTTTTAAAGCCTTTACATTAGCATAGATTTACAGAGAGTTGGCAGCAAGACGAAACAAAAACTGGTTCACTCCAAGAATTTGTTTTCAAAATTCAGCTGGTTTTTGAACAATTTCAACAAACTTTTTTAGAGTAAACAGTATTGATGAGAGAAAGAAAAGCAGCATGTTAGTTTGGCAAGGTACTACAGACTATAGCATAAAGATTACAAAACCTCTTAAGTTAGACAAAGACTTACATTGATGGGAAACAGATGGATTGTGTCACTGCATACTGTATATCCAGAGCCAGGGCAGTTATAAATTTTAATGTGAAGTAATGCTAACCAACAACTATTTGTAGCTTTATACTGAATATGTGTGCGTGTTTATGTACTCGTACAGGCAACATCGTGAGGACTGTTTTGCATGTTAAACCAACAGTGAGGACCTATTTGGAAAGTGAGGACATTTTGGCTTGTCCTTACTACAATAGCCTGAGAGTAATCCCTTTTTTGAGGGTCAGGATTTGGTTTTACAGTTTAGGTTATAATTTTGGTTTTGGTTAGGGTTGGGACAAGCAATCAGCTGTGAGGGTCAGGGTTACGGTAAAGGGCTAGGGAATGCGTTATGTCCTCACAAATACAAATGTGTGTATTTGTGTGTGAAAAAGGGAAGATAATGAAAGTAATCCTTGCAGCCCAGCCTCAAAAGTTATTCTTGAAGAAGATGAAAGCTAGCTCTTTTTACTTCCGCCAAGGAGGTAATGTTTTTGGTAGCGTTGGTTTGTCCGTCCATCCGTTTGTCTGTCTTTCAGCAACTTTACGGAAAAAGTACTGGAGGGATTGACCTGAAATTTTCACCAGCCGTAAGCTTCAGCCCAAGGACGAACCCATTAAATTTTGGTGGTGATCCAGATCACCTGCTGGATCCAGGAATGTTTTGAAGGATTCTTTATCATTGTGAAAGGCTGTTGATGAGGCGTGAGTGCCCCCTTGTGGCAGAAGTGTGCAACTGCGGGACTGAGCACATGATGTCAGGATGCAGAAATGAAACTTGTGAGCAGCAGTGAGCACGAGGAGAGAAGACTGTTGGACAGACTTTTAGCAGGTGAATATGGTGAACTGTGTGCGCCTGTGAAGAACTGGAAGTAACTAGTTGTATTTCTGCCTGAACAGGATGTTTATTTAGCCTTTAATGTTATTTAGCCGATTTGCTTATTCAGAAGTGTTCCGACATTCACCATGTACCTTTTTATGCTATTAAGCTAGCTGACCTGTTACATGCCAGTTACTGTAACTGTTAGTATTAAACATATGCATGTTTAGTCCTAACTGGAAGGGATTTATTAGTAATGATTAATACCTTGAATGTGTTTATTTGCCGAACAAATGTTCCTCATGGCTTTGTATTTCTGTGTTTATAGACCACACTCACTTCCATCCAGCGTTCACCTTAACTAGCCTGGAGTTCCTCACCTGTAAGCCTGTTGTTTGTTGCATCACTGTGCTGTTGTGATTCAGAGTGACCAGTAAAGACAGTTAAATGTACAAGTGAGTCCTGTGTGTTCTGACCGACACCCCATGGTGAACATCATACCTCCTCACCAATGCCTAAACAGTCTTACATCAACATCACCCTCATAGGCCACATTTTCGGAAATGTTCCATATAACTCCATACAAATGGCCCGAGTGTTTGGTCAAAAATTACAAGAAAGGATCTCAATGAGTCCTAGAATGTTTCAAAAGTTGATCCTGATCCAGAGAAGATTCCGGATACTATAATCCAGAACACACAAAAAAAAGGGAGTCAAGCTGCTTGGTGGAGGTCTGCACTCTTCGAGTGCTTTTCTAATTTTCTTATGTGTGACAGGACTCTATGAATGTATGTAACCAAACACAGCCACGCTACAGCAGAGCAATCGCTCAAAAAGTAACTTGGTCTGCTGGAGGTTTTCTGTAACCAGCTGCAGCTGCAGGCTGTGGGGAATGTGTGTCACTGTGTGAAAGGTGAGCCGGAGTTTACTGAGAAGAACAAACTTACACCGTCACTAAACTGTTTCCCTGTAGATGTGGCATTCGTCCCTTACACAGAAATAATGTAGCCTACGTGGCACGATGACTCAGCCAAAACAAATTAGTTATTCTGACAAAGACAAACATGCACTGTAAAAACAAGGAAGCAAAGCAATCAACCACAAAGCTTTCAAAATCAACTCAAGGTTGTGCGGATGTAAATCAAACAGATAAATAAAACTTAGAATAGCAGTTCTGCTCTCCCAATATCTTTGAGCCGAAAAAAAGTAATGTTGTTGAGTTGAAATTACCACTGAGTTTTAACATTGTCCAACTTGATAATAAAACTTTTATTTTCCATTTTAATAGGCTTACACAGCACAAGCGTTTTTGTTGAGTTTACGTAAAACAGCTTTGCAGCTGGTGTCCTACCATGGAGTGGCCCACAATGAAAACAGGCAGGTCAGGCTGGCGGGACTTCATTAGGTCGATGTGCTGCAGAGAGTCTCTGATGTAAATCTGAAAGTCTTTAATGTTCATCCTCTCTCCTTCACTCTGACCGTGACCAACTGTGGAAGGAAAAAGGGAAGAAGAAGAAGAAGAAGAAGAAGAAGAAGAAGAAGAGGGGAGGATTGTTGTCAGCTGTGAAATATTCATGGAACATTTAAACATTGGCTGTCCTAAAGACAAAATTTGGTGGATTAATGTGATATTTTGCTTCTTTTTTATCTTTTCCCATATACATTGCCAAATTTGCTCACCCATCCAAATGATGGGAATCAGGTGTTCCAATCACTTCCATGGTCACAGGTGTATAAAATGAAGCAGCTAGGCATGCAGACTGTTTTTACAAACATTTGTGAAAGAATGTGTCGCTCTCAGGAGCTCAGTGAATTTCAGCGTGGAACTGTGATAGGATGCCACCTGTGCAACTAGTCCGTCATTTTTTTCCGCCCCCCCCCTCCCCCTCCATCTCCCCCCCCCCCTGCAATTATTTCTCTTTCCCCCCTTCTCCCCCCCCCCCGCCCTGTGTTTCATTTTTTTTTGTTGATTTATTTATGCAATTTTTTTCTTTTTTACTCCCAAGACTATAGGAGTAGTTCCCAAATTTCCCCTTTTCCGTGACCTTTCCCCTAGATAATTGAGTGATGTTTCCCCGTAAAAATCCCCATTTTTTTTTTATTTTTGATAATAATTATAAATATACCCGATATTCCTCTATTTCTTATAATCTAAATTTTTTTCTTTATTTTTCTCTTTTTCCTCATTCTTTTGAAAAAGAAAAAGAAAAAAAAAATTTAACCATTCATGATTCATTTTTTTCGATGATTATTTTTTATTTTATTTTTTTTTATTTTATTTGTTTATAATATGTTTTATATATTTTTTTTTATTTTTTATTTTTTTTTTTTTTTTTATTTTTTTTTTTATTTCATAAATATTATTGTGGATTTTTTTTTTCCTTCCAGGTGACACAAGGAAACTTTCTCCCCCCAAGCAAACACTCATCCATTATCAATTTTTATATTTTATATTTATATTTTATTTTTCGTATTCATCTATATCCTTTCTCTTTTGTTTGTTTTGATATTTTTTTTTTTTTTTTTTTTTTTTCTTTTCCATAAATCCTTCATGTGTTTTTTTGTTTTTTTCCTTTTCTCCTCCCTATTATTAGTTTTCTTAAGTGTTTATTATTTTACTATTTTTTTTATAATATTTCTATTTTCTTTTTTTTTACTTGCTATTTTTTTTTTTTAAGTTTTTTTTTTTTTCTTCCCCCCTGACTTCAGCTTCTCTCTTTTTTCTTTCACTTGCCTCTTCTTCCTCTTTTGCTTCCCTATCCCTCTTTCCCTAATCATAATCTTTTATTTTATTTCATACAAATTTTTTTTTCCATTTCCTTGTTTCGTTCTATTTTATTTAATTTTCAAATAATTTCCCTTATTTTTTATTTATTTTTTCCGTTTTCTTATTTGTTTTATTTTTATCATTTTTTTTTATTTTTTTTTGTTCTTTTCCCTATCTTTCCCTACTTTCCTCATTTCCATCCCTTAATCTCTTTTTAATTTTTTTTCCTTTTTTTTCTTATGTCTTCCGGGCCCGAGAGTACCTCGCGTCGCGATCCGGTTTATCCTGTTTTTTCCTATTTTTTTTTATTGTTTTTAAGATTTTCGTTGTTTATTCATTTTTTCTCTCTTTTTTATTTTTCTTCCGTCTTCTTTTCATTTTTGTGTTCCCCGGTTAGGTAAATTTATATTTTTTTTTTTTCTTTTCTATATATTTTATATTTTTAATTATTAATTATTTATTAAATTAGTTTACTTTTCAATTTCCCCTTTTTTTTTTTCCATATTTTTCTTTCGTTTCATTTTTTTTTAATTTTCTTTTTTTTTATTTTTTTCCTTCTTTTTTATTATTATTAATTATTTTGCCTTTTTTTATTAAATTCTTTTTTGATATTTTTATAATTTTAATAATATTTTTTGCATGTTTTTCATATTTTTCTAGGTATTTTTAATTTGCATTGATTCCTTCTTTTTGGATTTTTTATTCATTATCAGTTTCTCCATTATTTTAATTATTTTTTTTTAATTTTCATTTTTCTCCCTTTATTTATTTCCTTTTTTGTTTTCTTACAATGATAAAGAGATTTATATTTAATTTTTTTTATTTTTCTTTTTTTCTCTTTTCCTTCATATTTTTATTATTTTTTAATTTAGTTATTTTTTGTTTTTCATTTCATTAAAATTTCTTTTATTTTTTTTTAGTATTTTTTTGTGTTTTTTTTTGTTTTTTTTGTTTTTGTTTTTTTTTTTTTTGTTTTTCCTTTTCGGTTTTTTCTTTTTTTTCTTCCTTTCTTCTTTTCTTTGTAGGATAAATTTTTTTTCATTTTTTTTTTATTTAATTATAGATTTTTTTTAATTTAAATTTTTATTTTGATTTATTTTTGTTTTATTTTTTTTTTTTTTTTTTTCATTTTTTTTTTAAATTAAATATATTAATATATTATATTTTTTTTTTTTTTCCTTTATTCTTATTTCTTATCCCTTTCCCTTTTTTTTTTTTTTTTTTTTTTTTTTTTTTTTTTATAGAATTTTTATTATTATTTATCATTTTTTTTTTTATGTGTTGTTTTTTTTTTTTTTATATTGATTTTTTTCTTTTTTTTCGATACTCTAGGTATTTTCTTATGTTTTTCCCTTTTATTTTTTTTTTTTCCTCTATCCATTTTTTTTTTTTTGTTTTTTTTTTTTTTTTACTTATATTCTCTCATTCTTTTCATCCTTTTCCCTTTTGTTTGGTTTTTGATTCTCTTCTTTTCCTTACTCTCTACTATTTCATTTTCTCTCCTCCTCCCCTTTTTTTTGTTTTCTCTTACTTTCCTGCTTTTAGTTCCATTCTACCTTTACACCTTCCTTTCTTTATCTTTTTTTTCCTCCTCCTTTATTTTTTATTTATATCCTTTCCCTACATTATTTATTTTTTTTTTTTTATTTTTCCCCTCCTCCCATCTCCTTGAACGGCCGACCGGGATCATCCATTTACTTTCTTTTTTTTCTTTTGGGGGGCCTCCCACCCCCCGGCAGCGTTTGCCTCTCGTGTCCTTTTCTTCCCGGCTCTGGTCCCGGCCTCCCCCCACACCCCCCCTGGGTTTCCCCCCCTCTGTAATATTTCTCCTCCCCCTTACCCCCCCTGAATCCAGTCTTGAAATTTCCTCACTCCTAAATATTCCATATTCAACAGTCAGCTGAATTATAAGAAAATGGAAGTGTTTGGGAATGACAGCAACTCAGCCACAAAGTGGTCGGCCATGTAAACTGACGGAGCGGGTCAGCGTATAATGAAGCACAAAGTGCAGAAGTGGCCAACTTACTGCAGAGTCAATCACTGCAGACTTCCAAACTTCATGTAGCCTTCAGATCAGCTCAAGAACAGTGCGAAGAGAGCTTCATGGAATGGGTTTCCATGGCGATCAGCTGCATCCACCCATAAATCATCAAGTGCAATTCAAAGTGTGGATGCAGTGGTGTAAAGCAGCCGCCACTGGACTCTAGAGCAGTGGAGACGTTCTCTGGAGGGAATGAGTCGCGTTTCTCCATCTGACAATCTGATGGAGGAGTCTGGGTTTGGTGGTTGCCAGGACAACGGTACTTGTCTAACTGTATTGTGCCAAATGCAGCGTTTGGTGGAGGGGGGATTATGGTGTGTTTTTTTTTTTTCAGGAGCTGGGCTTGGTCCCTTAGTTTCAGTGAAAGGAACTCTGAATGCTTCAGAATACCAAGACATTTTGGACAATTCCATGTTCCCAACTTTGTGGGAACAGTTTGGAGCTGGCCCCTTCCTCTTCCAACATGACTGTGCACAAAGCAGGTCCATAAAGGCATGGATGCAGAGTCTGGTGTGGAGAAACTGGACTGGCCTGCAAAGAGTCCTGACCTCAACCTGACAGAACACATTTGGGATGAGTTGGAGTGGAGACTGAGAGCCAGGCCTTCTGGTCCAACATCAGCATGTGACCTCACAAATGTGCTTCTGGAAGAATGGTCAGAAATTCCCATAAACACACTCCTAAACCTTGTGGACAGCCTTCTTGAAGAGCTGAAGCTGTTCTAGCTGCAAAGGGTGGACCAACGTCATACTGACCCCTAAGGATTAGGAATGGATGTCACTTAAGCTCATATGTGAGTCAAGGCAGGTGAGTGAATACTTTTGGCAATATATATATATATATATATATATATATATATATATATATACACACAGTATATACATACATATATACATATATATATATATATATATATATATACATATCTATATAAAGACTCAGTTTTCCTTTTCAAAAACTTTTAGACATACAGGGATTACAGAAAGAAAAGAGCGCATATACAACAGAACTGGGAATGACAGATGGGAAGAAGGGAAATGTATGAATATGAATATGAATATGTACAGAATACTGTTTATATGTCCTCCTCAAGCTTTCTGTAACACCAAGAGGTGAGGTAGGTTGCCATAACAACCGCAACAGCAATAGCACCATCTACTAAACATTCACATGTGCAACTCACACTTTCTCACATTTGCTCTGCAATTTTATTTTGGGATGTTTTTATAAATGTATGCATCCTACAATCGAACGTCTTCATCTTTGCTGCTTTTCTGCTTGTCAATATGAAAGCCACAATGACACGGTAGCGAGGACAGCAACGTCCGCTTGCAGCTGCAGTGAGTTAGGGAGCAAACTTTCCTCCACTGCAAGTTTTAAAATCCTGTTGAACATTCACACTTAAATGCAGTCAAGTATTTATAGATTAGTTTCATAGCTGATGATGTGTATGAAAGAATACATCATGTCAACAGGAAATGTTCCACTTATGACGACTTGTTAATGAAATATTAAAACCTCCTGACTCATGTTATGAGAAGGATTGTTTAACTTACTAAACTTGGACTGATATGTCGACATAAATACATTTTTAACAGGCCTCAGCATCTTGGATGTGCATGTGAATTAAATAATGTCTAACACACTAAAAAGAAACGGCCTTTCTGCAATAAACTCTCTAGAAGTGAAAAGTCATTAGAAACTTTAATATTAAGAGGTTAGATTCTTACACGCTGCTGAAAAATGAAGAAGTTTAGGTTTAGATGCTTCTACCCGTTTAGATCTCAGACTTCGGTGCTACCTGGTGTTCAGTGGAAGTTCGTACACCTGTCATGAATTCATAAACTACTGGTTATTAAATCTTCATGCAGCCAGGGTTCGGATTATTGGGGCTTTCAGGGGAGCCCTTTTTAAGGCGTGTACCACAACGTCACAAGTCATGCAAGCACATAAAGTACATTCAAAAATATGGTTACTACCAAAAACCTTGTGCTTCTGCAGTATGCAGCTGATACAATCAAAAATAACACATAAACAACAAAGTCATCTTTTACACAACTTAAAAAAATCTAAATTTGGCACCATGTCGGCAAGAGATGCATGTTTTTAGCATGAACCAAATCCACCAAAAATCATTTTATTTTCCTCATTTACGATCAGTACCGGTTCACCCAACACGCACACTACGCACGTTGTGTAGGGCCTCGCAAACTAATAGAGGCCCTGTGAAGGATTAAAAAAAAGAAAAAAAGAAAAAACATGACGACGCTACCGCCTGTCGCTCATGTGTCCCGCATTCCCAGCACATCAGGCTGGAGAGCAGAAGCGGGAGATGAAGCGGAGTTAAGGGATGTCTGAGAAAAGGAGAGTGAAAGAACATGAGAATGAACCGCGGTATCAGCAGTCAGGTAACTCAGTCCTCTCCCAGTGGGAGAGTGGGAGGGACTCGTCCATGTCTGACCTAAATTAGCAGGGAGGTGAGCTCCGGTCTCCCTGTGCATCTTGCTGGCTTCTATCAGTTAAGTTTAGTTGTAGTTTTGACAACTGTACTTCCATAAAAATAGAAAGTAGACTAATGGATAAATACTGACTTAGATTTAATTTTGTTTGCTTGGATAACCAACAGGCACATATACAGTCGTCCCCAAAATTATTCATACCCTTCAATTGACCTATGGCTAAACCACGCCCCAAACGCGATGAGCCAATCACAGTGCGCACAGCTATCCCATACACTCGGACATTCTCTGCTTGAACGTCCATTGAAATGCATTGAAGTTAGTCTGTTTTTGTTCGTTTTTATGTGTTCTTTTTAGTTTAAGATGGTCAAACGTGTGCATGGGGTACGTGCAACTCCGACACTAGGTATCCTGAGAGGCTGGGTGACAGGGCGTATTTTTTTGCCTTTTACCAAGTCACATCAAGCCAAAGTTATGCAGCAGACCACAACATCAACTGAACATGGATAAAATGAACAAGGATGTCTACATCTGTTCTAAGGTAAGGGAACATCGTATTCGAGGCAACATGTTGTCACTTTGCTTGAAAGAAATATGAAGTTACCTTTCCTAACGTTAGTGTAAGTTGGCTAACGCTAGCTAAACATGCTAGTTTTAGTACGTGGTAACGGTACATAAGACGCTGTCGTGTAGTACAGGTGTCGTGTAATAACGTCGATAACGACACGCCTCTGGCTTCCAAGCTGCAGCCAGACTGCTCCGCTTCCGTGGCTGTTTGATCAGTTTTTGGCAGATGATCACTTTTTGGCACGACAGCAGCCGTGCAGCAGTTTGTGCAAGAAACTGAGGGAGCGACACGAGTCACATTCAGAGATTCACAGGCTGATTTCTACTCCCAGTTTAAGACTTCTGAACAATTTCTTTTTGTTTGTTTGTATTGTTTTTATTTTTTTTAATTTATCTCGTCATGGTCTCTCTGTCTGATCACGCGTCTGTTGTCCATGTTGACATCTGTCATCTCCCGAGATGTCACATAGCGCCTGTCACCGAATGTTGTTTGTCCGAGTGAGTGGAGGGGGCGGGGCTTAGCCATAGGTCAATTAAGGAAAACGTTAAATTCACAATAGTAATTCAAATAACAGGACACTAAAGAAACTAATAATGAATTTTAAGAAAATAAAAAAATTATAATTTAGTGAAGTGAAATATTGATTTTGAGTTATGGTTGAAAATCTAATTTAAAACAAACAAACAAACAAAACTGTCCCAGACACATGAGAGCACCTTTCCCATGAACAGTGGACCAAAAAAAAAACTGTCAACTGGTGCAGAAGTCTTTTTAAACATTACAGAAAACACCTGATTGCAGTGATTTTCTCAAAGTGTTACTCGACAACATTTTAGCTTTGGAGCCCCATCATGCTTGTTTACTTGTTTTTTTTGTTTGTTTGTTTGTTTTCAATATTTCTGTCGAACCACAATTCAAAATCAATATGATTTTCATAGAATTTTTATTTATTACTTTTGTCAATTTCAACTTATTTCACTGACAGCTGATTTTTTTCCCTCTTTAATTGGAGGGTATGAATAATTTTGAGGACATCTGTAGATGCAGATATCTTATAAGAATATAAGAACTGAAATTCATAAAATATTCTGACAATGGTGCAAAATAAATAATTTGTATGATAAATGATAACAGAAATAATTGCCTACATTTGAAGTATAAGTAAAACAAGCACAGCCAATTTGATGGAGATTAATTAATATCAGCCATACCCATATAACAAGTGCAGCGCTTAAGTTTTCTACTACAAGCAGCCAGTGGAGGGACAGAGCCAGGTTAATCTAGGACAGGCACAGGTAGCTAGTTTTATCATCCAATGCAGGCACATCCACAGATATGCAATATATTTTTTAGCAGTGGGTGTCATGTGCAACTGTTGAAAGTTTTTGCAGTTCCATTAGGAGAATTTTGCCTAGGGCCCCCCTTGGAGGTCCGAACCGGCTCTGTTTACGCTGTTAATCATTTTCAAGCTTTACTTTTCCAGTTTTATCATTAGGTGTCTAAAAAGGTTATTATTATTAAAGGTTAAACATGTTTATTTCTGCTGTGAAGTTGGCGTTTTTCACATGGGAGTCTATGGGGATTTGCTTTGTTTTGGAGCCAGCGCCTAGTGGATTGTTACGTCTCAGGTTGTGGCCTTGACATTCAACTGACAGGGTTTTTTTTCCAGTGTTCAGCCAGTCTCCAGATCCTCAACATTCAACCATCTGCACCTGTTACCAATTACCTGATTGGACAACATTTCCCTTCTCCACCTCTGGTTGGCTCCTGAACCTGTCATTCATCTGGTCATCACCCTCACCTGCAGTATATAGCTCCACTCCGGACATTCCCACCTTGGGGGAGCCAAGAGCAGGCTGTGTGAACAGTGGTCCCCCGATCAGCCTTCCTGGCTGGTCTGCTAATCTTTTGTTTGTTCTCCTTTTGGTTTAGTTTGAAAATTAGTCTTAAGTTCTGGAAAAGCAGTGCTTGTGTTTCCTTTGTGTTATGTTTTTGTATGATATGTTGGAGGCCATGGGTTAGATCTTTTTGTTAAACTTGGTTTATTTATGTAGTTTTGGTTTTATTGTAAAATAAATGGCTTTGTTTTTACATTCCTCTCTTTCCTTTGTATTATGTTGACGGCCCTTTAACCCCTAGACATCTGGGTCATAACATGGATGAAGAGTGAACTACAATTATTTAACTCTACTTCCGGGTTTCACTTTTCTCCAGCCGAGTTTGCCCCTTGATTATGGCACATGATTTCTGCTTTCAAACACTAGATTTGTTGGTTTTTACCTCACCAAGTTTCATAGGACATAAAAGGCAAAGACTTCAACAGGACACATTTTTTAGTTGTTTTTTGGGGGGGGGGGGTCAGACATGATGTTATCACTAGACATGTGCCAAATAAGATTTATGTATTTCTGATATGATCATATTTTCAGGATCTCCTCACATTAAGTTATTAAATAATCAATGCACCCCGAATTGTCCCAGTTTTTTTTTCTCCTTTTTTTAAAAAAACATTTGCTAAATTGGAGGTTTTTCTGTTGTTTCTTCCTTTTTTTTTGCTCTAAAACTCTCACACAAACAAAAAAGACCAAAAACTTCTTCATCTACATACATGAAAAAAGAACAGAAGATCTTAATCGCTGAACTTCATCAAACAGCTGCCAGAGGCAGTGTGCTTTTCTGTGTGTGCATGGAAGTGTGAGAGCAACAGATGAAAAACTAGTGTCTACAGAGATTTGTTCCACCTTAGCATTTCCCTTTCAACAGAGTGACATTAAACTGAGTCACAGAACAAACTGCTCCTGTGTGAGGAGCTTCAGTCATTCACTCTTTTTTCAGCTCTTCACTAAAAACTCCTCTGCTGTAAATATTTCCACATTTTCACAGCTACGACTCATCTCTGTCTCACTTTCTCTCCTCTGTTCTTCACTTGTTGAACAGTATGCTGAGCACACATGCTGCTGTTAACAGAGAGGCTCTGGTGCACCGTCACATGACTTCACACATTTCCTGCTCTAAGACTTTCACAGAAGAGTCTCAGAGCTGAGCTGGAAGCCATCTCACCTTAGATAATCGTATCGGAGATGAAGTCAGTTTGAATTGACTGAATTTACACATTTGTGTAGAACATTGTTTGTATCCAAAGCTTCTTTATAAAACTCATGTTACATTTTTTGTATGACAAATTGTTAAAAAAAAAAAAAAAAAAAATTCTGCTGCTTTGACATTATATCGGTGGAGCTCAGATTTTTGTCATAGCCAAACTAGATAGCATTGTTGTATAAGAGACTAAACTAATAGGATTACTAAATCTGTAAGATTCATCCTCTGGTACACTGATTGACCTCAGTCCTGTTGCTAGCTTTATTAATCTTATGTGTCATTGTAAATGGTAAATAACAGTAACTTATACATAAATAATGACTTTTTACAGCTAAATCCCAAACTCCAGGATGGCAACGTTTCTCATAGTGTGAAGAGAACACTAATCTATACTAGGGCTGGGCGATATGGACCAAATATCATATCACAATACATTTATCTTAGATGACAATGTACGATATATACCGGTATTTTTACCCTAATTTGTCTGAAAGTTTCATTTCATATTAAACACCTGTGTTTTTTAGGATTGAAACATGTTTTGCATAAAGGTATCGCTCCACTGCAATGATGGAACTGACAAAACACTGGTTAGAAATGTTTGTTAAATTGAAGTAATTAAAGATAGTTGGCTGGTTCAAGACAGTTTGGATAATAGGGGTGGGAAAAAATATTGATTTACTGAAACATCGCAATATTTTCATATGCTTATACCATATCTATATTTAAAAACACAATATCGATCTATTTTACTAATAAAATCTCATGATACATCCTTGTTTTGTTACGAAATCTCATGAGATTTCATGAAATACTACGGGATTTCATCGTTCTGTTCCAAAATCTTACGGTATTTTGTGAAATCTCATGAGATTAAGTAACAAAATTATGATATCTCGCGAGATTTCATTTGTAAAATAGATCGATACCGTGTTTTTAAATATGTGGTATCGGCATATGAAAATATCGCGATATTTCAGTGTATTGATATTTTTTCCCACCCTTATTAAATAATCAGGTGACCCCTTTGCAGTCAGTGGAGGTGCAGCCGGGTTATCATGAAAAAATAAAGCAAAAAAAATTGCACAACTAATACCGCGATATAACGATATGTGTAAATATCATATCTCTCTCATCTAAATATTATATCATGATATCATACCAGTATGTCGCACAGCCCTACTCTATACTGACATGAGAAGACTACAAAGTGTCAAAAATGTCTTTTCAACCTTAAAAATATCTGTTTCTGACTTGTTTTGATGGCACACCAACATTTATTATCCACATTTCTCAAGCCGTCACTGCCACGCTGCATCCAGAGGCTGAGAAACATTGGATTGTTGTCGGCTGCATCGTGACTATTGGTTTTGCAACACGTCTTGTGGTAGCAAACAGTTAGAAACATCATGGTGGATTCAGCAAAGGAATGCAAGAAAACATGATTGAAGGAAGAGAAGAAAAAAAGAGAGGAAGGGACAGAACAAGAGAGAAGACAAGAGTCAAGATAAGACTGTCTTTTACAGGCTGGAGTGGCTCATAGTACAGGTAGGATGAAGATGGATGCCAGTTCAGCCGGCGATAGGGGGCATGTCACTTAGAAAACTGCAGTTATGTAGTACGTCTTTAAACTGTTTGTAACTTTTTTACCTTAAAAATGATGACCTGATCTATGGCTGATCCAGCAAAGAAACCCTTGAAGACATTATTGGAAGAAGCGCAGAAAAGAAAGCAAGCGGGCAAATATCTGCAAAGTGAAGTTTATCTTTAAGTTGATTTCTAAGGTTTGATGAAATGAATGCAAATCAGTGGATGGACAGATAGATGAATAAAGTACTGTTTTGAAAAAAGATGATGTAAGGTAAAATATCTATATGAGTGTGGTGAAATATGCTCCAATTATTACAGTGTAGCTGATAACTAACTTTTAAGACTTTCTTTTAACTTTCTATCATTTCCATCACCCCACCAGCACTGGTGCAGTGGCTGAACAGATCATGGGGAAAAAGAAAGCTGTCTTCTTCTCTACCTGCCTTTCAGAAGCAGTAATCCCTTTATGGCCTGCAGCCATGGATGATTTTGGCTGAGGGAAATACGTTTTCAGGCTGTCCAGTCCACACTCACATATGCAATATTTTTGGAACACCTTGAGGGATTTTTGTTTGGCACAAACAGCCACTTGGACCGAATCTTCTGAGCAGCTGCATTCAAGGTTTGTGTGAAGCATCCAGATTTTAGAATTTGTGGCTTCTTTGCAAAAAAAAAAACATCTTTAAAGAACTGCTTGCTATTGTAGGTTGAACTTTTTGACCATTTGGAATCAGATTTGTTGCATGCATATTTTTTTTTACATTACATTACATATCACATGCACATTCCTCTAACAGATGTCAAACATTTTCCTCAAGAAAATTCATAACTTCTACAGAGGAACAACTCCCATCCATGGACCAAATCTACACTGCCTGCCCCCCCCCCCCCCCCCCCCCCACCAAAAAAAAGTCACCACCAAAAAAAATAAGATCATACACTCTTATATTTGGTTGGACCCCCTTTAGCTTTGATTACGGCACCATTCACTGTGGCATTGTTTCAATAAGCTTCTGCAATGTCAAAAGATTTATTTCCATGCAGTGTTGCATTAATTTTTCACCGAAATCTTGCATTGATGATGGTAGAGTCTGACCACAGCCTTCTGCAGCACATCCCAGTGATTCTCAATGGGCTCAATGCACCCATCATTCTGGAAGAGAGTATATCTGGACTCATCAGACCACATGACCTTCTTCTATTGCTCCAGAGCCTGATCTTTATGTTTCCTAGCAAACTGAAGCCTTTTTTTTCCCGGTTAGCCTCACTGATAGTGCACACTAAAAACTCTTGGGTCAAACTGCTGGGTTAAAAAGGGACCAACTAATTCCTGGGTTATTTCAACCCAGACATTTGGGTTGTTGTTTTTGACCAAACTTCTGGGTTAAAATAACCCAACATGTAGTCAATATAGCCCAACTTCTGGGTCAAATATTCAACCCAAAAGTTGGGTCAATAAATTATAATTCTCTGTGTTGAACTAACCCAGAAATTTGTTGGTCCCTTTTTAACCAAGCTGTTATTTTTACCCAGGAGTTTTTAGTGTGTAGTTTTCTTAAAGCTACACAGCTGTTCAGTCCCAATCCCTTGAGTTTCCTTTTCATTGTGTGTGTGGAAATGCTCTTTCTTTCACTATTAAACATAGCCCTGAGTTCTACTGTTGTTTTTCTTCACTAAACTTTTAAATGACCGCTGATCACAATCAAGTTTTTTCCGGTTTTCTTCCTCAAAGACGATGGGTCCTCACTATCCTTCCAGTTTTTAATAATGCGTTTGACAGTTCTGAACCTAGTTTTAGTAGTTTCTGCATCTCTTTAGATGTTTTCTCTGTTTGATGCCAATGATTTGACCCTTCTCAGACAAACTAACATCTTTTCCACGACCACGGGATGTGTCTTTTGACATGGTTTTTTTGGAAATGAGAAGCAACTCATTGCACCAGTTGGAGTTAAATAACTTGTTGCCAGCTGAAAGATAATTGCCCAAGCAGTCATTATCCAATAGGAGGCTTGCACCTATTTGTTAGCTAAATCCAGGTGGTGACTTCTTTTTGGCCGGGCAGTGTACAAATGGATGAAAACAGCAACTTTACTGATTGTTGGAGGGACACAACAACAATGTGAGGAATCTAATTCTAAATTAATTCAGAGCTTTTGGTCTTTTTTTTTTTAATCAGACTTTGTTGTGTGAGGTTTTCAAGCTTACAAAGGTACAATATAATAAGCAATAAATATACCTGACTTTGATGGATGAGATGCTTCACCCAAACCCGAAAAAACAAAAAGACACGGGTCTCTTCTCTAGACATGGGAGAAGTTTTGGTAGCATGGAGATCTGCTGGAAAGTTCTGCCATTTGTTTAAAAAAAGCTTAGTAAAAACAGCAGGCTTTCCTTGACATGCATTCAACTCATTACTTACACGTTTACACACACACAAACACACAGAGGTACTACTGCAGAACAAAAGAACAATGCACCAGTTAATTACTTGTCTCCAACAAGACCAATTCACTGAAGCGTAAACAAGGACTGGTGGAATTTGTGTAGGCCAATGCAAAGCTGTGCATGAACTCCTGCTAAATGTGAGGAGCACTGTGCATGTAGGTGTAAATGTATGCATGCGCTGATCTTCCTGTGATGTGTTTGTCACTCACCGTGGTCGTGTGCAAATACCAGCAGGGACAGTTCCTTCAGTCTCTGTGCAATCTCATCGTATGGCCCACTATGCTCCCCAGCTCCATGAACGATAAACACCAGAGCCCTGAGAGGAGAAAAGTTGAGAGGAAAACGTAGAATCAACATTTCATAAACAGTCCTGCATGTGAACTCTCTTATCACTCTCTCATCCAGAGACAAACAGAAAA
Organism: Atherinomorus stipes; assembly: GCA_023101725.1. NCBI lineage: Eukaryota > Metazoa > Chordata > Actinopteri > Atheriniformes > Atherinidae > Atherinomorus > Atherinomorus stipes. Next base: position 851,581 of record JALJCO010011378.1, on the reverse strand, counting down.
CAGCTCGTTTACTAAATGGATGGGAGTGTCGTGCTTCCCTGATTTACTGATTAACTCCTTTACTGACTTCTACAAACAGAACAAAAGACGAAATGTTTATGGAGGAACAAAAATCTGACATTTCCTCCCGGACAGATCATGCAGTATCACTATGGAGTAAAGTAACTGCTGCATCACTGATGTAAAATGGTGAGTAGAGAAACTAACAAGCAGGAGGATGACAAATAAACAAATGAAAGAAAAAAAACAGGCTGAGGTACGCGACAGACAGACAGTGTGTTCAGATAGGAAAACAGCTATCATCCATCTGTCTGTCTGCCTGCCTTAACACACCCCTTCCTGCCCAACTCAAGGCACCGAGGGCGCCACCAGGAAAATACCAAATGCAGTGAGAACAGCTTTAATTTCCCCTCAATGGTCCTGTAACTTTTATAGCTCTGAGCTAAAACTATGGAAACACTGGTTCAGTTTTCTGAGAATATGAAAAAACGGAACCGTGTGCACAGTAAGCATCTTTAGCAGCTTCAGTGACTCATTTCCGTCCGTTTTATGAGTGTACTCACTTCATAAAGCTTCAGATTAAATAACCTTGTATTCCTACGACATGGTCTATAATCACAATTTTAATGGAGAAAGAGTTTTCTCTCAGTGAGTTTGCCAATATCTAAACTTTAAATTGATTTTGTTGTGTAATTGTATACATGGCTGCAAGATTTTTATCACGGTTTTACAACTACAAAATTCATTCAACAAACATCTTCTTCAGAGAAGTTTAACATTGATATCCATCGAAGAGGCAAACACTCCAATACTTCAGTATGATCAACCAGACTGAATAAATTAGATGGATGTAGGCCACCTACATCCATCTATGTAGGTATTTGCTTTCTTTTAAATGCAAAATTATTAAATGTCTGACTGCAGCTGGCTACAAAGCATCCCTGACTCCAAGAGACTACATTCAAAAGTTCTTCTTTCAGGATATTAGCTAATTTTACCCCCTCTGATCAGTGAAACTGATTGACAAGCCTTCAAGAAGTGTTCGGAATGACAACTGAACCACTCTGGACCCTTGCAACTAGGGCAGTACGATATACTGATATGATATTGTGATATATTTACATGAGAGAAATATGATATTTGCATATTGTTATACCGTGATATTAGTTGCTTTATGTTTCGTAATGACCCGGCTGCACCTCGACTTTGATAAGGGTGGGAAAAAAATTTGACACACTGAAACATCATGATATTTTCATATGCTGTGTTACCTCCCAGCTCTGCTAGGGGCTGGGGACGCAAACAAAAGACTGGTTTTCAGTTGGAGTAAAGATGTTTTATTATTGTTCAGGAGGTGATTAAGGCAGAAACAAAACATGGAAAACTAAACTGAAAAGGAGATGGGGTTAGAGATGCTGCTCAAAGGAACAAAAAAAAGACAGACAAAGCCTAACACTAAAAGGGAAAACCAAATGGGGAAAAACCAACAATAACCTAGTTTATGAACCAGAAAGGAAACAAGCAGCACCATAACCTAAAACCTGTAACCAAAACTTAACTACAACAAAACAAGACCGAGCTATCCCAACTATCAGTGCAAATTACAAACAAAGAAAAGGGGATCCAGCAATTAAACCATTAACCAAACCAAAACACCTAGAAATCAAAACCAAAGAAGAAACAGTTCCCCAAACTAAAGTCACCAAAAACCACAAATGCCAGCCCTACTTGCAACCCAGAACAGGAGGAAGCAAGCACAGAAATGAATTAGCGCTCCACAATATATTTTTTAAGCATCATTATCACAATGTTCTTGTCCGCAATAGTCACATCGCAGTTCCTGCAATGTAGGAGGCAAATGAACTAAGTGTGTTTTCATCTAATTTCAAGTGTATGACACACACTTCGCACAGTGATCCACCATTCACCGTCATTCTTAGATGGTTTGCTTTAGAACCTTTGTGGTAAAACGCACTTCACATTTGTAGATAATAAAACAAAACATGTGTTCAGGTCCAAGTGCAATAAAAGCAAGTAATAAAAGGTAAAAAAAATCAGAAGAACTTTTAAAGGTTGAATATGGAACATTTTTATTAAACGCTATATTTTTAGAAAAATAATATCTCCACGAGTCATTTGGAGGGGTGCAGAATGAAAGTACAGCATTTCCTTTAAAAAATTATATTTAGCCTAAAAATAAATATAAAATAAATTTTAACGGGTTTGACGATGGCGTTATGTTTACATCTACCAGCCAATACATGCCGGCATTGCAGGTTGCCAAGTATGATCTCTGTGGCAACTGTATGTTGGACACAGTTAGGCTGATACAGGGAAACAGTGGAGTCGGCAAGTCAAACAGCTGCTTCAGAGCTCTGGAGATATTTTTATCTGTCTCTGAAGAGGAGTGACATGAGAACAACAAAAGCTGGAGTAAATTCAGGTAAAGATTACACTAGATGGAATAGGGCTGCACAATTAATCGTTAAAAAATCGTGGTCTCAATTCACACAGACATGTGATCTCATTTCTACCCACAATGATTCTGAAGCATTTTTAATCACAAGCTAATCATGAGCTGCATCACAAATAAAAGTTTCCATTCTTCACGGATTTTTTTCAAGCGCCCTCAAACGCAGCTCTGCCGTAGCCTCCCCACCCGCTAACCAATGGTAAAGAATAGACTTGGTACAGGCAACAAAAATTGGGGGGGGGGGGGACGTGCCAGAGAATCGTGATCTCAATTTTAAGCAAAAAAATCATGATGCACAATTTTCCCAGAATGGCGCAGCCCTAAGATGGACCCACATAAACGTTTTCCAACTAATGTTTCGTAACAAAACATTGGTGAAATGAAGCCGTTTGTGGCAGCTAATGCCTTATTTAGAGGCCGTGCGCGGTTGCCCACATCACTTCCATTATATTGGACATACGCTGATCTGGAGTGGATCTAAATATCTCCCGAAGGAATTCAAGTTGCACCAAAACTGTCTGGGTGAGTAAATGAATGTATTTCATGCTAGAAAATAGGTCCAGATTGAAAAAAAAAACGAATTTCCCCTTTAAGGTGATGCTCCTTTCATCTGCTGAAAATTCCTGCATTTTTTTTTTCATTGCAATTTCTACTGCAGGTTTAGAAGAATGACAATGTCAGTTTTTCCAACATTGTGCTGCCCTAAAATGAACAAATGAATGTTTGAAATGATGCAGAGCTGAGGCACAGAAACCTTGTGGGGACATGGGGGCTTCTGTGATACATAAGTGTAATGTTTTTACTGGGAGAGCACTGAATCACTTATCTCTGGCCCTCCTTCCATCTGGGAGGTGATTTGTTGGAGCTTTCCTATGGCACCTAATTTGCATAAATTCCAACACTGCTGTCATCATTTAAAGATGTAAGCTGTATAAACTGTTATATTTAGAGATTTGTTGGCAAAAGTCACACTTGCACATGCATTTTTATTGATATATGATGATGCATAAATTGAACAAAAATGGACTGATATAAAAACTGACAATTTTTTTTTTAGAAATGTTTCATTTGTGATGAACTGGTGACCTGTCCAGGGTCCAGACCCTGCCTCCCGCCCGATAACTGCTGGGATAGGCTCCTGGACCCACAACCCTGCAGTGGAATAAGCAGGTATAGAAAATGCATGCATGCATGGATGGATGATTGGATGGAATATTTCAAGTGAAATTAAGGCAGTTGTCAAGACTTTTTCATAAATTCTGCTTCTTATCAGTGAATATTAAGCAGGGAAGCATCACTGAAATGCCGGAGTTTCTGTCTAAGAAGTAACAGCAGTGCTGAGAAGTCTGCAAGAGCTTCAATAAGCAGCAACAGACAATTAGCCCAAATGCATTCAGCGGCAGAGGAAGAAGGGAATGAAGTGTATGAAAGTGTGACAGGGGAGAGGAAGAGGAGAACAGAAGTAGCTGTTCATCAGGCTTCATTAGCACATTTCCCACCTTTTTAGCAAGTCATCGCTTGGGGCTAAAAGTTCCTCTGCACTCAAAATGAGCATGCTTGCGTGTGAATGAGTGTCTTTGTGTCTACATAATGTTCTGCAACACATCCAGAGGAGCGGAGTATTAATTCAATTTGGGTTTGGAGGAAAAAGCAACAGTACAGAAAGCAGCACACTGCACATGTCACTTATAATTTCCTGGCACTTTTTTTTTTTAAGATTCTCTGCCATGAACAATTTTCCAAAGTATGTCTTTGTTCTGCTGAATTACCTCACTTTCAGGGTCTGCCAATGCATGACTGGTCAGAAAGTTTAAAAATAGCTACTATGGAATCTAAAGTATTTAAATACCCAGAAGTCGAATCTTCACAAACATCTGCTTTCATTCAGCTGCAGACAAGTGATTTTATTCAGGCAGCATCACTATGTTAGCTCGGTGGCTCAAAGCAGATGACTTTTCCATTTGAAAAAAGTAATCTAGTGAGGCTCCATTGTTTGGAGAATGTTTTACTTAACAGACTGAGATGTTTTGACATTTGGCAGATACAAGCCCTTCCTTTACACGGACGCTGCCAAGGCTGTTATGGTCGTACAGCAAGAAGAAGTCCTGTAATATGTTTTACTCGATCAAATATAATCTGGATTTCTCAGCAAAGTTGGCTTCTGCATGCATTTTAGGCAAAAACTAGACGTAACAAATGTCTCTTAAAGTATATGCAGAGAAAATGCCCACTGTTCTTCTTACCATTACAGTATCAAAACAGGTTTATTTTCTTTTAGAGAGCATCTAGTCAAGTGAAAAAAACCTTCATATTCAGGGCATTGCTGTTAGGAATGGGCATATCGATATCCTGGAGTCGATACTTTGGTACCAGCCAGACAAAATATCATAATCAATACTTTTTTGGGTATTGCAATACCACTGTACAGATACAAAACATGCCATTTGTTTTCACTTCTGAGAGTTTTAGGTAATGAAATGATGTGAAAGCAGCCAGATTCTAGCTTCTGTGTCACATGATGGTGGTAATCTATCAGATGTCATGATGATGCTGCTACTGTTAGTGATGATGATGATATTTTGGTATCTTTCATTGCTTTAATACAGGTTTTGCACATTATGTTTTGGTAAATTTGTAATATTACAATTACATTTTATATTTGAACATTTTCCACAGTTGAACAATTTCCACTGAATAAACTTAAATAATCTTAACCTGTACTTAAGTTATTTGATAATTAAATGAAGTTTTTAATCTTATTTTTGATTGATTTCTTTATCAATATTATTTATCATTGTTTTAAAAACATTTTTTCCAGTACTTCTGTTCTCAAGTTTCACTTATATTTAATATTGACCTTGCATTCAATACATTGATGCAAACTGTACAATTGTGTTTTTCTTTAAAGGAACTGAAAGTACCATAAACTTATGGTATCATATCGACATGAAAAATTTCGGTATCATCCATCCCTTATTGGAAAATTGGGAAACTTGATGATGTGGCACATTTTCCACAAAGTCTTTCTGTGCGTTATGACTTACATTAATCCCTGTTTAAAGACGTGTTGAAACATTTTGTGACATTTTTCACTTCCTTTGTTGCATTATTCCTCTTCATTTGGTCTTCCCTCTCATGGGAACTGGAGACCCACTTGTCTCTCACAGTTTCCACGGCTGGAACAACAGCTTATAACCAGCCTTAATAAAACACCCCGAGAGCCAGAGAGAGTTAATGCCTCCCACTGGCTTTACACAGAGCTACTCCAAACAACTGCAGGCCCAAAACAAAGCTGAGGCCCTAATCCCCTTCAAGTACTGCTGGTGGGCCACAGCATGATTATAAAACTTATAAACCTGGTTCTGCTTCAGCTCTCCACCTTTACTGTGGGAAATTTACCAGCTATGTGGGTTTTAGGCATTTTTCGGATCCTCACAAATGTTGGAAATCTTTGGGACCACAGACTTTTCTAAAACATTACCTCTCTTGTTCATAATTCTCAAAACATTGCAGTGTCACAATCTGTGAGACAGCGAGGTATCACAAGCCTGCTGTTTCATAAAAGGGAGATGTCAGCATGACATGAGGGGAACTGCTACCCATTATAATGGAAAAGTAAAGCCCATAATGCGTCGTGCTTCTCCAATATTTACCTTGTATTTTTTAACCCTTTACTGTCTTCGAGCGTGGCATTATTACACCAAAAAAAAACAAATCAAACTTAACTGTTGTCAGTGATACTTTAGGAGACAGATAAAAATGCTGATTGGCTACCGCTCTGCAGTAAATGGCATCTGCTAATGCTACATTAGCAACACTGACATATGAATAACAACTGTCGTCCATTCGCACAGTGGAGTGGTCTGCTGGTGAACCATGAGTCTTGACAATCGTGGATGTCTCTTTGACACACATCACCGATGTGAACACTGATGATGAAGCTCAGCTTTCCGTGGCAACTGTACTGTGAGCAGGACATTGTGACAGGAGTGATTTGAGGAAGATGACGAGAGCCCGGCATGTTTACCAGGCTTACAATCCACAGATCCTGATCTGATTAAGGCTTTTTGCTGGATCTGCTGGAACAAGCTTCATCCAATGATGCAACGAGACTTAGAAGATCCACAGCAAGGTCCCAGAACTACACACCACAACACAATATACGTCAATTTTCTCTCCATAAGCAACATCCATCAGTTATGTATCCAGACTGGGTGGAATTAGTGGATATGTATGAATGACTAACCACCACAGGGGTGCCACGAGTCTATTAATCATGGTTATGTCAACTATCAAAACAGTCTGCAACTAATTTAATAATAATATATAATAATGGGCTAATTGTTTACTGTTTTTAAGCTTTGTTTTTCCTCTCAGAACGGCCGCTGTACTTTCCACTGAAATACAAGACAGACCCACCATTAATCAAAACAAAATATTATTCCAATCTGTAAATATTCAATAAAAACTCCAACCAATCCTTGAAGTGGGGTGCTTGCCTAGGATTGGCTGAGGGACCTGCCTGTCAGACCTTTGCTTCTGCATTTGGAGGCAGAGAGAATTGGCGGGGGGGGGGGGGGGGTGGTCTTAGGAGTGAGGCGAGACTGTTTATATTCAAATAATCTTGCTGTGCTTTCTAAGGGCGCATTCAGAAAGCATAGTCCACGAGTCTCGGTCCGTTTTGGGACTTGGTTCGGTTGGGGGCGGGGGTGGTCTTCCGGACCGAGCTCGCGTTCATGTTACACTATTGCCAAACGGGCCAAGAATGAGAATCTCAGGTGGCGCTGCTTTTGGATTCACGTAGGAAAGGACAAGACGCACGTACATGAAGGTTCTTACAACTTCTGTTTCCTCCACAAAGCGACATTATTTTTGTACGAGGAGCTGGATATGCTTTCATCAGATTTAATATGGATTAAAGCTTTTACTTTCTTGTAACTCCACGTCTGACCACGAGCCATCTTTATAAGTACTGCAGTCCCACACGTGAGTTTGTTGTCGTTACAACAATATATTATATTATATTATATTATATTATATTATATTATATTATATTATATTATATTATATTATATTATATTATATTATATTATATACAACAATATAATTCATATAATTCATATTTGGAATAAATTGTTTAAACAATCTTTGGCAAAGTGGAACTATCTCTCATAATATACCCATACAATACACCCTGCATTGCTAGCCCTGCTCTATATCTCATACACCAAAAATGCAGTGGGATATATGACACTGTTTTATATCTAAGACTGCATGAGTCTGAATTCCCAGGTGAAGGGAAGATTCACTTTACATGGATCAAAACAAAACAGAAATGACAGAAAAAAGCAACTGACACAGGTGGAAAAAAGCAGCAGAGTCTGACAAATTGAAAGTGAGTCTGTCAAACCAGTATGCTTGAAACAGGAAGTCATTATGAAGCGTTTGTCAGACTGATCTGTGCAGGAAAGAAAAGTGCAAGAAAGAGGAAACTACAGAGAAGTGGAAGTAAACAGACTGCAGGCTGGCACAGCAAGAAAATTTACACCAGCGGAACGACATTTAAACCTTATGCACTCTTTGTGTTTCAAATATCACTCTGCAAAATGGAATATGTCAGACTTATTCTAGCAATTCACCAAAAATACACAACAAACTGTAGCTGCTGCTGCTGCACAGCGCAGATCTCAGTGCAATCAACCTCAAGTGTTTTGGATTTTACTTCAGTGGGCAAAATAATTTTTTATCATAATCAACTTTTCTTTTCAGAAATGGTGAAGCTGTAATTTTGTAAAAGGCTTGACAGAAAGCTAAATGCTACAGCAGATCTGCCAACCACCGAGCCTAATACTGGAGGAAGACTACTAGCTGTACATGCAAAACAAGACTTCTCATCACTTCAAGTGACATAAAATTAACTGACCGCAAAATAAGCATCAACTGAAAACAACAGGGGTTCAGTGTTTCTTTAACTACTACATGCACTTTCCCACTAAATGATAAAATTACAGCTGAAGTAAACAACAGCTTGGAGCTTATTTAAAGTTAATCTGTTTGCCTTTTGCCTCCTCACTGTTTGGGATTTCATTCTTTTTTTCTTGAAAAATATGTCAGCACCACAAAATGAAAGATCAATGACTGATGAACTTTTTAAAATTCTTTGTAGCTTTATATGTGTTAATGGAACTGTTTCTGCTCTCTTTTTTCTCAGATTTGCTCATGCAGTATCTAATATCAAATTTTCCCAAAACACCTCATCAAATTATGTACTACATCACTATTTAGCACACTGGTAAAACAATAAAATAAAACTTTTTTTTTTTATTTGGTGGGGTAAAATAAAATGATTTTATGGAAAACCATAAAAATAATATTTTAACTTCTTTTTTCATTCTCTCATGGTGATTATCCACACCAAAGATCAAATGTATTATACTGTAGGCCGATATTGGCATTCAAATATAATATTGGAAAAAACACCGGTATCAGTTTTACAGCATCAGTATTTTTACAAATAAAATCTCTCAAGATCTCAGTGTTCCGTCACAAGAACACACTGTTCTACTTGTCCTGCACATAGATAAGTCCCTGTTATCGTGGACGAACTTCATACTCCAGCATTCCTTTCAGAGTCATGTGACTACGGTGCAGCTGCTGCTGCTACAGACTGACTTGCTTTAAAGCTGCTTATAATATGTCTGGTTTTAAGTTGTTGGTTAAGTTACCAAGTTGTCAGAGACATGATAATTAGCCACATGTTGGCTAATACCTGCTAGTATCTGATATCTGGCAGCCAGATGTCCAAAATGAACTCCTCTGGCTGAGTTAAGGCTATTTTGGGATCTTTGCTCTCAGAACAGAATATAGTAGGGATGCACAATATTATCGGCCCGATATCGGTATCGACCTATATTTGCTTTAAAAGTGAATACTGATATCTGTCAATGTCAGGTGATATTTTTGAAAATTTTTATTTGTGTATTTTATAGGGCCAGAGCATAAAAATAAAGAAAAACTTCTAATTATGCCCGATTTAGCCAAAAGGCTAGTTTTTATCTGTTGTCCCCAACCCGGTCTTAAAAGGATCCCTGAAATGAGGAAATACAGAAATATCAAATTGTGAAGAAAACAGTTATGAATGTAATTAACCAACAGGTGCTGCTCAAACCCGTGGAATTATGTTTTTGATTTTTTCTTATTTTTAAATCCATGGGGCATGGGAACAATTTAAGACCACACACCGTGCAACATTATGACGTCTCCGTCAACTACTGGATCTGCAGCAGATAATTTGTACAAGGAATGAACATTACATCATTTTCAGATTTAATATCAGTATTGGCCATGAGAAGCAAAAAATTTATCGGTTATCGTATTGGTTGAAATAGGGGATTATCACGCTTCCGTGTTCCGAACTTCCGGTTTTAAACAGTTAGACAGCCCACTTCCGGTTCAGTTCAATGTCCCTGCTTTACTTCGTAGATAACGTGAATAAACGCCAACCCTACTGAAATTTTCACGGATTCCAGACTGAAGTGATACTAAGGAAGAAGTGGATCAAAGCGATTCTCCAGAGTGAAGGGCCGAACTTTATAATAAAACAACGTAGCATGTTTGTTTTGTAGCTGGTGGGGCACAACACCGGCATGCTAGCATTAGCAAGCTAGCGTTTACCGACGTGCTTAACTTTTTGCGTCTTAAAACACACATACATCTGAAAATCGGGTCTGTACCCCCCCGTTTCCAGTGGAACAACTGGGGACTGCCAAGAAAGGAGACGCTTTCAGATGCTTGTGTGTTTTCAGCCGCACAAAGTTAGGCACGTCGTCAAGCTGGCTAATGCTAACCTGCTAACAATAGTCCGCCAGCTACTACTCTGTTAAACTTTGTAAATCGGATAAACGCCAATGCCAAGTTTTCATTCCAGACTGAGTGATGCTAAGGAAGAAGTGGATCAAAACGACCGATTCGCCGCAGTGGAGGACCGAACTTTATAATAAAACGACACACGGTTGTTTCTGGCCGGCAGACTATACAGTCGTGTTAGCCTGTAAGCATAAGCCAGCTTGATGACGTGGCTAAAGTTGTGCAGCTGAAAACACACAAGCATCTGAAAGTGTCTCCTTTCTTGGCAGTTCCCAGTTGTTCCACTGGAAACGGGGAGTACAGACCCGATTTTCGGATGTTTGTGTGTTTTAGGACGCACAATGTTAAGCACGTCAGTAAACGCTAGCTGGCTAATGCTAGCATGCTGTGAAGTGCCGGTGTTGTGCCCCATCGGCGACAAACAAACGTGTATTTTATTATAAAGTTCGGCCCTTCACCGCGGCGAATCGATCGCTTTGATCCAGCTTTTGATCCAGTATCACTTCGGTCTGGAATGAAAACTTAAGTATGTTTGGAGTTTATCCGATTTAAACAGTATAACAGAGCAGGAACGGCTGTCGTTAACATGGCCCGGAAGAGGAAGTGTCCAAAAGCCGGGAACTTCCGGTAAGCGTGATAATCCCCTATTTTTCTTAATGGGCATCAGACTACAGTTGTATCTCTCAAAATACTGTATAAGAGAAACAACCTCACATTTGTGTGCATAGATTGGCACTGGTTGACATTAGATGTTAGAAATTAAGAGTTGGACAATATCGGTATATCAGAGATCGGTAAAAAAAAAACAAAAAAACAATATCAAACATCCTTATTCATTATATTTTATACATTCAACCACTCAGACATAATTCACTTCTTTAAACAAGCATGAGCTCAGCCAGTTTGTGAGAGGCCATTTGTGTTTGTAAAGTATTTTCTGTAAACACATAACAGAAACTAACATGAAAAGTAACAAAAGATATCATCAGTGAGAATGCTGGTAACATCATGACCCATTTACACAAATGTGAGTGCACGTATGTGACAGTCAGGTGTGCAGCCCATGCACAGCCCCAGAATAAGCGCCTGTGTTTGTCATTGGTGTATAAACGAGTTAGACATCTACTGGAAACGCTGTCAATCATTGTAGATGCCAGCGCTCTGCCTCTCTACCTTTCACCTACTTCCTACATTTAGTGAAAGAACCTTGCAGTAGCTCAAAGCATTTGACCTGATTTTTCTCAATGCACCAGTAGAAAATGTTTAAAATAAAAAGACTGAAAGCCAGCAGCAAATGAGTTAATCTTTCCCTCATTCATCCACATTCTGTCCAAGTCAAGTTTGGGTAAATATTAACTTCGGTTCATAAGTCAGTTGACTCTCATTGGTGCTCATTAACATCATCTGACACATGAAATGAGCTTATTCAAAAGTCATGTTGTGCAGGTCAAATTCCAACAAAGGGCTTCCAGTTCCCTCAGTTGACACCTAACTGTACAAAAATGGGGCATAACAACAAAAATCAATATCACAAGGTTACTCTCATACATTTCTTTTTTGTACACTGCATGTTAGCGGTCCAGGCTACAGCTTTATTCTCAATGTAACGGCTGTCAGGCATTATTGCAAACCCTCAGTTACCTTTCTCCTTCCTAGCTACAGGATGTCAAAATGATGGTTAGATTTGTACCACAGTTGAACAAATACAGTGAATAACTTCCCTTTTATATTCAGGTACCTGCTGGCTGCAGGTGCTTTCCCTTCCCTCTGGTTTGTGAGCCGGTTGCAAATTTATCAAACCATCCCGCTGGTTTACACAAAGGTCACACTGAACTCACTTTGTATTCGTCTTTCCCTTCCTCTCTGTGGGGTTTCTGTTTTAACCCACCAGCTCACAGTAATTTCCGTTTTTCTGCTAACCAAACACATCATGTAATAAACCGTCTGCAATGACAGTTGAATAAGTAGGTCGAACACAGAGGGGAAAGCACAAACTCATGCAGTGTCATATTATTAAAAGTTGACTTTCTTTACACAACATGGAAGATGGCTTACGTAGCTATTTGTGATCAATAAATTGATTATTTTCAAGAAGAAATGACAAAAAAAGCTGCCTCTCTCCATCTTTATTGGTTTATCTAAGTGCTGAGGAGGAGAATCGATTTGCTGCAGTTGCAGAATATTACAGAAGTCACTAGATTATTTCACATTGTTTTCATCATTAGGGGTGTAATGATAGTAAATAGCTGCTTAATGTGCAAATATAATGATATATGAATTAAAGCAAGCTCTCTATATTGCTTTAGCTTGTTGCCATGTGATGATAGAAGCATGCTAGTCTGGTTAAAGCTATAACGATAAGGATGTGACAAGCTCAGAGTGGACTAGAAACACACTTGAATTATGGGGTTAATTTTTGTTTACAACTGAGTGATTCTGAAATCCTTTATCAGACATAACTGAGAATAAATAATCACACATTACTGTTAAACCTTTTGTAGCTTTGAGTTGCGGCTGCTATCAAATTAAAAATCTCTTCACTCTTTAGTTTTTGTTTCAGCTTCAAAGCCCAGCTCCGCACCAGCTGAGACTGATTTGACACTTTTGTCATCACCAAAGTGGAACAAAAAGGCTGTGCTTCTTTCAGAAATAATCTACAGCAGAAAACTAAAATGTTTTCATCTTGCACTATAGTGTAGCAACTACAAATACCACAACAAAAACTTCCTGTTTCTGTTCAGTTATTTGAGGTTATTTGAGTTTGAGTTTATTAGAGGATCTCTGACACTGTGTCACTTTGTGGTTGTCTATGTGTTTTATCATGGAAAATGAGCCTGTGTTAAAGATGACAGCTACAACTTTCTCATCAAAACAATATTCAAACCCCCCCCACACACACACACACGCATGTTTGTTTTTATATCCCCCGTGGGGTATATCATTGACATAATGCATTCTCTAGCCCCTTACCCTAAACCTTACGCCCATAACTGATTGCCTAAACATAGCCCTTTCCCCTAATCCTCACCTAAACCTAAACCTAATTGTAACTTAATCTCTCCAAACCTAATCTTGACCCTCAAAACGAGGTTCGTACCCGTGGGGACCGGGAAAATTTCTCCACAAGGCAAGACGCCCCCACGGTGATGGTAAAAATCCGTAACATGGTCCCCACAATGTTACAAAAACGTGTCCACGCACGCACACACAAAATTTTTTTCAGCATATAAAAGATTCAATTTTGACGGGTCTAAAAAGTAAATATTTATAGAGATGTTTGATGTAGGCTTTTCTTTTTTACCGATATTGTCCGACTCTTTATTTCTGATATCCGATATGAACCGATAATAATATATGCAGACAACTGTGAGGATGTACCTCTCATATTTTGAGAAATACAACTTTATTCTGCTCTGACAGCAAAGATCCCAAAGTATCCTTAACTCAGTCAGGAGTTCATGTTGGACATCTGGCTGCCAGATATCAGATGCTAGCAGGTATTAGCCAACACAAGGCTAATTAATGCTTTGACAACTTGGTAACTTAACCAAAAATTTAAAACCAGACAGATTATATGCAGCTTCAAAGCAAGTCAGTCTGTAGCAGCAGCTGGCCAGTAATATCAGACATTCCTAAATATTTACATCTGATTACCATGCCAATGTCAGGATTCTTCACCTTTAACATTAGCTCTGGAGTTGCTAGCTGGATTGCAATGTGTAGAAAGTTCATCTTCCTTTTGTCACATTTCTCAAATTCAAGCGGTTAAAAAGCAAAGCAGGATGAGGGTAAAGGTAGCAAACGAGCTCAAAAGCCTCATGGAGGTGCTTTCCCATGCTGCTTTCCTCCTGGACATGTACTAAGTTAAACATATGCTATTGCTAATCAACAGTTGGCCTGGGGCAGTGTTTATGGTGCGTCTCATTTACCTCAGAACTGGGAACTGGGAACTGGGGATGATGTCACGCCCCACCTAACTGCGTTCCAGTGCACTGGTTGGAAGACAAGATAGCAGCCTAACAAAGCTATGTGTTAAGGCTATTGTTATTAGCCATTGTTAGCACTGCTGGCGTAGTTTACAAATGCCACATGAAAAATGTGTATTACACTACAGCAGCTTCCCCCTGCATCTGTATAAACAATACTATGTGTATGACTGATTTAATGCAACAAAAGCTAGTCAGAAATATAAATAAATATAACATCACAGGAGCTTCTACAAATGCTAACACTGAATGAAGCCATCTTTAAATGTGAACTCTGAGCTGGTGAGTATTCTCCGACTTTCTAGGTAGGAAATCCGACCTCCGACCGGCCATTCCGGTTTAAACTTGCTACTCACAACTCAGAATTTCTGACGTCTGAGTTTAAATGGAACGCAGCATTAGCCTCATATTCAGAAGCTACAGTTCCTCAGTGCAGCCGGTCTAGGTTTGATTCTCGATCTGGGAACTTTTGGTGCATGTAACTCCCCACTCTCTCTCACCCCCTTTCCCATCAATATACTGCAATATAAAGACCACTAGAGCCCAAAAATCCTTAAAAAAGAAATAACGGTTTGCAGGTTCTGTAACGTTGCTAATACTAACTGAGTAAGTGAGTGTTAATGCGCCACCTACTGGCGAGGAGGAATTAAACTTGTAGCTGAAAGCAGGAGGAGAATATCAGAGAAGTAGGTTATTTGAAAAAATGGCTGTGCTCAGGGATTACTTTGATTTCATATTTAGATTTACATGTCATGTTGTATTTTTTTGACAAAGCAAATTTCATCTTGTGTAATGCAGTCTGATAAAAGTAAAAGCATATATTAAAGCCCCAAAATAAATTTTTTGGATGCATATTGTACTTGTGAGTCTCCTGTCATTGTGGAACAGCAACTGGCTTCTCAGCTTATAAAACTTACAATAAAACAACTTCATCCAACTTGCAAGATCTTCCAACTCTGTAAAAACGATTTTATGAGTCTGTCAGAGAAGAATTTAAGCACCCTGTGAAAGTTTAAATGCTGCTTCTGTGGCTTTTCTCTTTGGCCTGAACTCATTTTTGTGGAGCTGAACATAAAGTGTAAAAACACAACCAGCACAAAAACAGAAGCATCATATCTGCTCTCAGCAGATTTAATGCACAACATTGTACCAGACTTCAATGATATGTGGGTTGAGCAATATGCATGTCATGATACATGTTATAGTCTATCACTGCTACGCCTGTTTGCAGTTTAAGCATGTTGAGTGGCTAGCCTCTAGCGATGAAGCTCTTATATAAGCCATCCAAAAACAGCAGCTCCAAAACAGCACAGAGGACTCTGGAGATATTTTAATCCTGGACTGATTCAGCTTTTTACTTCTAAATGTATTTTGTAAGAGAAACCCATAGCTAATAGTTGATGCCACAATAAATCCCTTTTTAAGGTGGTTTATTATTTTACAGAGAAGAAAGAAAACACTTAGATGTTTTCAAGCATTTTCAAGACTTTCTGATGACAAACTACAAGCAGGTACATGGATAAGCAGGTCTGAGTTGATGCTAGGGATGGGTACCGAATTCAGTACTTTTATTGGTACCTACCGAACTCCATCGGTTCTACCGAGTACTGGTTCACGTAAAGTCAACCGGTACCATGTTTCTAGATGCATCCTTTTACTGCGAGGGAGTGAAAGAGTTGGTGATATCTATGCCGAACATGAATGTAGCATCACATGATGTGACATCAGTCGCTGCTGCCTGCGTGTTCAGTCAGAAAAAGCAGCTGATTGAAGCTTTTCTGGCTTCACTTCTGTAAAACATCAGGTTCGCTGCAATATTTGTGATGCAAAATACAAAACAAGCAGCAGGAATATGTCTAATCTGAGGAAGCAGCTGATTAAACAACATTCTTCTCAAAGCTCCGTTCCCGACACTTCGTCTGCAGCCAGCAGATAGGAGGAGAAGTCAGTCAGCCCATCAGTGGCTGGACAGATCTAATCGGGGGGGCAGATAATAACCAGCGGGGTTCACAAACTGCTGTTCAGTATGATGTAAATGCTTAATGAGTTTGCCCTCATCCAACACAGTAAATCAGCTCGGTGGCCGACGTGCAGGTTACGTCTCTCCCTCGCTCCTTCCACCAGCCACAACACTTAAAGGTTGAATATGGAACATTTTTATTAAAAGCTATATATTTTTTTTAATAATACCACCACAGGTCGTTTGGGGGGTACAGAATGAAAATACAACATTTCCCAGAAAAATTATATTTAGCCTAAAAATAATTGTAAAATAAATTTTGACGGGTTCGATAATGGCATTTTATTTACGTCTATAAGCCAATACACGCCGCCATTGCAGGTTGCCAAATACGATCTCTGTGTGGAAACTATATTTTGGTCATAGTCAGGCTGGTACAGGGGAAAACCGTGGAGATGACAAGTGAAGCAGCTGCTTCAGAGCCCTGGAGATATTGTTATCTGTTTCTGAGGAGGAGTGACCTGAGAAGAGCAAAACCTGGAGTAAATTTAGGTGAAGACTTCACTAAATGGACCCACATAAACGTTTTCCACGGAGTCAAAACACAGAAATGGCGACTTTCCTCAAGGATCGTAAGCTAGCTTGTTTGCTAACATGGCTAACGTTAGCTGTCAGTTATAAACTCCTCTGCGTTACTTGTTGGACATGCTTCAGACTGTTGGTCACTTTCGTATCAGCAGTGATCTGGCATCCCAGCGGCTGGAGTTGTTTTTCTGCCGTTGCAACTACAACCTATACACACGTGATGTCACTGTTCTGTCTGTATTCCATATTCAACCTTTAAATCTGACGTCGAGTCTGCGTTTCTCTGAAGAAGCTTGTTCGGTTAATCCAGCACGGCAAAAACTGTGTACACAAGGGATGCAACGATATGAAAATTTCATATCACGGTTGTGACCAAAATGATCACGGTCATCATTGTTATCACGGTATGATTGAAATCCACCCTCAGCATCTTCAAAAGTATCCTAAATGGGTCTAGATGTCTACTTTGTCCTTTTTAAAGGGGGACATATCTCCAGAGGACTGTCCATGTGAAAGCCTCCGTTACCTTCCGCCATGTTTTCATAAATTAAACATTGCAAACTGGGACTGCTGCTGCTTTTCCAGCCAATGAGCAGCATCACTGAGAGTTTTTCAAAGTGCAGTGATCTGTCGCGGTTTCAACGGTAATTAAAATTTGAAACGGTATTACTTATTGTGGGGAATTCTATCACGGTTAACCATTTTATCGGTGATCGTTACATCCTTAGTGTACATGTAAGCTGAGATGGTCACTGCAGCAGCAGGCTCGCAGCCGCCACCCGCGCAAAATGCTGCGACAGAATCAGTTTAGTGTCGGAAAACACACCGTCTTTTTTCTCATTAAATCATTCTTAATTTCCCCCTTTGTCCCAGATGCTCCCACACCATATAGAATAAAAACAGCTGGATTTTGCTTAAATATATTAGTTAAAAATCATATGCTGAGAATTAGAAATAAATCTGGTATTGCTATATAAACACACAAAAGTACTAAAAACTGGTACTGTTGGGTACCGGTCCTGATCTTGCAGGTACCAGAAATTGGTACTGTATCGATTCAAATGTGAACGGTACCCATTCCTAGTTGATGCAGGTGTGTATAAGCAATAATAAACAGGGTTTCTGTGCAACTACACTGCATATGCAATCCTCAGTAGCATTGTGGGCAGTTGTAAGGTCCAGTGTTTGTCTCACCCAGCATGCAAACAACAACAACAAAAAAACACTTAGATGTTTTACAACTAAGATACACAGAAGTACACACGCAGATAAAAACAACCCGTATACAAACCCAGAGGAAATAAACTGTGACTTCTGAATAAGCGTACACATATTCCCACACACTACTGTAAACTATAAAGCACGGTTTATGGAGCAGTTACGCAGCAGAGGCACAGACTCAGTGTCAGTAATGAGTCACTGCTCTGCTCGAGATGTGTGAGGCTGTTTGTGTGACAAGAAAAACCTCAATTCCAGATGTTGTTTTGGGATCTACAGCTTATTTTGGTGACATCAGTTTTCTCCTGTGGTCTCACGATGCGTGTAACTATGTGGTTGTAAGCGAAAGTGAAATCTGTGTTGTGTTTTGTGCCACATGTGTGGAGGCTGCAGTGGACTTACAAAATACGCCAGCACATACCAAAGGGGCCTCAAACGGGAGGGTGTGGAGAATATCACTAAAACTGTAAAGTAGTTGGATTTATTCTTTTCTTTTATTTACTTGACCCCATTAATCAAGTTCTGTTGTTTGATGTCATTTTGGCAAGGCGACAGCGCGGCCGTTTGCACAACAGAGTGCCGAATGAGTCAGGATTTCAGGCTTTTAGCAGATGAACCGTGATGCTGTCCACTTGGTTTAGAACAAAACTGGGACACAGCTAAAAAAAAAATAAACAAAACAAAAAACAAGGGTCTGGTTACAGGGGAATGAATGCAGGCATTTTTCTTAATTTGACCAATTTTAGAAACTTGAGTTTACAAGTGAGGCATCATCCGTTTCCGCATGCATCACTCAAACCTATGATGCTCTGATGACAGACGCTGTTACGTGCTGCTTCTTAATCAGGACATGAACTTTTCAAATTAAGTTCAAAATTATGCAACTGATATATTTTCATTAAGGATACTGTGTAACTTTTTGCCACTAGGGGCACTAAACCTGTAACTTCCCACAGGCCACACAATTGTCGCAACATAAAACAGTCTATTGACCAATCTGACCAAACGACACACCGCCCCCCTTTTTTGGGGAGCCTTTCTGTACACTTGTAATTAGAACAGATGACAATCAGACTTTTTTCTGAACAACATGGAGGAAATCTGGAAGGACGTCACATTCCTGGTTGTTGGAACAGCAGAGGAAAACTTTAATGTGGTAATACAGTAAGTGAATAAGAAAATCACGGACATTTATTTCATAAAGATGCTGCTGTCTGTACTGAATGTTTGTATCAGGGAGGAACACCAGACAAACAGAGCAAAGGAGGAATAATTGCTGCCACGGTGGAGAAAACACTGGATTTAATCCCCAACAACAAAAACGTGGTAAATTATGGTGAACACTCATTAATCCTCAATCTTTATTTCACGTATCTATGCTCCCGCATAATGTTTTTATGCTAACTAACGCTAACAGAGACAGCTGTGTGTTGCTGCGAGTAAATGACTAATCTGGGGGATATTGTGAAATATACTGTAACATTATTTGCTCTGATCAGGGAAAGGTTAGGACCAGAAAATAAAAACAGTTCAGTCGGAAACACAAACAGATCTGGAAGACGGCGTCCTGCAGCCTTTAGTTTTATCTGCAGGACATGTGAAGGCTACATGGTCTGTACAGTCCTTAAACAATGCCAAAAGCCAAATATGTGATAAAATAGAAAAGTAACGACCTTTGAAAGAGTTCAGTTTTTTAAAACTTTGATAAGTAATGTGCGTGTTATTCCAGTGTGGCTTTTCATTAAAGCCAGTTTCCAGAGATGAATAATAATGCTCCAATGTAAAAAAAAATAAAAACAAAAATAAATAAATAAAATGTCAGAGTACCTTAGAGATCTCTGGATAACATACCTATAGGTTATCATGACCTTAGACAACTGTTTAACGTTGTAGATCCAGATATTCACGCTGCTTTCCATGTTGGGAGATACCGTAGGCGTAGGAGGTAATTGGGACTCGTTCCACTGGCAATGGCGGCGCAGCAAGATGGCGCAACACACAAAACACTCGTCGTATTACTCTTTATTCATGTTTCAGAATAGTGTTTGCAGACCACTTTGATCAACTAATAGCGAAGTCTTGGAGCCATAAAGCAAAACCTTCCAGGTCACATGGTCCAATGAGAGACAGATCCGCTCCTGCAAAGTTACAATATCTGGTTTTTAAGTAGGGCAGCCTCCTTTGAGCACCAACATATGTCAAATGTGGTATATTGACCCCATAAATCAACTATTATTACTTACATTAGGCCAGTGTTTGGCTCAAAAGTTGCTCTGTTTACCTTTAAAACAAAAAAAGATCAACTTTAGCTATACAGTTGTCTAAAAAAGCTGATTCCCATTGGTTGTATTTTTTTTTTTTTTTTCAAATGGGGGTCATGACCCAGAATAAGTCACTCATGCATCTGGTAATCACCATTATGAGGAGATTAACATTATTAACATGTTTTCATTAAGATTGTGGCATGTTGTGACTAGACTGCAGATTAGCATGTTTTGTTCACAGACATCTACATTCAGGTTTTCTGTGTGGTACAAATTCTGACAAATACAGAGATCCAGTCCAGTGCATCAACTGGTAATTACACTGAATAATTTTGAGCCCTTGCAAGGAAGGTGTTTCCTTCATACAGAGAGCAATGCTGTCTAACTACATTGTTCTACAGAGTATCACACCACAGATATGGAGATTCATGTTTCTAGAGGACAGAGTGAGAGAACACTCTTCCATGACTGGAAACATAATGAAAAGATGATTAATAAAAGGAGCAAATGATTAAGTTAATGCTGTGGATGGAGATATGTTGTCATGTTAAAGCAGTTAAATTTATTTAAAAGATAAATAAAGCCTTATTAAGAGTGTATTGATATAATATACCCTGACTGTGGATAGTATGCACTCCGTATAGCCACTGTCAGCTGAGCTGCAAATGCACTGGACCCCATCTGCTGAAGTTGCAGTCATGTGACTACGACTGAAAACAGCCATGCGGTCAGAATTACTTGCATAAACACAGGATCATATAACAGCACTTCATATTAAGTCAACTCTTCTAACACCTTACTGATTGCTTTTCATCTTACAGGCTAAAAAAAACCCACGCAGGAACCTTTTCCGCTCCTTTCTCTCCGCTCTCCACTGACCTTGGCGGACCGGCGGGCTCCCAGTAGCGGCAGAACAGGTGCAGTCCGTCGGCGTTGACGATGTGCTGCAGGTCGGTGTAGGGGACTCCCTGCGGGCTCCGCCGCGGTGAAGCTCCCGGCTCGGGCATGGGGGGATATTCTGGAACAGAGACACGGAGCAGCGATGACCACACATCGCTGCGATAAAGGAAGAAGCTGAAGGCGGCGACGGCCAGGCAGGCTGCGGTGGCTGCGACGCTCATTGTTGATGGCTGGTGCTGTTCTTTTATTTTGGCGCGTGCATCAAGTGTGTATCGGTGATGACAGTTTGTGTTGGTTTGCTAATTTAATCCCGAGCTGCGCGCGCACACACAAAAAAAACACGCTGCTGTCAGAACAGTCCGCGGCTGTTACGTCACGAGACCATATGGTCTGCTCTCTCCAAGGTCTCTCTACTTCTCTCTCTCTTTCTTTTCGCCTGTCTTGTCTGTTTCATATCTAAACTGCACAACAGTCCACTGCATGCAAGCGCAGATCTGGGTCACCAAATATCCCCCCGTTTTTAAATCAGGAGGCTTCATTCTGTCCAGTTCGCTACTTTTATTTTCCTCCTCCAACATGTGCTGCACACATTTGAGTTCTCTGCAACACACACATCTCCCTCCCTCATTTCTCGCATCACCCGTGAGTCCCCTCTGGCTTCAGGTCCAGCTGGTCCGACTACATAGTGTTGATGCCACACGCACCATTAGCCTACATTAGAGGAATCAGCGCGCGCCACCTGGTACACCTCCGCCTGGAGGTAAAAAATAGCCCTGGACCAAAGCTACATGCCCGGAGGTGATCAGGTGTCGTCTTTCACCTGACTGTCAAAAGCTCGCTCATTTTTATAGGCTAAAGGTTGTGTCATTGATAGCCACAATAATCACTTAAATGCGAGGGAAAATTGTATTTGACCCCCCCAGAGCCTCAAACCCACGCCTGGTGTTATGTTTACTGTATGAACTGCAGTTTAAACATTTGTTTTTCAGTAGTAATTCGACAGCCATGACATCAAAATGGGAGTCTATTAAATTGTGATCGATTTCCAGCTTCATAATGGGCTTAACCTCCCGTTTCTGTTGCCAGTTCTGTTCAGAGAAATATGCTCCATGTCTGTGTTGGATCACATCAGAGCGCGTAAAATGACTGAATGAAAAATAGGAATCATGTGCATTACACATGTGGAAACAGTCGTTGTGAACATGAGATCGCGCGAGGAGCTTCATAACGGAAAATGCTCTCACGGCATGTGTGTGTAAAAGCTCGCTTTTGTTTGTGCCACAAGCGTTTACGCATTCACGCCCCGGGAACGATCATGACAGGACAGCGGAACGATAGTTGTCCACTTGCGTAATTTTACAGAAGGCGCAAACGACTGTTGAAGCTGATATTAAAGCGCACGAGCTGTGCGCTGTGACCGTAACAATGAGGTCTGAGAGATGTAGATAAATCCAGACAAGATGTGAGAATGTCCTCGGTAACTCAGACGGGTTCAAACCAGAGAAACGTGCTGCTGATGGAGATAAAATAGCATCTATTCCGCACTCCAAGTCCCTGAACGCCGAACTGACCATGATAAGAATATTATAAGATTATGGAGATGAACCAACCTGCACGGGGACGTCTGCGGCAAAGTTTCAGCTCCAATTTGTTTCTCTTGCTGTTTTTGTAAGTCGCTCTTCTTCCGACACCCGTCAAGACAAGAATGCAGTCGGAGACGTTTGGGGAGAAACTAAATAAGTATTCACACACACACCCTCTCTCCCCCTCTCTCACTTTCTCGCTCCCTCTCCTCCCTCCTCCCTCTCTCTCTCTCACTCACACATACACGTTTTCCCCAGAGACGAAGATGCTCTTCTGTTGCTCGTTTAGAAAGAAGCAGCATGAGTCCACATGGTTCACAGTTGTACATACCAGGATCGTGTTAAGTATTTATTAATAGCATCATGAGTCTTTTTCTCCTCCCTTATTGTTTTTTTTTTAAAGTCCTCCACCTATGAGATAACAATCAGAAAACAAGCATCAATGAATTGAGGGAAGAAACAGGTGTTTTTGACATAGTCAGCCTGTAAGCAGCACATTGTTTTGGTCCTGTACTTCCTCTTCTCCTTGTTAAAATGATGTCTGGTTGTTGTTGAAAGGCAGCTTGGTCGAAGTAACATTTATTTCCTGTAGGGAGCAAGCTGTAAACACAAAAACCCCATGACTCGAATGAAAACATGGAGGATAACAGTAACTGGTCCTGAAAAAAACAATTTAAGAGACCAGTGAAACTTATTTGAAATAAAACCAACAAAACATCCTAGCTAAGGGACTCTTTACAGAAGGTTTGTAAAGAGTTAAGGAAAAGTGTGGCTTTTTACCTGATTTATTGACATGATAAACATTTTACAACAAACTTTTATCATATCATTAGCATATGGTATAATGTTAATTTTAAGAATTATGATGGAATTAGGAGTAAATAGACTGTAAATATGCAGGGACAAGTAAAAAAAACTGCATTATTTGCTTATTTAGAACAACTTAAAGCGGATGGAATGCTATATTTGGTTGTTTTTATGATTTAAGATTATGTTGCACGTAAAAGACCATTTTGCTGTGTTTTAACATTTATAACTTAACTTTTTTTTCACTTCAATAGGTTGGACATTTTGAATATTTTAGTGAACAGCTTGTTGTCATTTGTTTGATGTGTTGCTCTGGGAAAAATTTGACGGGTATGTATTCCTTAAGAAGTGAATAAACTGAGAACAAAAAAGCTTTTTGGTTTGTTTTCTGGCGGGAACTTAAAAGAAATTTCAGAGTAAATCATTCCTGGAACTCTGTTTCATTTGTTGAATTATGATTCATTTTGTTTCTTTTCTGAGAAACAGTGACTCATCATACCAGGTTTTAATTAACAATAAACTGTTTTGATTGCACATTTTTGCAGAGAACAAATTGCATCCAACTTCCCCAACTGTAGCCTGCACATGAAAACAGCAGGCGAGTCTCAGGAAGAAGACTCTTCTTTTGTACATTACAGGTACAGTATGTCACAATTACTTACATCCAGTGGTTAAGATGAGTGCTGAAAAGAAAAGATGTTTTAACTCAAATAACTTCAAATTCCAAGCACTGTTGTAAATGTACGGTAGCCGATAGTGGCCAAAATTCTCCCAGACATAAAGATGTTTATCTGTGAGTGGATCCAGTGGTCTCAGGTGTCGCGATGACTGTACTATTTTTAATTTCTTTAAAGGCATAACTTATCCCAAACAGTCTCTAACTCCCATTAAACAAAGCTGGTACTGCAGTTTTATAGCTCAGAGGCTTCTCACTTCACTCACATTGTTTTGTCCATCTATGGATACCGTAATAAAAATGACAGCACAATATGGCAGCCTCCATATGTGCACCACTCAGCAAGTACATATAAATAGCTCATTATAAGAAAATAAACATAACAGCTGCAATTACACATCAATAGAAAAACTGTTTTGAATTACATATAAATTTTTTCTGCCATTGACCTTTGTTTTTTTTGTTTTTTTACATACTGCACCTTTAAGTTTTTGTGCTTATGTATGTCAGTCAGTCAGTCATTTTCTGTACCGCTTATCCAATTCAGGGTCGCGGGGGTTGCTGGAGCCTATCCCAGCTATTATCAGGCGAGAGGCGGGGTACACCCTGGACAGGTCGCCAGTCTGTCGCAGGGCCAACACTGAAAGACAGACAACCATTTACTCTCACACTCATACCTAGGGGCAATTTTAGAGTGATCAATTAACCTAACACGCATGTCTTTGGATGGTGGGAGGAAGCCGGAGTACCCGGAGAGAACCCACGCATACACGGGGAGAACATGCAAACTCCACACAGGAAGGTCACAGTTGGAATTGGGAATCGAACCAGCAACCTTCTTACTGTGAGGCTGCAGTGCTAACCACCACGCCACCGTGCAGCCCGCTTATGTATGTATTTAATGCAATTTCACTGGTTACCATCTTTTTCTGCAGTCTGCTAAGATCAAAGCGACCTGCAGGGTCATAGAGGTATCATTTAGTATGTCATTAGACATTAATAATCTGGTCCTCATATTAGATGGAGCCACTTGCTGGCTAGCACGATAACAAGTCTATCAGGAAGATACCAAGGAGAAGTTCTTCACAGGCCAAGGACTTGGATGTGAGCGACCTGCCCAGAGGCCAGCTTCTCTGATAAACCTGCCTGCACACGAGAGCAGAGTCTCTCCACATCTTCATGGTCTCCAGATCTGAACAATGCTCTCCAACTGCAACTGACTCATCTCTCTTTCATTCATCTCTCTTAAACTGTATTCATTGTTTATATAAATGAACATATTTTCAAAATAAAATCGGCATAAAACCTTAACTTGCGGACTCATAATTGTAATTTTTTTCTGCCACGACAACATGAAGGTTAAACTAGATAAATATTCAGGGTGAAAGAGAATAACTTGTATCTGGAGATTTCCTGCTGTTGTGTCTATTTGTAACTGCAGCTGCATGTGTTTGGAAAATAAATGAGCAAAACAGCTTTCGATGCAATAACAATGGCAGTATTTATGCAGAGACTAAAGTGTAATGCAATAAGATAGTTAACAGCTAAATTTGAATCCATGTCATTGTTAATTGTTTTGATGTTATATATAAGCTGAAATTAATATTCAGAATAAGGATAGACTGATAAATTAGTCAGCTGATATTTTAGGCCAAAATTTGCAGCTTTTGCTGGTATCGGAATCGGACGAAATGTCAGGTGTGTTGGCTGATACTCCCACTTGGCCTAATTACCTCCGCCAAGGAGGTAATGTTTTTGGTAGCGTTGGTTTGTCTGTCCGTCTGTCTGTCAACAACTTTACATAAAAAACACTGGACGCTTTGACCTGAAATTTTCACCATCAGTGTGCCTCCGCCAAAGGACGAACCCATTAAATGTTGGTGGTGATCCGGATCACCTGCTGGATCCAGGAATGTTTTGAAGGATTCTTTCTTATTGTGAGATCGGCCATGTTGGAAAGGCTATTGATGAGGTGTGAGTGCCCCCTTGTGGCAGAAGTGCGCAGCTGCGGGACTGAGCACATGATGTCAGGATGCAGAAATGAAACTTGTGAGCAGCAGGGAGCACGAGGAGAGAAGACTGTTGGACAGACTTCTAGCAGGTGAATATGGTGAAGTGTGAGCGTCTGTGAAGAACTGGAAGTAACTAGTTGTATTTCTGCCTAAAAAGGATGTTTATTTAGTCTTTAATGTTATTTTGCTGATTTACTTATTCAGAAGTGTTCCTCCATTCACCATGTGCCTTTTTATGCTATTAAGCTAGCTGACCTGTTACATGCCAGTTACTGTAATTATTAGCCTTGAACACATATGCATGTTTAGTCCTAACTGGAAAGGATTTATTTGTAATAATTAATACCTTGAATATGTTTATTTGCTGAGCAAATGTTCCTCATGGCTTTGTATTTCTGTGTTAGACCACACTCACTTCCATCCAGCATTCACCTTAACTAGCCTGGAATTCCTCACCTGTAAGCCTGTCGTTTGTTACATTACTGTGCTGTCGTGATTAAGAGTGACCAGTAAAGACAGTTAACTGTACGAGCGAGTCCTGTGTGTTCTGACCCACACCCCATGGTGAACATCAAACCTCCTTACCAACGCCTAAATAGTCTTACATCAACATCACCCTAATAGGACACATTTTGGGAATTGTTCCATATAACTCCGTACAAATGGCCCGAGTGTTTGGTAAAAAACATGACAAGAAAGGATCTCAATGAGTTCTATAATGTTTCAAAAGTTGATCCAGATTCAGAGAAAATTCCGGATACTATGATCCAGAACACACAAAAATAAGGGAGTCAAGCTTCTTGGTGGAGGTCTGCACTCTCTAAGTGCTTTTCTAGTTTACAGCCTGTTTTTATCACAAGTTTAATGTTTCTGTTCAGTATTTGTTTGCAAGTGCACTGTTTCTTTTTTATATATTTATTTGAAGTACTTAGTTCTTTTTTTTATATTAAAATAATTGTAAAATTACTTTCCATTGTATCCTTCATTGTATCAATTTGGGAGTCAAATGTGGTATCAGCCCCAATTATTGGCAGGTTGTTTTGGCCATCGGCTGAAGCTAATGAGAAAATATCGATATTGGCCCAAAAAAATCTGTATTGGTCGATCCCTAATGCAGAACACGCAGTACATTATACAGAGCATCATTTAAACTGATGTCCACATGTTTCACACACTTACTCATAATAAAAACTGATCAATCCAAAAAGAATATGATGATGATCAAAAAGTGATGGGTTGAGGGTCCATGACTCAGACAATAACTAAACAAAAAGTTGTGAACACACAGATTATGTGTTTGTCTGCAGCTTTGTGTGTGTGTTTGTGAAAGATCAGAGTCTTCGGTATCCGACACACTCTGGATAAAATCCTCCAACAGTTTGTCACATCTGTATAACATCCACCGTTCTCCCGATGCAGGACTCAGAAACGTGATGCTGGCAGCTCCTGAGAAGCAGAAACACGGACCAGTTCAGATCACAGACCAAGAACCAGACAGAGCAAGAGGAAATGGATGGCAACCATAAAATTATCATTAATAGTTTTAGTCTCATGTTTAATAGTTTATGAGAAGGAAGAGAGGACTACTGAGAACCTGCAACCTGAAACTATGACTCAGTGTGCAACAGCATCAGAAAAAACAGTTCTGGGTCAAAGTTTCAAATCTTCACTCTCGGTTTCACTGAATCGCGGGCTTTTGGGATGCAAGGCCCTACTTTGTTCAGATGTTCAGAGCATGTGTGTTTCAGTTATCTCTGTTAGTTATTAAACTGATCCGAAATGTTCTGTAGGATTTACAGCTGAGGGATATGCAAAAAAACTTCCCAGTTTCCCATATTATCAACGCAAATCTAACAGTTTTTTTTTCCATAGTTCTATATCATAGAAGGTGGCCTACCGGTTCAACAAACACTAATATAAATTTTTATCATTGGCATGTGTCATGCTTCTCTCGCCATCCTCTCTAACATCATCTTTATGTGCATGAGCTCTGTTATTTCCCATGAAACGACTTACTCTTGGAACTTGTCTCTCATAGTGTGATTAGCCCCTGTGCTTTGTGAGAATTCCTCTTTTCAAGTAAAACCATGATGTTATATACATACAGCTAAAGATTAAAACAGACAACACAGGCTTAGCATTTGCACTGAATAATATGCAAACTTGCATTGAAGCACATTTCATCAGATGAAATTAGCACAGAAACACATTACCTACGTGTAGGCGAGACTTAATTAGCTTTAGACAGAGAGTGATGGTGTGCACTGGGATAACAGGTATTTCTGATGTTTACATTCTGTCAACAAACTGAAAATGCAAAATGTCAAGCTGAACTATGCATTAGCAAGTAATTTACATAAAGTAATTTGCCTTTTCCCTCCAAATCATTCCAGTACATTAAATTAATTTGCAGTCTTAATCATGTAAAAAGGTAAAAGTCAACGAACCAAGCAAGGAACACTTTTTAGTGTCTGCTGAGCTTAACTTAACATGTCATTTCCCCACCATAAGCTGCAAAATTAATTTATCTCTTTACCCACTTTCTGCAATTTCATAACTCCGCTGAGAGACTCCACATGCAGGCTGTACAACAACTGACCATATTCAGCTGTTTTTTGATACATCAGAGAAAATTTAACTAAGGATGTTTGATATTGGCATTTTTACCAATATGTCCAACTCTTAATTTCCGATATCCGATATCAACCAATACCGATATATGTAGACAACTGTGAGACAACAGCAGAACTTTTTATACTTCCAGAAAATGTCTGGAAGTATAAAGCTCAGACTTTGATATAACCCTGCATCCAACTTTACTCACACAAAAACCTGGTTTTCATCAACAGTAAAGCTACCTTTTTGATATGTTTAAAACATGTTCCCCCCTAACAACAGGCTCACAAGGATGTTGAAATAATGTAGCTGATCAAAAACACCTGACATGTATTTCCCCCTCAACCTAGCTGCTAATGTAAGTGTTTCACATACGTGTAAAGTAGGATTTTTTAAAAACAGCCCAAAATAGAAATGACACTTTTCTCTGTTTTGTATAATTGTGTTAATTTACATTTAGAACGTTTGTGAAAGTCTAAAAAAAGATCATGTAAATGTAAATTAAATGTAAAAATTTAATTAAGGATTTTCTCTTGTTTCCATCATTATGTTCAATGAAGATATATTAAATATTCTTGATCTTCTCATCCAGTTTTAAAAAGAAACACAATGCAGCAAAGCACTCCTAAAAATCTTAATAATAAAGGATGACTGTGGAGACTGTTCTGCAACATTTATAAAAGTAAAACTTCAAGTGCAAATGTGGAAGAAACGTCCTGATGAGAATATTCATGTCCTGAAAGACATGTTGAGGATGCACACAGTCTGTGTGAGCGCTCCCACCTCGTATCCGTCCTCTGTTTGGCTCTCTGCTCTGGAAGACTGACAGTATAGAACGGCATCGTGAACAGTGATGAAGAGGCAGGACTTTGTCACTTTGTCGTTAAAGAAACCTCCAGTCTGCAGGCTGTCCACCACACAGGCTGCACACAGACAGAAATGTTACTGGAGACACAAGCATATGTGCACTGAAAGATGAAAGGAGAGGAAATAGCACAGTGAGCATGTCAGGGTGAGAATAAAAGAGATGAGGGAGGACAACGTCGTACATTTGCAGGAAAACAAACCACAAGATCCCACATGAAACAAGTGAAATGAGCAATAGCAGAGATAGTGGAGTGTCTAATGAATCTCATTATACTTTATGATGGTATAAACATTTTTCGACAGTCTCATTACAGGCTAATTAGAGTGGCCCATCCTCTGGAGGAAACTGGATGCTTTCCAATGTTGTGCAACAGATTTTCATCTCCCTGGAGATCTATGAAGTTTTCCTTTTGTTTTTTGCCTCATACAACAAACCACGTCTAA
The DNA here is from genome assembly GCA_023101725.1 of Atherinomorus stipes. Lineage (NCBI taxonomy): Eukaryota > Metazoa > Chordata > Actinopteri > Atheriniformes > Atherinidae > Atherinomorus > Atherinomorus stipes. The sequence goes on along the minus strand of JALJCO010011378.1, from coordinate 821,324 downwards.
ACTTGTGGGTTATGAAAATGAAACAGAGAGTTGACGGTGAACCCACTTGAAACAACTGACCCGGCAAACTGCATGGAGGACTAATACCATCGTCTCATGACAGGATTGCATTTCACACCAGCATTAATGTCTGTCTTCTGGAAAGTGTATGAACTTTCTTCTGAGAAATGTTACAATAACATCAGCAAACAGCTAAAAAAACATCCATTGTTATTTCATGAACTTAAATGATGTGTGGCTGAGCAGGTCTGGAATGTGAGTATGAAAAATACACCCACGCCCGTACAGTGAGGGTCCCTAGCTACATGAGTTCTGCCCACACAATTTAAAGCTTATTTTCAGACATGTCACACCAGAGAGATATTTTCTAGAACATTATGACATTAAGGTTGTTTTGTTTTAAGGATTTGGGGCACTAGTGACTTTTATTTGAAAGTAAAGGGCCTCAGGCCAGAAGGAGCTACAGCGGTGCTCTACCCTGCACCCCATCACAGGTTACACTATATGAGAAAAGAAAAAAAAAATCAAAGTCTTGAATAAATTTATCTGTGCAGATTCTACACACTCAGAAAACAAAGTTCCTAATCATACGTTTCGGGGTACAAAGGACTGTGGTGTTGCTGTTAAAGGTACTGCTGTTGTACTCTGAACAGTGTTGTTTGTGTCATACTCTGCATGTAGCCTGGAGGACTTACTTTGGCAGCCAGCTAGAACCACTTCAATGCCAATTTCTCCATAGTCTCTCTGAATCTGAAAACAGACGAAGCAGCACAGAGCAAACGTCTAATTGAGAATAATTTAATTAGTCTGACTATTCAATTTACAATAATTGAATGCTTGAGGTATTAAATGACAAGGAAAGCCAGAGAGGGAGAGATGGAACAAAGTTTAGGCTTCAGAGAGAAAATTGTTCATTTTGAATAAAGAAAACGATGATAGATTAATGAACACAAACTTAAAAGTTTAGTTCTTACTAAAGAGTTTTAAAGTGCAAAAGATGTTTGCTTAAATCTTTGATCATGTGTTTCCTTTGATCTTTGTTGTGTTTCATGCTGTGTGCTTACGCTTCGTAGCGCCTTGACCCCCACTGTGTCCAGGAAATTAACGGGGCTGAGGTCGAGGATAATGGCTCTTGGCAGCGAGGGGTCGGGTGCAGCATCCACCTCAATGACAGCAACGTCTCTCTGCTGGTCCCACTTTGGCTCCCCCTGTTGGAGGAGGCATGACACAGACGGTCAAAGCAGCATAAAACCCAAATGTTTGCAGACCAAGAAGTCACATAGTGTTACGCCAAATATCTTCATGCACTGGTTTTTGTTTTTTGTTTATCTCAAAACAATAACCCGAGCTATCCTTTGTTGTCATGCATCAGGTCATTCTCACCATCTCTTCTTCATTCTGCTGGAGCTCCTTCTTGGCTTTCTTAGCAATTTTCTTTGCATTCCTCTTCCTTTTGGCCTCCAGTTTCTTCTTTGCTGACAGGAACTTCATAATATCAATGCCAGACTAAAAGACACAGCAAAGAGAAAGCTGAAGTTTACATTCACTGACTGCATGATGTGAGAAGTGGCATGACAGCATCAAAACAAATATGCACTGTCAAAAAAAACAAAAAAAAATCTACATATTTTATGGTAAACTACTGGCAGCTGTGGTTGCCAGAATTTTACCATAAAAAAATGGTGGCCATGTATAAGACATTATAGTATGGCTTTATAGAACTGTGAATTATAAGGTTAAATTCATTGTTATTTAGAGTACATTACTACTAAAAATGATATATCATACACCAATTAGTAGTAATGTTTTGTAAAAATAACAGTAGAATGTAAACTATTTTGCAGTAAACTACCGTAATAAATATGGTGACCACGTTTAAAGGGACTAGAGGCAGGAAATGTGAAAGAATAAACAAGCATGTCCATTTTTTTTAAACTAATGGGTGATGAAGCGTTAAAACCCAAAAAGAACGAGCCCACCCACGTCTCTCTCCGTTGCCTTGAACAGGCTGTGTGATGCATAATACGCTGCAATTCGGTGGCTGAATTTCCCGCGCTGTCCTGCGGACCTGACGCCAAATGACGCTACATACGTGTCCCTGTCAGTTGTGATCCAGGAAGGAGACGGTCGCGGTAAATTCAAACACTGCAGCGGACAGCTTTGGATTCTTCTGCCATCAGCAAACGATCTTGATCAACTGAGAGACTGATCAAGAAGAAGACTTTATCAGCGCAGTAAACAACGTTATAGCTTCAGTTTGTGCACGCTCCTGTGATGACTTGGCCTGTGGCTGCAGTTACCCGCAGTGCCAATCACGGCAGTCGCGAGTCTCATTTCTTAATCTTGCCTCAAGTCCCTTTAAAGCAGAACTCAGTAACTTTTTCACTTCAATAAATGCTTTGCAGAATCCCTGTGGGACTAAGCAAAGTGTTTGTGGAGTGATTTGAAATTTCCTAGTCTCCCCCCGGTGTCTCTGGCCTGTAAGCGGCACTTGCAAGTCTGCCTGAGCAGACCCGACACAGATCTTGCGACAACAGAAACCGCTGTACGGCACTCAGGTCACCTACTGTATCCACCGAGCTGCTTCCAGCACATATAAAATAATAATTCAGGTTTCCTAATAATGGATTAGATTTATATGACGTTTTTTCTTGCAGGGCGCTCCTTCACTCCTCATTCATACATGGTGATAGTAAGTTACATGTATAACCACAACTGCCTTGGAGCAGACTGACAAACACATGGCGATTTTGCACCAACAACCTCTCCAACCACCACCAAGACAATCACACACATTCATAGAGGAGGGTGGGTGAAGGAGGGTGAAGTGTCAGTATTTGGACCGCCGGTCCTTCAATCATTGGACGACCTACTCTACCACCTGAGCCACTGCCGCGTTTCAGGTTTTGCTTGTGGACTACAGCTCTCGTCACGACTGATGACGTCGCATATGTTGCTCAGGCCCTTCCTGGTGATGTCCATGTTTGAATCATATTTCACTTTATTACCATATTTATTACACAAATGTGTGTTTTCCACATATTATATTACTAGAATTTAAAGTTATTTATCATTTCCTAACTTACGGTGGTATACTATTTTTTTTCTTCAAAATTTCAAACATTTTTAAATATATTTTTAACACCCTGTTTCTGTATAAATTAAGGTGTGTTATTGCTGAATTGTAAGCAGTTTTCTACCAAAATTTAAAAGTACTCATCAGCTAAATCTGTAATTTAAACAGCATAATACCATTGATTTTAATGTGATTAGCCTACATATTTGTGACATTATAGTTTTTCCCCGTTAATCTTACAACCCTCTTACTGTACATTTTCCACAGAAAAATTGTGACTTCTTTACATATTAGTAGTTTCGTGTTCTCAGACATATGTCTGAATAGAGAACACGAAACTACTTGTAAGTAGACATGATGAACATTTTTTAGCTTTTTTACATATTGTTACAGTAAAAGGTACAGTTCAACACCATTTCTTAATTTACAGTAATTACATCCATCTTATACACTCGTACTGTTTTACTGTAATTGTTTTACTTCTACAGTTGGTATTAAACAGTTTGTTACTCTATATTTTACAAACATTTCTTGCAGTGTGGGCTAAGCATAATACATTGTGTACTTATCTGTTCTCTGATCACATACTGTCTAGAATACACATGCATAATAGGTTTATGTCAATTCAGCTTTTTTTTTTTTTTATTGTTGAAATAAACCAAGTGAATGGAAAGTGGATCCTCAAACAGATGGTCAGGTGCTGCAATTACTTCCCTTTTCACATCCACATTACACAGTCCCGATGTAAATGATGAGGGACAAGCAGAGCATTGTTTCCTGAATAAACATATTCAAGCTTCAGCAGCCTGAGTTATTCAAATTAAATGGACATATATTGTGGAAGCTTTGCAAAGATACCCACTTGATTTGCACAAAGGGAATGAGGTGGATTTGTCACACCTGCAGTAAAATCACTTCAGAATGGGTCTTTTCTTTTATTTGCATCAAGGATATGGGTGAATTCTGCAAGCAAATATTGTTTCAAGTACAATTTTGTATATATAGAACTATTGCTTTAAGAGACGCCTAAGAAATTCCTTTATAACAAGGTATGGGTTGTTTGTCTCCGGAGATGGGGAAGAGATATTAATTGTGTTGGTGATGTTAAATCAGCATAATCTGCCCCCTCCATCTTCCTCCTGATTAAGCCTGAAGTTCACCCCGTGTCAGATATTATTATTCTCTTCTCTTCTTTCCAACATCAATGAAAGTCAAATATTTAGAAAAAATGTCTTAATTCCTAAAATGCAGCAAAAGGAGAGAAAGGATCTAGGAAAGAAGGATGTCACCAGTGTCTCCTTTGAAAACGGTTTTTCAGGACCTGGGACGTATGAAGGAATCACATCTTTGCTTGTTAATTATCAGAAATAATTAGAGAGGTGAGCTGTAACAAAAGCAGCTGTAGCACACGCCACCACTGGTTTAAAATGACGGTCTGAAGCTAAGACGTCTCCTTTTGTTAAATGGTTGTCACCTCTTTGTGTCTGTCCGTGTCTCATCCAGTCACATCTTTAGTGGGAGGAACTAAGGTGTGAGGAGAAGAGTCAGGTGTGTGTGTGCACTTAGAGAAATGCTATGGGGATGGTCTTCCTGCTGTTGCACAACCTCTCACCAATCCTTACTACTGTTTTGCTTTTTTGGGGGGGGGCTCTGTTGTGTTTTACCTCACCCTTTCATGTGTTATTTTCTACAGTCCTGTTCACTCTGACTCTGGTTTCTGAGTCATGTTTGATGTTAAACTTGCCCGAGACTCTCCAGATCTACATCAAACCTGCTCCTTTGGGTATCCAACCCGTTTTCCTGCTCTAAAACTTTGTGAACTAAAGCCAAGTATCTGCCTACATTTTCATTCTTTAAATCCTCATCATCCTCTCTGTGGTTGTGTGTTTGCGTTCACTATTTCTATGACCCTGTAAATGGCAGTTAAACGAAGACAGTGATACATTTAAAGGTACAGTGTATAAGAATTACTGACATCTAGTGGTGAAGATGGGTATAGCAACTATCTCATACGCCAGCACTGGTGTGAATGTGTGGTGGCCATCAGTGGCCAAAATTCTCCCAGATGTGACACCGACAAATGTAACATCACAAGCGTTGTGTAATTTGTTTTTTAACAAACAAGGTCCATTTTCCAGAGAGTGCATTGATTTTTAGTAACTTTATTTAAACTGTTTTAGTGATCTCAGGCCAGCAGAGGGAGTGCCTCCCTAGATGAGCGCTGGGTGTGGTAATCTGCCGACAGACTTATGAAGGTGCATGAACTTCACCTCTGTTAGCTGGAGCAACATTTCTTTCTGAAGTTAAATGCTTTGAGCCTGTAAAGTATGAAAACCAAGTTGTGCATTGTGGAGCTGTCTTTACTCCGTGTGTGCAGAGTTAAGATGGCGGACCTTCGTGTGTTTCGTTTATGGTGATGTGTGGCTAAGATTGACTTTTATGATTAGGTTGTAATGTAAGTACTTTTGATGACAAGTTGTGTGTCATTAATGATTTAAGTTTGTTCCTGTTACAGATAGATTATTATTGCATGTGATATTAACAGATGTGCGTAGACTTTCCTGTATTTTTAACACATAATTTGTTAAGGAAATTTTCAAAAGATGTGGGTTTTGAAAATACTGACAGAAACACATTTTGTCACTATTCAGTGACACAAGCTGCAACATATGTTTATATAAGAGAAACACTGCAAAAGAATGCTTAAAAAGCCAGTAAACTGTACTTGTGTTATATTAAAGCAAATAATGTGGTTAAAGCTGGAACAAGTAAAGTTGTGGAAGCATTTAAAGGTGCATTGTGCAAGTCTAAATATTAAAATATTCTTTTCTTGCCTCCACATGCTCTTACAGTTGCCTAATGTGTTGAATGAGCTGATGTTTCTTCACTGCAGTGGTCTCCTGAAGGAGTGATGACATAGCAGTAAAAACTGGTTCATGTAGTTGACATTACTGCATATGTAAGTACTCCAAAGAAAAAAACGTCACTTTTTACCCCAGTGAACTCCATTATATGAAAGTTGGGGGGAAACGAGAAGTCGTCCTGATCTCCGGCTGCATTTCACATATTAAAAAAGTGATCCAGAGTCTTGCTCACCATGAGGGGAAGTGGAAAATAAAGTTACATCATTCTGTGGGTGAACTATTCCTTTAAAGTCAAACCAATTCCAGTGTTGGACCAAACAGCACTGGGGTTTAATGAGGTCATAGAAAATGCTGTGAAATAAATGACAGTACTGTAATCAATCAGAAACAGCTGTTTTTTGTTTTATAATTTATTTGCTTAAATAGAAAGTTGTCCAGTTGCAAAATCTTCCTTCGTTGCCACAAGAAATGAACAACAATCATGATTAATATCTTCTGACATTGCTAGTTACAGTTATTGCTATTATACCACTCCATCACAAAAGTGCATCAGCTTAGTTGCGACCATCAGTAAACTGAAATTCCCCTGTTTTAGTCGTCTGCAAGCCATGTTTTAGCTGATGGAACAGAGATGCTCATCCAGAAACAAGAAATGACCTAAGTTCCTCTGTTGGTGTTTCAGCCTGTAAACAAACCTGCAGTTTCGTCTGTGCTGCTTAATGAAAACTTATACTCGAGCATGAAATAAGAGAACGTAGAAGAGCGACCGTGTTTGACATGCTGACATTTAAATAAATGAGAAGTTGCATTATCTACCTCCCTGACTTTGTCTCTGCTTCCTCCCTCTCACTGACTCCTGTCATGTTTTATCCACCTTCCATTGATTTGTCTCCCCATTTAACCCAAAGAGACATGACAGAAAGGGAGGAGGAAAGGGGGAGGAGGAGGGTGCGGGGGATGGGGTGTCTTAAAAAAAAAGCTTAAGTGAAGAAAGGAGAGGAGAAAATAGTGGGAGGACACTCTGAACAATGTCTGTCATGGTCGTGATGAGTGAATTGGTGACATGTCTTGTCAGTTATTAGTGTGTCAGAAATGATGTGTGTAAAAGAGGAGTTAATTGCACAGAAACTGCCAGGATGGCTCGTTACTGCAGCTCCATGTGTGTGTGTGGAACTCTTATCTTAGTTCATTAAATCAGTAATTATATGCCCATCACGGAATGTTTGTAAGTCTGATACTGTTTTTTTTTTTTTTGGGGGGGGGGGGGGATGGCACATTAATTTAGTAACACTCACTAATATTGCGTATGGTTCTATTTTTAAAAGCTAAATGGATTGCATTTATACTTGTTCTTATTTACCAATCAAAGCACTCTTACAATACAAGCCAGATTCACCCATTCACACACAAACACACACACTCATTTAAAGGAGGAGGGAATAACTAATAAATAATTATTTATTTTTTTGGTATTACTTCTTTTATTTATATATCCCAAAAAAAAAAAATTTTTTCTTTTTAATTATTTTTTGTTTTTCCAACCCTCACTCCCCCTTTTTCTCAATTATTCCTTTTAGTCTTGATATGTTGCCCTCTCGCCCCCCTCATTCACTTCTTCTTCTTTTTCCTTTTCTTCCCTTACTTTGTCCTTATTTGAATCTTAGGCTCCATGCCTTCGTATCTGCTTTCCTTCCTGCTTCCTTCATAGGTTAATTAGTTAGTGTCCTTCATTTATCAAACCAGTATTTATATAAATAATTAAACTTTTAATAAATTATAAGTTTCTCCCCCCCTCCCCCTCATTATTGATGATTTTTTTTCTATTTCTTTTTATTTGTTTATCCACCCCTCCCTACATATAAATTATTTCCCCCTCCTCCCATCCAGCTGAATCAGACAGGGAGGGGGGGGGGGGGCGGGCGTGCATAGACCCTTAAGAGAGAGAGGGGGGGCGCTTTTTTCCTTATTGTTTTCCTTTTTTTGGAAATAAATTTTTTTGAATAATTGAAATTCCTTAAATTATTACCCCCCGCCCTCTTTTTCCTCTTTTTCGGAGAAAAAAAAAAACTGCCAAACCATAAACAGGAACTTTTTTTCCCCCCCTGGACATTCCCATGGCCCCTTCAGTGCCCAATAGATCATATTTTACACCCAAAACCCCAGAAAAGTGAAATTTGATGTCATGGCACCTGTAAAAACCTCTTAGTCTATGTAATATTACAGTTGGTTGTCTTTCTTTTTTTTTTTTTATAACAAAAAACCCTTAACTCTTTGTCTCCCACACCTTTTCGAGAAGAGCGCTCCATATTGCCAGGATTTTTAAGCATTGTCATTGATTTTGGGAGATCCACAGAATATTGTGTACTATGCCAATACAAACACTGAATGTACCAAAGGAAAGCTTAGACTCCCTTCTCTTATCAGAAAAAAAAACCATTTGTTTCTAGCTTTTTCCATTCTTTAGTAATCTGCAGCAGAACATGGCTTTGTTGCAGCGAAAATGCCTGTTTCTGACCAAAAAGGTGAGAAAATGAGCCTTAAATGCTGCAGTGCGCTTCAAGTGGAAAAGTGTCTTTGATGCCAATATTTTTTTACTTTAGTGACACCTTCATCATCTGAACAGCTGTTTACTTCTATGAAACAACAAATACAACACTGAGAAAAGAGTTTTGGAGGCAAAATTATTATTTACTAGCTAAATAAGCCACAAGAAGTTTGTTTCACAACATAACATTTAACAGAAACATCTCCCTAGGTGTCCCCCCCCCGGGGAAACACTGGCTGTTCTGCTTGCCTTACTTTCACTTTCAGATGGCGCACTTTGCTGCTGTATTTCCATCGTGTCTTTGATCGATCGTGTCACTTTCTGTAACTGATCACTTTTTACAGAAGTTTTCCTCTTTCATCCACCTCCTAAACTGCTTCGATTAGGACCGGTTGCCGTGTTCTCTCCCCCTCGCAGCAGAATTGAGCACACTTCCTCTGCTGACCATGCTGCTGACTCGTGCTGAATACACTTGCACCATAGAAGCGCACTACTTCGTGGTAGGTTTTTTTAAGCTTGTCTGACACTGCCATCTGCTAAATCAGATGAAAATACTAAAATGGGCACAGTGCGGACGCGGGGCAAATGATTGGCAGCAAATGTACTCTGGGCTAAATGCAAACCGAGCTACCTCAAAACTAACAGGAGCTAACACAGATTAGCCTCCGAAGTGGACGGGATAAAGGTAAGACATGTTTGGACTTGCTGTTAGCTGACTAAAAACCACCATTTTGCTGCTTTGCTGCAGACTGAGGTCGTTTTCACACAGGACCCATTTAGGTCGACCTAACAGGGTTTTCGTACCAAACACGGCGCGACAGGGTCTGTGTGAACACACCACCTCGCGCTCGTAGTCGACCTAACTCGCCCGCTCTCAGACAAGCTAAACAGGGTGGTTTCTGAGCAGCTTGCGTCGACCTGAAATGCGGCGTGAATGATGCGTGAACATGCACCAACTTTAGCTCGGCCTAAATCCCAGAAACTCCGCCTTTTTGAACTAAACACGGTATCCGTAGGCAGCTGTGCTACTGGGATATCCTTCTTATTGACAGTGTTATTACAAATAACAGGGTTACGGCATGCCTAACTGTAACGTTTAGCATCATCTTGTGTCTGCTAGCTACTAATGTATTTCAAATTTGAACATCAACGGGGCGTTCACAAACACTGGACAAATTACCAACAAGGGCTAGCAGGCTAAGCGTTAATGCTCATGTTTACTCACCAGTACCTGGCTGTTAGCCGATAATATCTGCGTGGGTTTTGTGAGAGGAAGTTTATTTTTTTTTTTTTTTTCTCTCTTTTTTTTTTTTTTTTTATTTTTTTTTTTTTTTATTTTTTTATTAATTTTCTTTTATCTTTTTTTTAAATTTTTTTTTTCTCTTTTATGATAAGATTTCTTAATACTTTTTTTTTTTTCCATTTTTTTTTTTTTTTTTTTATTTTTTTTTTTTTTTTCTTTTTTTTTTTATTTTTTTTTTTTTTTTTTTTTTTTTTTTTTTTTTTATTTTTTTTTTTTTTTTTTTTTTTTTTTTTTTTTTTTTTTCATTTTTTATTTTTCCTTTTCTCTTATATCATAATCATATATAAATATCTTAGTTTTTTTTGATTTTTTTTCTACTTTCTTGCATTCTCATAATGGAGATTAAGAAAAAATATAGATATGATAGATCAATAGAAGAAAAGAGAAGAAAGTAAGAAGAGAAAGAGAAAAAAAAGAGAAAAAAGAAAAGGAAAATAAAAAATATGAATTCCGATAAGATGAGGAGGAGTTAAAATTTTTTCATTTTTCTTATCTTCTGTGGGAGGAGGGGAGGGAGAAAACATACCACAATGGATGATTATCATTTTTAGAAAGAAGAGTGAAGCTCTAAACCTGGGGAATCATATTTATATATCATTAGAAGTTGTGATATATTATTTCTTTATAATTATTTTTTTTGTTATTAAAATTCTTCTTCTTTTTTATTTTTTTATTATTTTTTTTTTTTTATTTTTTTTTTTTTTCTTTCTCTCTTTCTTCATATTTTTTTTTTTTTTTCTCTTTTTTTTTTTTTTTTTTTTTTTATTTTTTTTTATTTGATATTATTATTTTTTTTTTTTTTTTTTTTTTTTTTTTTTTTTTTTTTTTTTAAATTTAAAAAACTTAAACTAACTTCTTCTTATATTCTAAAGTTGATTTAATTTTATTTTTTTTCTTTTTTCCTTATATTAAATAAGTAAGTGTCTCAGGTTTTTTATTTTAATAAAATTTTAATATTAATATTAATATCATAAAAGTATATATATATTTGTTCAGTAAATCACAACATGTATGGTCGGACTTCGCGGTTCAACAGAATCAATCTGTGCCGCGCTCTGGTTTGTCTGGAAATCCGCCGCCTCCAGTGCATCACAAAATTGTTTTCTACACACAACCCTTGTCTTCAACACACTCCATCGTTCACATGTGCTTTGTTCACAACACAGCCTCGCTATACAGCTGAGATGCATCTACTTTTTACAATACTGAATTTCCCTTCGGGGATGAATAAAGTATTTTTCATTCATTTCTTTTCATTCATTACTTCCCGTCTGGTTGCCATGGATACACAAAGCTCCAGTCTGTAGAGTGACTGCTGGGCGCGGTGATAAAAAAGCAGATGTGAAACGGAGCCGTATTCGTTGAAAATTGAAACATTGTAACCTTTTCTCTGCTGCGACAGCACCTGGCTCGACCCAAATATGTTTGAAAACGACCTGAGACCTTACCGAGAGCAAACAAGGAGTGAAAAGGAAGCCACCGGCCGGCAGGCTGGCTTCCGGGCTGCCGCATGTCAATCAAAAGGACACGCCCCTAATTATGTGTAATTTCAAGATTAAATAACATCTAAATAGATTAGTCATAAAAAAAATCCACCCCCCTCACAGCTGACATGAAGGTAAACTTGACCTATTAAACCTAAAATGATGTTTTGAACCAGGCTGTAAACATGTTTATTTCTGCTGTGAAGTTGGCCAATTTAACATGGGATTCTATGGGGATTTGCTCTGTTTTGGAGCCCCCAGCGGATCAAGAAAGAATTACAATTTTTGTGCAACCCGGAAGTGGGCTCACTGTTTTGCAGCTAAGTTTGCCCCTTTACTATAACACACACACACTGTTGGATTGCATCATAGTTACAATACAGTACGGTACGATATCATACAACTATTGCCGAAATCATATGATATTTTTAGTATTACGGTTGTGATTGAAAGTTTACATACCCTGTTATCAAAAACAGATAAAAAAATCTGCTGCCAGTGAAATAAGTTGAAAGTGACAAAAGTAATAATAAATAAAACTTGCATGCAATTAAAACTGAATGCATCAGAGGCAAAGTAGGGTTCACTGTGTCGCCCAGGGAGACTTTGTCTTGTGGACTTCCCTACAGCTCTTCCTCTTAAGCTAAATTAAATTTTTGGATATTAAGAGCTACACAAATTTCGGGAAAACATTTCATTGTCACTTCTGAAGATTAAGCCCTGGTTTTAGAGTCGTATAGAGGAGATTTAGATGCATGGAAACTTTGTGTGCATGTATGACTTACCTTCTTTCCCAGAGCTTCCTGGTACATCTCTGCATTGGCAAAATAGAGCGTGGCAGACGAGCGAAAGATTAAAATTCCTGGCACCTGCTTCACCTAAAATCAATTGATGAGACAGACATTTACAGAGAAAATCAGTTAAATGTTCAACAGCAACTGCGATACTATATACAGTTCTGAAGAAGAATTTTTTCACTCTGGAGAGAAAAAAATTTGGTTGCAGCAAAGTATGACTGAAGAGTAAAAAATTAAAGTACTATTTTCATCAGTTATATTTGTAGTAAAGACTTGCATTTATCATTTTGTGCAGCTCTGAACTAAAACTCATCCTTTCTCTAGCCTAAAGTTTTATTATTTTTCCCCAGCATACAGTACCTGATCATAGTCCTCCATTGGCTTGTAAATATCAGTGTTTGGCACCTGTCCTAGCAGGGAATACTTGGGTCTGAAATACAGACAAAGCAGGAAGTGACAAAATTGCAACATTCTTCTAGAGGGGAATGCATCGGCTAAAGGTCATTCTTGTTCCTGTTCTTGGTCTTGTTTATAACGATGATAATAAATAGGATAGATCACTATTCAAAGATTAGGACAGGACAGGAATCTCCTTAATTTGTCATGGGATAGGACTGGGACAGAAGAATGAGACGGTGAAGGAATGAAAACCAACTCATGTGTCATCCGTGGTTTACACTGTTGGCCTGTTTGTGTGTGTGTGTGAGTGATAGTATTAGTAGTGTCTCCTTACACCTGTGTCCTGAAGATGACGGTGAGCATGGAGAAGGCTATGGCAGCAGCTAGTCCCAGATCAGGGTTCAGTAATATGGTGAAGATGAAGGTGGCTAACCAGACGATCTGGAGGCAGGAACAGAACAGAGAGAGATGCAGCAGAGTGTGATAAAAGGTTGAAATGACCCTTTAATATAAATTGCATAGCAAAAGAGCTTAAAGGAATAAACAGTAGATTAAGTCATCTTCATCTCCAACTGGTCCAGAACTCAGCAGCCCACATCATCACCAGGACCCCCTCCCTCTACCACATCACCCCTGTTCTTCAGCAGCTTCACTGGCTTCCAGTTAAATTCACATCCATCTTCAAGATCCTCCTCCATAGCTTCAAGCTGAGCTCTCTCCTGAACTCCTGAACCTCAGAAACACTGACAGCTTCTCTCTTTTCAAATCCAGACTCAAAACCCATCTGTTTAAAACTGCATATATACCATAAAAGGAATCACAAAATCCAGACCTCTTGGGCCAGTGCCAGCACACCTGACCCAAACAAATGAGTCACTCTGCAGAACTTTATAGGCTGTTGGACCCATTTAATTTGAATCAGGTGTGTTGGAGCATGGAAATGTTGAAAATCTTGTGGACACTGGCCCAAGAGGTCCAGATTTGGTGATCAGTGATCTATAACATCATTTTCTCACATTCATATTGTTCTTAACTTGTTGTTCTTATTTTTCTATTTTTTTTAATTTGTTGTATTTTTTGTGTTTTTATTGTTTTTACTGTTAATGTCCTTGGGTGTTCTGAAAGGCACTATCAAATAAAACGTATTATTATTATGAAATGAATGAAAATTAAATGAATTTTTTTTTTATTTATCCCAGAAGGGAAATTCAACATTGCAAGAATTATCATTATCAATAATAATAAATAATAATAATACTACTACTACTACTACTACTACAATAATAATAATAATAATAATAATAATAATAATAATCATTATCATTATCATTATTATTATGATTATGATTATGATTATTATTATTATTATTATTATTATTGTTATTATTGAAGCTGGAATATTTTGGTACCGCAGGAAAAGTTACTCTGCTTTTTTTCAACTTTTTTTAATTTTCCCTTTGTAATTTTAACAGAGAAATTCTATATTTTTTTCTTTTCTTATCCTCCGCTTCTTCTCTGTTTTTTTTTTTTTATTGTGTAGTTTATATTTTTTCCCTCGCCTTTTTTGGATATATTCCCCCCCTCTTTTTTCCTTCCTTTCTTATTCATTGTTTTTTTTCAGACCCACATTATTTTCTTTTCTCCTGATTCAATTCTTATCAACATCTTTTTTGGTGTCGATTAGATTTAAATTGCGATTCTTGGACTTTGTCGATTTTTGTGATCTTTAGTCTGTTTTTTTACGATCACACCAGTTTGTCCAAGTTCTGTTTAAGTTTAACCAGAAACAGATATAACATCATGTTATTAGACGGGTGAAGAAAAGCATTTCGCCGTCCACTAGAGAAAAGCTGTAAATTTTTCACAACCAACCTTATAAACAGACTAAAATGAAGCATTTAAACAAAAAATAGTTTTTTGAACAAAAATCCCAATTTCATAATCAGAAAAAAATCCTGATTTGATTTTTCAGTTTCATTTTCCCATCCCTAGTGTTTATTGTGTGCTCATTATTAGCACACAAGACTTCACATACGAACACCATTACCATGCATCAGCATACAGTACGTACTTCAGCATCTTCAGTGAAAATGCTTTGATAATGTAAGGTAATCAAGAGTAAAAGACATAATCACTATGATAAATGTATATATATATATATACTGCATGCATTTTGTTCTTTGCCATGTTTTGCACTGTGGAAAACTGCAGGTGAACAAAAATGTGTGCAGAATAGTAAGTTAAATTAACCTACTTTTGCCACTTAATCAAGCCTTTTCAGCATTCTTACCATGTCTATTTTGTTGCTCCTCCACAGTTCCGGGACATCCAAGAACTGCTTCATCATGCCATGAAGATTAACGAAGATGATGGCAGCCAGCACCGCCTGCAAAATAAATTAAGTAGAGCAACTTCAACAAAGCGCTGGAGTCCTGAAACATGATGGTCATTTTTAACAGTCTAAGAGTCATGACGTCATGCATCCCTCCATGCCAGTTTATGAAATGAAATGAAATGAATGAAAAATACTTAATAAATTTTTTTCAATTTTTGGAAATTCATATTATCCTGGGTTTGGCAATAAATTCTCAGCTGTGATGTATTTTTAACTTGGACTGAGGACTGAGGGAGCCTTGTAATTTTGCACATATTCTTTTGCAGCCTTGGACACAATATTGTGATCATGCATGCCAGCGTGTGAACACAAGCACACACAGTACCTTGGGCAGATCTTCAAAGAGCTTGCCAATCCAGAGTGTGATGAAAAGGATAACTATTGCTGAAATGGCTCCAGCAACCTGCAGTGATACGGGAGGGGTAGCAGACATTGGATGAATGGATCAGGTGAAAGAGACTAAAGGAAGAGCATTAAAAGGAAACAAAGATATTTATAATTGTGTAATATGATTAGTATGAACTAAGGTAAGCTTGCAAGAAGGGTTTTAACATCATCTCATCTCACCTGTGATGAGCTGAGGATGAGAGATTTTTATCTGTTTAGATAAGTTTGACCTTTAGAGAAACCTGTTTTATGTTGGTAGGGTTTAGATATGTAAATAAAAAAAGATTGATCATGTTTTCTTGAAATCATGCTGCTTATCTTTACATTTATTTACTCTCACCAGCCACTTTATTAGGTACACCTGTCCAAGGGCTTGATAAAAACTTCTAATCAGCCAATCACATGGCAGCAACTCAGTGCATTTAGGCATGTAGACATGGTCAAGACGATCTGCTGCAGTTCAAACCAGCATCAGAATGGGGAAGAAAGGTGATTTAAGTGACTTTGAATGTAACATGGTTGTTGGTGCCAGACAGGCTGGTCTGAGTATTTCACAAACTGCTGATCTACTGGGATCTAGGATTTGCAGAGAATGGTCTGAAAAAGAGAAAATATCCAGTGAGTGGCAGTTCTACAGGCGCAAAGGCCTTGTTGATGCCAGTGGTCAGAGGAGAACGGCCAGACTGGCTCCAGCTGATAAAAAGGCAAAAAGGCGCCCGGCGGGGTCGGCAGTTGCTGGTCTTGGTCCACTGGGGCCTGGGCCCAAAGACCTGGGGGGGGGGGCCTCTGCCGCCCTATGGGGGGATGCATGTCTGTCCCTTTGGGGGGGTGGGCCCCTGGGTGGCTGCTGGGGGCCCGAGTCTCGGGCCGTGCGGGCTTCCTCCTCCTCGCAGAGACGAGGTTGCATCTGCATGACTGAATCACCATAGAGACCCTTTATTCTGCATGATGACACTGTGATGCTGCTTCCCGATGCTCTGACTACGTTTCACCTCTTCTCTGCGTAGCTCTGCGTGTGTGAAATGAATAAACACAGGATATCAAGGGCAGCCTTGGGTTCATAAAGCAAATCTGGTCAACGCAATAAAGCACAGATCATCATTCTGCTATGATGCTGGACAGGAGAAGTAGAAGAGAGAGAAAAAAATCCAACAGAGCAGCATTGGGATGTGGTGGAACGGGAGATTCTCAGCATGAATCTGCAGCAACTGCGTGAAGCTGTCATGTCAATATGGAGCAAAATCTCTGAGGAATGTTTCCAGTCCCTTGTTGAATATAAGGATTAAGGCAGTTTTGAAGGCAAAAGGGGGTCCAACCCGGTGCTAGCAAGTGTACCTAATAAAGTGGGCTCTGGCCAGTGAGTGTGGTGTTTTTTCTTTTTATTCTGATTTACTGCCTTTAATTTTAAAGATTGTCCAGTATAAGTGGAACCTAATAAAGTATTCTCAAGAAAAGAAGAAAAATTACATTCAAACCTCCAACAAAGGTTTTTCACCAGTTTCTGCACATTCATTTCTGAAAGTAAAAAGTCAAAACACACCCAGGTCCCAACGACACCTGGTTTTGACATTTGGAAAGAAAAAAACCCCCACAACAATAATAAAAAACAAAACCAGAACGAATATGTTCAACAGCATCACAGAGCTTTTTTTTGTTTGCATTATTCTCCATTTAAGACAAAGTTACATAATAAGCAATTTACTGCATTTTTTAAATTTAGCTACTTCATAGTGTACAGTTAACTTCCTCTTAGAGAAAAATAACTTGTTAAAGCGCATTTATTGTCTCTGTTCAGAGTAGTTCACTTTACCAATACGAAATTATACTATTGAATTATGAAGAATAATAATTATAGTAACAATGGAAACAAACTAATACTTTTCTACTATCTCTTTAATGATATCATTAAAGGGAAAATTAAAAATAATAATAGATGATTTCTGGGGTCAATATGCAGCACTTGATGTTGGTCAGTGCTACAAGGGGGTTGCCCTCCTCAAAAACCAGACATTATAACTTTGCAATGTTCTTCTCTAAATGGATCATGTGATCTGGAGCGCTTTGCTTTATGGCTCGATGACTTTATTATTAGCTGGTCAAAGTGTTCTGCAATCACGATTCCAAAACATGAATGGAGACTGTTTCATTTTGTGACAATTGTGTGGCCTGTGGGAAGTTACAGGTTTAGTGCCCCTAGTGGCCAAAAGTTACATGACATCCCTTTAGATATCTTTATAAAGAGTCACTAAGTAAGGCCACCACCACAGGTATGAAAAAGCATATTCAGTCAGCGCCCGTACCAACCTGGGTCTTTCCTCCTGAGCTCTCCTGAACCATGCTGCGAGACATGGAGCAACTGACAGCAAAACACTGGAAAATTCCTCCAATGGAGTTACTCAGACCCAGGGCGATGAGTTCCTAAGAGCAAAAGACATGTCTTTTACACTTTACAGTAGAACATCTCCCTTTCATCTGTCTGTCTCTTCAGTACCTGGTTGCTGTCGACTTTGTAGCCATATTTCAGTGCAAATATTCTCCCAAGAGAGATGGCGATGCCATAACCAACTACTGACAGAGCAAAGGCGTCCCCGATCACCTGGCCAAACAGAGAAAAGGCTGGCGCAACAAATGGCCTGAGACTGACATGCAGGGACAAAGAGGAGAAAAACAGCCATTACAAACTCCTCCTTTTGTGTGCAGACAAATTTGAATGGAAATGTGTGAGTGGTTCTCACCCTGAAGGAATCTCTCCCACAACATCCACTTTATATTTTCCCTCTAAGTCAACTTGCCAGGAGATTAATGTAGCAATGACAACCTGGGAAAACATATAACAGGAGATATATCGCACTGTCTGCAGTGTATTTATTGTGCTTTAAATGTTCTTGTGTCCTCACAGCAGCCAGCTCCATAGGTAAAGGGACAGGTAGCTTTTTACTCAGGCATGCATTCAGCTCCTTAGCGAGGATGAGGCCAATGATGGCGACGATGCTGACCACGAGAGTGCCAATGTTTGTCTGTGGAAGGAGAGAGCACAACTCCAGCACAGTCTGTTGAGGAAAAAACAAAAAAGGTTATTATGGCTTACAAATGTGCGAGCATGACTGATTGAAGAAGCATGACCAATGAAATGAGCATGAGAGAAGATCATATTACCCTGTTTAAGCTGCTTGATGAAGCTGGAATGTTAATAGTCAACATCTGGTATATTATGCCAGGAATGTTAGACAAAACCAAACCAGGTATTTGTCTTTTTAAAACATGTATATTACAGATATAACTAGCTGAAAACATTTCTTTTGGTTTTTTATAAATATGCGTTATATATATTTGGGTGTAGTTTACTTATATGGCACATGAAATAGCTCAGTTATGTCCCCCTAATCACTTCATGGTCATGGTGGACAAGTTTCACAATTACACATTTGATGAAAGAAGTAAAAACCTGGTTGAGATCTCATTCTGCGAATTCAAAAATCAGTTTTTTAAACTAAGCAAATGCCAATAATCTCTTACATATATCAAAGAGAGAGGTCCACTGTATCTAATAGGATTGATTCCAAAGGTGTATTTGAGCTGTGACACGATGACATGGATGGCAGCTCCTGTGGTGTAACCTCGGACCAGCGGCTCCGACAGGTAGGTCACCACAAAACCAAACTGGACCAAGCCGAGCAGAATCTACACATGTAACAGAAAAAAAAACAAAAACATTCTGACATCACAGATGCAAACAGAAACTTTGTAATTATGACTTAGGAAGCAAGGTTTTTTTTTTCAAAACTTTTGCATATGGAAATAAGAGGCTCATTTATGTTTTAATTTAATTGGAGCAGTACAGCTACAGAAGCTGGTTATAATCTCAGTTCTTAAAATACTGAGATGCTGTGCGAAATGCAAATGAATCAGTGCAATGATTTGTAACACATGCACCCCCATCTTATTTCCAATAAAACATAAAAAACATTTCAGATGCTGAAATGACATTTTACCATTTGATATAAAATATTAGCTCATTTTGAATTTGATGGTAGCAACACTTCCACAAAAAACAAACAAACAAAAAACCCATTGAAAATCAAAAGTTATATTGTACAAACAAAAAACAGCTGAAGGAGAAAAACAGGTTGGATTTTCTAGTTGAAATAGTTGTGTGCTCAGATATACAGCAGGGAAAAAAGTGTTGAACACATCAACATTTTTCTCAGAAATTATATTTCTAGTAGAGCCATTGACATGAAATTTTCACCAGATGTTGGCAACAACCCAAGTAATGCACACATAAAAAGAAATACTAACATTAATGTTCATAAAGTAAGTTAGGTGTAATATAGAGAAATGACTCAGGGAACAAGTATGTAGAAAGACAGTAAATGGAGGGGCAAAAAGCCAAGAAAGCAGCTGGAGTCTGTCAGTATTTAGAAAGTAATCCTGCCCTCTATCAGTGCAAAGTAATATCAGCTGGTTTAGTCCTGATTGACACCTTTAAAAAAGTTTCTCATCACCAAGGTGAAGACACGAAGCATTGATGGGTAAAAGCAAAGAGCTGTGTAAAGACCTGCACAACCTTATTATTGCAAACACACTGAAGACATTGGTTCCAGGTGCATTTCTAAACTTCTGAAAGTTTCAGTGAGCGCCATTGGGTCCATCATCCAGAAGTAGAAAGAACACAGCATCATCATAAACCAGCCAAGCCAGATGCTCCTCACAAGATTTCAGACAGGGAGCCAGAACAATAATCAGAAAGGTTCTCCACCAGCCCAGGACCACTCGTGGAGAGCTTCAGAAAGACCTGGAATCAGCAGGTACAGTTGTTTCAGAGAAAACATGAAGTAATGCACTTAACCGCCATGGCCTTCATCCACACACACACCGCAAGACTCCATTCTGTTGACGTTCGTTTGAACTTTGCAACACAACATCTGGACAAACCCATGACATTCTGGAATACCATACAAAACACCATAGCAACAGTGAAGTTTGGATGTGGGAACATCATGGTGGGGGCTGTTTTTCAGCATGTGGTACTGGCAGACTTCATATCATTGAAGGAAGAATGAATGGAGAAAAGTAGAGACATTCTGGACCAGAATCTGCTGCCATCTGCAGCTGCTGAAGATGAAAAGAGGCTGGATCTTTCAGCAAGACAAACATCCCAACACACAGCCAAGGAAACACTCAACTGGTTTAAGAAAAAGAAAATAAAGCTGCTAGAATGACCCAGTCCATCACCTGACTTGGATCCGATTGAAAATCTTTGGAAAGAACTGAAGATCCGAGTTCACAGAAGAGACCCCTGAACTTTGAAGGTTTGAAGGCAGTTTGTGTGGAAGAATGGACCAAAATCACACCTGAGCAACGTTTTCCACTGGTTTCTCCATACAGGAGCTGTCTGGAGGCTGGAATCACCAACAAAGGGTTTTGCACGAAGTTCTGAATAAATTTCAGTAAGCGTATTTAAAACTTATTCCCTGTCATTTCACTGTATTACTTCATTTATGCACATAAATGTTAGGATTTCTTTGTATGTGTGAATTAGGCCTACTTAACTATAAGTTGGGAGGAATACTGTATAAGACCAGATTTCCAAAAAGCTTTACGGTAAATATTGTATGTATATATATATATATATATATATATATATATATATATATATATATATATATGTATGTATATGTATATTTATAAATAATGTATATAATAAAATTTTTCTCCATCTTGCAAAATTGAAAGAAATACCCCAAATCTTTATCAAAAATCTACCATTTGTTGAAGTACGATTTGTTTTCATGTTTTCTTCTCTAAAGTCAGCAGATCTGCATATTTCAGATGTTTGTTCTCTGTCCAGCAGAAATCCAAACCATGATCAGCCCTCTCCTACTTTGACCACTCCATAAAATTCTGCACTATTTTTTTTTCCGAATAAATTTCTGCCCATTATGTCTAAGACATTATTCATTTCCTTTTAGCAGTATCTGTGTCGTGTTTGCAAAAATGCATTAACCTTTTTTTTTTTCACATACTAAGCAATTTTCTTAGAAAACTGTCTTGGTCATCCAAACCACAAACTGTTACTCAAATTCCTTGATGATGTGACAAACTGTGAAGTTACTGCATGAAATCACTCTGCTTGCTTCTTTTTAACCTCATCCTGCTTTCTTGATGTCAGTTGTTTTAAGTTTTGGCTGGAAGTGGCACATCACCGCTGACTGCTGGGCCATTATGTAAGAAGTAACCGTTCTCATGCAGCTTTAATGTTTTTCATCTCCTGGAGTTTTGATAGTCGTGATTAATCCCACAGGCAGATGAAGCTAATTAAGATTTCTGAGATGACAGATAAAATTATTTTAGAAGCTTAAACCTTTTGGGATTCTTTTGCACAAAACTTCTTTCCTTGTTACAGAATTATGCAAAACAAGTATACCACACTCATTTTGAATCAAATCCAAAGGAGAATACTTCATCTTTCACCTGAAACAATCCAGACATAAAGGTGACAGCTGCAGCCACTCGAAGCCTCTCTGCATCTCGAGCAACAACGTCAACAATACTGGAGTTGGTCACATTGTCCCATATCATAAAGTTGGAGTCTGGCGCCAGTCGGTCAACCACCCCTCCGATCATCACGCTCAACACCGCATACGTTCCTGAAAGAGAGCCACACAGATGTGATGAAAACCTTTTTACTGGCCAACATTAGAGAAACGTTATTTAACCGTTTGAGTTTTCAGAGCTTGTCGCTCCAAAGAAAAATATAATTTTTGACCACAGATAGAAGAAACAGTGCAACCACCCTACAGCTTTAAAGGAAAAGTACACCCACAGAATGATGTGCGTTCATTTTCTACTCTCCCTCATGCTGAGCAAGACTTTGGAGCGCTTTTTCAATATCTCAAATGCAGCCGAAGATCAGACAGGTTCTCGTTTTCCCCCAACTTTTATATAATGGAGTTCACCGGTGAATGAACCAAAAAGGTCCATAAAAGTCCACAAAAGCTTGGCTTCCTTCATACTGCTCATCCAATGTAATCCAAGTGTCCTGAGTGGGTAGCGTCCACAATTTACTGGAAACGACATCATTTAGCATATTTTTATAGCTTAAACAGTAGAACATCTAGCTGCCGTGAAGCGTGCCCCTGCGAGTTCACAACACTACGGAGGCCGCAGCAGACAAGATCGTGCGTTCTCTTTTTCTTTTTTCTTTGTTTTAAATCAATAACCAACCCCTCTTGTGTTTTTCCCGGTTTGTCCGCAGCTCAGTCGCTCTTAGCACAATATAAACAGCGAATTTCTTCTTCTGTGCTTGCATTATTGGCAGAGTAGGCGCTGAACGTCACGGCTTCCGTAGTGTTTGTGAACTCGCAGGGGCACGCTTCACGGCAGCTAGATGTAGTACTGCTTAGGCTATAAAAATACACTAAATGATGTTGTTTCCAGTAAATTATGCACACTACCCACTCAGGACACTTTGACACTTTTTTTAAACTTCTAGCTTATCTTTCCCAGGATGTCTAACCAGACCAGAACATCAAGACACGATCACGACCACATGGAAGTATAAGTTCATAACCCTTGGTGTATTTTTTGCCATTTGTTTTTGTGATGGTCAAATTACTATTTTCTTCTGTCTTCGCCCGCACCGGTCTTTTCTCACTCTCCACTATAATTCATGAAGCATGAACGACTGCCATAGCATTTTTCAGCCCACAGCAAAATGGAGACAAATCTTTCTTAAAAATCATTTCCGCAATTGGTGGGGGGGGTGTGTTGGGGTTTATCAAACTATGATAAACACCTGCAAATTATGTGATGTGAAAAAAAAATTACGATGTTACCTCCTCATCACTTGCAGGATATATCATTTTAAAAAAGAAATTAAGACAACAACAACTAAACTTATAAAACCTATTTAATGTATTAAATTACACAAAAACAATAAAATATCTTAAATTGGAAAAAGAAAGTTATCATATCCAATGAGGCCTCAGGAGACACTAGACATTTTACACAGCTGCCAAGAGAGCAAAAGACATTTGAGACAGTCATATGCGCTCCATCTCTGCTTGGATGTGTACTGCACGAGGAATGCTGTCTGGAGCTGTCTTGTCTCTGCCTGGTGTATAATAAAAGATACGTTGTCAACCGTCTGTTTAGTGTTTCCTTTGCGGTTAATATCTTGGAATTATCCTCTGTGATAAAATGAGTATTTTTATATAAATTCCCACGCGATTGGAACCCGAATAAAGCATTGACAGAGTAATAGACCCAGTCTCTTCAAGATCCACCATCTATTGGCACTGGATCTTACTTTTTACAGAGTTGCCGGTTGAGTCCGGGAGCCAGAGCAGCCACGGGCTACGCTGATGTTGGATTGGGCACGGAACACTCAGTCGAGCGCATAGAGAACGCGCATTACCGCTTGTCTTTGAGGCATTATGAGCAGATTAATAAAACTAGAGCCAGTTTTCAGTTTTTTTTCGCCGTGGGCTCACAGGAGCAACAGAAACTTTTTTTGCAGGGATTTGTTTTTGTTTGGTTAATTTAAATTATCCTTGGCGTGAAATATTTTCTGCTCAAAGTTTAACTCGTGTTCCTCAAAATATCATTCTTTCTGCGCTGAAAATACAGCTTTGTTTGCTTAAAAATTATGCACAAATATAATTCCATACATGCCCCAGAAGGTTTTTTTCTCTGAATTCACTGCTAAAGATGGAAAGACTAAGCATTTTAAATCAGAGTTTTCAGGCATAAATTTAGCAGGACGTGCATTATCTGTCTTGAACAGGCAGATTTCAGTGTGATATGGAAACAGGAAGCTTGAATTGCAGAAAACTTTGACACAAGTAGCTGCATAAGTTAGAGAAGAAGCTTAAAGGGGAAGTTCAGGATTTTTGACATAGGGCCTCATTTTGGAGTGAGCCAGGATGCTACTTATCACTGGAGACAGTTTCAACATGTTTCATTCCGTTATTCTAGTTCCAGGAGGTCGCCGATGCTAATGCTAGTGTGAATCAATAGGAATCTGCTAGCCTGTCATTAAAAACAATCTTAACCACTCCAAAACATCCAAGGCAAATCATTTATAACTGAAGACTATCTGTGAAATGGAAATCGTGTTAATAGAAAATTGTTACAAATAAAACTTAGCTTGCATTTTGTTGCTGCTGAGACACTTTACAGAGTTTTACTTCCTGTATTTGGCAGTGGAGTGATATCATCTGCTGCTACGTGCACGAAGGAAGCTGATTACACAAATATATACAGCCACGTCTGAAAGGCACGAGGATATGTCAGACTTTGAAGACAATTTCAAACTTTTTTCATGAAACTGTCTCCATATCTCTATGAACCGGAATACACTGACAAAGGTAGTCGCTGCGTTCCATTTGACCAATTCCCAGCGGGAACCGCCCCCCCGACCCCCGGCGGACCCCCCCACAAAATCGTTCCACCCCCCAACAAGGAAGCGCACCCCCCCCCCCCCCAACAAACCCCCCCCCCCAACGAACCAGGGGGGACCCCCCCACCCACCCCACCACCAAAATACTACCACCTGAAAGCAAAGTATATCATTCCGCAGCTGGCAAGAATGTAATGCAAAATTAGTCATACAAGGCTAGTTTTACTTGTTTAACACACAAGTTTACTAGTTTAACTCAGCATTTACACAGATAGGCTTGCAGATTTGCCTCAGATGTTCTGTGGAGTGGATAAGACTGGTTTCAACGACAGGCTAGCAGATTCCTATTGACTCACACTAGCATTAGCATCAGCAACCTCCTGGAACTAGAATAATAGGATGAAATATATTAAAACTGTCTTCAGTGATAAGTAGTACCCTGGCTTACTTGTAAATAAGGCCCTATGTCAAAAATCCTGAACTTCCCTTTTAAATGTAAAAACTTTTTAGCTATCATATTTAAACATTCATGTTGGGGTTGTTGAGGACTTTACTGAAGGTGTGCCAGACAATAAAAATCAGAAGATACTTAAAATATTCAGAGAAAAAAAAATCTGAATTTTCAAGAAAACAGAAAATGAAGAATCTGTCAAGTTCAAATAACATTAGTGATACTGTCCCTTTCAAAACAGCTGCAGATACAACAAAATAATTAATTTCATACCAATTGAGATATGCCTGGATGTGCCGAAGATAAAATAGACGAGGACAGGGTAGAAGGAGGAGTAGAGACCAAAAACTGGAGGAACAGCTGCCAGCAAAGCATATGCCATACCTGCAGAGAAACAAAAACATTAATGTGATTTTCTGTGATAACAGGAGAGAACTCGAAACAAAGAAGATGTTTGCTTGAGATGACTTGAAAAATGTCCACCTATGATCACTGGGATTAAACAAACCAGAATAGCTTTTATCTTTCAGTTGAGCTACCCATTCTCCCTCTTTAAAGCTTCATCTCACCCTGTGGCAGCTGCATGATCCCCACGCTGATTCCTGAGACCAGATCACCCAGCGCGTTTTCTCTGAAGGAGTAGCGAGGCAGCCAGGAAATAATAGGAACACTTTGCAGCAGGCATCTCTTTAGTTTGGGACCGGAGCACCTGAGGGTTGTGTTTGTGGAGCACACAGAGGACAGAAAAAAATGGGGGCAACACTTTAGGGATTGACCGATACAGATTTTTTTAGGGCTGATACTGATACCAACATTGTGTTTTCTCATCAGCTTCAGCAGAGGGCCGATACAGTCTGTCGATATTTGGGGCAAATCCTGCATTTGATTCACAAATTAATATAATGAAGGATACAAAGAAAAGTAATTTTAAAGCTCTGTTAATTTGAAAAAGAACAAGGCACTTCAACTAACGTGTGCAAATATACATATGTATGTATATACAGATATAAATAACTAAAAAAAATTATATCGGCTGATGCCAATACCAACAACAACGACAAAAAAAAGCAAAAATCAGCCTAAAAAATCGTCCAGCCGATGTATCTGTCTATCCTTACAAGGATTAGAAAATGACATCATCAGTCAGGCGCTCAGGTTAATGTTTTTGTTTTTGTTTTTTTCTTGCTCACTTGTCCAGCTACTGAAAAAAAATTGTGTTAATGTTTGTCTTGTTTTTAAGTAGTTTGGCACACAGTTGCAGGAGTGACAAGTGACAAACATATTTGCCTCAAACGTTAACATGTTTCTGACCATCATGGGGCCACTTGCCCTCAGCTGTTGACACAGTCTGCAACACTTTTCCATGTTTGTCATGACACTGTTTCAGTAGCCTAACTTATTTGTGAAGTGATGACACACATGTTAAACCTACGTTTCATTGAAAATGAGCCTCAAAGCCATTGGTAGGGTGTTACCATGGGAACATGCATACACTGATGTGACAAAGATAACATTTAAACATCCAATTTGCTTCCTTTGCTCAATGTTGGATAAAGTGTTAGCTTATAAATGTGAGTTTACCAGCTTATTTTTGAAGGTGGGGTTGTATTTAATGGTTCAAATAGAAATTACATTTTAAGATTCACTTTTTAAATATTGTTAGTCCTGGTTAATATACTTTCTATGATTATTAAATTACTGGGGTGTGCATTTAGGTAGCTATCATGTGGTCCCAGTCATAGTAATGTTGTTGGACTGTAGCTGAAAGTTTATACTGATGTGAGACATGATTTAAGAATCAGAGGTTCTGTATTGAAGTAAAGTCTGTCTAATGCATTACATGTACTTTTTTTTTGTAACATTATGATATTCACAAGCTGTAGTTTCTGGGGATTTTGTGTTTTTCCATTTGAACAGAAAAATATTAGAGACAGGAAATGCTTTTATAGAAAAGTGGACCATCAGTTGAAACACTTTACCTCATTGATTTTTTTCATTTTCTCACAAAGAGAGGTTTTTGAGTCCGTCTTTTGTGCCATCTCATCCATCTCTCCTTCATCCAGGATCTCCCTGTGGACGCTGTAGGTCATTCGTCTCCTCTCAGCCATGGCTGAAAAAAGCTGCCAGCGAAGTGTCTCAGTCATTATTTAAAAAGTTTCATGAACCATAAATGTGTCTATTTTGAAAAAAAAATAAATCTTGGAAAAATACAATAAAAAGTTATTATATTTTCTGTTTGATGTTGTTACAAAACACAAGTTTTAATTATTTTCTGCTACGGAAGAAACAGGAGAAAGAGTTAGGCACTCTTCAGACCTCTGACAGTACTCACCCTGTTATGTTTCAGGTAAAATATTAGCTTCCAAACTTTTATAAAAACGCAATATAAATCCAAGATACTGCTGAAGCCCAGAGAAAAATCATGGAAGTCTGTGGTATAATCCTGTTGTCTTCAATCCTGATGGGTTTTGTTTTGCCGGCTGCTTTCTCAGTTCCCAGGATGCAGCTCCAGCTCCAAATCTCTCTGAGTCCTTAGATGATCAAAAAGTTTCTTCAGTCACAAAACTGCACATTTTGTAGTATAAATCTAGGAGTTGAAGTGGTACCGAAGAGTCAAACAGAGTTTTCCATCAGATCCACATAGCAGTTGGGTCCCAGTAACAGTAACAGGTCCTGCTGGTTTTTGCTTTGTTTTTCCTGAAGCCAGCAGATAAATGTGAGGATTTGTTTTGATGCACACAACAAAGAAGTTTCTGAGAGCCAGATAAGGAAAAATAGTGGAAATAATTTCCTTCCCTTTCCTTTCTCTTCTCCTCTGAGGAGGTGAAGGTGAGCCAGTCACTGTCTGTGTTGTAGCTTCAGTCCTTCAGGAGAAACTTCAGATATGATTGTTAACGTTGCAGAGGAGGAAGAGGGCAAAGTTCTTTGTATGAGGAATACAAGTGAAAACAGAGGTGGCCTGATGAGATGAGCGTGCCTCCTACTGGTATCATTTACAGAGTGAGTCAGTTCAGTTACTTTTTGGTTGATTTATTTGTTTTTATTTAAATTTTGTGTAAATCACCTTTTTCATCACAGAAAAAATAAGTTCAAATGTAAACTAATTTGAATGTGAGTTTAAATAGATGTTCTGGAAATAGCACAGCAAAGACGTATGCTCTTTTTTCTCCAGGTAGATCCTTAGATGTGTCTTATCTTTATGTTTCATGTCTTGTTTTATATCTATATGTGATTAGATAAGTCAATCATATCAGCTAAGTCAATGGTGTCCTTGTTAATTTATGACTATGCCACAGGAACATGAATAAACAGTGGAATAAATTTTACTGGTTAACAAAGCAGGCTGGGCGATATGGACCAAATATCATATCACAATATATTTATTTTAGATGATGATATACGATATATATAGATTTATATATATATATATCTATATATATATAGATAGATAGATATGTATATATATATATATATATATATATGTAGATAGATAGATATGTATATATATATATATATATATATATATATAGATAGATATTATATATATATATATATATATATATATATATATATATATATAAATCCAAATCCTGCTAGGGCTGCAGTTTGAACAGCTCTCCATAGTTTTTTTCAAATATAGTTGTCTTTTTTATTGACATTACTTTCAAATTTTTTTTCTGAGTATTTTTTATCTGGTTTGAGTGTCAATTCAGGATTTTCTTCATATTTTTGCTTTTTCACTACTTATATTTATCCATCGAAAAATTTTACACAGTCACTGTAAAACTCTAAAATAAAGATTACCAGCGAAAAACACATCAAATCCCAGTAGTAAAAAGAAGGGATGCGGGCAGGGAAGGCAGAGAAACGGTGGAGATTTAAACCGTTTCTTCCAACTGTTGGGGCAACAGAGATCGCTATAAATGGACGAGCTTGAAGTGCAACAATCTCAGAAATATAGAGTGCAGTATTATGTGCTTCACGAGACATGCTCACAAACACATCCTGACTGTAATCGTCTGTACCGCTTCAAGCGTTCGTGCGACCAAATAAACAGCTCAGTGGAAGCTGAAGGAGGCAATTGCAGTGCTGGTCAATCAGCTTGTGCCATCCAGGACACGCACTTCAGGAAGATCTCCAGACATTAACTGTTAGCTGTGAGTTTCTGTCCTATTATCCCAAAGTTTCTTTTTTTCTGATCTTTTATATAATACCGTACAGCACCAACAGCCTGTATGTCATCAGCTCCATTTGCTCCGTCGTGCTAAACTACAAACACAGCATCCAAACTCTTTCATAGCATCTCTGAACTTCAACAACGCCCCTCTCTCTACGTTACCAACTTCCAGCAGTTTTCAGCTCTCCACCAAAAATAAATGTTGGACTGATTTTATCAAATACTAAAATCATACAGCTCCTCTCCCTCCCCTTAGAGATCAGATTAATCTTTCTTCTCACCTCCACCTACAACCCATCTTCAGCACAACCACAAAACAAAAACTGCCACAATCAAGGCTTTGGCCACACATCCCTAACCCATGAGATACATCAATACCATACTAGTTGACAATTACATAAACTTCTTTGACACATCATTCCAACAAAACAGTGAGGTGCTTCCTCAATAACAAACCCTGATCACCAGTGACCTAAAAACTCTAACATCAAAGAACCGGATGGAGACAGGAGTTACTAAACCACACAAAAACAACTAAAACCAACTAAAAGTGCAAGGAGACACAGGAAAAGTTGGAAGCACTCCAGCAGAACCGTGAGGATGTGTGGCGGGAATGAAAAGACACTGGCTTCAAGTGGAGGATCAGACTGAAGGTCGGACAGAGCTAACAACTACATTTCTTCAATGTTCAGTCCCCCCCCTCAACAACCCAGCACACCACACACCCTCCATAGCCCACAGCTTTCCTGTCCCACCTCCACTCTTCACCCTCCCTCAGTCTGACCTAACACAGCCTCATCTCCCTCCACATCAGAACATCCTAGACCTCTTTTGCCTCCACCTCCAGCCTACTGTCTCCTGTGACCAGGTCAAAAACAACTAGAAACTGAACCGGACAGTTCGGTTCGCATATCGTAATGGGCTTGGGGTTGAAGACGCCATCATCTTCCTGCTCAGGAGCCCACTCTCATCTGGACCAGTCATGCAGCACTTTAGGGTCATGTTCTTTGATTTTTCAAGTGCGTTTAATACTATTCAGCCTGCTTTGCTATGTCAGAAGCTCCATAACTTCCAGGTGGATCCCTCCACAACCACCTGGATTTACGACTACCTAACAAACAGACCACAGTTTTGAGACTGAAAGGTTGTGTGTCTGAGATGGTGGTCAGCAGCACTGGAGCACCACAAGGAACTTACTCTCACCATTCCTCTTCACACTGTACCCTCAGACTTCCAGTACAACTCTAGTCCTGTCATCTGCAGAAATACTCTATGACTCTGCAGTTGTGGGGTGTATCAGTGATGGACAAGAGCCGAGTACAGGGAACTGGTCAGTCAGTTTGTGAAATGGTGCGGTAACAATCAGCTCATCTTAAATACCAGCAAGACTAAAGAGATGATTGTTGACTTCAGGAGGAGCAAGAATAAGCAGCATAGTCCTGTCTACATGCTGGGAGAGGAGGTGGAGGTGGTGGAGAACTACAAATACCTTGATTCAGCTACAACAGACTCACTATCAACCTACTACATCTACAAGAAAGGTCAGAGCAGACTCTACTTCTTACGGAAGCTAGATCATTCAATGTCTGCACCAAGATGTTGCAGATCTTTTACAGTCTGTTGTTAAAGTGCAATTAGCTTTGCAGCCATCTGCTGGGCAACAGCATCAGACCAGAGACTTGAAGAAACTGAACAAGCTATCAAAGCTGTCTGTACTGGGAAACTCTGGAGCCGCTGAGAGATCGTTAAGAAAAGAATGCTCACAAGCTATGAAGATTTATCCAGGAAGGATATTTATTTATCCTTCCTGAAAATAAAGTATTTTTCATTTCATTTCATTCATTTCATTTAATTTCATTTCATATACCGGTATTTTTACCCTTATTTGTCTGAAAGCTTCATTTCATATCAAACACCTGTCTTTTAGTATTGAAACATGTTTAGTGTAAAGGTATCGCTCCACTGCAGTGATGGAACTGACAAAACACTGGTTAGAAATGTTTGTTAAATCGAAGTAATGAAAGATAGCTGGCTGTTTTTTTATGATTTTTTTGTAAAAGTCTCAGGAGGATTTCTTCAAGACAGTTTAGATAATAGGGGGGGAAAAATATTGATGCACTAAAATATTGCGATATTTTCATATGCGATACCATATCTACAGTATATTTAAAAATGCAGTATGGATCTATTTTACTAATGAATTCTAAGAGTATCATCATTTTGTTACAAAATCTAATAAGATATCATGAAATCTTGCAAGATTTCATCGTTCTATTACAAAATCTTGCTGTATTTTGTGAAATCTCATAAGATCTCATAACAAAACGATATCTCGAAAAATTTCATTAGTAAAATAGATCAATACAGCGTCTTGAAATATAGATCTGGTATCAGCATATGAAAATATCGCGATATTTCAGTGCATTGACATTTTTTCCCAGCCTTATTAAATAATCAGGTGACCCCCTTGTAGTCAGTCGAGGTGCAGCCGGGTCATTACGAAAAAAATAACACAAAAAATATTTGCACAACTAATACCGAAGTATAACGATATGTGTAAATATCATATCTTTCTCATATAAATATCATATCGTGATACATATCAGTATATCGCACAGCCCTAAAAGCAGGAATAAAATATGTGTTTTTAGTGAGGAAAACGTTTTCAGATTTAGCTTTTCTTTCATTACTTATTGATGCTTTCATCCAGCTACTTTCTCTCAGTGAATCTGAGAACTTAAAATGTGCCGCTCCTCCTCACTTTTCTTTTCTTTGTTTTCTCCTTTTCCTTCTTTTACTTCCCCCCCACGGAGCCTCCCCTCATATCGACTTGTATTTCTTTCTCCCTCCAACTCGATACATCCACCCCCCCCCGTATATTATATGTTTGAATTCTAAAAATTTACATAATTTTTATAAATAAACTACTACTACTGCTACTACTACTACTACTGCTGCTAACAATAATAAAGACAGATGTTCATTTGGCCCAAGGGCACCTGCCTCTTGACATACAATCATGGAAAATATTAAGAGACCACCCTTGTTTTCTCATATTTTTGGTCATTTTAATGCCTGGTACTACTAAGATTGTTTGTCTGGACAAATATGATGATAAGAACAAAAATAGTTCATAAGAGTTTAATTTAAGAACTGATATCTAGCCATTTTCCATGCTTTTCTTGATAAGTGATTTTGTCTATTAAGTTCTTACATAAATTGGCACTGTACTTCCAGTAACAGCTTTTAGGCATTCTATATTTTCCTTTCTGTCTTTTTTAGTCACATGATTCACACCACAGTTGGTACTCAATTGCATAACCATTATTTTTGATGACAAGGGTGGTCTCTTAATTTTTTCCATGGCTGTGTGTCAAGATTTTAACACTACAAGGTCTGAGAGCATTTTTGGGGGCATATGCCCGCCTGGCACTCTGTGTGTATAATTGCTCATAAAATAGTCATCTTGTAATGTACAGTCAAGTCATATGCATCTTTTTTTTCAGGACTACTTGGACTTTCATAATATTCAAGCTGTATTTGTTTCAAATGAATGGAATCAAAGTTGTAAAATCATAAAAACAAAGAAAAAATAAAATGGAAAATAAATTTCACAAACATTCATTGAAAACACATTGTAAACTGCTTTAATTGCTTTGATCTTTTATTTCCTATTTCTTTAAGTCTGCATTTCATGATGTGTTTGTTTAGTTGTTTCCAACACCATGGTTTATAGTTCAGGTCCTGTTTTCCTCATTACAAATCTGACATCCAGATTTCTGTCTCATGTTGGTGAGTTATTGAATATCCCTTCTGGGATAAATAAAGTATTTTTCATTTCATTTCATTCATCTTCATCTCAGTTGTTTTTGACAGCCGCGACCATGGGAACCTAAAGCAACAAGGCTGACCCAGTGACATGGATTTGTGTTCAGACTTAATGAGTAAAAGGCATAATCCAGTCAGAGTTAATGATCCTCATCCTGAGGTGTTTGACATGAAAGATGACAAACCTCATCCTGCTCAGCTTTATACATGAAGGCACTATACAAAGGCATGAGTGAAGTCATCATACAGTCGTATGGGACGGTTATAAAGCTTATTATTACAGCATATAATACTTACATTACATCATAACAAAGTAAGGACCTCCCACTTCCACAAGCAGATTTGCTTCAGAATACTTCAGTGTCCCTTGACTACATAACTTGTGTGTTATGACCAGTTGTTCAGTAATCAATGCTATTTATAGTTATCTACACACTGCATGTAATTCTGAGCTGAATCAGTTTATCTCACTGAAGCACGCACCAATGCAGCATGGGAGACAGACATGACTGCTGAATGAATTATTTGCCCTCTGGATCAAGCTGTTAATCATTTACACATAAAGCCCAGAGTAAAGTCAAAAGTTATACTCTTGGACAGTTTTTGTAAAGTTATAACCTCTTTGACTTTCTTCTCAGAGTTTGAGCATTGTAATCTTTGAGTCCTGGCATGGACACTGCTGCATGGCAATGTCTCCATCATCAGTGCTGGAAGAACAATGGGAAACATGGTCCTTTTAACATAAATACATAAACTGAAAGGGTTTTAGAGTAACTCATTCGGCCAAAAGAGTTACTCGCAGTTCAGATTTGATAGATGCATGAACCTAGAGATGGCTTTGCTTCTGAGGTTTAACTCAAAGACAAACTGGCATTCTATTGGTCGATACAGAGCTGGCAAAGTGTTGAGCATTTAGCATTATGAGGCTCAGATTCACTTGAATGCATCAATGTTCAATCAGAATCGTCTTTCCGCTGGACAGTGATTCAAAACCTGCAATTTTGACCCTAAAGTTTCTTTAATACAATCCAAACAGCAGGAGCCAGATAAAGGCTGGTTTATCAGACCAATAAGAGAAAAGCTAAGTAATTACTGATTCATTTATTCAGACACTAAAATAAAAATATTTAGCATAATTGCTGTTTTCAGTTTACTTAACATTTATTCATTCTAGGTGTCTTGATATCTAAATCTTTTCACTCCCATGACATAGGGCATCCATATGCCAGTGCTTTTAGGAAAGGTGAAAGAAAAAATAGTCACAACTAAAGCTTAAAGCTTTATTACCATGTTGAACACATTCTTTAATATCAACATTATTGCAATGTGCTGTTAACTAGGCTACATAAAACCATAATTACATCATCACTATTTAAGGAAAATATACAACAAAGAGCAACACACACAACTTAGTTATTACACAATCAGTTAATGAGGTACTGTCATGGCGCATACTACAAGTAGCAACACACCCAAAGGAGATCTGTTTGAGTGGAGTGTGCAACAATTAACTTTTAAAAATATAAACTTAATAAATTAAGAAATTAATGTAATATTAACTTAATGTTACTTTTAAAGTGCACAACTGTTATGTTGTGTACATCTCTGTTGTGTGGTTGTGTCTGACTGTGTGGTACACCTGTGTCACCTTCACTGCGGTAACCAGAAGGGAGAAGTGGTTTTATAAATTGTTACATAAATGGAACAGAATTTATCTCTCAGGACTTGAAATAAGTCAGGTCATCCAAGCAGTTCAACCACACTGACAAAAGATTTATGTAATAGAATACAGATAGCTTTACTGTATACAGTACACAGTTGTATGAAAAAGTGTTTGACCCCTTCCTGATTTCTTACTTTTTTGCATGTTAGCCACACTTAAATGTTTCAGATCATCAAACAGAGACAAATTTGAGAGAAAGTTATCAGAATTAAACAGAAAATGCAGTTTTTGAATGAAGATTGTGATTAGTAAGAGAGCGCTCCACAGAAAAAATATCGGCCTCCTTTCCCCCCCCCCCCCTTTTTTTTCCTCCCCCTGGGGTTCACCCCCAAGGGGAGTATCACAATTATTATTAAAACCCCCCCCCCCCCCCCCAGAAAACGGGGTCTTTTTTTTTTCCTGCGGTTTTTTAAGTCGGGATGTCCATCCGCCCCCCCTATTCCCCCCCCCCAAAGGGTTCGGGACCCGGATCACCCCCCCCCAACCCCCCCATCCGCCTGCCCCCTACCCAACCCCGGGAAAGGTCAAACCTCCATGGCCCTGTGTGAAAAAGTGATTGCCCCCCTGTCAAAGTATAAATTACCATCTTTGGAAAGCTGAGTTGAATTTCTGTAGCCAAACCAAAGCTGGATTACTGCCACACCTGTTCTCAATCAAGAAATCACTTAGATAGGACCTGCCTGACGAAGTTAAGTGGACCAAAAAGATCCTCAAAAGCTAGACATCATGCTGCGATCCAAAGAAATTCAGAAAAAAATGAGAAACAAAGTAATTGAGATCTATCAGTCTGGAAAAGGTTCTAAAGCCATTTCTAAAGCTTTGGGACTCAAGAGAACCACAGTGAGAGCCATTATCCACAAATGGTGAAACCATGGAACAGTGGTGAACCTTCCCAGAAGTGGCCAACCGACCAAAATTACCCCAAGAGCACAGCGACGACTCATCCAAGAGGTCACAAAAGACCCCAGAACAACATCCAAAGAACTGCAGGCCTCACTTGCCTCAATTACGGTCAGTGTTAATGACTCCACCATCAGAAAGAGACTAGGGGGCAAAAATGGCCTGCATGGCAGAGTTCCAAGACTAAAACCACTGCTGAGCAAAAAGAACATAAAGGCTCGTCTCAGTTTAGCCAGAAAGCATCTTGATGATCCCCAAGACTTTTGGGAAAATACTCTGTGGACTGAAGAGACAACAGCTGAACTTTTTGGAAGGTGTAGGTCCCATTACATCTGGTGTAAAAGTAACATGGCATTTCAGAAAAGGAACATCATAGCAACAGTAAAATATGGTGGTTCTAGTGTGATGGTCTGGGGCTGTTTTGCTGCTTCAGGACCTGGAAGACTTGCTGTGGTAAATGAAACCATGAATTCTGCTGTCTACCAAAAAATCCTGAAGGAGGATGTCCGGCCATCTGTTGGTGACCTCAAGCTGAAGCGCACTTGGGTTCTGCAGCAGAACAATGATCCAGAACACACCAGCAAGTCCACCTCTGAATGGCTTAAGAAAAACAAAATGAAGACTTTGGAGTGGCCGAGTCAAAGTCCCCACCTGAATCCCATTGAGATGCTGTGGCATGACCTTAAAAAGGCGGTTCATGCTGGAAAAGCCTCCAATGTGGCTGAATTACAACAATTCTGCAAAGATGAGTGGAACAAAATTATCAGCGCTGTAGAAGACTCATTGCCAGTTATCGCAAACGCTTGATTGCAGTTGTTGCTGCTAAGGGTGGCCCAACCAGTTATTAAGTTTAGGGGGCAATCACTTTTCACATAGGGCCATGTGGGTTTGGATTTTTATCCCCCTTACAAATAAAAATCTTCATCTAAAAACTCCATTTTGTGTTTACTTGTGTTATCTTTATCTCACATTTAAATCTGTTTGATGATCTGAAACATTTAAGTGTGACAAACATGCAAAAAAGTAATAAATCAGGACACTTTTTCACATAACTGTATATGTAAAACAAGGGAAATTCCTGGGAAATGGATCTGTATGGTGATTGAGATCAACACCAAAATTTAAATCAGTTCTTTTTGTACCATATCAACATTCCATTAAAATTTCATCCAAAGTGCAAGGGGATGTGTGTATGGTTGCCTGTGGGAGTGTATAGGAGTGAGTGGGTGGGTGAGGGGGCATGGGAGATGTGTGTCCGAGTGTGGGTGGAGGGGTGCATGGGTGGGGTTTGTGTGTATCGGGGTGGAGGGGTTTGGGTGTGGAGCGGGTGTGGATCTGTGAGGGGAGGGGATGCGGGGAAGGTGGATGAATGGCTGGGTGTGTGGGAAGGTGGACGGGCAGGGGTTCTGGTTGGGCAATGGGCTATATGCACGGCTCCACTACTTCCTGAACTTCAGACAGCACCTTTACTTCCTGTCTGTTGTGACTGGACAAACTGATTACTCCAGGTGTGTTTGGCCAGTTACTGAAGTCAGACACACCTGAGTTAATCAGTGTGTCCAGTTACAACAGACAGGAAGTAAAGGTGCTGTCTGAAGTTCAGGGAAGTAATGGAGCCGTGTGCATATAGCCCATTGTGTATGTCAGGGCCACGGTGGGGGTGTGGGCTTGGGTGAGGAGACGGGAGCGTGGGGAGCGTGGGGACCAGTGGGGCGAATGAGCGGGGATTAGGTGGCTGTGTGGGAGGGGTGGGAGGAGAATGTGGAGGGCGTGGGGAGGTGTTGACAGTGGTAAAGCTGTGTGGGGGTTTGGGTGGTGTGGGGATTCATAAAACAAAAAAAACCAAACAAAAACAAAAAGGCGGCTCTGCGTGCCTCTTGGAGGGTGCGTGGGGCTCTGGCTGGAGCGGCTTTCTGCCGCCCTCTTGGGGGATGCATGTCCGTCCCTTTGGGGGAGGTGGCTGGGGTCCAGGCCTCTGGGTGGCTGCTGGGGGCCCAGGTCTCGGGCTTTGCGGGCTTCCTCCTCCTTGCAGAGACGAGGCTGCATCTGCATGACTCTATCACCATAGAGACCCTTTATTATGCATGTTGACACTGTGACGCTGCTTCCCGTTGCACTGACTACGTTTTACCTCTTCTCTGCGTAGTTCTGTGTGTGTTTGTATGATCTGAGGATACTTAAGCCACCTGAAGGTCCTCCTGTAGGTGATTGCTTGTTTTGTTTTCCAACAGAGATCTTGGAATGTTGTTTAGGGGTTTCTCTACAGATGATACAGATGCAGACCAGTGAACTGTGTAAGTGGATCCATGTTTTCGCTCTCTCTCTCTCTCTCTCTCTCTCTCTCTTCCTCACTGCTTTCTCTCTGTTCCACTTACTATCGTTGCTCTGTTAACTTTCATTTTTCACTTGTCAAGCCCAGCAGTATGATATGGAATGCTGTTATAAATAAATGTTTAATTAAAGAAATAAAATGAATAAACAGGATATCAAGGGGAGCCTTATGTTAATAAAGCTCCCCTTGGTCAAACAAAACTGTTCAACACAATAAAGCAATCAGATCACCACTTTGCTTGCTATAATGTTGGACAGGACAAGTAGAAAAAAAAAATCATCCAAATCTGTTCAGTACTTTTTGAGTTATTTTAGTAATAGATGGACAAACAGACATACAGACCGATGGCCGTTATTATGGCAGAGGTTAAAATGTCCAAGAAAATGGCAGTATAAACTAATGAAGGGATGCATGAATGAATAAATAATGAATGAGTATTTGAATGAATTATGTTTTCGTAACAAGAGTACACAGTTTTAACAGCTTTCTCTTCATCATTCATAGTAAAAAATCAATAGACTGTTAGACTACTGTATACTATACTTCTCCACTTGTGTAATGCATCATCCAACTGCGCAACCATGGAGACCCCTCAAGCCTTCATAATTCTCCATCATGATGCCAGATATGCAGTGCAATTTCCCTCCTGATCAGTAGGGGTCGCTACGCAAGACTGGCCTAATCCCATAATGCCAATGGTCGGTAACCTTGGTGGTTATTTTGCTTCCAGTTACAGTGAGCAATGGCGTCCGAGAGAGAAACACTGTTGTTGCTGCAGCTGAACAACATTGAAACGGAGATACTTTTGATGCAAAACTGGAGACAATGGAGAGATTTTAGTATTTCCTCTCTTCTTCGGCCAAACGTTCTTCAGTTGGACTCATCTCTGCATCTTTGTAGGCTAGCCAGTGTATTTACATTGTGATAGACCAATCACAGCCCTTGCCGTCTCTGTTGTCCCTTGACAGAGTGATGGACACTTAAAAAATATTTAGTGCTGCCAGAGACGATGGAGAGGTTCTCTGACAGACTTTCTGTAACCTACGTAGAGCACTTTACGGACGACTATAAATTAGCCTTTGAAGGTTAAACCTTGACTTCCCCCTCATGATGGTTCCACAATATCTTGAAAATAATTCATGATGTAAGAGCCAATGATGACAAAATGTACAAGTATTTAGTATCTAATATAATATTTATTGTCCGGAGATATGTCAGAAGTACAGGCATATGCAGTGGGGCATAGTTCTCTTAGAAAAAAAAGAAGAAAAAAAAACTGGCATACTGTAGATGAGATGGGTAACATTTATACAGTGAGATCATTGTCCTGTAAAAACATTCAGCTGCAGGAGTCATACTGTGTGCTCAACATTCACCCACATCGAAGTTGATTTCCTGAGAAGAGATAAAAAAAAATAGAAGACATGAAAATACAGTATTGTGAAAAGCTTTATCACATATAATATTAAAATATACGGTGTCTAAAATCTCTTTGGTGCATAAAACAACATGATGTAGAGAGTACATATGAAGAGAAGTGAATGGATAAACACCTAAATTATTTCTTCCTGATCTAAATCTAGCACCGATTAAGAGAGAAAAAATTAAAAACACTTACAGTATAAGTCAGCACAGCTTATATCCATACCAGTAACAAGGACAATGACAAACCAATGTTGTTTGAGAGGCCAGCAGAGCTAAATTAAACAGCTATGACTCATTAGATCTACAGTATTGAATCAGTACTGCCACAGCTGGGCATCAGTGAGTAAAAGAGGATTTCTTATTAATTAATGTTTAGTATTTTCAGCACTAATAAAACATACTTTATATTTATCTATTAATAGGAGACACTGGTAATATTTTTTCTTGCATAGTAAAGAATATGATTAAATTAATCTTATTTAAATGATCTATCATTTTTGTGTAGCGATAGACATCTGATCTTGAAAGCCACATTTACACTATGTATAATTGCACAATACAACTCAATTCTATGAGGTTTCTTCAGGTTCACTTGTTCTTTTTTTTTTTTTTACACATCTATAAACAGTATTTATTTCTTATTTCTTCTCTATTTTCTTAGATTTATTGTTCACAATTTTTGTACATAGTTGTATTTGTATAAATATATACAGGTATATGTGTATATATACAATTATTAATAACATATGTACACATTATCTTCTTTAAACCTCTTTGACCTGAGTAATTGGTTTGTGTGGTTTTGTTTCTTGCACTTATTTCTTCCTCTTTCATATTACAATGCTGCTGCAACTTCACAATTTCCCAGTCTGGGATCAATAAAGTTCATCTGATTCTGATTCTGATTCTGAATTTTCTTTGTTTATCTGATATTCAATTTCCTGTTTTCATACTTCAATATTTGTCTTGACAAAATGGGGAAATAACAGAATGAAGTAACTGCTACTTTCTAATGTTTCTAATGTTCAGTATAAGACCCCCATGGAGACACAAGCCAGAGACAGACAGAAGCTTTTTTTTCAAAGGGATAATTTAAATGACGAGTTTTCAAAGAAAAGCCAGGTTCAACGTTTAAAACCTAATTTCAACATTCAGTCACAAAAAGTGAAGGCAAGGTAGGAAATCAGGGTATAAAAATTAACCTGGCTCTGGGAATAATTAGTAGTGTGTACACTGATGGAGTGTGCTGCAGTCAGAAAAAAAGGATGGGAAGAAAAACCAAACAAAAACTCAAAAGAATACACTCTTGAAAAATAAAACATTAGGATAAATATCCTAATTGGCCAACAGAAAATAATCCAGAAATCATGACACTTGTGTGTTTCTGCTCAACAAGAGCTTCATATGTGTATCAAATAGACATCTCTGAGAATAATTATTGAAAAATTGAACTCTTTTTTTTCTAACTACAAACCTTCCATAAAAGGATATACATTTAAAGAATCTGCCATCTCAGTGTTACAACATAATTTACACTTTAACATAAGATAGGGAGCAAAGACAAACTGTTGAACTTGTGAGTGAGACAATTTTTTTTTTGTGTGCGTGTGTGAGAGACTATTTTTACCTGCAGAGACACGGGCAGCGTGCTGAGGCAGTGCTGGACAGCATGATGGGCCGATGGAAAGAGACGGGAGCTGGGCAGGATGTCTGGTATACACCCCTGAAGCTGGAGCTGTGATAAAACTCTCTCTGTTGATGCACAGCAAGCATTAATATAACAACCAACTTTTTAAATCTTTCGAGTGTTTAGTGATGCAACTGAGATGATGAATAAATCTGCACTGATCCAGATCATTAGTGATGTGAGGATTTTCAGTTAAAACCCTCAATGGGAAATGAACTGTTTTAGCTGAGTACAGAAAGAAGTGGGAGGGTTGGTGGGAGACTAACCTGTGGAAATACTTGCAACAAAGCACCAAAAATATAGCATGCATATTCATGGTGTGTGTTTGAATGACTGAATAAGTGTGTAAGACAGAAACAGAAGACTCATCAGTACACTGCTGGAGGCGAGTGAGCATGAAACATGATGCTGACCTGTGCATGCTGCCAGAAACACACCGACACCCTGCACGTCCAAGTCTTCAACAACCTGGTGAATGCACAAACACATAAAGCAAATAAACTCTCTGTACATCATGAACATCTTTTGTCTTATTATAGCATATGTTCATTCAGGGAGGCAGATGAATACATTTCCTCCTGTAATCTTTTTTTTTAAATCAGTGAGGTCAAAGAGTACGAGATAAGATACATATCAGTGAGAATGTAACTGTAACTTAATAGCTGCAGCTGTAACTTCACGAGGATGTTTATCATATTTCTATTATCTCACATGCAATGACACTTTGGGCCTGATTTACAAAGACTCCAAATTGCGAGTCTAATGTCTTTGCCTCGCA
The DNA here is from genome assembly GCA_023101725.1 of Atherinomorus stipes. Taxonomy (NCBI): domain Eukaryota; kingdom Metazoa; phylum Chordata; class Actinopteri; order Atheriniformes; family Atherinidae; genus Atherinomorus; species Atherinomorus stipes. The sequence goes on along the minus strand of JALJCO010011378.1, from coordinate 779,370 downwards.
AAAAAAATAGCGTGCGCTGTCATTTTAGCGTTTGCGGGTGATCTACAAAGATTACACGCGCAATCTGTAACAGGCGCAAACAGCAGGATTTAAATGAGGATTTAGCGTGCGCTCTTCCTGCGCCACGGAAAGTTCAGAAGAGCATGTGGTAAACGCAAAATGAAATTCATCTTGATAGAGAGATGTTAGTTTCAGAGATATAATGAGGCAAATAAAAAACAGAATATAAGATAAATATGAAGTTAATTTGCAAAAATAGACAAACGCCATGTAGAAAAAATGGAGTTAACTGCTTTTGGCACATAAACTCTTCATTTACTTTTTTTAATATTTTCAGCAAATCAAGCTCACATGAAGTAGAGGGTTTTAATGATGTAAATGGAGATATGACGTTTGTACCGGACAGCAACAAAAGCAGTTAACTCCGTTTTTCCACAGTGGCATTTGCCTGTTTTTGCAAATGTACTCTTCATATAATAACTATAAATAAAAACGATGCAGCAGGTTTCGCTGTGGGTCGTAAGAAGAGGCCAGTTTAAGGACGTGGATAAGGACACGCTGGTAAAGATGATCTGATATTACGCACAGACTGCGCGCTCTTTGGCACAATGCCAGCCGCGGGACCTGTGTAATTGCCCCCCACCCCACGCAAAACTAAAGTAGTATCAATAGTTTGTGCGTTACTGGTTATTTTTACTGAGTTTTCTGTGGGGTGGGGGCCAACTTCACACAGGACACCTCAGAACAGCAGCAGCAGTCGCTGCGGCGTGGAGGAGCAGGAGATGATTTTAATTTAAAAATATGCCATTGGCAAAAAGTAAAAGAAAATAAAAAGACATGAATAATGTCAGCTTTAACTACCATGATGCTGCAGCTGCAGATGTTCTGGTTCATGTCTAGAATTAACTCGTGTTAAACAGTGATGTTGATTGTTGTTTAATTAAATAATGAAAACTTGACGTGTCGCCTGAACACATCATGAGAAATGATTCTGACCCGATGTCTGCAGTCCTGTGTGCAGCATTCTTTCAGCCATCAGTGCGTAAAGCTGCCAGTTATACCTGCTTTTCAGACGTGCTAAATTACACGCAATTTTTTGCGCCCGATTTCCGTTGAACGGTTAATAGATCACATTGCGCGTGTTAAACTGAGGTTTTGCATAGTCTCCTCCCAATATTTTGCGCTTTCTGGCAGAAACGCCCAGTTTGCATATTCATCTGCAGCAGATGCGCAAAATGGACAGCGGCGCTATTTTGCCCCTTGACAGGCGCAAACCTCCTTTTGCCCTGCTTTGTAAATCAGCTCTGGCGGATTATTGCGTGCAAAAAAAAGAAAACCCCTTTTTTAAAAAACGCAAACCTTTCGTAAATCGGGCCCTTTGTAGTGTAGTGTGCCATATAATAACGCCTACAGGTCTTTGAGCAGCAGAAAGTAGCCAGAGTGACCACTCGTGTTTGTCTTATGAATATCTGGTCCCAGCAACAGAGAAGAGACGGGCAGTCAGCGTGAGAGGTGAATAACAGCTTTATCATGTGAGTGTTACTGCAGTAACTAAAATAAAAACATCAATTAATAAAATGGATGATTTCTTACATGACTTGTGTTAAAGGTATTGTCCGAAGTTCCCCCCATAAAAAATAAACGTTAGACTTGAGCAAGTAAAATCCATCTCAAACCCGCCTTTGGGCCTCTACTCCCGTGCCGTGGTGCGTTTGAATGCAACTCTCTCCCCCTGCCTGTAATTCGCTCTTTTGTGTTGTTTTGGTCTGGTCGGGACATTTCTGGGTGGAGATTTCTGTTTATATCGGCTGCCAATGACAGAGCAAAGAGCATGACGCTGTGTGGAAATAAGCTCATGATTGGAGCAGACGCCAGTCACTCAGACTCGCAAAGGAAAAAGAAAGAAAGAAAGAAAAAACGGTGAATGAACCGAAGAAAAGGTAAGAGCTTTAGATAGTGCACTTTAGAAAACCAGGGTTAATAATAGTTTGGCTTGTACCCGCTTCTGAGCTCAGAGGGGAAAGCTTGAAGCTGAATAGGCTTAAGCACGAGGCGGCCATTAGCCTGAGAGGGAGGGGCGCTAAGTTTGAATACTGTTGTTTGCAAACAGAAATGCTGGAGGGACTTCGGACTCTACCTTTAATCTAAGTCAGCTAAAGTAACCCACTGAGCATTTTTTGGTCTAAAAGACGTCTAATGGTCCTCAGGGAGTCTAGGCAAAAGTCGGTCTACACTGGTCTAAAATTAAAGTGTTTTAGCCGTCTAAGCTTAGACTAAATCTAAGCTTCTCTGTACATTGATCAGTGAAAGGCCAAATGTTTTGATCCAACATTTGGCCATCATTTATACAGCCCACAGTTGTTTTTTTTAATTCAATATTGAATTATATTGGATTGAATTATAACATCGAGATTCGGGATAAAATATTGAAGATATTAAAGTCCAGTGAATTTCGGTCTAAACTTAGATGAGAAGTTTAACAGACGTCTTTGGCTCGGTGGGAAACCAAGTGTGTTCTTGCCGCTTCTCTTTCCTCACCTTGCAGAGAGCTGTCATGGCCGCCGAGTCCATGAATGTAACTGAGCTGAGATCCAAAACCAAGCAATAAATGTGTGTGTCTTTCTGAGTTGAGGAGGAAGCAGTCGTAGAAGTTGTGGTGTGGACCCCAGCCGGGTTTTCCCTTTGGCCTCGACTCACCGTCTGGATGTGGTGAGAAGACGAAAATCAAGCGGGACATTAAATTTTGGGAACTGTGTAAAGTTTTTTTTTTCAGCCTGATTACATGGCAACAACACACTTATACGCAGCAGCAGGCAGTAGTCTTGCATTATATTATCCATTCTATAAAAGCCTACAGTATTAATCCATTTATGAAGAGATAATATGTCATAGGGTCTTAGGATTACACTGAGGTAGGTGTAAGGCGTAAGAGCTAAGACTGAGCAAATATAATACTGAAATCAGGGTAAACATCCAGAAAAATCATGACTTAGTGCAAGTGTTGTCACCTGTCTGATCTCAGTGAAGACCAACTCTGAGTTGACAAAGTAAACTGGACTGGAACATGAGAGTATTGTTACTCCAGGAATTGGTTTTGCCTGTTAGAAATAAGAAACATGCATGCATTTACAAATGTTTCACAGTTCAAACAACCATTGTGACACTGCCCAGAAAGTCAGAATTCACATTTACAATTACTGAAACACCATTGATGGAATCAAAACTGGAACTACTTTTAGCTCACAGTACCTAGGTATTTCTGTTTTTGGCAAGTTAAGCTTTTAAATCTAGCATAATATATTTTTAATCTGAAGAATCTGACTAATAAGCTGTCCTGTGTTGGACTTTTACATATACAATATATCAGGACAGCAGAAAATACAGCACTGTGCACAATCACTACAACCATCGTTTGAGAAACATTACACAGCACACCAAAAGAGATGCCACAAAACCATCATTGTATACCATAAACCGCATATTCAATAACATACTATAAGTCAAATATAACCCCCATCAAGCCTCAAACTGTCAATGAGCAGTTTAATGAACTTAATCTCAACATGTGACCATTCACCATGTGGCAGTTACTCTGTTATCATCATTTCTTCACTGTGCCTTAAAAAGAGGATCAGGGACTAGATAATGTAGATATACATTTGAAAAACTGATTTAAAAAAACAAAAATTAAGCTGTCCTGGACATTTATATCATTTTAATAAATGACAATGATGACAAAAAATGTGCTTTTAATCTATCAATTTCAAGCCCTCATTTTACAAAGATGTGCCTGGTTGTAGAAGGAATGCTTGAGCCTAGATTGTCATACTATTGGAAAAATGTGGGGAAAAAATCATAGCACAAGAAAGTATGTAATTTCTAACTCATTTTTAAAAAGTTATTTCTTAATACTTTTAAAATTCGCTTAATGTGTTTTTCAAATTCAAGTTGTGTGTCAAAGGTGGTTCATAGAAAATAGGAGCACTTCCTGGATTTCTCCAATTTTTGTGTCTGAGGGGCTCTTTGGATGGAGTGAAGTACACTATAATACAGAAAAATCTCCAAGGCACTCTCCCAGAGGAAAATTTAAAATGTCTTTATTAAAATGACATAGACTTTTAAAAAGTTGCAATGCCTACCAGCTGAAACAAGCTTGGACGTGATGGAGCTTTTTGAGCCATTAATGGACAGTACAGTAGGTGGTTTGGCAGGTGTGGTGTCATCTGTTTAGAGCTGCCACCTGACTGTTGGGCAACACCCGAGAGGGACCTCGTGATTGTTACTCAACAATAACAGTGATAAACGACGCATTAATGATGGAGATTATTACAGTGTGGCACATCAAATTAAACTGCAGAAGCTAGGCTACAAGCCAGCACAAACCTTTTTTAATTGTGCGAAACACAACTAAAGTTATATCCAAATGAGATAAAAAATGAAAAACGTAAATACACTGCATTATAGCAACCTATGTACAACATTTCTGTCCCTACAGCCACAACCCTGCATCATACCCCGCACAAATTATATATCAAATTAACACTTAGAATCCAAGCATGTGCTTCACAGTCCTTTACACAAAAACATTACAGAGATAGAAGCCAATAAGCAGCAACAGCAGAAACCGCTCAGCCACAAACTAGTTTTAAAGATTTCTTTTTTTTTTTTTTTTTTTACTGGTAAATCCACTCTTGGTTGATTGAAAATAATCTCTGGGGCAACAAATGAAACATTTTCAGTTTAGCAAAAGGTCTTTAGGACCCAGCAGACAGCTTCACAATCTCTGATGCAGGTACCAGCCAATACTGAATTACCGCCTTCTGCTGGCTCTGATTGGCTGAAAGTACTGTCAATCTTTCCCACAGGGGTCTAGATACATTCTATTGGCTCCAAGCAATTGATTGATGTCTCATTCACCAAAATCAACCAATCCATTGTGGAGTTATGGGTCTGTGTAACCACACACAGCCGGGTAAGGACGCTGTGAGGGCGGAGGGCGTGTGCAGAAACAGAAGTCGTAAAAAATGCAGTTTGAGGCTGTTTTTGTTGTTATTTTTAAAAGATATTTATTATGGAAGAATTATAATACTGTGGCATGTTGGAAAATAACATTGCCAACTATGTCAAATTGTGCCAAAGTGGCCACTTTGGAGACCTCGCCTGAACGTTTGTAAAAATAAATTCTGTAATTCTGTTCTGCTTTACCCTAGAAGGGGAGGTCTTTGCAGGAACAATGTCAACATATTTTACTTTGGATTGAAAGACATTAATTGGGGATTATCACGCTTACCGGAACTTCCCGGTATTTGGGCATTTCCTCTTCCGGGCCATTTTGACGACAGCCGTTCCTGCTCTGTTATACTATTTAAATCGGATAAACTCCAAACATACTTAAGTTTTCATTCCAGACTGAAGTCATACTAAGGAAGAAGTGGATCAAAGCGATCGATTCGCCGCGGTGAAGGGACGAACTTTATAATAAAACAACACACGTTTGTTTGTAGCCGGTGGGGCATAACACCGCACGACACCGGCACTTCACAGCATGCTAGCATTAGCCAGCTAGCGTTTACTGACGTGCTTAACATTGTGCGTCTTAAAACACACAAACATCTGAAAATCGGGTCTGCACCCCCCCATTTCCAGTGGAACAACTGGGGACTGCCAAGAAAGGAGACGCTTTCAGATGCTTGTGTGTTTTCAGCCGCACAAAGTTAGGAACGTCATCGAGCTGGCTAATGCTAGCCTGCTAACACGACTGTATAGTTTGCCGGCTACAAACTAACGTGTGTTGTTTTATTATAAAGTTTGGTCCTTCACCGCGGCGAATCAGTCGTTTTGATCCACTTCTTCCTTAGCATCACTTCAGTCTGGAATGAAAACTTGGAATTGGGGTTTATCCAATTTACAAAGTTTAACAGAGTAGTAGCTGGCGGACTACTGTTAGCAGGCTAGCATTAGCCAGCTTGATGACGTGCCTAACTTTGTGCGGCTGAAAACACACAAGCTTTCGAAAGCGTCTCCTTTCTTGGCAGTCCCCAGTTGTTCCACCGGAAATGGGGGGGTACAGACCCGATTTTCAGATGTTTGTGTGTTTTAAGACGCACAAAGTTAAGCACGTCGGTAAACGCTAGCTGGCTAATGCTAGCATGCCGGTGTTGTGCCCCACCGGCTACAAACAAACATGCTACGTTGTTTTATTATAAAGTTCGGCCCTTCACTCTGGAGAATCGCTTTGATCCACTTCTTCCTTAGTATCACTTCAGTCTGGAATCCGTGAAAATTTAAGTAGGGTTGGCGTTTATTCACGTTATTTACGAAGTAAGGCAGGGACGTTGAACTGGGCCGGAAGCGGGCAGTCTAAGTGTTTCAAACCGGAAGTTCGGAACATGGAAGCGTGATAATCCCCCATAGCGTATAAAGCATCATTTCAGAGAGTTGATGATACTGAAAGTGTGTTTTTTTAATTGCGAGGTTTGAAATTTGCTGTGTCATCTTTGTTTACTCTTCATCAGTAACAAATATACTTATATTCACACATCTCCATAAATCCCATCAGTTTTGTCTTTAATTTGACACCAAATTTATTCAAATAGGCCTTGCGGTTGCAGAGATACACTCATTTTAATTGGAGTATGCAATTGCGAGAAAAATGGGCTTAGGGTTCAAAGGGTTAAATTATTTATCATGAGACAAAATGTATTCTACTTTGAAATTTTGACCCAAACCAGTCATTGCTTGTTGAAAAAAGATAACAAAAGAAGACAGCAGATAGTAAGATAGTTTATGGTGCCAAATGCCTTTTTTAGGTCAAGAGACACAACACCCACAACATTGCCCATCCAAGAAATGCTTAATGTCTTCGATCAAAAGGCCATTTCAGTGGAAATATTTTGATCTAAAGCCAAATTGTTAAGGATGACGGAATTGATAAGCTTGGAAATATGTGATAAACTCTGGCCCAAACTCCTCTATGACCTTTGACAAAACATGTTAAACAGACAAAGAGGAATAACTAATAAGTTCTCTTTCTTTCCTGCTTTGGAAAATGGTGTAATGATGACTTCTGTTTTCCCAGTTTGGCTTTAGTTCCCTGTTAGTTTTAGGTTGAAGGTTGTTAAAGATTAAACCAGCAGTTTCCAGCTGGTTGCTTCTGATGTCATTACAAAAATAACAGTGGGTGGTCAGGGTCACATTACAGTCTATGAGTTAGGGTCAATTTCTATAAAAATTCTCCAGGACTCCAACGCTCAGACCCGGGCTGTTGGCTCATCCGTCAGGCTCAGGCGATTCTCGTCGTGCCTTTTTGGGCCTCGATGTTTCAGCAGCTTTCGGGGATCTCATTTGACTGTCACTTGAATACTTACTGAAAACTGTTTAAACTCTCAGCTGATGTAAAAAAGGTTTTCTTCTACTGTTTTCCTAATTAAAACTCAGCTCTTCTCTGGTTTTATAAAATGACCAAGATGCATAGAGGCTTAATTTGTTTTCAGCGACAGATATTCTAACAAACAAAAGGGTGAAAAATAAGGTTTTCTCATAAATATGCAAAGATGTTATTAACTATTACAGTTATTAGTTTTTTTGTTTTGTTCTTGTTTTTTTTTACAGGGTGTATTTGATGTGATCTTTTTTTTTTTTTTTTTTTAAAGATGCACTCACACCACTGGGGGAGACTTTGACTCCAAGGAAGGAACTGACTCCATCATTAATGCATGACAAAATGCTCAGGGGGGAGCTGTGCAGCAGCCACCAATGAAAGAGACTTGGATAAACTAAAGGGAGCAGAGAGGAGAAGACAAAAACTTGCAGATACTCTGAGCCCAGACAGACTGCCTGCAGTTACACGCTGGTGTTTTGATGCATGACAGATGGCAGGTTTCTGCCAGAGATTAATCTTCCGTGTGTTTTGGCAGCATGAAAGTTCACCAATTAAAGAGTAATTTATGAAGTTCATAAAGATTTCTCTTATACAGAGATGGGTGAAATACAGTGCCCTAATTTCCCTCCAGTATTTATTTCACATACAGATAAGACAACTTGAATTCATCATACTGAGGACATTTTACAGATGTTGCTCCACAGCTTACAGTCAGTGAAATTAATCAGAGGTCATGTGATGCAGTGGTGTCAGTTGCAGTTAGACCTTTATACATGGGGTGACCATTAGGTGGGCAAGGCTTTATTAGGGGGGTTATATACTAATAAAAGGAAATAACTGTGTTCTTTCCCTAACACACACACTCCCACTGCTGCGATAGCTGTGGCAAACTTACAGAGTGACATTAAAAATAGCACAAACTGAACCTTATGTTTACAAAGGTGACAATTGTGGGAAAAAAATAATATATTTCAAGGTTTTTTCAAACCTTAAAATATATTATCCGGTAAACTAGGAATGCACGATATTGGAATTTGGTGGATATCCGATATGCCGATATTTCAAAACTCATGTGGCCGATATCGATACAGATATTAAAGCTGAAAAAAAATAAGCAGTCATTGCAAATAGCAGTTTTGTTATCCATTTCCGCCACTATATAAAATCGGGGTGGGGAAAAAATATTGATACACTGAAACATCATGATATTTTCATATGCCAATATCAAATCAATATTTAGAAATGCAGTATCACTCTATTTTACTTACAAAATCTTGTGAGATTTCATTGTTATGTTACAAAATCTCAATAATTTGTGAATTCTCGCGAGATTTCGTTACAGAATGATGAAATATTGCAAGTTTTCCTTAGTAAAATAGATCAATACTGCGTTTTTAAATGTCAATATGATATCAGAATATGAAAATATAATGAACAATACATTTTATTTGTGTTTGCACTTTATATTAAAAGCAATCTCAAAGTGCTACAGTAAAAAAAATTGCAAAATTTTTATGAATTCTTGCGAGATTTCGTAGCAGAACGATGAAAAATCGTGAGATTTTATTAGTAAAACAGATAGATACCATGTTTTTAAATGTCAATATATCAGCATATAATATCACAAATTTCAGTGTGTCATTTTTTTCCTCCCCTAGTCTTTAGAAGTTTTAAAGTCTGTGAAAAATAAGTTTTTGAAGAAGAAGAAGAAGTTGTTTTTTTGTTTTTGTAGAAACAGCGAGCTAATCAATTAAATATCGGTTAAATATCATGGCCAATGTCCGATACTCAGTTTTAAGCCCAATATAGGCCTATACCAATTAGGGGTCCGATTATACTGTGCATCCCTGGTGTAAACTCAAATCATGAAGTGACAAATGGGTTTCAGTAAAATGTTGCTTTGTTCACTTGACCTGCAATGTGAAAAAAACAAAAAAGTAAAAAAACAGCTGGTGCCAGAAAAATACTGTCAAATAAAAGAAAAGACCCTGTCTCATAAAAATACAGTACAGAATGTATATGTATACCCTCCCAATAAAGAAAAGGCACGATAGATATTCTGACCTTAGCAGCAAACAAACAAACAAATCTAAATTTGTTAAATTATAATTTAGATACATTAGATATTGATGTTGAATTGTGGTTGAAAAGAATAATAATATAAAACAAACAAACAAACAAACTGTCCCAGACAAATGGAAGCACTTCATTCAAGAGCATTGGGCCAAATTACCTGTCAACAGGTGCGGAAGTCTGATTGAATGTTACAGAAAACACTTGATTTCAGTGATTGCCTCAAAGTGTTCAACAAAAAGTTTGTTTAGGAACCCATCACGCTTGTTTGTTTGCTTTACTTCTCATTTGTTTGTTTGTTTTTGACATTTCTGTTTAACCACAATTCCAAATCAATGTAATTATTTTTTTATCAAATTTTTATTTATTATGACTTTATTTAAATTTAAACGCATTTCCCTGACAGCTGATTGTTTTTCCTTCTTTTATGGGAGGGTTTATGGAAAAATAAAAAATATTTTCCAAGAGACAGCTGGTAGCTGGTATTTGAAACTTTAAAGCTGAGAGCTGAATGTGTGGGATAGATACCAAAGCAGCAGACTCAAGCATGTCCTAAATCATAATTTGATATAGTGTAGTTTGAGAAATAATGTGTTTTTCTTTGTCGGCAAAGAAAAATATACAACCAAAGTTGGGAATGGGGAAATTAAGTTTTGCAGTCTATTCTTGTGAGGCTATTACTTTTCAAACACACCATTATGTTGAATGCAGATGGTAAGTATTTAAATAAAAGTGAATATTCAGGTTTTCTATTGAAGAGAATACTGAAACTATCCTGAATATTGCTGTTTGTTTGATCTTAAAAATGAAACAATGATGTAAAACCAGCACAAGTTCCTAAGCTCATTTCTTGGGCAGTTTTTAATGTTCATGTGTGCTCTTGTGATTATTCATTGGGAAGAATGTTTAAGATAAAAAAAAAAATGCTTTGGGGTGGGTCTGGTCTATAAAAGAGTGGATCAGTTTCATCTCCTTTTACTGTACTTTACTTAAATATAGTTTAGGCCCTACTGACTGACAAATAAAGATACCAAGCAGTAAACTTCAGGCTAACTTCAAACTATGACCAGTCTGTGGGGGATATAACACACGCTACTTTAGTTATCTCTGTGGATTAGTGAGTTTAAAATGAAAATGTCTGATACACTTCATTGTTTCCTGGGAAGGCAACGTTGTACGAATTGGCATAATATGATGCTTTCTTTACCACATTGGTTTTATCAGTTGGAAATTTTTCAAAATATTATTTGTAAGAGAGATTAAGTTTACCTTAAGGTACACTCCCATATCTCTGTAACAGTCTGTTCCAGGAATATGACCCAAAACAGTCACGGAGGAACTGGAAGAGGTGAAGATGAGGAAATAAAAAACTTAATGACAGAAGAAAACACAAAGCTAATAAAATGAAGGAAAGAAAATGCAAAGAGTTTCAACATATGTGATTCTATACAGCACATATCAGCTACAAAATATCCTTATTGGGATTAATCCAAATTTAAGAAACTGATCAGGATATCTTTTGAAAATGAAGTTGTAGATGGTTTGCGTTTTGTTTCTATAGTGTTTCAAAATGAGGTGCTTTCCATTAGATTTTCTTTTTTCTTCTCTGTAGGCTTTGTCTCCTTCTTGTTTTGCTTGTTTTACACACTAATAATTTTTTTCACCTGTTTAAATTGCACACTGAAAAATCAACCCAAGCACAAATTCACAATCCTGAAATGTGCCATAAGACAACAAATACAGGCAAAAGAGTTAAGATTTCTAGATCTAAAACTAATCTTTGTTACACGTTGAGCAAGTTTTGCTATTAAAATGGTTGTCCATTCACTTTAGAAAAGTTTTAGTCACTGAAAACAATTTCAGTGACTGTGTTTGTGAAGATTTGAAAATGTCGAACAAAGACGGTAAAAGATGTTTAGCTCAAAGCTTATTCGAGGGGATGTTGCAAAGTTTAGTCAAACTCAATGCAGCTGAGGTGAAATTATGTGAAATGATAATTACTGCTGAGTCCTGTAGATAAGTGTCAGCAGAGAAAAGACGACAGCCACAGCCAAACCCAGGTCCAGGTTAAAGATGAGGGTGGAAATCAGTGATGCTACCCACACCAGCTAAAGGGAAGAAGAGAGGAGGGGAAGGTGCAGGATGAGAGGGGAGACGTGTTTTCACTTATTTCATGCAACAGGTTTAAACTATTAAGTGTATTTACTGCCTACCAGGTCCAATCTGTCAGACTTCCAGAGCAGAAACACGTCTTTAAACTGAGCCAGAATCCCCTGCAGGTTCACCACGATAATAACAGCCAGCACTGCCTAGTACACACACACACACACACACACACACACACACAAAAACCCATATCTGATCATTTGGCTCTCTACAGATTTGATCCACATGTCACAGTGATGGTTTATGAATAATACAGACAATAGCTTGTTGATCACCAATTTAAAAAACAACTACTTGTCTCGGCATTAGTTACCTTTTAGGTGACCTTTTAGTGACTCAATGATGGTGCTAAATTCCAGTTTGTATGTTGTAATAATTTCACACATCACTTACTCATTAACAAAATAATAAACAGTATCATAATAGTTACATTTCCAAGTCTAAGATAATATCTGATCTGGACTCTTGATGAAGGGAATAATTGAATATTTTTGTCATACATTCACTCTACCTTTGGCAGCTGCTCAAAGAGATGACCAATCTTCAACAAAATGGTCAGAATCATCAAAGCTGATACCAGACCTGCCATCTAAAACAAAACATCATAACTCGGTAGCTTATTTATCAGTTTTTGCTGCTTTCCTTCTGAAACAGTGCACACAGATAAAAGTCTTCTGGGGTTTTGATGTTCATTGAAATAGTCAACAGCACCTGCGATTTGACCCCGATGCTATCCTGGACCATACTGCGAGAAAAGGAGCAGCTGACGGCAAAGCACTGGAACATTCCTCCGATGGTGTTGCACAGACCCAGAGCCAGCAAGTCCTGATTCACAGACAGACAGCTGAGTCCTCAGTACCAGGTGGAGAGGGTATCGAGGAACAGGTTTTTACCACATACAGGATGTAAGGCAGGTGTTTAACTCATCTCTATTCATCTAAATTACATATGTAGCTCTATATTTAGGAGCATATCTTTATTCTAGACTCTAATCTATTGGTTGAAATGCAGTATTTATAATTGTGTTTTCATTTACAATGACTTGAGTTATTCTGTCTGTAAGAAACCTCTCAAGGAATATATGTTTCAAACTGCTCTTATAAGCGCTGCTAAACTTTAATTCCTACATCTTGTTATATTAAATGCTCAAAGCTTTGGAAGCTTTTGCTTTGCAAAGCACTTTTGGTGACATTTAAGTGCTATTTAATCACAAGTATATTGCTCTCAGAACATAAAGCCACAGCATGACCTCTTAAACAAACAATTGATAGTTTATAGCTAATGTGAGAAAAGCCTTGTCTAATTGTCATCTGTGATAAACTCCACCCCGAATGCTGACTGGCAGAAACAACTGTGACTCAAAATCTCTGAGCTATATCAGGCTGCAGCAGATTTCAAAATGAGGCCACAAAATAAGGTCTGCAGTAACTGGATCAAAGACTGAAGAAAGTCAGACCTTCAGGCTCTGCTTCACGTTTTCAGGTTCACTAACTGTGTCTCTTTTAACCCCTTAAATCTGGGTTGGTGATGAAACAGAATAACAGCAGTTCAAATGTGTCCGACATTTGAACGACTTTGAATTATAGCTGTGGTTTGGTAAAAAAGAAAAGTTTCTCATTTGTGTCAAATCCAAGCTAGATCCAGGGTAGAGTAAAGTGTAATAACTGGAGTGAATGTACCTGACTGGAGTCCACCGGGTAGCCATGTTTGTGGGCGAACACTGAGCCCATGGCTGTGAGGAAACTGAAGCCGACCAAAGCCACGGACAGAGCTGGAATGAAAAGCTCCCTGAACTGAGATAAAGAGGGAAGGACTGGGGGAGATAAGCTGGGGAGGAAGATAAAGAGGATGAAAAAGAAGAAACTGACTTACTGGTTGTTTAAAGTAATGAAATATTGCATTTAGTGATATAAAGAATTATGACAACCAGTTGAGCCAGTTCATGAATTACTAATTGTCTTAACACTATCAGGAATAATATGATTAAAATGACTGGTTAATTTCCTGTTTGAGAGCAGAGGCCTGTTCTGGTGATGAATTGGAGAACATAAGGAGGTTGGAGTGTGAGATGGGTGAGAAGAAAGGAGTTTTCTTAATTTAATGGTCAATATTTTATTAAAATTGATACTTCAACCTGACAGAAAGTTGTATTATATCACTTTATGCTATAAACGCAGGAAATCCTTTGGATGAAAATCACAGCAAATGTCTGTCAAATATAAGAAAAACCTTCTTGTGGATTGGCAAACATAGAATAACCCAGTTCTACTGACCCACTGGGTATGTGTCCCACCACCTGGACTCTGTGTTGTCCAACCAGATCCATCTGCACTGACAGGATGGTGCCCAGGATGATCTGTGGGTGACAAACAATGGACGTGGCATTTTCTGCACTGTCGGGTTTGGAAAAGGAAAATTTAAACTATTCTACACTGTAAAATGTTTTAAAGAATATTAGTTAAACAGCTGCCTTAAAATTTTCAGTTAAATAGAACAATTTTTGTATGTTTACAGTGTGTTTGATTAATCATTTTAATTTATAAAAACAACATACAAGAAGGTTGTTAATTTGACATATAAGTACTTTAGGACAACAAAAATGCCAAAACACATTTTACAGTGTACCTTGAAAATGTCAGTTAGCCTATTTCAACATTTTTTATAATCATATTTACATAAATTAACATAACATGACCAATAACAGGGACTTGATGGCATTTCTTACATTATACATCCATTTACTTTTAACAGATTGCTATATGATGTTTAAAAAAAAGCAATTAAAATCAGCTGGCTTTGGATTTTTGATAAAAGTTGTCTCTGCTGTGGGCGATAAGTGAAAGGTAAATCTAGCTCCCGTCCTAAGACTTTGAATTTTCTGTTTTGATTAAAACAAGTTTAGAGGAGGAAAAAAATGAGGACCACATTGTCACCACCAGCAGCAGAAGACATGATGTCGATTAATCAGCAACCAGGTGCAGATATTTGCTGTATGTGGGGATTTGTGGGTTAGGAGATAAAAACAGATTATTATATAATGATGAGTCATCCATCAGTTCATCACTGTGGCATCTGTCCATCTGGATGCATCTTATGGACAAGAGTCTACTGTATGTGTGTGTGTGTGTGTGTGTGTGTGTGTGTGTGTGTGTGTGTGTGTGTGTGTGTGTAGTTTTGCTTTTATAGACTCGTTTAGTCCAACAGCTGTGAAAGGGCCAAAAAGAAGGATCCCACAAGTTTAATTTTCTTTTTTTTTCAAAAGTTAAAGCTTGAAAGCTGTTCTTCCTCCTTAATATAAACCCATTATTACAGTGGAAGAACATGCGACCGCTAGTAGTGATGTGAGAAACTGCATGGGAATTTGTAAAAGTGGCATCTTGTGTTAGATGAATAAGAACTTTAATCCAAATCATGATTGTTTTTTAACCCCGATCCAATTGCGATCCAATTTTGTTGTATTCTGTGCATGACATTAAAGACTTCATTCTTTCATCAAGAAAACGTGATTTTGAGCTGAAATAAGCTTGCTCAAAATTGCTCTAAACCTCATCAAGAATAAAGATTGTCTTCGTAGAGTGTTGTGTAGTTAAGTGAACTAAAGAAACTATGAAAAAAAAGAAAGAAAACAAACAAAAAAATGACAATATGTTGGGCTTGAACTACAGAAGAGGATTAGGGCAACTGAAGAAAAATAAATTCTGAGAAAAAAGTCAAAATTCTGACTTTTTTTTCAGAAGAAAATCAGATTTTCTTTTTTCAGTTTTTTTTTCTAATGTGATGGAAAATAATCATAATTTTGACATTTAAGTCAGAATTGTGACTAGATTGTGTCAGATTGTAATAGAATCTCAGAATTCTAACTTTTCAGAAATAATTATAGAAAAAAAAATCCAAATTTTTCAGTTTTTCAATGTTCAGGAAAAAAAGTCAGAATTCTGATACTGAAGTCAGAACAAAAACGTCAGAATTCTGACTTTAATCTCAAGGTTTTGACATTTTTCTCAAAATTCTAACTTTAATATCAGAATTTTCTCAGAATTCTGACTTTTTCCAGAAATAATTATCCAAAAATTCCCCTCATATATTTTTTAATGTTCTGGAAAAAAGTCAGAATTCTGATATGAAAGTCAGAACAAAAAAAAAGTCAGAATTCCGACTTTAATCTCAGAATTTTGACATTTTTCTCAAAATTCTGACTTTGATCTCAGAATTTTCTCAGAATTCTGACTTTAATCTCTGACTTTTTAGAAAAAAAATCTCCCGATTTTTTTTCTTTTATGTTATGGAAAATAATCAGAATTTTTACATTTAAGTCAGAATAGTGACTTCAATCTCAGAATTCTGACGTTTTAGATATAATTATAGAAAAAAAAATCTCCTAATTTATTTTTTTTTTTTTGTGTTTTGGGAAAAAGTCAGAATTCTGATATTAAAGTCAGAACAAAAAAGTCAGGATTCTGACTTTAAGCCCCCCCCTCCTCTCTCAAGATTTTGACATTTTTCTCAAAATTCTAACTTTAATATCAGAATTTTCTCAGAATTCTGACTTTTTTTCAGAAATAATTATACAAAAATTCCCCTCATACTTTTTAATGTTCTGGGGAAAAAAAGTAAGAATTCTTTCGGTACTTAAATATCCCTCTTTCGTATTAAGCATTTACCTCAGTCTAAAATGAATGGCTGAAAGTGTTTCATGTAACTGTACCATCCAACCCCACCTTCTGCTCCCTCAGAGCCCTTTTCATCAGTAAGAAGCCAACATTGGACTCTGTTCACATATTTTTATTAGATGATACAACTTTTGAAATAAGCATTCTGTCCACGAGTGAGAGGGCTCAATGATTGGTTCAAATGAGTACATGAGACAGTGGACAACACTGTTGACAGAAAGCTAACCGCTGACTCAGCATGGAGTATTTAAGAGCCCTTAGAGCAGAAGTGGCCAAGCCCAGTCCTGGAGAGCCTGGTTACTATTCATTTGATTCAGTTGTGCTGGAGAAGGGATGCTTCTAAAAGCTGCAGGATAGTGGCTCTCCCGGACTGGACATGGCCTACCTCTGAACTCATAAAGGGGCAAGGAAAACCTTTATGTCAATGGTAGGATCACTTGTAAATCTAAAATTAAGAAATGTGCATTTATTTGATTGTGTACGTGCGATTCACCAGTATAAGTTCCCAGGGAATGGCGACAGGCAGCTTGTTTTTAAAGCGCTCATTCAGCATCTTGCCTCCGATTAGCATTACGAGTGAAACGAAGGAGACGAGCAGAGCTCCTGGAACAGCGCTGGTCACTCCATACAGAACATCCTTTAAAGTCTACAGGAGATACACACATAAATGGATTATTTTCTCTTTCATGTTTGTTAGAAACAATAACATGCTACTAAACAATCTCCAGTTTTAAATGCTGTACCTGTATCTGAAAAAATACTTTAATGCTTAATGAACAGTTATTTTAAAGGAGTCTTATGTCGTACTTAGACTATGGAGATTTCCCACAACTATGTCTGAAAAAGAAAAGGTGTGAACTACTTGACATTCTTTCAGGCTTGCCACGTGCAGGTCAGGAGTTTTTCTTTCAACAGCTGGGACGATTGCTGATATGAGTGTGCATGTGACAGGACCGCAGTGTTTCGACTGACCCACGCTGAAGCCAGCAGTCCCGTGTGTCTCTGTGCGGGTATTCCAGTCATCAGTGGAAGCTGCAGGATGATCACATGCAGACCGGCTGCTGTGGTGTAGCCTCTGATTACGGGATCAGACAACCAGCGACACACACCACCTCCCTGCAGCAGGTACAGTAGCAGCTAAAACAAAAACACAAGTAAAGAACTCCTCAGCTCACTGTTGAGCATGAAGTTGGTGTTTGTGTGTCCGTTTTACACTTTAACCTTGAATAAAATAAGGAACACTAAACAACGGCTGCTACTTTTGATTAAAACAAAACCTGCAGCTTCAGTTCTGTTACTGAACCAGGGGCAGATGTCAGTTTCAAGTGTGTGACAGTTGAGTGTGAGCTGTGTATTGCTGTTTGCTTGTTAGTGTGTGTACCTGCATGAGGCCACAAAGGAAGGTGAGTTGTACAGCCACGTCCACTTTAGCAGCTTCCACAGCAAGCTGACTCTCTTCATCACTGTTGCTAGGTAACTCCACATTAGCTGTCACAGACCCTATCATGATGGCCAGGACGGCGAAAGTACCTGTCACACATGAACACACACAAACACACACACTCAGAGACAAAGTATTGAACAATAAAACTGAATTAAAATCAATGAATTACAAAACTACCTTTTTGGAAGCTTCTTCCAGAAATAAAGAAAAGCTGAATTGATTTGTTTGTTTTGTTTGTTTTTTACCCAGTTTTCAGTTTGACTTTTTCAGAAAATATTGGAGAAAATTCACACAGATACAGTGGGGTGCGAAAGTTTAGAGACCCTCATATTAAAGAAAAGGCTAAATTCACAATAGTAATTCAAATAAGAAGAAACTGCAAAAAGTAATAATAAATAAAAATTTATAAAATTATAATTTGGTAAGGTAAGACATTGATTTTGAATTGTGTTTTTAAAAAATAATTCTAAAAAAACAAACAAACAAAAATGTCCCAGACAAATCAGAGCACTTTGCTCATAAACAGTGGACCAATCCAGAGGTAAATTTTACTGCTCAAAGCTTTGTCTACATCTCAGGTGACAACAGGGAGATCCTCATCCCAGCTTCATTCAGGTTTCAAATAGTTTTCATGAATGTCACTTTTGTTTCTCCTAAAATTCACCTATGACAAATAGTTGAGACTCCAGTCACAGGAGTCTTATGTGAGACTCTTTTCATTGGCTTATTGTCATCTCCAAAGGAGAAAATAATGAGACAAAGAGAGTCTATAATAATAATAATGATAATAATAATAATAACTACTTAGTTAATCCCTATTGGGAAATTTTGTTCTGCTTTTAACCCATGTCCAGTTATAGACCAGAGATCAGTGGGCTTCCAGTTACAGCGCCCACAGAGCAGTTAAGGACCTTGCTCAAGGGCCCATTAAAGTAATTCACCTGAGTGCCATGTCAGGGACTATAATTTGGGTTTTCTGGACCAAAGCCTGCAGCATTAACCTCTAGACTACCCCATCATCCCTAACAGGAGGCTCATCTTTAAAATGAGCCTCCTAAAAGTAACCTTACAAATGCCAACCTCTATATTAAACATGAAATGATCAAAGTTTGTTTTAATAAGAGAGAAATACTTGATATGTGATAACAAACACTTTATTAAAACAGCTGACTAGGAAGTCTTAATTGTCATCATCAATCAATAATGACTCTGATAAAGAACACCTGGGTAGCCTAAACACTTTGTTTTTTTGCTCCATGCGAGATCAACATGATTAGTTTATACAGAAGGGGAAGGAGCTCAAAAAGATCTCAAAACTTGAGACAAATTCGAGAATCAATTCAGAAAAGATTGAGATCTGTTTTGGAACTGGAAGCGAGACGAGGTTGAGATTTTGTGCAGGTTGAGAAGCAGGACAAATAAGCATCGTCTCATGTGGATCTCACATTCTTCTAGGAGAAGTAAATGAGACCTTTATGAGATCTGCTTTCCAACATGATTTTCCTCTAGTGAAATGCCCGTCAACAGATGCAGAAATCTGATTGGACGTTACAGAAAATACCTGATTGCAGGGATTGCCTAAAAAGTGTTGCTCACTAAAATCTTTTCCCATCATGCTTGTTTGCTTATTTCATTTTTTGTCTGTTTGTTTTTAATGTTTCTGTTGAATCGCAATTCTAAATCAATGTCATGATTTTCATAAAATTTTTATTTATCATTACTTTTGTCAATTTCAACTTATTTCACTGACTGCTGTTTTTTCCCCCTTATTTAATAGGAGGGTATCTAAACTTTTGCACCCCACTGTAAACTTGATAGTCACCAATGGAGAGGTGTCTGGAAGTGCCAAAGATGAAGTAGATGATGAGGGGATAGAGGGAAGTGTAGAGTCCAAACACTGGAGGAACTCCTACCAACATGGCATTGGCCATTCCTGGAAGAGAAAATAAACAAACAAATAAAGTTCTTTTGTGAGTAAATTTAAAAGCATATTTCTTAGGTTATGAAGTTTTTTAGGGAGTTGACAGACTTGGAGTTGATGAAAAACATTCACTCTGTAAGAGACACCAGACATTCAAAGGTCTTTGAATGGAATTTGAAAACTTGATTATTGATCTGAACCTCATTGATTTATAGATAACGACCAGCAGAGGAGGAATGAGAGGAATACAAAGTAGGTTTTATGTCACAAACATATTCACTATGTACCCAATCCCTATTCTTGTTGAAAATTATACACTTGATGTATCAATGGTTGCCCTTTGATTTAAGCGGGATACAAACTAGCTTACACACATCACATACAGTATTACTTAATCAAACCATAATCTCCTGGATTTGATTTTGTGGTTTCGTTAACATAGTTTGTGAATTTTAAACTGCCTCAGTGTCAAAAATTACAACATAAATCCTCAAATTTCAGCAAAAGAAGGGAAAACTACTAAGCACTTAGTTGCAGCAGTTTTTAGTTTAAAATCTTTTTAGATCCTCTATGACAGTGGTTCCCAAACTGGGGGTCAGGACCCCCATGTGGGTCACATAATAATTTCAGGGTGTTGCAAAAAAAAAAAAAAAAAAAATAGAGGCAAGATTTATCAAATAAATTAGGGATTTTTAGGGCTATCAAAGTTATTGCAAAGAGATTAATCTGTGAAATTAAGTCATTGACTTTTAAAAATGTTGCATAAATAACTAAATTATTTCTAATACCATTTTAAAAATCCGAATCCGAAGCTGATTTTAGACATGTGGGACCCTTGTCACAACAGTGAACCATCAAAAAACATCGAAGCTCCTTATTTATGAAGTTTCTGATAGTTTTAAAGCCTTTAATGGAGAATTGTTTTAACATTGTGTCCAGAAATAAAGTTATTACAGGTGTTATGTTAAAAATCCCCATTTTGCCCTATCTTAGTGAGAAAAAATGGGTGTCTTTTCACAGCTGTTAATCCACCGAAATTTACTTTATCCTCGTTATTTGTGACAATTCTGACAGTTTCCAAGCCTTACATAAGAGGATGGCCATTAGATATATCACACAATTATTGACTCAGTCCCTGCGGGGGGTCGTGAACACAAATGTATGTTATTTTGGGGGTCGTGGCTCAAAAAGTGTATGATGTGTGATTGTTATTTGTTGCTGTATCCTCACCCTGTGGCAGATGCATGATCCCAACACTGACTCCAGATACAATATCTCCAACAGCGTTTTCTTTGATGGAGTAGTGAGGCAGCCATGACAGGACAGGAAAAAAAGCCCAGCAGGAGGCTCTTAATCCTGGATCCAGAACACCTGGAGGAGCATAAACATTGGCTTTCAGGTTACACAGCCTCTAGGACTTCATTTGTTTACTTAAAAGTTTGGTTGAGGGCCCATACTGTCAGTGCGGGCAGCCCAGAACACTAAACCTAGCCTTTAACTCACCGGCATTGTGCCTTCACCCTGTCCAAAAAGGACAGGGACTTCCTCTCTACCCTCTGGCCTAGAATGTCCAGCTGTTCCTCATCCAGGGGGGCTGCAGGATTATGCTGCCTGCAGTGAAGGAGGCCATTTCTCTCAGTGCTGTCCATCTGAAATCCCTGTCAAAGGTGACTGGCAGTACAGTGAAGCTTAACTTCACTCTTGTTTGAACAATGGGTATTTGTTTAATGAGTCTCACTCACTTGTCCGTATGTGTGTAAAATCTGTATGAAATTACAGGTCAAAGAAGAAAATGAGAAACTGTCGGTAACAAAAACAAACCAAAGCAGCCAGAGAGAGAGAGGCTGGCTATCTATCAGCAAGACGTCACATCAGTACAAACAGTTCACATGAGAAACAGTGAAAGTGTGCATGTATATGGCCAACACACACACGGCTACACTAGCGGCTCACACGTGAATCAGGGAAGGTGGAGAACAGCCTTGAACTATGCACATTGCAGCCAGTTTACAGCCCCTTTCTCCTCCCCTTCACCACCCCATTCAATAACTCTGAATGCCTCTATTATCCCAGCTCAGCTTTCAGAGGAGTGTGTGCGCGTGTGTGTGTGTGTGTGTGAAAGAGAGAGTGAGTGAAAGCAGTGGATAGACACAGGCTAAGAGACTACTGTAAACGACAATTCATTATATCAGTTTAAACCTGTTTTGATGTATTACAATATGAGAATATTTTATTTTTTGAGTCTTAAACTAAAGAAAAAAACAATTTTACAGAAAATATCAGCAGTTTGATATAAGAATGAAAAATATTAAACTCAAGCTATAAAAAACAAACTTTCATTTCCTCTTAGAAATCAAAAAAGAAAAAAAAACACAGAGAAAGAGCACAAAATCCAGGGAAAACATGTCCAACACCCACACTATGTTTCTAAAAACTATAACATTTAAAGGTTGAATATGGAACATTTTTATTAAAAGCTATATTTTTAAAAAATAGTACCACCACAGGTCGTTTGGGGGTGTACAGAATGAAAATACAACATTTACCAGAAAAATTATATTTAGCCTAAAAATAATTATAAAATAAATTTTGACGGGTTCGATAATGGCATTTTATTTACGTCTATAAGCCCATACACGCCGCCATTGCAGGTTGCCAAATACGATCTCTGTGTGGACACAATATTTTGGTCATAGCCAGACCTGTTCAGGGGAAAACCGTGGAGATGACGAGTGAAGCAGCTGCTTCAGAGCCCTGGAGATATTGTTATCTGTTTCTAAGGAGGAGTGACCTGAGAAGAGCAAAACCTGGAGTAAATTTAGGTGAAGACTTCACTAAATGGACCCACATAAACGTTTTCCACGGAGTCAAAACACAGAAATGGCAACTTTCCTCCTGGATCGGTAAGCTAGCTTGTTTGCTAACATGGCTAACATTAGCTGTCAGTTATAAACTCCTCTGCGTTACTTGTTGGACATGCTGCAGACTGTTGATCACTTGCGTATCAGCAGTGAGCCTGGCATCCCTGCGGCTGGAGTTGTTTTTCTGCCGTTGCAACTACAACCTAGACACACGTGATGTCGCTGTTCTGTCCGTATTCCATATTCAACCTTTAAATTATACACAGAACACAATGCTTTCTCAATTAAAAAAAAAAAAAAAAAACGTGGATAATATTTTAAACATGATCATGTAATCATAAGGAGAAGGCTTTTGTTTCTTGACAACAGTAGCAGGACATGCCGCTGTTACAGAAATGATATCTGTTTGCAAAGATACTCAAGACAGAGAAGAGTTTCTTCAACATCCTGATTAAATCATTGATTTTTATTCAGCAGTTTGATTCATTCAGGATCTGGACTTTAAAACGCCCAGCTAACCTCTGCTATGGCCTCCACTCCGTTCCTGTCTAAGCTGTGTGAACATGTCGCTTTTCCTAATAAATCACATCAGATTCCTGCTTATCCAGACTCTTGTTAGATGATTTCATCCTGGCAGTTTGACAATGATTTTCCTACAAATGTTAAATTCTACACCAATACGACTGCCCTCAGTAGTGTATCTGTTTTAAAAGCAGGAAGAGGTTTCTGACGCGTTCTGCACGGCAGCGAGGGGACTGGTGCAACGGCAGCTCAAAAAATGAGAAGGTAAAGCTTCGAGAAAAACTGAGGTCGGTGATGGGACGCAGCGGTGGTAGGCGGGGAGGCCGAGGAACCCGTTGCTGTGGTAACACCCTTTTCCTGGTCCGCAGCCCTTTACCTACTCCACCTACAGACAGAAGGGTGACAGAATGTTTTGGTTGAGGGGAGGCAGGTGTTGAAATGTCCTGATGCAGCAGGTCTTTCAGGAGCAGTGCTTTCTGTGGGACAGTATACCCTTAGCAAAAAGAAGTATTCCTTAAGTACATGTCATTAAGTATACTCGAGTATACTAAAGTATAGCCCCCAAGTGTATTTTATTTACCAAGTGCACTGCTCTCAGTGTACTACCAGTATACTAACAAGTGTACTTTTGGGACTAAATTGGCCCAATTTAAAGGTATAGTCTGAAGTTCCCCCCGTAAAAAATAAACGTTAGACTTGAGCAAGTGAAATCCGTCTCAAACCCTGCCTTTGGGCCTCTACTCCTGTGCCGTGGTGCGTTTGAACGCAACTTTCTCTCCCCCTGCCTGTAATTCGCTCTTTTTTTATTGTTTTGGTCTGGTCGGGACGTTTCTGGGTGGAGATTTCTGTTTATATCGGCAGCCAATGACAGAGCTAAGAGCATGACGCTGTGTGGGAATAAGCTCATGATTGGAGCAGACGCCAGTCACTCGAACTCTCGAAGGAAAAAAAAAAGAAAGAAAGAAAACCCCGTGGATGCACCGAAGAAAAGGTAAGAGCTTCAGATAATGCACTTTGGGAAACCAGGGTTAATCATAGTTTGGCTTGCACCTGCTTCTGAGCTCTGAAGGAGAAGCTTGAAGTTGAATAGGCTAGATAGAACGAGCCGGCCATTAGCCTGAGAGGGAGGAGCGCTAAGTTTAAATACTGTTGTTTGCAAACAGAAACGATGGAGGGACTTCGGACTCTACCTTTAATCTAAGTCAGTTAAAGTAACCCACTGAGCATTTTTTGGTCTAAAAGACGTCTAATGGTCCTTAGACGTCTAGGCTGAAAGTCGGTCTACACTGGTCTAAAAATGAAAGTTTTTTAGCCATCTGAGCTTAGACTAAATCTAAGGTTGATCAGTGAAAGGCCAAATGTTTTGATCCAACATTTGGCCATCATTTATACAGCCTACAGTTGTTTTTTTAATTCAATATTGAATAATATTGGATTGCATTATAACATCTAGATTCGGGATAAAATATTGAAGATACAGAAGAACAGAAACGCTGGAGGGACTTCGGACTCCACCTTTAAACTTACTTTTACTCTTACAAAGAACACTTTTAAGTATACTAAAAAGTATTGTTCTACCAAACTGTTTGTTTTCAAGCAATACACTTCTCAATGCCTCTTTAGATTTAGAAAGTAGATCACTGCGGCCAATTATTCAGCGAGAGATGTTGCTATTGGTCAACCCAATAGTCATCAGAAGTCATTAAATAATGTCACAAAACCAGTCAGTTTTGCGCATTTGCAGTACCATTTGGTGGCAACATAGCTATACCAATTTTTGTCATGCTACATGTCAAAAATACATTTTCAAATACCCTGAAAATTGCTTTATTATACTTCTACTTCACCTTGAATCCTGAGTAAAAAAAAAGATATATATATTACAAAATTTCTGTCAAAAATAGATTCAGGTGTTTTATTTGACTCCACCAAAATGGTCCAGTAACATTTAAACTCTTAGTATCAAAGAAACCAGTATGTACTATGAATGTACTACTATTAAAGTATATTGTTCAAAAGTTTAAATATAAGTATAGGCTAAATATGTTAAACTTCTAGTATATTTATTAGTAAATGCCAAGTAAACTTTAAGTATATTTCTGATAAGTACATAAATAGTAAACTGAAAGTATACTGTCTTATTTAAAGTTTAAAATGAGTATACTTAAAACATACTTGCATATACTACTTTTTGGTAAGAGCTACTATTCTGCATCCTCTGGCAGGAGGTTGAGAAGCCTAAAAGCCAAAACATCAAGGCTGAGATCCAGCTCCTTACCTGAGGCTGAGGTTAATGAACTCCCTTCTATCATTACCTGTAACAAAGCACTGACTTGCACTTTACTGTAAGTCTGTGCACACGCTGACCTTTTTACACACCAGCATGCACTTCATGCTATCTGCTGCCTCTCTTGCATTCCATTTTTACGAATGTCTGTCTATAGAAATGTTTGTTTTTTGAATTGTGCCAGTTTTTAGCTTTTTATACTTTTATCTTTCTTATCTGGGGCCTGGGTACAAATTTCGCTCTGTTCTGTCATGTCATCGGTCATGTCAAACATACAGTAAAGAGTAGTGACAACAAATGACTTTGAACTTGAACTTTTTACATCAGGGTTACTTAATTCGGTCCTATGAGGGCCACAATCCAGCAGGTTTTCCATCTCTCTGTGTTCTAACACACTTGACGCAATAGCCAGTCAAGCTCTGGAAAACTGACTTGTTGACTTGTGTCGGAGAGCACAGAGACATGGAAAACCTGCTGGATTGCGGCCCTCTTCTCTAGCACACCTGAATCAAATGAATGGCTCATCACCAGGCATCTGCAGAGCTAAATGGCATGCACAGGGTAGTGGGCTTTATGCACAGCTCTAGTACTTCTTGAACCTAATACTGCACCTTTGTTTCCTGTCTTACATGATTGGATTAATCAAATCATCCAATAATAAAAGACAGGAGACAAAGAAGCTGGCTTAAGTTAGGAAGTAGTGGAATTGTGCTTAAGGCCAATTCCCTTCAACCCTGGACTGATTTTCCTTTGACATGGCTAAATTATTGTACCAAACTAAAGGAGAGGCAAAAGCCTCCTTATTTTGATGTAGTACAACAGGAAACACACAGATATGGGCTCTGGAGTTCCAGGATCGCATAGATCAGCGGAACAGCTTACTGGGAAATCAAATAGAATTGTTGATAATGGATGTCTGCAGTGAAAAAAAAAGCATCTTTCTTCTATCATATCTCTACCCAACTTCAACAAGAGCAGAACATTCACAATAAATTTAAGCCCTGTATAAGTCTGCTAATTACTTTTTGTTTTAAGTCAGGTGTGTTGCCATGGGACACCTATAAAACCTGCAGGCATTGAGGACAAACAGTGCTTAACATAGTGTAGAAACAACATATCAAACAGAAAGAAGTGTAAAGCAAAATCAGAAGGACTGAGGATGCCTGGTCTATAGTCACGAGATAACACAGCAGTCATACCTGCATTGTTCTGAGGGACCACCGGGGGTGGAGATGGCATTTCAGAGCTGAAGCTTGAACTGGAGGTCTCTTCATCTTCATCTTGTTTTCCATGACGAGGGGTGGATGGTGTTGGCTGAGGAGCAGGAGGGGGTGGAGGTGGCGGTGGAGGGGGCGTGGAGGAAGTGTTGGGGGAATAGTTGTAAAGGAGGATTCAGAAAGAGCCAGACCTCCCCAAGGAGTCATGGTGGTGTCTGACAGGAGGATGGCAGATGGGCCCTGATGAGGGTGAGAGGAGGATGATGTCTGCTGCTGTTGGTAGAATTTTTTGCGATTTGACTGGTGGGGGCGCTGGAGAGCAGGGGAGGGGAAAGGTGGCTTGGCTGCAATATTTTTTTTTTCAAAGAGGATGTAAGAAAAAGGTTCTTAGGAAAATTACTTCATTAAGAGGACAATTCTACCTTTAAATTTGTTAACAGGAAACTATACAAAATACACTATTAGGTACAGTTTCCAAATGATTTTTTTAAAATGAACTGACACGTTATAAGGCAAAAAGCTTACTGTACCTTCCTCTGAGCTAATATACAGCTGTGTGAAAAAGTTTTTGCCCCCTTCCTAATTTCTTACTTTTTTGCATGTTAGTCACACTTAAATGTTTCAGATCATCAAACAAATTTAAATGTTAGACAAAGATAACACAAGTAAACAGAAAATTCAGTTTTTAAATGAAGAATTTTATTAGTGGGATCCAAACTTAAATGGTCCTGCATGAAAAAGTGATTGCCCCCTAAACCTAATAACTGATTTGGCCACCCTTAGAGCAACAACTGCAATCAAAAGTTTGTAGTAACTGGCAATGAGTCTTCTGCAGCGCTGGGGAGGAATTTTGTTCCACTCATCTTTGCAGAATTGTTGTAATTCAGCCACATTGGAGGCTTTTCCAGCATGAACCACCTTTTTAAGGTCTCAGCAAGGACCACAGCAAGTCTTCCAGGTCCTGAAGCAGCAAAACAGCCCCAGACCATCACACTATAACCACCATATTTTACTTTTGATATGATGTTTCTTTTCTGAAATGCTGTGTTACTTTTACGCCAGATCTAATGGGGCCTCCACTTTCCAAACAGTTCAACTTTTGTCTCGTCAGTCCACAGAGTATTTTCCCAAAAGTCTTGGGGATCATCAAGATGCTCTCTGGCTAAACTGAGACGAGCCTTTATGTTCTTTTTGCTCAGCAGTGGTTTTGGTCTTGGAACTCTGCCATGCAGGCCATTTTTGCCCCCCAGTCTCTTTCTGATGGTGGAGTCATGAACACTGACCTTAATTGAGGCAAGTGGGGCCTGCAGTTCTTAGATGTTGTTCTGGGGTCTTTTGTGACCTCTTGGATGAGTCGTTGTTGTGCTTTTGGGGTCATTTTGGTCGGCCGGACACTCCTGGGAAGGTTCACCACTGTTCCATGTTTTCGCCATTTGTGGATAATGGCTCTCACTGTGGTTCACTGGAGTCCCAAAGCTTTAGAAATGGCTTTGGAACCTTTTCCAGACTGATAGATCTAAATTACTTTGTTTTGTTTTTTTTAATCGCAACATGATGTCTAGCTTTTGAGGATCTTTTTGGTCCACTAAACTTTCCAAAGATGTTATGAACCACAGTTAATTTATATTTTAACGGGGGGCAATATCTTTTTCACACAGGACCATGGAGGTTCCGACCCCCCCCCCCCCCCCCCCCGAATAAAAATCTTCATTCAAAAACTGCATTTGCTGTTGAATTGTGTTATCTTTGACTCACATTAAAATTTGTTTGATGATCTGAAGCATTAAAGTGTGACTAACATGCAAAAAAGTAAGAAATTAGGAAGGGGGCAAACACTTTTCACACAGCTGTATAGGGAGACTTGGAGTTCTTTATGAAACTTATGGAGGAGGTTACTGTATCAAAGATTACCAAGGACAAACTCCTACATTGGCAAAAGTCACTGTTTAAAAAAACAATAAAGGGAACACTTGAACAACACATCGTCAGTCTCAATGAAATACTGCAGTTGAAAATTTGTATTCAATATATCATAAAAAAATCAAAGTCAGAATTTTTATACCACAGAGGTCTGGATTCAGAACCTGATTCAGTTCTGTTCTACCAGCCTATAAAGTTCTGCACAAGGACTCATTGATTTGAATCGGGTATGTAGGACCAAGGACACATGGAAGACCTGCAGGATGAGGGCCAAGGTTCCCCATCCCCAGATTAAAGCATCAGTCAACTCCTGGACAGCTGGTGCAATGTGGCATTGGTGGATATAACGAGACGTGATGTCCCAGATGTTGGATTCAGGTCTGGGGAATGGGCAGGCCAGTCCATGGCATCAATACCTTCATCATGAGGAACTGTTGACACACTTCAGCCACATGACGCCTGGCATTGTCAAGAAGGAACCCAGGGCCCACTGCACCGGCATATGGTCTCTCAATGGGTCTCATCCCGGTACCTACTGGCAGACAGGGTACCTCTGGCTAGCACGTGGAGGGGTGTGTGGCTATCCAAAGAAATGCCTCCCCACACCATAACTAGTCATGCTGGAGGATGCTGCAGCAGCAGAACGTCCTCCACGGCATCTCCAGACTTTGTCAAGTCTGTCACATGCTCAGTGTGAACCTGCTCTCATCTGTGAAGAGTGTTGGGCGCCAGTGGCGAATATGCCGATACTGGTGTTCTCTGGCCAATGCCAATCGCCCTGCACCGTGTAAGGCTGTAAGAACAGGCCCCGCTTGTGGAGGTTGGCCCTCATACCACCGTTGTGGAGTCGTTTCTGACAGTTGAAGCAGAAACATGGACATAAGAGGCCTGCAGGAGGCCTTCCTGCAGAACTCCTCCTGTTCCTTCTTGCACAGAGGAGGAGGCACCGGTTCTGCTGCTGGCTTGTTGCCCTCCTACGGCCCCCTCAACATCTCCAGGTGTTCTGGTCTGTCTCCTGGTATGTCCTCCATGCTCCGGACACTGTGCTGAGAGACACAGTAAACCTTCTTGCCACAGCTCACATTGATGTGCCATCTTGAACGAGCTGCACAACCTGAGCAGCTTCTGTAGGTCGTAGACACGCCTCATGCTGACTCGAGGGCCGACAAAATCCAAAAGTGACCAAAACAACATCCAGAAACGAGGAGAGCAGAGCAATGCAGTTATGCAATTTGCAGAACCACTCCATTATGGGGGTCTGTTCCATTTGCACAACAACAGGTGAAATTGATTCACAATTAGTGTTGCGTCCTAACTGGATAGGTTGGTTTCACACCAGTGTGATATACTTAGAGTTACATTGTGTTGTTTAAGTGTTCCCTTTATTTTTCTAGCATTACAAATTAAAACTCTTTGGTCATGGTTACAAAATCATAGTTTAGATGTAAGTATATTCTTTTTACAATGTGAGTGTTGCCTTCACCATTTTAAAGCCTGGATCAGACTACACGAATTTAACCTGATTTTGGCCCGACGGAGACGTCGCAGACAGCCGCTCACTGTCGCTCACTGTCCTGCCCGATTCTGCGTTGTCGGATCGCAGAATGTTGCGTCTTCGCTCCGTGTAGTATGACATAATCAGCGATTGCCGATTTGGCATCTGTGACGCTTCACGATCATGACGCAGAAAGACGGGTGTGTCAGAATTGTGTCAGACATGTCCTGTGACGTGTCCCACATATCAACCAATAGAAGGACAGTGTGCCCCTTGCTTCCACCAGAGAGACTATTGAATATTGCTTCCGGTACACAAACAACAATGCCAAAGGGGCGAGACACAGCTGCTCTCCGGTGGAGCGGTGGAACGGAGGAGAGATTTGTGGAGCTGTGGCATCAGTTTCCTCTTTGATGTACAGAATGGAGAGCCCATACTACTGGCGTAGCCAGAAAAAACATTGGTGTACCAACAAATACGGGGTGTGCCAAATTTATTTTCAACAGTGTTACACCTCCATGAACATTCAAAAGAGTGTATCTCTCTCGAATACAACATTACTTTTTTTAACACGAAACATCTCCACATGATGTGTGTGTTCTGTCAGTAATAGTCAACAGTAGTTCACAGCAGGTCCAAACATTCACGTATGTGACACGCTCTCAAATAAATCAATGATAAAACATAGAAAAATCACATTTTGTGTTTAAATAAAAACTCCGAAAAAAGATAACGGACATTGCTCCCAATGAGATGAACATATTGAAATATGACACACTCATGCGCATACTCATGCACTCTTAGAGCCATAATCCACATTACGCATGATCATCAAAGTTAATTAACTATCTGAACACACCTATTGGGTGCAGAGTATAGACACAGCGATGCTGCTGTGCACTGCACAGCTCTCAATTTAGAGGGAAGACCGCAGTTTGGCCATGAACGAATTTATTATTCCATCACGTGAGTCTGATTTCATGTGGTTGCCGTGGTTTCTGTCGTGCGCTCTGTTGGCGGCAATGATGGAGCGCACACCTGTGAGGACGCACGTGTGTGCATTTGTATAGAACAATGTACTTTATTTCACTTTAGGGCAGTTTTTTAAAATAGTGTCGCTGGGTCGGTTGCTTGGCTTTGGGCGCCCTGTGCGCAGTGCGTGATGCACCTGGTGGAAGCGATCAGAGTCCAGTTTCTCCATGAGCTCTTTTTCAAAGATGAGCAGCGAGACGCTGTTCAGTCTCTCTGTGAGCATCGTAGCTCTGCTGGTGGATTTAATCCTGTTTACAGCTGAAAACAGGCTCCACAGAGCAACAGGAGCAGACAGCGTTACCAGAATACCAGTAAACAGTTCATGTTGGGAAAAACATCTTTGTCACTGAGTCCAAAACTTCAATAATGGATGGGAACTGATGACCCCGCCCACTTTCCATTTCATGAGTGACCCAAACAGTCAAACCAAGTGACTGACTGACAGCTGCTTGTCCCGCCTCCCCGTCTCGTGTAGTCTTTTGCGACACCACGCGATGATCATATGGTTGTCTGTCTGGTGCCATTCTTGTAGAGTGACAACTTGCGAGTAATAAGACACCGTCCGATTTCATGACACAATGTCTGTTAATCTGACATAGGGACCGTCATGAACAATGAAAAAATCGTGTAGTCTGATCCTGGCTTAACTCTTTAAATTTAACTGCTATCACAATCAGTAAATGTTGATGGAGATGTTTTTAAGTGAGGAAGTCTCAGTTTTTTCAGATGTGGAACTACGTCTGCACATAATCACCTATGGTGAGACTAGGCCCATTTCATTCAGAAAAACTGATGTTACACTGGTGGTTTGTAAAATTTCAGCATTTTATTCCGATGAAGGTACAGCTGCAAACCTCAAAACATACTCTGAGATTTATTTTTTCCTTAATCCTTCAGTAAAACAAATCATGTATTGTGTATTTATCTTCATACGATTAAATTACCTGTTGTTTTACTCCCAGATGAGCCAATGAGGGGCAGTCGCTCACGAGACATTACCAATCTGGAAACCAGAGAAAAACATTCTGCATTGTTACATTAGGACTGAAAGGTATTCCAGTTATTTTACTAGAAATACACGTGATTTCACTCAAAAGCAATATTTCAAGGCTTGCCCGTAAAATTGGCACAATGATCATCAAATATTATAAATGATCCTCTGACTTATCATTGCTCACCATTGTAACAGTTTTATTATTGTTAATCAACTTTTGTTAATAACTCCATCGTTTGGCTTCGGCTATCCTGAGTGTCAGTAGTCTCTGCATGACATTTTCTCCTGTTTTTGAATTGCAAATGATTTACAGTAGCATGTGCAAGCTTGTGGTGCACTTCAGAGCTAGTCTTGCTCAAAACTGGCTGGCTTTCGGTGAGTGACAATATGAAATGGGAAATTGGAAAAGGGACACCCTGATTAAAAAAAAAAGAAATACAAGAAAAATCCTCTTAAAGTTTAAAAATGATGTTTCAGAGCCGGTAGAAAGCAGGAAATAACACAATAAGGGGCATTTTTAAAACTCTTGAGTGTGTGTGTGTTTGTGTGTGTTTTACCTCTTTGATGGAGGAAAAAAAATCCCTTCCCTCTGCACTTTAACAGCTGCACTCTTATATCTTTCTCCTCTGGGTGATGCAAAACATCCTTCACAGATACACACACACACACTCTCAAGTCAGCAAGAAGATGCAGGGACAATTTCCCTACTGGCACCTCATCACTATCGATGGTGATGATGATGATTCCTCAGGCTGATGATGATTCCTCAGTTATTTCCTCGCTCCACACACGTTAGTTGAAGATGGAAGATAAGACAACAGCGCAGCCTTTCTGTAAACGATGAAATCTAGAAGAAACACAGTAAAGTCTTTGTCTCATATTCCTTAAATTTCTCTTCTTCTTTCTTCTACGACTCCAAACATCTAGAGGGATGCTCAGAGCAGCTTCACCGCTTTCACCTTTATCTCATCAGCTCTGTAGTTTTTGCCCTCTTCTCTCAACCTTTCTCCTTTTTATAAATGATCGTACTGGGTACAAAGGGTACCAAAGGAAATAAGATCCTAAGAGCTTTCATCCGTTTCATTGCAAGTCCCTCCTCTTCTACAACCACTTGGCCTCATTTCCCACTTCACTCACACTTTCCTTCCCCTCTCTTCCTCTTTCTTTCTCTTCTTTCATTGTACGTGG
The DNA here is from genome assembly GCA_023101725.1 of Atherinomorus stipes. Classification (NCBI taxonomy): domain Eukaryota; kingdom Metazoa; phylum Chordata; class Actinopteri; order Atheriniformes; family Atherinidae; genus Atherinomorus; species Atherinomorus stipes. The sequence goes on along the minus strand of JALJCO010011378.1, from coordinate 746,199 downwards.
TGAGTAGTGAGATGGGTGCTTGACAAAAAGTAATGTGAGATGAGTACAAAATATTAAAATATTCATGGATACCTACAGCCAGCCTCTTTGTGGGACCTAACCTCCACAAAGCCTTCCATTAACACACTCTTTGAGATACAGTGGCATGCAAATATCTGGACTGCCCAGGTTAAACATTTCTTGACACCCAGTAACCAAATGAGTCACATTTTCAGGGGAACGAAGTTCAAGTAGACTAATTTCAGTCAATACCTCTGGAAAAAAATGTCTTTTTATCTTAATCTTTCACAAATTACAAGTCTGACGAGCTTCTCATGAGCATCTTATTATTGTGGCTTCGATTTGGGTATCAAATGAGCATTTCTTCCAGAAAGTTTTGTTGATCTTTCAGACCTCATCTTGACCTCCACCATTATTAACTGCCAGTCCTTTATTACATTATGAGTTGAGGAAATTGCTTTTGGGAAGACATTGCTCGCTTCTGATGGCACTTGTGGATACTAATTCTTTCATTTTAACTTATTTAGTCAAAAGTAGCTTGTGGATGTGGGGACAATATTCTAGAAAGTTTTAAAATTTGCATAATTTGGTTTCCTAATAAGTGATAAATTCAGCTGTTTTATAAAAGACGTCTGAGAGTTCAAACCTCTTGACATGCCCCAACCCCCCAGTATTGTGCAGAAACAGAAATAATACACAAACTTTAGTTTTATGCTCTTTGAGGTCAATCTTCTAATTAATCTACAATTCTAGTCCAGTCTCACAAGCAAATGTAGAATACATGCAGGAGTTTTTGTCTACCTGTCAAAAACACTAGTTTAAAAAACAGGGGGAAAGAAATTGTGTGATGGTAATGTTTAGTGTAGGTAAGTGATCATATGATGCAATGCACCTGTAACAATACATTTATTCATATTTCGATCAACATAACCTTTTACACTAGGCCAAAAGTTTTAGAGCACCCTATCTTTCCAGTTCTAAATGGGAAGATAAATGTGACTGGAAGTAACCAAGAAAAGTTGGGAGAGTGCTTGGAAATGGCAGCACCACTTTTCAAGGCTTGATCAACAGATGTTGTTGCAGAACAGATTGAAATTGTTTACTCATTTTTTGCTGCCGAATGAAAGCATTTTATATTATTTTGACATGTACATCATTCTTCAGTGTAGGGAGACCTCTTTTTAACCTCTGGCAGCTCAACATTTACTTTTCTATCATCATTGGACCAATTCCAAGAACAAAATTGAACAAAACAGGGTGTTCTAAAACTTTTAATGTACATGTCAAAATTATACAAAATGCTTTTATCAGGCAGCAAAAAATGAGCCAATTTAAATCTGTTCTGCAACAACAGAAGCTGAACATGCCTTGAGAAGTGATGCCACCATTTCCCAGATGTCTCCTAACTTTTCTTCATTACTTACATTCCTATCTATATTTCCACCTTGAACTGGGAAAAAAGAGGTGCTCTAAAACCTGCTGTGTATCTTAATTAAGTTCTAAAAATTCTAAACCTTATATATTTTATGCACAAACCCAAACAAACTGACTGACAGCAACATTTAAAACTGAAAATTACGTGATAATGGGGGAGGCTAGATTTCACAGGTGTTTAAAAGAATATACAACAAACTAGAAAAGCACTCTGAGAGCGCAGACCTCCGCCAAGCAGCTCGACTCCCTTATTTTTGTGTGTTCTGGATCATCGTATCTGGAATTTTCTCTGGGTCTGAATCAACTTTCAAAACATTATAGAACTCATTTGGATCCTTTCCTATAATTTTTTTTACTAAACACTCGGGCCATTTGTATGGAGTTAAATGGAAAAATTCCCAACATTTGGCCGATTCGGGTGATGTTGATGTAAGACTGTTTAGGTGTTGGTAAGGAGGTTTGATGTTCACCATGGGATGTTGGTCAGAACACACAGGACTCACTTGTACATTTAACTGTCTTTACTGGTCACTCTTAATCACAAGAGCACAGTAATGCAACAAACGGCAGGCTTACAGGTGAGGAATTCCAGGCTAGTTAAGGTGAATGCTGGATGGAAGTGAGTGTGGTCTATAAACACAGAAATACAAAGCCATGAGGAACATTTGCTCAGCAAATAAACATATTCAAGGTATTAATTATTACTAATAAATTCAGTTAGGACTAAACGTGCATTATGTGTTCAAGGCTAACAGTTACAGTAACTGGCATGTAACAGGTCAGCTAGCTTAATAGCATAAAAAGGCACATGGTGAATGGAGGAACACTTCTGAATAAACAAATCAGCTAAATAACATTAAAGGCTGAATAAACATCCTGTTCAGGCAGAAATACAACTAGTTACTTTCAGTTCTTCACAGACGCACGCAGTTCACCATATTCACCTGCTAGAAGTCTGTCCAACAGTCTTCTCTCCTCCTGCTCACTGCTGCTCATAAGTTTCATTTCTGCATCCTGACATCGTGTGCACCGTCGCGCAGCTGCAAACTTCTGCCACAAGGGGGCACTCACGCCTCATCAACAGCCTTTCCAACATGGCCGATCTCACAATCATAAAGAATCCTTCAAAACATTCCTGGATCCAGAAGGTGATCCGGATCACCACCAACATTTAATGGGTTCATCCTTGGGCTGAGACACACGGCTGGTGAAGATTTCAGGTCAAACCATCCAGAACTTTTTCTGTAAAGTTGCTGACAGACGGACAGACAAACCAACGCTACCAAAAACATTGGCCGTGTCCCAATCCGTGCACTTGAGCACTTCAAACACTGTTTTTGAGTGTGTGGTGCACACATGGTGTCATTTAAGCCAAAAATTCAGTGCACTGAAAGTACCAGGATGTTGCCCTAATCACGCCCAAAAATGCAAGTGTATCTATCTGCGGCTTGCAACCCAGTGGGCGTGTCATTGTAATGACCGGACTGGGCCAATACTTAAACCAGATCGAGTGGGGAGCAACAGTGACGCCGACAGGAGGCAAAGTTGATGATTCAGCCAAGTTTATTAACAGTTACTTTTTCTTATCAAACTTGGCATAAAACCCCTAAAAACTAAAAAGTCTCTAAAATGTCTGTCTAAAAGAAGTCCATAAAAAGATCCCACTGGACGATGAACATCAAAATTCCAGATGAATGCTGCAGCTGGTTCTGGCCTCTTCCAGGACTCCTAATGGCCCGACCTGGCCCCCTTGCTCCACACCGTCACCGAGGGCATCCTAAAACGAAGCCAGCGGCAATTTTCTGTTCCTTCTTTACGGGTTTTGCTTGGACAAGGTACGCCCGAAAGCGGTACTCACAAAGATGGGCAGAGTATTTTACTCTGCCCGCCACGCTGTGTTGCGCCTGTTGGTCAGTCCACCGTCGCTTACTTCTTCCGCCGCTGCGCATTCGCTGCCTCCAGGCCTGCTCCTTGTGGGCCACTCCTCTGCACCCAGCGACATGTAGGTTCTGAGTGCGCCACCGCCAGCTGCTTCTCTCCCTCCTATCTTCACCTGCTGCTCAGCCTGTTAAGAAAAACAGATCCCGCCCCACAGCAGCTCATCGCCTCCACCTCCCAGCTATTGGCTGCCCATGAGAGTCAATCATCCCCCACACCTGCAATCAATACTCCAATTGTCATGGGGGGAAGACAAACACTTCAATTTAAACATGTAAATAAACCAAATAACCCAAAACAAAGAAAACCATGCAAAGAACACAAAATGAACATACAATATAAACTGAAAATACCCCCCCCCCCCCCCCATGACATCATATCGTGGGCGTGTCCTATAGTGGGCGTGTCGCATAGTGGGTGGGTCTGGTTAGGTATAGGGGAAGGGTCAGGGGTAGGGCTAGATTTTACCGTGCTCTCATTGGCCTGGTGGGCATGTCGTCGAGTAACGTCACACGACGACACGCCAACTCTACGACACGCCCCTGTCTTGCGACCTGCAGATAGACCCTTCTCCAAAAATGCAGTGCAGAATGAAGCACACTACTCGCACTAAACTGACGCCATGTTGCTGACGTAGAGAAAGAGGCAAAACTTTCGAACTGCTTTCAAAGCTGAATGATGATGGTGAACAAAGCGGTGGCGACCCCTGCTGCATTGGAGGCTGTATTGTACTGATTTAAGTAACGTTTATGAAATGATTTAGACATAATCACTTTTGTTTATTGTGGCATGCTACCAAGCTGTTCACTCCCTGATGACAGTTATGATCTGGTCATTTGTTTGAGGCCGCGGTTATACCGGCTCAGTAGAGTTAGCTCAGGTTAGTGGGCAATGCGAGTCCGTCACTTCCTGTAAGTGCAGTGCTCTGTTTGGGTCAGCATTTAGTGACAATAGTGTGCACTACAGACGAAGTACACAGTGCGCACTGTGCCCTGAATTCCAGTGCACTCAGGAAAGTGCGTGGATTGAGACACGGCCATTACCTCCTTGGTGGAGGATATTCATTCATTCATTCATTTGTTCACTTTCTGTAGCGCTTAATAAACTCTCAAACAAAAATCTGACATTCAAGAAGTGCTACCAAGAATTGTACTTAGAATGATTTTAAAACGTCCGACATTGTGTGCCCTTTTTGCAACAGAAGGAATCTGTTGCACTGACAAGCAACACTGTCTTCTGCATTATACAGGCTGTTACTGCTGGAACAATTATCTGGTCAGTTGCTTCTTGCCTTGTGGAATAACTGCTTCTCATGGACATAAATAATTTTACAATGCAAACGCTTAGGCTTCATCTCTTTAGAGATATTGTAAAAAGAAAAAAAGAAGATGCACGATAGGGGATTATCACGCTTACCGGAATTTGCCGGCTTTTGACACTTCCTCTTCCGGGCCATGTTAACGACAGCCGTTCCTGCCCTGTTATACTGTTTAAATCGGATAAATTCCAAACATATTTAAGTTTTCATTCTAGACTGAAGTGATACTGGATCAAAAGCTGGATCAAAGCGATCGATTTGCCGCGGTGAAGGGACGAACTTTATAATAAAACACGTTTGTTTGTCGCCGGTGTGGCACAACACCGGCACTTCACAGCATGCTAGCATTAGCCAGCTAACGTTTACTGACGTGCTTAACATTGTGCGTCTTAAAACACACAAACATCTGAAAATCGGGTCTGTACCTCCCCGTTTCCAGTGGAACAACTGGGGACTGCCAAGAAAGGAGACGCTTTCAGATGATTGTGTGTTTTCAGCCGCACAAAGTTGCTGGCTAATGCTAACCTGCTAACACGACTGCGCAGTCTGCCGGCCTCAAACAAACGTGTGTCGTTTTATTATAAAGTTCGGTCCTTCACCGCGGCGAATGGTCGTTTTAATCCACTTCTTCCTCAGCATCACTTCAGTCTGGAATGAAAACTTGGCATTGGCGTTTATCCGATTTACAAAGTTTAACAGAGTAGTAGCTGGCGAACTATTGTTAGCAGGTTAGCATTAGCCAGCTTGATGACTTGCCTAACTTTGTGCGGCTGAAAACACACAATCATCTGAAAGCGTCTCCTTTCTTGGCAGTCCCCAGTTGTTCCACTGGAAACGGGGAGGTACAGACCCGATTTTCAGATGTTTGTGTGTTTTAAGACGCACAATGTTAAGCACGTCAGTAAACGTTAGCTGGCTAATGCTAGCATGCTGTGAAGTGCCGGTGTTGTGCCCCACCAGCGACAAACAAACGTGTGTTTTATTATAAAGTTCGGCCCTTCACCGCGGCAAATCGATCGCTTTGATCCAGCTTTTGATCCAGTATCACTTCAGTCTAGAATGAAAACTTAAATATGTTTGGAGTTTATCCGATTCAAACAGTATAACAGAGCAGGAACGGCTGATGTTAACATGGCCCGGAACAGGAAGTGTCAAATGTTTCAACTTCCGGAAACCGGAACGCGGAAATGTGATAATCCCCTATTATGCCACCTTCTCATTATTACCATATCTGACCTTATAGTTGTGCAATATCAGTATTGTGATAATTTTGTTTTATGCAACATGTGTGAATGATGCAAGTTTTAAAGAAAAATGTGAAAAAAAAAATATGGTCATATTATCATTTTTGATAATATGAGACAGTTTAATACTTTGCAAAGCACAGGCATGCAACGATTTCAGAAGGGAGACATAAGCAGGCAGCAACAGAGCATCAAAATAGCAGTTGTTTGTGGATTATTGAGATTTTTTTTTTTTTTTTTTTTTTGCTATAGCTACATTTTATGTTGAGGACCAACATTGCTATAAAATAGACTGAGACTGCAATGACAATTTAGAATAATTTCTGAACACGGGTTTCCAAATGTTTGGGTGTTTTGTGCATCAGTGCAAAGTTAGTCATGACAAATGCATATGAAGTTGTGTTCTTGTCATTTTAGAGGATACTGCACTAATATAATTATTTCTAGAGACTTAAACACATGTTAAATGTTACGTTTAACATATGACACTAAAATTTATCATTTGCAATATGAGAAGTTGCTTTCTGTCCCTTCAACCTGAGCAAATCAGTGCACAAACATACAGATGCACTCTTGACATCTACAATAAATTCCAGCCAGCTGACTGTAACGACGAATCAGGCTTATCGAACACTCAATCTGCAGTGTATGACATTTCATGTAGCAGAGGGGAATGTGCTCGCAAGCTGTCTAATCTGCCACAGCTACAATTGCATTTCAGGGAAAGACACAGACACACGTACACAGGAAATATGCAAATAACTCCACAGTCTTATATCACCTCAAAAGATCTCCCCCAAGTTAGCATTTTAGACTCACAAATGAAAGAAAATGAACACACAAGAGTTGGTATAGTTATACAAATTGTAGCTTTCAAATACACACTTCATATCAAGACTTATATTTCTGCACAAAAAAGAATCCCAACACAAACAACTCACTTAAAAGCTTTTGTTTTCTCTGCGACAGTCTGGGAAACATCAACTCTACAGGACTAGGCGGGTCTACACAGAGAATGTACCAAATCTGAATTAATCCCTACACCTTTGCAGGGTTAAATAAAATAAATAAGAATAAAGGAGAAAGGAAGGGTAGGTGATGAGGGAAAGTGGGTCGCATTTAAATCTAAAAGTTCCCAAACACTTTGTGCATTAAACTGCATGAGTATATCTGAAGAAGGCAGATTTGTACTGGTTAAATATAGAGTTGAAATCCCTGGAAAGAAAAAGAAAGGGCTTTACTGCCTGGATTGTTGAGATGCAACACGCTGCATTAAAAATAACCACAGTTTAGTGCCATTCCCTGAGGAAATTCACAGATGGGCCAAACTTTAAATAGATGGTTTTTAATGTTCTTTTGAAATTGCTTGATGAGCACCAAATACCTTCATGTATTATTCTGCATCCTGATTCCAGACACATCACTGTTCAAATGCAACACTGCAGAAAACCCAAATCTTACCAAGTATATTGTCTAGTTTCTAGTCAAAATATCACATTATACTCAAACCTACAGAGAAACATTTCAGTGAGATCTAGGAACTTGTTTTTACGCAGTAAATATCTTAAGTGAAACAGTCTTAAAAAAATCTTGTCTTAAGTCATATCTCAGATACAACAAACTTATGAGACACAAAACTTTACAATGCAAGGAAAATATAGCTAAGAATGAGTTAACCCAGATATTTTCTAAGATTTTGTAAGGCTGAAACATACAGTGCTATTTCAAGAAATCTTATTAAGAGAATTTTCTCTTGTTCGATTGGCAGATTTTTTAGCTTATAAAAACAATCTTGTTTTAATTCTTCTTTTTACCTACTTTAAGACTGACCTTTTATTCCAGTGAAGAAATTAATCATATTATCATCAGTCTGAAACTTAATGAAAGGAAATTAAAGCTTTGCGTTCCCCACTAAAGGGGTTTTTGCCAGGATCACTTTCATAAACAATCAGATTTTTTGCTTTTAATAAAATCTTCCAACACTCACAAGGACAGTTAAAAGCTTTCATAACATCAATATACCACATAAAAATTTGAGGAAGAAAGTTTTATTAAAAAAATGTTTTTTGATTAGCAGAAATTCTGTTTTTAGACTCATACATGATTAACAACATGTCTGTTTGGAAGGTGAAAGAGCACCTCGGTACTTTGATCTCATTCATGCTGCCTGACTTTGAAGAGTCCCTTTTACCTTTTCATTTCTATCTCTTCATGTCTGCATCTGTGATTCGTAGTAGCTGGAAGCCCTGGCCACACACCAACACCCATCCCTCCTTGGTTCCCTTCCTCCTGCTCTCAGAGGAAGCCTTTAAACCTGTCTCAGTGTTTCCCTCACTGCGGTCATTCACTGTTTGATTCCTGGGATTATCAGATGTCTCACCCTCTTTTTCTACACTGGTCTTACTAACAGGATCACCCTTCGTGCTCATCGTATCAACAGGACTTCTATCTATGGACTGATCAGCTGCTTCCTTATCCCTCCTGAACCCCCCATCCCCTGTTATCTTAATCTCTGTCTCTAATGCTGTCCAACTCTCTTCTTCTTCACAAACTGCCGTTACCTGCTCAAAGCCTGCTTTCTTCCTTTCTTTTCCTCCCTCCCCCTCCCAGACTGCAAGTCCTGCAGCATCTGCAACGTGGGAGCACAGCGCCCCCGTGTGGTTGATACTGGTACCACAGACCTTCCACAGGCAAACCCTTTGATCTGAGGAGGTGGAGACCAGTCGGCCTGGACGCAGGAGCTTCAGAGCCGTGAGAGGGGCAGCGTGGGCCAGCGGGATGTGGGACTGGGAGTGGAGCTGAAGCTGAAGCTGGTGAGGACATCTGACATGTGGTGGGGGTAAAGTCTGGGAGTCGTAACTCTGAGACGACGCTCTGCTGCCCCCAATCCTTCCGTCTTCTGGGTATTGCACCCAAATTGTGGACACTGTCAGCTGTCCATCATCTCCTCCGCTGGCAACAGTTACCAGGCAACAGCCCTCTTGTTGTCCCATGTCCTCTACCCAAACAGCCAATGAGTTGATGCCGCTCTGGTGGGCGGGAATGTCGAGGCAGGGGATTGGTGGGATTGTAGAAAAATATGAATTATCAATTGATGAGAGCAGTGCTTCAGTCAAATGCCACACTGCTATTTTCCCATCTGTAGCAGCACTGAAGAGCAGCTGATACCTGCAGGAGCAGCACAGCATGAAAGAGAAACTAAATTACTACATACACGATTATTTTCTAATACTCCATTTTTCATCTATAATACATTTAATTTAGTATGGGTTTCAATAAAACTAAATGCAATCTGATATTATTAATAATAATAATAATAGTAAAAATAAGAATGGAAGAGCACCTGTTTCCTATGCGGTCCTCCAGGCTGCAGGTGGCGACACTGAGCACACAGCGCTGATGGTGAAACGTCTCCCAAATCAAACTAATTTGATTTTTAACTTCATCCACTGAGAACAGTCTGGAAAGAAAGTTACAAAATCTATATGTCTGCAACGTGTAAGTTATACAACAGACGATGAAGAGAAAAGGATAGATCTAATTCATCTGTGATTTCTTGCAATCCAGCACCTGGTTTGAAACTTTTCTTGGGATGTGTATGATTTTTTTCAGTTTTTTTCTTAAGTTATGTAACAACTTTAGTACAGCTAGACCGAAAAACCCAGAAAATATGCTTGCAGAGATTAAAAAAAAATCTCTTTACTTCTCTCATAACCCTGATCTTTTCACTTCTATCTTCTTGCACAGTTAAACCAGTTTCCACCTCTGCCTAGGTGCTTGCTGCACAATGAATGTTAAATAATTATGCTTCTGTTAAAGCTAAATATAACCTAGTCTAATCTAATATTATCATCCTAAATCCAAGTTCACAAAGATGCACAAATGAAGAGCAGATTTAGTTCAGTTAGAGGCTGAATCATTATAATTTTAAGTAAAAACACACAAACAGTTACTACAACTTAATCAGTGGATCACATTCTGCTTTTTTTTTTTTTTTTAGTTTCCTAGTTTCAGATATATAGAAATATTAAATATGACCAACCTGACAGCTCCATCACTGCAGGACAGAGCCAGGAGGACACAGTCTGCCTTTTCTTCCACCACTGTGATGGACAGATACCTGAAAACACACAAGCATTTGGTAAAACTTGACTGAGGAAGATCTAAAGGAAAATGAGAAGGCATCAGAAATGTAAGGGTAGTGGACTTTGTTAACCTCCATTTCTTAACCAGAGTTGGGCCTCAAAATTCTGTACATTAAATGTCAATGTATGAATATCACACAGTGGTAATTCATGTTACCGTATTTTCCGGACTACAAGTCGCCCTTTCTTTTACAAAGTTTGGCTGCTTGTGCAAATTTATAGTCCAGTGTGATTTATATATAAAAATACATACTATTTAACATATTTTTAAGTATTAATTCACATTGACGGACATGAGCCAAGGAGTAAACATTACCACTTAATGTCAAAAGAGGGTGTTCTAGGCTTGGGACAATTATATTCTGCTCCAAGGGCAAAAGTCCAGAAATGGCCTCATCTGAGTGAGAGGAGTTCATTTTGGAATCTGGCTGTACTGCCTGTGCGGGGCAACAAATCCTCAAAAAACATGTTAATCCTTCTTAGTTATGATGTTTATAATCATTAACAGGCATTAACTTAAGAATTAAGAATGTTTTGGGTAATTTTTAGCCGTAGCAAGGACATGAAAAATCCCAAATCACCCTATTTTAAATAAATAAACACAACTTATAGTCCAGAGCAACTTATATATGTTTTTTTCCTGTTCATGATGCATTTTTGACTGATGCAACTTATACTCCGGGAAAAATTAAATAAATCATTAAAATAATCCCAAAAAGGACAGCAGCTTTACTCCAACAGTGAGAACTTCCCAGCATTAAGATGATTTATGTTTTTGGACTGGGGCACCTTAGCCTCATTTCCATCTCATGAACTGGACACAACTCCACTTGAATCATTCCTCATCAGATCCACGCAATCATTCTAGCCAAATCGATTGATGGGCACACCATGTCGCCAATCACATGCAAAGAAATGATACCATTATGTGAAAGAAGGAAGGGGGCAGTCTATCAGAAGACAGGGACTACAGTAGTACAGGTCAGGTACATAGAATCACAGAAAGAACCAGATTCAAATAGAAGTTCATTGAAAAAAAAAGTGGAGAAATCAGTGAATCTTAAGTATTGTATATTGAGATTTTGTCCTTTAAATGTTTTAATTGGTTGTTGTGGTTTTGTATTCAATTGTTCACTCAAAGGTTCGATAAGAATTTAACTATCAAGAACTGTATTTCTTTTAACAAAATGCATAAAAATGAGGCTTTTATGGGAGAAAAAAAAAACTTCCCTACATACAAACCACTCATCACTGCTAAATGAGTGTAATCTCTCTTTTCGCTCCTCAATTGAATTGTAATCGACTCTCTGTTCCCCTACATTTCCCTCATATTTTGTATTCTGAAAGTCTAGTTTAATTTAACAGTATCAGAAATGAGTGAGGTCTCTGTTTCAAGAAAGAGGAAATGTTATAGTCGACTAAGGATAAAAATATCTCATTACCATCCTTCAGAAAGGTCTCTCTCTTGTTTGTCCTTTTTTCCCCCCTTTTAGTGTGTAATTATTCCCTTTCTCCTTTATCTTATTTTATTTCATTTTGAAATTTGAAGAAGAAAATTGTACTAAATGAAACTTTGTAGGGGGACATTAGTATGTACATACCAGAAGTATCCTTTTTGAAAAAGTTAATAAAAATTGAATTTAAAAAAAAAAGAGAGAAAAGAACCAGACTTCCCATCATTAAAGACTCACGACAGAGCTTTTAGTAATTTTCTCTGGATAAACTGGCATCCATCTTCATCTTAGCTTTACTGTGATTCACTCCAGCCAGTAAAAGACAGTCTTATCTTGTTCTGTCCCTTCCTCTCTTCTCTTCCTCCAGTAATGTTTTCCTGCGTTTCTTTGCCAAATCCGCCATGGTGCGTGTTCAAAACACCTGGTGTGTTTATATCCATTTGCTACAGTAGTACGTGATGCGGTGTGAAACCAATAGTTGGCTGCAACGTCACGCCACAACTGGATGGGAAATTTCTCCGCCTCAGCATGCCGCTGGACAGGGACGGCTCGAGAAATGCGCAAAATGAATGTTGGTGTGACATCAAAACGAGTCAGAAACAGAGATTTTTAAGTCAAATAGTTACGTTGTGAGTCTTTAAGTGGTACTATTTCACTTCAATTACCAATACCAGAGGTTAAGTATCGGCCGATGCCCGATATCAATACTTAGCTGTGTTTTGGGCCAAAGATTCTGCATATTGATCTGATAACTGATTTTATTCTTGGGTTATGTTAGCTATGTCTGTTTTGTGGAACCTCACCTCTAAAAACCCTGGTTTAACAGGTTAATGAAATAAGTTCATCACAGTAACTATGAAAAAAAAACTGACCCGTCTATTATCTACCAATGAGAATGATGAATTCTAAACTTACAAACATAATAATATGTAAAATAATTTCAAATAAGAAAAAGATTGCTTGAAAGAAAAGTTTAAATGGATTTCCTGGATCAATAAATTTTGAAGCATTGCAATATCGGCCTGATATCCGATGCTGGTATCGGATCGGGACAGCCCTACTTATATGCATTTGCAAACATTATGTTTGAGAAAACCATGTAACTCTTGCCTTGTTTCTGGGTCCATTTTCACCGTCTTGTGTCTGTTCCGCCTCTTTTCCCACTGTCCGTCCAGTCGGTGGCTGGCCACCTGGATCACCTGACAGGATGGAGCCAACGTCTGCTTGTCCCAGACAATCAACAGTCGGTAACACTGCATTTGAGCTCGGCCACCGGCTGACACGAGCAGGGCGGAGAGAGCCTTTGGCGATTTTTCATTCCCTCTGTCCGGATGCGTTACTGCTGCCACAGCGCGGACTCCTGAGATGTGGTCAGTAATAACCGAAAGAACTTTGATGCTGCCAGAAGCTGAACGTATCGCCAGGACAACGAGGCTTGTGTCCTCTCCTCCTGTCACCACTATCTCCCAGTGTCCTTCCTCTCTTTCCACGTCACCCCCGTCATTTTTAGCTGTGTTTGCTACAGACTTTGTCAGAGTATCGTTTCCAAACTCACGTATCCTCCCCAGCCTGGCCACACACCAAATCCCCCTCCCGTGCACCCCTTCTCGCAGGCTCCATCCTCCACTCCTCCCCGACTTCCCAGCCCAGCCCAAAGCCTCTCCCGGAGGTTGTGAAGTGAGGACTGCTCCCTGCTTGATGAAGACCAGAGCTCCATATCCAGGCCAAATCCCCATGTGAGACGGCCAGAGACTCCAGGAGCGATGGCCCCCACCACAAGGTACCGCTAACAGCCTCTCTTGCCTCAGTGGGTCCCAAACAACAAAGTGGACTGCATGGAACCCAACAATGACAAATCTGGCTTCTCTTCCCTCCCCGTCCTCTGCTATCTTCCTCTCGTTAACCTCTTCCACCCCTACACCCTCCAACTCCAAATCACATTCTTCTGCACCTGCTCCCTCCTCCCCCGTTGAAATTTCAGGTTCAAGAATTAAAATTTTCTCCAGCCACTCCATACCCTTGCAGGCCCGCTGGACTCTGAGCACTTCCAGCTGAGTCCTTCTGTTCATCTCTGCATTTTCTCCAGTGCCATCTTTTCTCGTCTCCTCCTGTTTGTCAGATGTTGTTTGAACTCTAAAAATCCTAACACAGCCATCCTTGCCAGTGCTGTAGAGCAACCCGTGGTACTCACACACTGAAGTTACACCGTGTTTCCCGTGCACCCCAAACAGACAGCTCACCGGCTGCAGCAGCTCGTGCACTTTGCTGCTTTCTTCCTTCTCTGTCACGTTTTCATCTTTCCCGTCAGCCCGCAAGCCTTCACTCCTTCCCTCATCTTTTTCCCTTTGCCCACACCTTTCTCCTTCCTGATACAAAAGTAAGGACCCCCTTCTGTCGCCACAGACCCAGAGAACCTCCTCCGGACTGGGTTGGAGGCGAACTGCCGCTGTGAGCCAGCGTTTAGCGCAGCAAGGTAGAAGGAAAGGCGGGAGAGATTTCACCCCCAGAACAAGGGAAGAGTTTTCATTTACTTTTACTTCTATACACCAACGATAGACACGTCCCTCAGCACCTGATGCTAGCAAGTACACGCTGTCTTCTCTCTTTTGCCAAATAACACTCTGGATCTTCCCCGATCCACCTGTAAGATGGACGCCAGACTGAGGCTGAGAAGCGGGAAAAACCTGCAGGGACCCGGTGAGGGTTCCCAGAGCACACAGATTGACTGCGCTGGCCGAGTCTCTCACTCTGACGGTTACTGTGTCCATCACACAGTAGGACTGAAACTCAGACGAGCCCCGCCATAACGCCTCCCACTTTCCATCAGTGTATTGGAAAACCATTCCTTCATCTGTGCAAACCACAAAGCGGCTCCAGCTTGTATTTCCATCCTCTTCTCCTACTAAACGAACTACTTTAGGCAGACCGTGACTGGGGAATTTCAGGTCTGTCAGCTTCTCCGCTTCTTCCTCGCTCTCTTTCTCCTCACTGTTGTCCACTTTCCACAACCTCACCCCTCCATCTGCCCCTCCTGTAGCCACCCATCTCTCATCATCTCCTTCTCCTTTGCTGACTGCTAGTGCACGGACTCCCCCTGCTCGATGTCCTTTCAGCGTGCGAACCACCTTCCCGTCTCCAACCCAGTCCCAGACCAAACAGGCCCCATCCTCTCCCGCGCTGAACAATCTCCTTGGTGAGAGTTGCACTGCGAACACCCTGGCCTGGTGGCCATACAGGACCGTTAAACAAGTCGGGTTTAAGTCCCCACATTTCCCCCCAAGACCACCTAAAGCACCAACGTCCCACACTCGCACACTGCGGTCGTCAGACGCTGATGCCAGACATCCTTTCTCCTGGAGGTAAGAGATGCTGAAGATGACGCCGCTGTGACCCGAGAGACGCCGCTCAACCGGAGCTTTGTACTCAGAGCTGCTGCTTTCGTCTCCTCCTCTCGGTTTCCAGATGACCAGCTGGTTGAAAACAGTCCCTCCTACTAAGACAGTATCCGCCCATGATTCATGGACCAGAAGTAGAGCAGAATACAGCAAACAACCCTCCAGACAGGAGCTGTGAACCAGTATATTTCCTGTAAGAACATCCAGGAGAAGAGCACTGTTGTGGGCTACAGCCACGCACAGCAGGGACTGTTTATCTCCAGGCAGCCAGCAGGCATCCAGGACCCAGTCCTGCAGGTTTAAGAGGGGCCCCAGAATCTCCAAGTGAAGATGCTCCACAGTTTTTAAATCCACGTGGAGCCTCACCAGTCTCACAGCCTTCCCTCCAAATACTGCGAGGTCATAGCAGCTGGACTCTGAGGTGGAGCTCAGTCCTGACGAACCAAAGTCAAGAAGGTATTAAGTTTATTTAACAATAAATAGACAACAAGCCACAACAATCTAATCTTACACTACAAACACTCAGATCTTACCATTTTTCTAATTTCTAGTCAAAATATCTCACTACACTCAAAATAATAAAGAGAAACATTTCAGTGAGATGTAAAATCTTATTTTAAGGCAGTGCATCTTATTTCAAGAAATTTTATCAAGAAAATTTTGCTTGGTCTATTGGCAGAATTTTTTTGGCTTATTACAAGCATTAAAAAAAAAATCTTGACCACTCTTAAAATAAGTAAAAAAAAAATTTTACTTTTTTTGCTTGTAATGAGCAAAAGAATTTCTGCCAATAGAACAAGTGAAATTTTCTTGATAAGATTTCTTGAAATAAGATGCACTTTTCTAAAACCAGTTCCTATATCTCACTGAAATGTTTCTCTTTAGGTGATTTTGTCTAATATTGAGTGTAATGAAATATATTGACTAGAAATGAGAAAAATATACTTGGTAAGATTTTAGTTTTGCAGTGTAGTACCAGTTATTTTTCCTTAATTACTTCTGTAATCTGTACAAATATTGCTGTAGATCACTATTATTATCATTTATGCTTGATTTATTGGAGAAGAAACTAATTAAAAAACAATATATACTGTCAAAAAAAGAAGTTGCTTAAGCTAACCATGCTCCCTCTGCCCGTGGACTGCCCCAGCACAGATCTGTGCCTGACTTCTTGGTCTTATCCCGTGGATTCTGTTATGTTGCAGGACACTCAGTGAAGCACTAACTTGAGGTTGGGGCTGGAGGTTGTACACACACAGGAGCGGACCTTCACCTGCCAAGATGTAAAAGGGTCATTGTGTGATCTTTCTGCAGAATTCATAATCAGGTTAACAATCATTCATTTAACATAACTTTTATTCAAGCCTTTGAGTGTAGCCTCTGTTTTACAATGATGCATTAACCCCCATTTAACAAGAAAATAGTAAAAGCATAACGACATAATCATAAAATCATCACAGAATAGCAATTGGATATTGCAGGGTTTTTTTTTTTTTTTGGAGGCACCATCCACACGTTTATAGCTGTTAACTCATTCCACAGAAGCATTATGTCAGATTATAACTCATTGTGGATTTCTAACAATGCCTAATACAACATTGTTCAGCATTAATAATATCAGAAATAACTAACAGAACAAAATTTCTTAACTTTTTTCAAATCAAAGATCACATTGTACATTAAGGATCCAAAAATATGCATTTAAAAACTTGTATTCATTTTGGTCCAAGTCAACCAAGATGTATACCAGTTAAAATACTGTATCTTATAATATCTTATTATTATTATTTAATTGCTCGCTGGATTAACAAAGCAAAAAACAAATATTCCTCTTACTTTACACAAACACATACAGTAAACATAAGAAATTACTGATGTCCATGCAGGCAGATTATAATCTAACGAACAAGGGTGCTAGCTATTTCATATCAATTTTCTATGAATGACCTGCATGCCAAGTATCAAGACTGCAGCTTACCCGTCAATAAAAACTTTTCTTTAAAGAACTCCAAACCAGTAATTGGAGCTATCAAAGCGTCTGTCTCCATTTCTTTGGTTTAATACTGACTTTTCATTACAGGTCCTGAAAGATAAAAGGCTAGAATTACGCTTCAAGCAGATTATAAGGCGTCAAAATAATAACAAAAAAGCAATCAGGTTGAATGTATAGCTTGTCAACATTTAAGATATTCTATATAATTTTATTATTATTATTATCATTTTTTTTTTAAAGATATGCCAGTCACTGAGACTCAGTTGGCAGGACAAGCTAACGGAGAGTTTTCGTGTCATGATATAAACAGAAAATAAATTTTCTAACCATAATAAAAATTAAAGTAACACTTACTTCCATAAAGCTTTAGATACTACTGGGATATGTCCTAATTTTTTCCACTTCTTTTTTTCACCCCACATTCTGCAAAACAACTTGGACCCCATGTGTTTCTGTTCTGCTTCCTGTATTCTAGCCAATCACAGTACAGCACTGGCTTCCTAAACGCGGATTGGGCATAAAAAATAAATATCAATTTTAATTGGCACAAAAAGCCACGTGACTGACGACCGTAGACTTGTGCTGCATTTGAGGTTTTCTGTAAAAGTAGTATAAAACCGTGTAGTGACACGTGTAATCCCAATATTATGTAAATAGGGGTATTTAACCATGTCTCTGAGTTATATTGTTTAACTGTTGTTTGACATTCATTTTAAATGCTTTGCTCAAATTTAGTTCACACAACCTTCGTACCAGCAATGCGATTTCCCTTGTGGTTGTTGTTCAGTTATTATAGTTATAATATTCATAATAAATTGTTAGAAATTCTTATGACAGCTGAAAAACAAATCATACTGTTCAAGTAGTACTCTGCATCGATACCGAAAAGTATTTTCTATCTATTTATTTAGCTTTATTTCTAGCAGCAAGAATATTACACAACAGTTAAACAGACGTAAACGCATCATGAGGTGAAGGTATTGCTTCTGGGCGTTAGATAGCGGTCCAGCTAACTTTTCAGCTAACTATGCCTGGAAAATGTAAATTTCAAGATTCCTGGCTGTCAAAGGACGCTTTCAAGGACTGGCTGATAAAGGACGACCATGACATTCACTTCGCTCGGTGTAGAGCCTGTAGTAAATCAATCAAACTTCAGACCATGGGCGAGGCTGCTCTCACTAGCCATGCAGGGGGAGCTGGCCACAAAGCAGCGCTGCGTAAGCTGCTGGAAGGTTAGTTAGTATCTGTCTGTTTGTTAAATGTCCACAAAAGATATGCCAGATATTGTTAAGATGTATTTGTCATTCGTTTGCTGTGTTTGTTTAGCTATTGTCTTTCTAGCAGTGGTTTTGGTAGTGGTGGCGTATTTGGCCCCAACATCAGAGCCCACAGGTCACACATCCAAGAGTACCTAGCTGGTCCTTATGTCCCTGAACACTACTATGTGCAATTGTTGATCAGCAGATCCATGATTAATGCGGTTGTGCAGTTTTGTGTTTAGTTGTATTAGTTTGAGGTTTTATGTAATTGCAATTACAGCTGATATAAATGAGACAGCATTAACTTTCACAACCAGGCTGCATCAATATTACAGTCAATTACATGACCCATTTCTGCTTGTGTGTGTATATATATACACACACATATAGCAGATAAAAAAAAATTGAAATACATAAACATTTTTCTCAGAAAATATATTTCTAGCAGAGCTATTGACATGAAATTTTCACCAGGTGTCGGCAACAACCCAAGTAATGCACACATACAAAGAAATCCCAACATTTGTGTTCATAAATTAAGTTATGTCCAATATAGTGAAATGACACAGGGAATAAGTATTGAATACGCTTACTGAAATGTATTTAATACTTCAATTTTTGCTCTTTATTTGTGATAACGGCTTCAAGACGCCTCATATGGAGAAACCAGTCCAACACATTGCTCAGGTGTGATGTGATTTTGGCCCATTCTTCCAGACAAATGCCTTCAAATCTTCTGTGTGTTCGAATCTTCAGTTCTGTCCGAAGATTTTCAGTTGGATTCAAGTGGGGTGATTGACTGGGCCATTCTAGCAACTTTATTTTCTTTTTCTTACACCAGTTGAGTGTTTCCTTGGCTGTGTGCTTGGGATGGTTTTCTTGCTGAAAGATTCAGTCTCTTTTCATCTTCAGCAGCTGCAGATGGCAGCAGATTTTGGTCCAGAATATGTCTCTACTTTTCTCCATTCATTCTTCTTATAATGATATGAAGTCTGCCAGTACCACATGTTGAAAAACAGCCCCCACCATGATGTTCCCACCTCCAAACTTCACTGTTGCTATGGTGGTGTTGGGCTCAAGTGTGGTTAAGTGCATTACTTCCTGTTTTCTCTGAAATAACTACCTGCTGATTCCAGGTCTTATGAAGCTCTCCACGAGTGGTCCTGGGATGTTGGAGAACCTTTCTGATTATTGTTCTGACTCCTCTGTCTGAAATCTTGCAAGGATCACCTGGCCGTGGCCAGTTTATGATGATGCTGTGTTCTTTCCACTTCCGGATGATGGTCCCAATGGTGCTCACTGGAACTTTCAGAAGTTTAGAAATGCACCTGGAACCAATGCCTTCAGTCTGTTTGCAATAATAAGGTTGTGCAGGTCTTTAGACAGCTCGTGGCTTTTACCCATCATGCAATGCTTCTTGTCTGACATCTTGGTGATGCGAAACCTTTTTAAAGGCATCAATCAGGACTAAACCAGCTGATATTACTTTGCACTGATAGGGGACAGGATTACTTTCTAAATACTGACAGACTCCAGCTGCTTTCTTGGCTTTCCAGATCTTTTTCACCTCCATTTCTTCATGTGTTCAATACTTATTCCCTTTGTCATTTCACTATATTACACAGGGCTTGAAATTCACTTCTCAAAATGGGGGGGAATTCCCCCTTACATGCTTCACCAAGGGGGGATTTGGATACTTTGGGGGGGATATTTACAGGGCGCTTTACCACAGGTCTTACAGCGTCCTATCCGTACCTCAGATTAATAAGGAGCATTAATTTGTCTTTTTCATCCTTCTTAGTTTCCATTTTAACCAGCTCTCTTGTCCCGTCTCCGTTCTCTTTATCAGCCATCATCAGTTTTTACCAACTTAATACAAAAAGTACATATTGCAGTAATCTGTTGCATCTTTCAGCTGCATAATTATAATTAGTGGTTCTGGTGGTTCTTTCTTCCAGCTCGGTTCTGTTCTCTCCTCTACGTAATCTCTTGCATTTGATAAAAGTTCTGTTAAAATAAAACTGGTCTTGGGGAGGACAGAGCATCTTCTACATGCAAGGCTAGAAAACTGTCAGAAACTTAATGAATATAATAACACATTTAATAACACCTTTAATAACACCCAAAGATATTTAATAGGAAAGAAAATGGAAACACAGAGAAAACAATAAAGAAGCTGAGATAAACCAGAACAAGTGAAGAGCAGTGAGAATGTGAGAAAATGATGAGGAAACATCCCCAAAATCAGCTTCTTTCTCCAAAATAATACAAAATTTGGATTTTTAATATGACATATTTAATGCTCTTTAGCCTATACGTCAAAATATAAAATATATTTCTAATATCAAACTATTATTTATCAATACTATCTTTATCTTTGAATCGATCTCACATTCAGCTGCCATGTGAGAAACGGTGACGCAGCGCTGTTGGTCTCATCACACCAACATTAAACTGAGCAGCTCGTGCCTTCGTCATTTTGATGAAACACGGATATTCTAAGCAAATTCGGCTAAAACTGTTCTTTGGGCTGCTTGGTACCGTGATCAGCACCGGCGCTACCTGAGGATCTGGAGGATTTGGGTTGTAAACGAGACCGACACCGGCGCTGCCACAGCGACTGGTGTTGGTCCAGACCAGGTTCCCTTCAGGTGACCCGAAGTTACATTTACGTTATAAGACTCTGAAAGTATCGTCTTACCGGCGGGAAATCTGCCAACAATGGCTGGTTTATCAACACGAGGGAAGTTGCGATATCTGACGGGTCAGAGAGGGAGAGAAGGGGAGCGCGCGCTTTATTAAAGGGCCGACGCAGGAGGCGACGTCACTCCTTCTGAATGAAAGGAGAGGGAGCGACGTCGCCTCAAGCGTGTCGAGCCTTTTATTCTACGTCATTTTATGGCTCCGATGCAAACGCTCACTGCACATTACGTCGCTGCAATTGCAAGCGGGAATTTCCCGCATTATAAGAGCGAAGTTTGCGGGAATTGATGGTATTATGCGCGATTCCCGCAATCCCGCAGCGAATTTCAGGCCCTGTTTCACATAACTAATTTATGGACATAAATGTTAGGATTTCTTTGCATGTGTTCATTACTTGGGTTGTTGCCAACATCTGGTGAAAATTTCATGTCAATAGCTCTACTGGAAATATATTTTCTGAGAGAAACGTGGGGCATTGTCAAGAGAAAGCTAACGGGAAGAGACCAAACAATAGGGGATTATCACGCTCACCGGAAGTTCCCGGGTTTGGGCACTTCCTCTTCCGGGCCATGTTAACGACAGCCGTTCCTGCTCTGTTATACTGTTTAAATCGGATAAACTCCAAACATACTTAAGTTTTCATTCCAGACTGAAATGATACTAAGGAAGAAGTGGATCAAAGCGATCGATTCGCCGTGGTGAAGGGCCGAACTTTATAATAAAACACACGTTTGTTTGTCGCCGGTGGGGCACAACACCGGCACTTCACAGCATGCTAGCATTAGCCAGCTAGCGTTTACTGACGTGCTTAACATTGTGCGTCTTAAAACACACAAACATCGGAAAATCGAGTCTGTACCCCCCCGTTTCCAGTGGAACAACTGGGGACTGCCAAGAAAGGAGACGCTTTCAGATGCTTGTGTGTTTTCAGCCGCACAAAGTTAGGCACGTTATCGAGCTGGCTAATGCTAACCTGCTAACACGACTGCGCAGTCTGCTGGCCACAAACAAACGTGTGTCGTTTTATTATAAAGTTCGGTCCTTCACCGCGGCGAATCGGTCGTTTTAATCCACTTCTTCCTCAGCATCACTTCAGTCTGGAATGAAAACTTGGCATTGGCGTTTATCCGATTTACAAAGTTTAACAGAGTAGTAGCTGGCGGACTACTGTAAGCAGGTTAGCATTAGCCAGCTTGATGACGTGCCTAACTTTGTGCGGCTGAAAACACACAAGCATCTGAAAACGTCTCCTTTCTTGGCAGTCCCCAGTTGTTCCACTGGAAACGGGGAGGTACAGACCCGATTTTCAGATGTTTGTGTGTTTTAAGACTAGAGATGCACCGATCAGGATTTTGGGGGCCGATCACCGATCACCGATCACCAAAAGCAGTATCTGCCGATCCCGATATTGCCGATCACCGATCACAGCGCCGAAATTCATAAATTCTCCAATATTGTTCTCTCATGTACATAACATCGACATTATGTTATTAACAATTAGGAGAAGGGAAATGATCATGAATTGGCCTGTTTTATTGCAGGCAATCTGCAATATTTAACTCTCTTGGAGACAACTTGGACTCAGTTTACACAGAGGAAGTGTAGCTGACTAGCTTCAGCTTTCTTGTGGCAATAATTATGTGTACAACACACAACATGTGCAGCACACCAACACAGACTACAGTAAACATGTCACTCTCTTAGAGTTGGTACAAGTTGTCAACTATAGACTCTCTTTTTCCTGTGGAAAAAGGAATTAAATCTTAAAATAAAAAATAGATTATGTACATAACACACATGTGCACTATAATAAACATTTCACTCTCTAGAGGCTCTTTCTCAGACACACTGTTTAGAGTTTACCTACAAGCTTTTAGTGGAAAAATCACGTAAAATATGTTAAATGAGAATAAGAACAGCGACTAATGTGCAACTGCAACAAGCTTGGAGCTGATACTGCAGCTTTTCTATAAGAAAAAAAACTCTTAATTGTAGCATTAACATGCTGTAGCCTAAATAATATAATAAAATTATGATTTTATTGATGAGCTTACTTCTGATTAAGCAGCATGAATGGCAGAGCCTTGCGCGTCGTGCGTCAGGAGCGCCTGAGTGTGGTGGTGTATGAACCCGGTTGTTTTCCTTGTCTGTCTCTCTGTATAATCGCGGATGAAACTGAGCAGCTGCTCGGCTTCATTTGCTCCACGAGGCCAGACAACTACGTTGTCGAGCGTTTCTGTGCCGTGTGTGGATTCATCAGATTGTTCAGAGGTGTTCTGAGTTTGGTGAGTTTCACCATTTACGAGGAGCTGCGCACCGACGATGGCGCAGCTTTCCTCTGACCGGCCCAGTTTAACAACCCGCAGTCCTGCATCAGGACGTCATTATAAGCCCATTAAACCCCGTCGGGACTAGAGATCATCAACCCGCCGTTTGGAAACCGGGACTGAACGCAGATCATAGTTTATCCTCCACTGTCTCCGTGGAGTGAAGACATTCACCGGAGTCTCCTCTGTATTTCCCGCACCTGCTGCGCGTCAGGCGCGTCAAACGCCAAAACGCTGTAGTTACTGTAAACATGATCGGATCGGCTTGCTTGGATCTATTTTGAGGACTCCGATCAAAACCGATAGGGGCATTATCGGCCGATTGCGATCGGTTGCCGATCGATCGGTGCATCTCTATTTAAGACGCACAATGTTAAGCACGTCAGTAAAGGCTAGCTGGCTAATGCTAGCATGCTGTGAAGTGCCGGTGTTGTGCCCCACCGGCGACAAACAAACGTGTGTTTTATTATAAAGTTCGGTCCTTCACCGTGGCAAATCGATCGCTTTGATCCACTTCTTTCTAAGTATCACTTCAGTCTAGAATGAAAACTTAAGTATGTTTGGAGTTTATCCGATTTAAACAGTATAACAGAGCAGGAACGGCTGTCGTTAACATGGCCCGGAAGAGGAAGTGTCCAAATACCGGGAACTTCCGGTAAGCGTGATAATCCCCTATAGAGAAGAGCTTAAGGCTGTGATGGAAGCATGTTTGTCTTCCACAACACCTGAGATATGCCACAAGCTGGTTACATCCATGCCACGCCGGGTTAAGGCAGTCATTCAAGCAAAGGGGCTCCAACGAAGTACTAAGTACAGATGCAAGATTTTACTTTAGGAGGCCCGACTGTTTTGTTGATTAAAGTCCTTTTTAAATTGATTTCATGCAATATTCTAATTTTTGGAGTTTTAGAATTTGAGGTTTTCTTAAGCTGCAAGTCCTAATCAGCAACATCCAAACAAATAAAAGCTTGAAATATATTAAGTTGGATATTATTTGTCTATACAATATAAATTGCACCATTTAAGCTGATTTTTAGAAATACAGTACATGAACTTTTTCACAATCGTCTAATTTTTTGGGTAGTACCTGTATATATGTCTGGGGGGGTGCAATGATACAAAACATTCACGTTTCGTTTTGATACTTTAGTGCAGGGGTGCCCAAGTCCAGTCCTCGAAAGCTACTATCCTGCAAGTTTTAGAACATACCTTCTCCAACACACCTGAATCAAATGGCTAATTGCCTCATGCTCGTCATTCAGCTCTGCAGAGGCCTGGTAACGAGCTATTTATATGATTCAGATGTGTTGGAGAAGGGATGCAACCTAAATGTGCAGGACAGTAGCTCTCGAAGACTGGACTTGGACACTCCTGCTGTAGTGTCACGGTTTTTCAATACAAAAAGATTCATTTTGATTTTAATCCAATGTCCTTTTGTTCATAACTGCTATCAGTGTCATACTTAACATGAAAACCAAAGTAGTTCGTAATGCCACAGAGTTTTCAATACAGAGCTCATTGTCACAACACAAATTGATAAAATAAATTAAAAACTCTGTGTTGTGTGATATTTGATACATAGAGCTCACAGTTCAATACACACCCGTATGGTTTGGTACGATACAAATTCATGTCTTGTTACACCCATGTTAGGCTATAAGGGGTCAAAAAAGGTATAAAAATTTCATTTTTTGTATCAGGGAAAAAAAATACTGAACTGTGAAATTAAAGTATCAAACTGAACTGAACAGTGAATTTTTTTTGTATCATTGCACCCATGACATACATATATGTATATGTGTGTGTGTGTGTGATACGTATACAGTCATCCTCAAAATTATTCATACCCTCCATTTAAAGAAAATGCTAAATTCACAATCATTATTACAATAACAAGAAACTAAAAAAAGTAATAATACAAATTTATAAAATTATTTTTTAGTGAAATAAAATATTGCTTTTGAATTGTAGTTGAAAAGAATAGTTTTTAAAAAGAAAACAAGCGAAACTGTCCCAGACAAATTAAAGCACCTTGCTCATGAACACTGGGCAAAAATTCCTGTTTAAAGGTGTAGAAGTCTCATTGAACATTACAGAAAATTAGGCATGCACAATACAATCGGCCCCTTATTGGCATCGGCCTATATTGGCCTTAAAACTGAGTATCGGACATCGGCCACCCCACCGAAATTTAACCAATCAGGCCGCTGTTTCTGAAGTCTGAAAAAAACAAAACAAAAAAGAAACTACTTCTTCTTTAAAAACTTCTTTTTACAGACTTCAAAACTTCTAAGACGGTTTCTGTTAGGATGTTCTGTGTGAACAGAGTTTATACACGGTCATATGTGTAAATAACCAAATATCTCCTGTTTTTGTGTCTTTTTTTTTTTTCTCAGGGAGAAGAAAATCCATATCCTATTAGTTTTGTTTGAAAAACTGTCATTAGGTTTGACTTGTTATACATAACGCAAATTGAGGTATTTTTCTAATTTTGCACAAGAAATAAATATTACATCATTTATTTTTCAGCTTTAATATCGGTATCAATATCGGTTATCCGCCATGTGAATTTCAAAATATCGGCATATCAGATATTGTCCAAAATTCCAATATCTTGCATCCCTACAGAAAATGCTTGCAGTGATTACCTCAAAGGGTTTCTCGACAAAATTTCAGTTCAGGAGCCCCATCACGCTTGTTTTATTTTTTTGTTTTTAATATTTTTTTTTTCTTTTTTTTTTTTTTTTTACCATAATTCAAAATCATTGTCATGATTTTTTTATAATTTTTTTTGATGTATCATTACTTACCTCAACTTCTACTCATTTCCCTGACGGCTGATGTTTTCCCCCTTATTTAAAGGGACTTAAGGCAGGAATTTGAAAAAAAAAAAACATGCATGTCCCTTTTTTTCATACTAATGGGTAATGAAGCGCTAAATACCAAAGATAACGTTTCCACCCATGTTTCTCTCCGTTGCCTTGAACAGGCTGTGTGCTGCAAAATGCGCTGCAATTCGGTGTCCGAATTTCCCGCGCTGCCCTGCGGACGTGACGTCAAATGACGCTACATCCGCAGTTTTGATGCAGGAAAAAGACGGTCATGTTAAATAAAAACACTGTAAGCGATAGTTATGGATTATTCTTCCGTCAGAATACGATCTAGATCAACTGAAAGACCACTTAAAATTGTAACTACGGAGAAAAATGTGAGTAAAGCTTCAGTTTGTGCACGCTCCCGTGACGGCTTGGCTTGTGGCTGCAGTTACCTGAAGCGCCACTCGCGGCTGTCGCGAGTTTCGTTTCTTAATCTTGGCTCAAGTCCCTTTACTGGGACGGTATGAAAAATTTTGATGATGACTGTATGGAAACGTCCCCAATAGCCTCTTTATACATTGCAATACAATTAAGTGATTGCTAAATTAATTGATAGTCTCACAAGGAAACGCAGTCCTGCCTGGTGACAATGTCATACTAGAATTTTTTTCATTGGTTTAAGAAAATGTCTTTAATTTGTCTATATCGTACACAGCAGTCTAATTAGTAGGATATAAGGTTGTCCAGTCGGTGAATTCCTCCCAGCATTGGAAATTGAATTTTTCATCAACTAAGTTTTATATAATTAAAAAGTTCAGATCATCCAAATGAGAATTTTAAAATATCTTGGAAGCATTAAGTCAAGCAGAGAAGTTTTTATTTTTATTTTTTTCCTGGTTTTAGGGATTGTCTGCAATACAGTAAAAGTCAAATAAAGGTTAAGTCACTACTGTTTCCCTAAAACCAGCAGCATCTCTAAAGTTTTGCAAATACACATCCTGATTTATCAGCTGTTTTCTAAAGATGTTTTTGTGCATTATTGCTGTCTAGAAGTGGGTGCACTTCTGCCATACTGTTAGAAAGCTAAAATTCTTGAAATTTAGTTAATGTAAAATGTTTTACAGTATAAACTTCTTTATGGTTTACATAGCTGGCTTTTACAAAGAAACACAAATCAAGCAACGGTCTGCTGTTAACAGTGCTATGTTTCATCTAATGATTCTTTATATGATGGGGATGATATGCAGCTATGATAGTGTGAAAAGCTTTGGGTGCTT
The DNA here is from genome assembly GCA_023101725.1 of Atherinomorus stipes. Classification (NCBI taxonomy): domain Eukaryota; kingdom Metazoa; phylum Chordata; class Actinopteri; order Atheriniformes; family Atherinidae; genus Atherinomorus; species Atherinomorus stipes. The sequence continues at coordinate 718,896 of JALJCO010011378.1, read as the reverse complement.
TTGTAAAGACAGCGTTGTACCAGTTTCTACCAGAAGGAGGCACTCTTTGTCAATTTTTTAGAAATGCACATACCCTCAGACCCTCCCTTTCTCTCCCCGTCCCTTCTCTCTGTTTATTGGCAGGTAATTTAATTATTGACGGTGGACAGCTGAACGGCAGTGTGAGTCTGGTAAATATTAAAGAATCTTTTTGTTGTGCATTTATTTCTAATAGGTAGAGTCTAAAATCTAATAACATAAAGATAAAACTTGCAGCTCACACAGGCTGACAACTAAGATTCATAAAACTGTGTTATTTCTGGAAATGGCAAAAACTCCACCTCCTTCTTGTCAGGGAGAAGACGGCAAGGAACAAGTGGCCATCTGCCTCCAGCGTGAAGCCTTGGACAGAGTTGCAGGCAGCGAATGGTCAGATCAGCCCCACAGCCCCACAAACTCCACCTCCCACAATGCAGAGCTGCACGATGTGACATTCCCTGCTGCCTACTTCACAGCTCCAGGTACCCAGAGATTAAGCTCTCCAAGCTGCTCAGAGACACAGTAAAGGTTTTCTTACAAACCTTGTGTGGTATTTTTGTAGCAAGATTTAGTTTTTACATTCAACTAAGAAACCGTCGCCTTTAGCTTAATCCAGTCATTAGTTGGGTTATTTTTAATGAGGATGGATTTTAATAATGTAAATGTGTTGTTGAGGTAAAGTCGTATTACTGCAACATGAGTGTCTCAGGCAGTGTCTCCTGTTTAATTAAGGATAATTACATTTTTTCACAACTTTTCACACTATTTAGAGACAAAAAAGCAGCCATGTTAACAGCATCACTGAAATCACATTGTTAGTATAGTTTAGAGGCCATCAAGAAGATTTGATATTTGTGTGAACTTCTGGTTAAAAACCACAACTTTTTCTTCATAAAATTGCTTCATCTTATCAGGGATGTTCAGAGACATGCAGAATATGTGTTAGACTTAAAAGGGAAGTTTATTTTCAATCTGGACCTACAGTATTTTCTAGCATGAAATACATTCATTTACTCACCCAGACAGTTTTGGTGCAACTTGAATTCTTTTGGGAGATATTTAGATCCACGCGAGATCAGTGTATGTCCGATGTAATGGAAGTGATTGGGGCAACCACGCGCAGCCTCTAAACAAGGCATTACCTGCTACAAACTCCTTCATTTCACCAATGTTTTGTCACGAAACATTAGTCGGACCCCCCCCCCCCCGCGTGAGCTCAAAGCGTCTTTTTTTGGGGGCGATATTGTCCTTATTTACAGACATTTTTACAACGGCGGCTTTGATGATGTCACTATTATGTGACACCATAACAAGTAAATGTCTGTAAATAAGGACGAATCACCACAAAAAAGCTGCTTCAAGCTCACGGGGGGGTCAGACTAATGTTTCGTAACAACACATTGGTGAAATGAAGGAGTTTGTGGCAGGTAATGCCTTACTTAGAGGCTGCACGCGGTTGCCCCATCACTTCCATTATATTGGACTTTGGACACAGCTGCCTTTCCGGCCACATTTCTTGATGCATACCAATGATCTGACTCTTCTCATACAGACTAACATCTTTTCCACGACCATCGGATGTGTCTTTTTACATGGTTGTTTAGGGAATGAGAAGCAACTCATTTCACTAGTCGGAGTTTAATAACTTGTTGCCAGCTGAAAGATAATCACCTTTGCAGTAATTACCCAATAGGAGGCTCCTATCTATTTGCATGGTAAATCCAGGTGGCAATTTTTTTTGTTTTTTTTTTTTTGGCCAGGCAGTGTTTTAATGTACAATTTGTTAATTATCTTATGTAAAACATGAAATTTGGATAATTTGGAAAATTCATGGATAACAATAATGATTATATTTTAGTATTAAAAATGTAATTTTGGTTGAAGAGCTTCTCAATTTTGGTGTATTAACCTTTACAGAAACAAAAAATTGTGTTGGTAATACCAGTGCTGCTAATGTAGGGCAGCTGTGGCATAAGCCTTACTTTTATTGGTGGTCTAATAAATTTGATAACTCTTTGTATCAGATATAGACATAAATAGATAATATATAGACATATTACCAAGCATTAGTCTTGTTAATGACAAGGACATATATTTGCAATATTTGGACCATTTCTTCAATGATCTCAGTTATGTATCGTTTTCATGTCAGTGAATGACTGTGTGTTTTTTTTTTTTAGGGATTTTTTATTATTATTATTTTAAGAGCGCCTTAAATTTCATCATGGTGATGCCTTGTGTGTGACATGATGACAGTAAAGTTTCTATTCTATTGTTGATAGTGACATAATGATCAAGTATCACTGTAGATACTGATAAATGTAGCAGACCTAATGCACCATCATATTGATCTACAGTTAATAAGACACATGTACGCTAATACCCTGGATGTTTGCCAGCAGAAGCTTTGCAGATTAATTAAATGCCATCCTCTTGTTCTAGCTGCCAATTAGTGCAAAGTGATTTTAAGTAAGTTAACTGCTGGACAGCAGCTATGTTCGGCGACCGACTGTGAATCAGGGACATGCGGCTCCAGAGCCAGAGATACAAGGAGGTACAAGGAGCGAGAGAAGGCACAAGCAGAGAGAGCACACAGAAAATAAGTAATGTGCTATCATTGCAAGCAAAAACAAAGAGAAAGAATTGAGTTGCTGTGAGCTTGGAGTAGTATAACCAAGTAATTTTTCAGGGTTATCTTATTCTACTTTTAAATTAAATATATACTTAATCACAGTCGGAAATTGGAAATCTTTATAATTTGTTTGTATATGACTTAAAGGATAACTTTCTTCTCTTTTTTTTTAACCTGGACCTTATTTCTAGGAGTTTATACGTGCTTTTTCTCACTGGTAAAATTTCTGCATCACTGACTCCTTCGGAAGATATTTCGTTGAGCTGCCCTTCAGCGTACATCCATATAATGGCAGAGACAGAGGCAGCCTCTATACGTATAAGGCCCCGCAGGCCCTGAGAACTCGGGGGGGCTTCGGCTGGGGCCGTCCTCTGCCTTCCTCTGGGGGGATGCATGTCCATCCCTCTGGGTGGCTGCTGGGGGCCCGGGTCTCGGGCTGTGCGGGCTTCCTCCTCCTCGCAGAGACGAGGTTGCATCTGCATGACTGCATCACCATAGAGACCCTTCATTCTGCATGATGACACTGTGATGCTGCTTCCCGTTGCTCTGACCATGTTTTACCTCTTCTCTGCGTAGTTCTGCGTGTGTTTGTATGACCTTATAATACTAAAGCCACCTGCAGGTCCTCCTGTGGGGGATTGTTAGTTTTGTTTTCCAGCAAAGACCTTGGAATGTCGTTTAGGGGTTTCTGTATAAGCATCAGTGAACTGTGTAAGTGTATCCTTTTTTTCTCTCTCTCTCTTTCTCTCTCTCTCTTTTTCTCACTCCTTTCTCTCTGTTTCACTTCATTGCTACTGTTAACTTCCTTTTCTTTCATTTTTCTCTGGTCAAGCCCAGCAATATGATGTAAAATGCTGTTGTAATGGTTAATTAAAGAAATAAAATGAATAAACACAGGATATCAAGGGGAGCCTTGTGCTCATGAAAGCTCCCCTCGGCGAAGCAAAACTGTTCAACACAATAAAGCAGCCAGATCATCATTCTGCTGCTACAATGCTGAAAAGGACAAGTAAGAAGAAAAAAAAAGAAAAAAAGACATTATATGCAGCAAAACTCCTTGATTTTCACCAATACTTTAAGGTAAATGAACGAACGAATAAGTACTATTGACCCGTGAGTCCAGATTTAGCTTTCCGTTAGTTTTTAGGGTGTTCTACGCACTTTTCGGGGCCGCGAGTTCACAACACATGCTTCTGTAGTCCAGCTAAGAAGAGCAGCTCGCTACCCAGACAACAACAATAAAAAAAACCTGAAACTCTAAACTCACAGGACAATAGTAATCGTTTGTTTGTTCATTCTACTTAAAGTATTGGGGAAATGAAGGAGTTTTAGATAATGCCTTATAGAGAGGCTGCCTCATCGCTCCCATTATGTAGAATCTGTATAATGAGTGCATCTATATTATAGATGTACGCCAAAGGGCGACTCAACGCAATATCTTCTGAAGGAGTCAAAGTGATGCAGAAATTTTACCAGTGAGTAAATGCACGTATAAACTCCTAGAAATAAGGTCCAGGTTAAAGGAAAAGAAAGTTATCCTTTAAGTCATGAAGAAATTCATAATTTATTAAAATAATAGAATTATAAATATAATTTATATTTTCAAAGTAAAATACTATTTCTAGCCTGTTTCACATATATTTTTTAGCACTTTTATACAGATTTGATGTAACAAAAGGGTTTTATACAAAGAGAAAATGCTTTCTGAAATGCTCTTTCAAACTACCTAGAACTGTAAAAGTGAGCATTTAAAGAGCAAATCATCCCATCAAATCCTAGTAAGTACGGGGGATTCTGAAAGGGTTGAACAACTGAAAAATGACAAATTTTAGACAAAAAATCTTATCGATTTACACAAGGAAACATTGGAAGCAGACAAAAAAGTGCAAAACTGTTAAATTGTTATATCTACAGGGTTCCACAGGACCACTATAAAATAAAACCAAACACATTTATTAAATTGCTGCTTACAAGTGGTTGTAGATCCAGACCTTCATGGCACACGCCTCCATGCTAGCCATCAGCCACTACATCTTACCACCCACAGCTGAGAACGTGAGAACCAGCTCCACGCTTTGCAAACTAAAAGCCCCCTTTTACCTGAACAGGCCACCTCCCGCTCAACCTCTCTGAACTCTCATCTGTCAGGCACTTCGAGGCTCATTGGCCACCGTTTACACCTGTCGGACGTTGAGACAGAAGACGTGAGCCACCGCCTCGCTCACCATGACCCTCTGGACCTGACCAGACTGGAGCAGCAGCAGCAGATGAAGATGCTGGAGTGGGAGAACAGGATGAAGGTGCTGGCGTGGGAACAGGAACTGGTGAGGGAGAAGAGGAGAGCGGTGCGGCAGGAGGAGAAAGCTTTCAGGATGAAGAAGGCTTACTACAAGGCCAAGCTAAAGAGGCTGGGGGAGGACGTGCCACCTTCCTCCTCCAGCAGTGGTGATGAAGAAGAGAAAGTAACTGATGTGAGCGGCTGATTTAACAGTTTTTAGCTACTTGTTCATAATTGTATTCTGTCTCAATGCCATGGAACTCTAATATTTTTATCATATACTTACATGAACTCGTTATCTTCTACATTTGGGTAAATTTTAGCCTTGGTTCTTAATTTTAGTTATTTCTCTGGGTTTAAAGCCGAAAATCTTTGTTCCCAGCAAGAGTCAAAGGCTGGGAGTCTCCAGCATGAGTGGCCAAAAGCTTCAACATTGAAAACTTGAAGTGTGTTGGTCGGTTTGTTCAGAGTTGACCTGCTCTGTGGTTCCTGAGTGGAACTGAAGAAACAAGAACTGAACTAGTTCTCACTTTGTTAAAATGAAGAGTGAATCTTTCAAGGTCAGTGTTGTCCTAATTTTACAAAAGGGCTACCAAAGAATGTGACACAACACAAATACGTGTAATAATAACTCTAAACAGTTCTGTTTATCTGTAATTTGTGACATTGTGTGGTCAGTATTCAAAATCTAACAGTATTCTTTTGGTTTTAAAAGTTGTATTTTTTCTGTAAAAGTAAAACTCAGTTTGATAGTAGGTTATCTACTGATTGAACTGAACTTGCAACAGATATGGAGAGGTAATCCCTACAGTAAATGACAGTTTTCTATCAGACATTGGTAGTGCATGCTTACAGAAGTGCGTATGCTTTAAGTTCTTTTTTTCTTTGTAAATCTGTGCATTTTGGTACAAACCAGAATAAATAAGTATGATCATGTCATCTGCATAATTGTTTTGCATCCTTCATTGCAGTCGTCAGCTTGATGCTGTTGCCATGACTGCTGGGATCGTCATTCAGCCGTGAGAGCTGCTGTGGTCCAGCAACATTACTGGGTAAAAATATTCAAGTATTGATCACTTGGATAGTTGGTAGGGGTGCACGAATTCATCAGGCCGATAACAGGAAATTATTACGGCATTGCCCTGGTAACATATAAATTATTTCTGTCAGCACAACAGTGCTCCGCTCATGAGGCTGGAATAATTGCTGTTTAAAAATGCTCTTTATTTACATAGACAAGTCTGATATGACAATCATTATTATTGTTTAAAAATAAAGTTTTTCAGATTGTGTTAACATACAATTAATGTTTGTCATGTTTGAAGTTTGTAATCTCGATGCATATATTTGCATCAGGTCAAGGAGCCTTTATTTTTGTATCGGTAAGCAATGCACCTTATTTAAGTTCATGCGCATTTGAGATATCAAATAGTTTTGATACATTTTAGAAAATATTTGAGAGGCTTGCTGATAGTTTTTCACTAGAAATAATGAATATTTCTTCATTTAAAGATGAAAAGTCTTTTTGGTTTTATTAATAGTATTGATGTTATGATTAGGTATGTATTTGTTATCACTATCAGTCTTTAGAAGCTGAAATTTATTGGTTGTTTTTTTTTTTTTTTTAAGTTATCGTGCATCCCTGATGTTTGGTCAACTTTTCACACTATTTAGTAACATTATAATATTTCATTATTGACTCACTTGTGCAAACAAGAAAGGTTCTTAACGTCAGCTAAGACCATTGATGGTACATGATTTCCCCTGGCATCAAGTTTGGGCTTTGTGAGAAATATGTGCCACTGCCAAAGATGTTTGCTGAAGCATTTTTGTGAAATGAAATACTGATTTGTCGTTTATATCTTGTTTTCATTAAAAGGCTATTATTGTGGGCAAATTTAAAATATAATCACCACAATCTTCAAACATACATAATCAAAGCAAACTTTCAAACTAATGGAGAGCAGTAGTTCTGCCATTCTAGCCATGTGCTTTAACTTACCTACAATATGCGGTCTTGAGGTAACACTGACATTGTTTAGAGCCAACAGATAAACAAATGACAAACGCAACCTAACAATCAGCAGTGAATGTGCTGCAGTCCCAAGATGTTTTCAGACATTTATGCATGGCAGATGTTCTGCTGAGTTAAGTCATATCTGTTTTCTTAATAGGACACAGCAGGATTTTTAAAAAATCTGTCTTTCATACCCCAAAAGTGGTAGCTGTCATGATTGGACCTAAAACCGTGCATCGGTCTGCAACACAGATCACATGATGGATTGCATCAGAGCATCATTGTGGCCCTAGTCAACCTGAAACAAATGCAGATGTGAGATTATATACGCTGCAAAAACTCAAATCTTACTTAGCACATTATCTAATTTCTAGTCAAAATATCTCATCACACTCAAAATAAGACATAATTACCTAAAGAGAAACATTTCAGTAAGATGTAGGAACTTGTTTAAGGCAATGCATCTCATTTTAAGAAATTTACAAGAAAAAAATCTTTAAAAAAAAACAAAGAAAAAAAAAAACTTATCTTAAGAATGTCCAAGATTTATTTATTTATTTATTTTTGCTTGTAATAAGCAAAAAAAAAAAAAAAAAAATCCGCCAATAGAACAAGTGAAATTTTCTTGAAATAAGATGCATTGCTTTAAAATAAGTTATTATATCTCACTGAAATGTTTCTCTTCAGGTGATTTTGTCTTATTTTGAGTGTGATGAGATATTTTGAGTAGGAATTAGAAAAATATACTTGGTAAGATTTGAGTTTTTGCAGTGTATATCTGCAATCTTTGAAACTAAAATATCAGCTCTGAATCTCAAGCAGCATCCAGATTTGTGACATCATGATACTGAGCAACATTTTTCTTCTGGCCTGAATTAAATATTGTCTGTTTTATTTGGAGTGCTTCTTTGGCTGGGTGTGTTTTGTTTTATTCTACCGTGCCCCCACTCATCCTTGTGCTCAGTACATTGATTTTACTGACAGACGGTTTACAGTATTTCCTGCATTAGGCTACAGTGCACCTTCTTTTAAAATGGAAATACATGTTCCTCTGTTCTTTAAGTAAAAAAAAAGATAACCTGATGTAGGTAGATACATGCCCCCCCCCCCCCCCCCCCCCCCCATCCCTCTTTTTTTTTTTTTTTACTTTTTACAGTTGTACCCTTTGCTTTTTAACACACATCTTTTGGTTATGTCAACATTTGGACCTTAACCAAGTAGGTAAACTAAAAATCCAACAGGGGTGTTTTTAGATGGGTTTAAATCTAAGGTTTATGCAAGGACTGATATTCTGTGCCAGCTGGGTGCATCTGATCTGCCTTAAGGTGACTTTATCAAGCTGGCAGCTGAGCATGCCTCTGAATGTGACAGAATACTTAGAGAGTCAAAACAAGTCAGGGAGAAGAAGCGTCTAGAAGAAACCATGTCGCTCTGTCAGGATGCTGCTTCTGCTTGCAGCCTCAATCCTGAAAATGTCTGTTCTCATGAATATGGAGCAGCACACCTCTTCCTGTCAACAGAGAGAAAAATAAAAACACGCACGCAAAGCTTAATAGGAATAAGTCATTTTTTAATGTCCAACATTTCTCTTGTTTCTGCAGTAACAGGGGAACAGCTGTTTCCATCCCGGCGGCGGGATAGAAGGCATCTCATAATGAACACATTAGCTAACAAAAACAATTTTCCACCATCACTCCTCTTCTTCCTGCCTCTCTTTTCTTTTTCACTAACCTTCCATTTGTTTTATTCTTTAGTTCAGAGCAGATCACAACATTTTAGTCTCAACTCATTCTTATCTGGCCTCAAATGTGTGCCTGATATTGGTCCAAACAAACTCATTACACCTGAAATTTCCTGTTATTTTAGCATCACTGGGGAGCTTTTGCAGCGTGTCAGCAGATAAATTACACGTCTGATATGAGAAACAAATGCAATGTTTGCATCCCATTAAACTAAAACTTACGCTTTAAAAAAAACAGGGATGGACACCCTTATTTTTTTTAAAGTTTAAGTTAATGGGACAGATTTTTCTAGGTTTTTCCCTCACATTTAAAGGAACCATATTTAAAGACTTGAACTAGATTTGGATTCAATGTAAGATTTCACGTTTAAATGAAATTGAAATGTTGACAATACATTTCTCTCTTATCTTGTCGTCCATCTGTGGATTTTGTTGCCTTGAGACTTAAATATTAAACATATGTTTAAAAAGGAGCTGTTGGGTTAAAGAAAAACATTCTTTAAAAACAGCATCTCATACAAAATGGTAATAAATCATCCATACAGTATAAAGTAATTATCAATAAATAAAATAGATATGTCTGTGGAAGTTAAAGGTATAATTTGTGATGAAAATAAATGGAGAAAAATCTGGGTTTTTTAGGTGAACAACTCTTAACAGACTGGCAGGTTGTTCCCCTGCAGGAACTTTTAGTTTTATTTTTTATTTTTGGCAATCATCCTGTCAAACAGGTGAGCTCTTCTCTTTCCAGGGACATTGGACTGACAGCAGGGATCAGAGCAGGGAGATATGCACTTGATTGTGTGGTGTGTGTGTTTATTTTCACTTTACTTTCAGTTTTCTTTCCCTTTTTTTTTTATCTCTGTGATGATTGGCATTCATGGCTTTTCCTGTACGGCTATATTTTAGCACACAGTCATGGTTTCTGACCCAATTTTCCTCCTTCCAACTGTGTCGGGTATTGTAAATGTTGCTTTAATCTTCACTCCATTAGACAGCATTTCTTTCTCGCTTTAGTAACTCCTTATTATTCAACAGTTGCAGCTTTTTTTTTTTATTTTATTTTTTTATTTTAAAGACGTTACAATGCCCTTTGCGCACAACACAAACAGAGTTTCATCTTTGTATTTTCTGACCTGCAACTCTTTCATTCCTCTGAAGGAAAGTGGAAATTGGCTGAATGTCTTCAAATCCCAGTATATTTCTGCTTTGAGACCTGAACTCCAGACTTTAGACCCTAACACCTGCAAGAAAAGATCTGCTGCTGATGGATAGACCTGCAACTCAAAACCACTTAGAAGCTTTTAGCACTGACACCGCTGACATCTTCTCTCCTTTGCAAACTTGTCAGTTGTTGCAGAAGCTTTGCATGATATTGAAACTTTTTCGTCTTTGTAGAATGTTACAAATGATTGAGAAAAATAAATCTGCATTGATTTCGTCAGGTAGACGACCCATGAAAAGCTCACATTGAATGTTTTGAGCCTGTTTGGATTGGGAGCAAGTGCCTATCTGTGAATTTCCTCTGAAGAATAGTCTGAAGTAAATTCCCCACCAACCTTGCAACTGAAAAAATTGTGGCATGGGATTTATGTACTAAAGACGCGCTAATGTATTCAGGTAGATACCACATTGTGTATGTGCTGCAGGTTTGCTTTCATGTTTCCAAACAAATATCTGCACACACCAAGATGTGATACATGTCTTCTCTCTTATCTGCTTTCCTCCCTCATACCAAATCAAAATCCACTAGCTTGCACCGTACGCAGCTAAATAAAATACCAAACACAGCAGGTTGTGTCGTAGTGTAGATCTAAGGCCTCATTAATAGAAACAAATTCTCATTTTAGACATCTATTCATGGCACAATAAAAAAAAAAAAAAAAAAGATCAAGGTCAAAAGTAAAGTGAATAACATCCACAGTTTTCATATCCTGCACGTCATTTTCATCACACAAAAAAGGAGAACATCATTGAGTCATAATGATTTTCAGTCCCTTTGGCTTAGATTTGCAGAGCTTCTGCATGAGAAGCTTTCATGAACATGTTTCCTGGAAGCTGCTGGGGAGATCCAGCTGCTCCTGTGGCATCCCTTGAGGCAGGTAAAGTCGTGATGCATCAAAGTACAAAAAAAAAAAAATACCTTGAGGGGCTTTAAAACAGTTGTTCCATGATACAGCCTCATGCACAGAGGCAGACAGAGATCAACCTACACCCACCAGCTCTCCAAAACTCTGAAGATATGGTCTTGTTATATCAGTGGACTGATATGTTCTGGTTCAGACAGCACCAGGCACAAAGATACACAGATAGATGACAAGGTCACATTCATATACATCGGATCACAGAACAGCACAATCTCCTGAAAAAGCTGAGATTTTGACACCAGTGACTGAGCTTTTAAAAGTTGACCCACCAGCTTTGAATCTTATCTTTTGTTAGCAATCTTTCTTTGCACAATCATCTTGTTCCATCTAATGTCCTCCCTATAATCATCCCTTCCTCTATTTACAATCGCTTCCTGAAACGTTGATATTTTCCCCCTCAGTTTCGATAATCTCATCAGATAATATTGCCAGACCCCTGTCGCTATACATAAAGTTGATGGGTGTGAAGGAAAGTTTCTGAGGAAAAGGTTTTTTCGGGAAGAAATTTGAAGGATTTCTTTTTCTTTGTAGAGGAAATCTCTTCCCTCAGCATCGTACAAGACTACACTCGCACCGATCTCACTCACAGCCTCACACGGACACAATCGCTTAAAAAAAAGAAACATCACAAGAGATTTCTTCTTCATCTCCAATGAAAAAGATACAAAATGTATAAAAATGTTATTTACAGTCACTGTTTTTTCTTTCTCTTTTTTTTTTTAATGTGATGGGTCTCGTCAGGTTCAGGCTAATGTGTTTTAAACTGAGGACCTTGTTTGTCTGTCTCGCAGTTCTTAGGTAGTAGAGGTGGATGACACATCGTCCAAGAACCATCATAGCTTCCAGGCAGCAGGACTTAAGTACAACCCACCCACACACTTAACCTTTTATCACTATCAGATCAATCTTTAAATTTTCTCTCCATTTGTTTTATCTTTATCTCTAGGGACCCATTTTGTTTTTAATCCTCCAGTGTTCCAGGTTCTCCCATTGATTGAGGATCAATCATGACCCTTGAGCTCATCCCTTGTGTGTCCATCACTGATGAAATACTGCTGAAGGATATGGAGGCTGCCATCAAGACTGTCCCTCGCTTCTGTTGGCTCTGAGGTGAAGGAAAGCAAAATGAGTCATCAGTAAATTTACTCCACTGAGTAAGATCTACACATTGACAATAATGGAAATACTGAAGGAAAAGAGCGATCTGAAAAGCAAGTCTGCAGCCCTGTTCTGACAGGATTACAGTAACGTTGTAACGGAGGGACCACATGTAATTTGTAATAATTACAGAGATTGTCTGTGATGTTAATCCCATGCGAATCGGCCATGTCTGTGATTTGAGATGTAAGAATTCCCCTTCAAATTACCTACTGTAATTTGCTGAACTCAGAGCTCCTCTGATAATACCAATCCAATGCGAATAGGCATCTCTGTGATTTGGAAAGAAATGAATGGGATGCGACGTGATTTGGCAGTATTTGTTTCCTGGACGCATTGTTTTTCCCGTTTGGCCGAAAAACGGAGGCTGCAAAACAGGTTTTCCATTTAAATGATGATGTTTATGATAATTTATAAAGCATTAACTTTAGGGATGCCCCGATCCAGATTTTTTTTGGTTCCCGATCCGATCTGATATTTTACATCATTTATTCTGCCGATACCGATCTGATCCATGTATTTTCACGCTCGCGCGTCTTGCAGGATAGCTCGGGTAGTGCCGTGTTTGAAATATAGTGGCGAGAAGAAAGTTCGTACCTTGGCTCCAAAAAGTCCATCAGACGATGAAAGCCTTTGTTTTTGACGACACGCAGTGGTTGATTGTCTAATGCGATATACTCCACTGTTCTCTGAGTTATTTTTATGGACTTCTCGCAATTCCTTGATAGCTTCTGTTTTCTTTAAAATGCCTCTGCCAGTGTTTGTTGCTGTGGTTTGGCAGCCTTCTTCTGGTAGATCCCGTATTCGGTGGGGTGATTTCTTTGTAAATGACAAATTTAATTTGTGGGGTTAAACTGAACCCTAACGATTCCTCCACAAGAAACGTCCAGTTTACAGATTTTGCATTTAGCTTTTGGGCAACCTCTGTTTTCCAATTAAAATTATTCCCGTTCCACAGACATGTTTCGTGCCGCCACTTTATGGAAGCATCGCTCTTTACAGCAGTAGTAAAGCGTGACAACGCTGAACACTAACGTGAAAAGTGGAACTTCCCCTGTCATGACTAGCAGAAAAAACTGGATTGGCCCAATCCAGTTACTAAATCCGATCCTACCAGATACTGTCAAAATAGCCGTATCGGCGGCCAATAACCAATACTGAGTATCTGCTCGGGAGATCCCTAATAAACTTTGGAATCAGAATGATCGGGGGAAGTTTCACCAGTCGCATACAGGCCCAGATTAAAAATCCGTAAATGGCATTTCCCCGTGGTGAGGAACATTTATTTGGACAACATGCGGACATGGTGCAAGTTGTTAAAGACCCAGAACGCAACTTTTAGACCTTAAAAATATGCATTTCTGACTCATTTTGATGGCACGCCAAGATCCATTATGCGCATTTTCAAGCCGTCACTGCCCAGCGGGGTCCCGAGGCTCAGAAACTGCACAGTGTAAGTTTTGTGTCCAAGACGCGGCCGTGATGTTGCAGCAGATTATTGGTTCTGCACTGCGTCATGTGCTAGCAAACGGAAATGAACCAGCCACGAACACAGTGGGTGTTCTGAACATGCATCATGGAGGATTCAGCAAAGAAATGCAGCGAAACATTACCGGAGGAAGAGAGAAAAAGAAAGAGAGGAAGGGACAGAACAAGAGTCAAGATAAGACTGACTTTTACTGGAGTGAATCACAGTACAGGTAGGATGAAGATGGATGCTAGTTTAGCCATCAATAGGGGGCAGGTCACTGAGAAAACTGCCAAAAGTTCTCTTGTGGGCCTTTAAAGCACTGGTAACGACTGTCCGCGAGTTATTTATGTTGTTTCAATGCATTTAAGCCCATTCATACCATACCCTACAGTAATTATGAATACAGACGCTTTCATCTGTATTTGGAGGTCGTCTCCTCCGTCAGTATATCCATTGCAAGAGAGCTTACAAATCCGGAGTGCTCTGTATGAAACGGAGCAATACCACCGGAACTCGTGGTGGCAGCATAGAGTCAGAGGCTGTGTCCGAATGTCCACCCTATTCCCTACATAGGGCCCTATATAGGGATCACGCCATTTTGTAGGAGTGTCCAAATGTCCAGAAAGAAAAAAGTAGTGCACTCCAAGTTACCCACAATGCATCTTGAAAACTAGTGAGCTTCGATGGTCCCTAGACGGGACAATATAGACCACAATGCATTGCGGTCAGAAGAGCTGAATGGCGTAAGGTGTTGAACATATCGAGCGGCAGAAAAAAAGGAGAGAAAAAACAACAGAAAAGGGATTAAACACAATATAAGTAAATAAAATACCTTCATTTAAAATTACAGATTTGATTTAAGATTAAATGTTTTCGCGAGTCGTGGATGCCGCCGTGGTTGCCACGGTGACACCTGGTAATCACGTGATTTGCGGCGAGGAAAAAGTAGTCAGCTTCGTGTCCGAATTACAGGCAAAATGAGGGCACTTGATAGTCTGCTATGTAGTGCAGCCCTATGTAGTGAATGAGGGGTTCGGTAGTAGGGAGGACATTCGGACACAGCGAGAGTTTACCATTTGTGAAAATCAATGAAGAAGAGTTGGTACAGGGCATTTAAATATGTCAAAAGTTTAAATTACTTTGACCACGTTTAAGTGGTCGGACATGCCACAGCCATGTACAATAAATTTTTTCCGCCTTTTCTGAAGTAGACGCAGCAAAACTACCTCCTCTACCGACACCATGTTTGTGATTGTTGATGGTGGTAAATTTCACTGCAACACTGCCCCCTAGAGGGTGTAGGGCGCAACGTTCATTACAACGCTGAAACTGGTCGGAGGTATGTAGGCCAACAGCAGAGACAATATTTGTGCGGACGGGCGGATATCTGGACATATGAAGCTACCTTTTGTCTCTGAATGATCATCTGCTGCTGATGAAAACACAACAAAACGCAGCGCATTGACATCATCTGCTGGATGTCTGTGAATTTTAGTCAAATCTCAAACTTTAGTTATCCTGTGCAAATGTGCCACAAAAAAACAGATGTAGGGGGGTAATTTATTTATTAGATGTGTTCCCTAGGTAAAACTTATCCCATCAGAATAGGGCTAAAGACATGGGAAGGAAACTGAGCTGGAAAACAGAGCTAAACAGGCACAAGGGAAGGAGAGATTAAGATGTTAGGAACTAAAGGAGTTGAGGTTAAGATGAAAAAAAAGGAATAGTATTACGTCAAGCATGAAGAGGAACAAAAAGTAAGTCAGACGGATATTCAGGGGTTTGTTGGGATTAACGTGTACAGGAGGACTTACTCTGAATCAGGGGAGACTTCAGATATGCTGTGGGAGGTGGTAGACTGGGGTGGGGAGGGGGAGGGTCCGTGAACAGAGCCATTAGGACCAGGGTTAGAGGCAGCAGGGGGAGGAGTGAGGACGGTGGAACTGAAGGACGCCAGGATAGAGGACAGAATGTCCAGATGTTCACTGGACGGTTGTCGACCGAGGGTGTTTGGATTTGAACCTGCACTCTGGGGGACAGACTGACCAGGGTACCTACATGAAGGTGCGGAGTCCAGACGTCCTCTGATATGAGATGGAGGAGGTAGCTGCTCTTGCTGGGGCTCCTCGGATATTGGGGGAGGAGGGGAGGCAGAGGGAGGCTGGTCGGGGTGCGAGGGCTGTCGGGGAGGGAGAGTGCGGAGCCACTCCCGACATGGCTGTGCCTGTGCTCCCACTCCGTTGGTCTCCAGCTGCTCCCTCGACCTACTCCTCATTAGCGCCCCTCCAAGGTGCTCACGAGATGAGGCCTGACGCCGAGTTAGAGAATTCAACTGCGACCTTGACCCGCTGAGATATCCCTCCATTCCAGCTCCAACAGCGCCCCCATTCCCACTCAAGTCCTCCCTTGAGGCGTGGAAGCTGCTAACGTGGTGGTTGTTCAGTCTATCCCTGGATCCCGACAAGTTCTCCCTGGATGAGGAGATTCGCTGGTGATCCAGGCCCCCAAGTCCCACTCCTTGCCCAAGCCCCAGCTCTCTTCTTCTGGGTAAGAGGTCCAGGTTGTCCCTGGAGCCTCGGGAGTCTAGGCGGTCCCTCGACCCCCCAACTGTCTGCCTCCCAAGTGGATCCCTGGACAGCTGTCTCCTGGCAAGTGAGTCTAGATGCTCCCTGGAGGAGTAGCGAGAAGCCGGCTGTGACAGAGAGCCAGAGCCCCCACTCGCACCGGCTGTGGCCGAGTACATCCGACCATATGAAGCTGCTGGAACACCTCGGTGGCCGAGAGTGGATGTTCGGTACCAGTTGAGCTCACTGGGGACCCGTCCCATTGTGGAAAGACCCTGCAGTGCTGGAGGACAGCCAAGGCGATTCTTCAGGATACCTGGAACATGAGAGTGAGAACTTCAGGGGAGGAAAGACATTTCCAGATGAGATAAATCTTTATTAGACAGGGAGAGAGGACAGAAGAGGAGAGGAGAGGGTGTAACAGGATGAAGAGATCCAGACAAGAGGAGGATGTCTGACATATTAAATATGTCTTGGTCATTGTTAATATGTTATGAATCATAATACCGTGTTAGTTCTGGCTGCAGAGAAGCAGACTCCTGAGGCAGACTTTACGATGAGTCATTCAACAAACTAGCACTTTTTGCTTTCAACCATGGCTAAGTACATTTATGCACATGTGTATTTTGACTTGTGCGTTAACACTTTCCCCATAAAATGTCATTCATGCTTGCAGGCAACATGACTAATTTTTATTTTGCATTTCTTTGTCTTCCTTTCGGTTTTTGCAAGAAATTTTAGATTACTTTGAGCGTGCATACTGTGATATCTGTGCTTTTTGGGTCAGATTTAGATAATAAAATAAAGTCCCACACAGCGTTACACAGTGTTATTCTTTTGATATGGTGACTACCTGCCTCAAGCTCTGGTGTGCAGCGTGGCAGAGCGAAACTGGAGCTTATGCATACAACAAATGTTCCCCGAGGGAGGGAAGCAAAGCGCCACACGTGCAGGTAAATCGAGTTAATGCCATGACAAATCAGTGATGATGACAACCTCGCTGTCTTGCTCAAAGGACTGCGAGGGTGACATCATGGTAATCACATCTAAGGAGTTAATTTGAACAAATTTGTTTGTGGAAGCCCAGTGTGCAGTACACTATCTCCTCCAAAGAAACACCTAAGTAGTGCCCAGGGACTAGCTGGGCAAGTCTGCACCCTTGCTGGTGATAGCTCGAGAAATCACTTCCCCGATCCAGTTAGAAAGATGCTGTTAGAGAGCACCTTTTCCAGTATCAAAGTAGAAAAACAGACAAATAAATGCTCTGTTCAGAGTCATTCCTTTATCCAGTTAATTTGTGGGCATAAAGCCAGATCAGGACAGAGTATTCATCAATTTCTGTTAAGCACATGCAAAAAGGGAATGGTGAGAATGCTGACAGTTTGAAAGAAACACTCTTATCAAAGTTGGAAGTTAAGGAACACATGCTGAGTTGGGGCATAATGTCATTTTTTAGCCATCCGATGAAACTGGTTGAATGAGCGATAAACTGAAAATGAGTGTCCCCAAAGTTGTCCCCAAAGTGTATTCCCATGCACGGAGCATGGGGAAAACCAGTGTTAATATTGGTTTGGCTTTTACCTGCTTCAGAGCTTTGAAGACCTTGAAGCTGAACAGGCCTAGGAGCAATGTGGCCATTAGCTTGAGGGGAGGGTCTCCCAGTTTGAATAGTGTTTACAAACAGAAACGGGGGAACGCTCCGGACCTTTAACTCGCTATGCTAAACTTGTCTTTGTTAGCTAAACAAAACAGTAGGAGGCGATATTGTAAAGTAGCAAGATAAACAAGCAGCACACAGGAACAAACCCTGCAATGATGTCTCGAGTGCGTAGCTGTCTCACCTCTAATTGGGCAGTTAGGTTTTTCTACAACAGTCCTTCAAACCCGGTTATACAAGGTGAAGTGCAATAATACTGATAAAATGAGTCTGCAGTCATTTCTATGACGTGCGACCAGGAACTGCCCTGAACTCCTGAAATCTCATTGAAATTGACAGATGTGTCAACAAAAAGGTCTTTTGGTTGATTTTAAACTCCACACTCAGTATGTATAGTGTGTACCGGCCGCAAAATAACTTCCTGCTTTTAATGGTTTGTAATCCAAGTTCAGATTCTGGGAAATTGATTATTACTTTGTGTCTGGGCAAACCATTTACACACCACAGCTATTCTTCCCCTACATTGTCTTCTTTGCATCCTTATGAGTGGCTGCTGCTCTCAGACAGAACGTCTACATACTGTACATTTAGCAATCAATATGATGAATAAGAGTAAAAAAAAAAAGAAAAAAATGTGCGGCACTCAGGCTAAACTGTGATATCCAAACGATGCAGGAGTAAAAGTTTGTGTATGATGAAAAGGTTTCACTGAAAGTCGATCACCTGGTCCAACGTAGATAACCAGAACAATGAGAAATAAAAATGAGGAAGAGAAATGTGCGTTTATGTTTCTCACCCTTGCGATGTCTGTGTGGCTGAGTGAGGCCATTCTCATCCCCGCTGGTGAGCGCTGCCTCTAGCTGGTTATTATTAGCAGCGTCTTTGCTGTAGTCTGCTCCCAGGGGGCGCTCCGATCCCCACTTCTGCAAGGTGTGCGTGTCGCAGTCCTCCAAAGCTGGCCAGTAGGACAAAAGGTCATTGCCATCCAGGTCTGTTGCACTCAAAGAAAGGAAACATATTTAGGTTTCCAATCTACAAGTAACAAATGAGAATTTGTCTGATGAAATCTTAAACTTTTCCAATATTTAAGTTGTCAGTAACTATTGCGGTAAAATCCCACATATTTCTGGCACAATAAAAATGATTCATTTTCAAAGCCAGTAAACATATATTTTTTTGTGCTTCCTCAGACTGACACTACATTTGGTTTGCTTGTCCAAACAGAAGTCTGGTCCAAATCGCAGAGATTGTTTTGGGTTTCAGCAAATGACCTGTTAACAGCCCAAATTCATGATTTGAACATGCACATCCCAAATTATTTAAGAAATAAAATGGATAAGAACCATTAACAGTGGTATTTCTTTTGTGGTCAAAAGGATTGTTACATCATCTCATTATTAGTGAAAGTCAGTGAATAAAAGGTCATATTTGTTCCAACATCTGAAAAATATGTTTTATCCAAATACACTTTTTGAAAAAGTGATAAAAGTACCAGGGGTATTTTAAAGTACTATATTGGGGTGTAAATTCTGAAATAGACTAAAACTGCCGAGAGTTTTAGATATATTCTAAAATATACTTTTTTTTATTTTTACATGACTGTCATATCAGTTTAAAACTGTGACCTTTTCCTTGGGAGAGACACACACACAGACACACACACACCCACACACACACACTGCCAATACAACCTTTTAGCTTTGTCAGTCTTCCTGTGTTCTCATCAGTGAAAGAAAATCAGTTTAATGGACTGAACTAAAAATAAGTAAAAATACAACTAATCACATATTGATTTCAGTTATTTCATTATTTTTCTGAACTCTCATCCAAACACGCATACTCCCACCACTATCATCTGTTTCTGTGGTGTTAAATGAGGTCTAAGAGTGATTTTCAGGTAAAGGTTTCATAAATAATCGAGGCCTTGAGGGGTTAATGCTTTGTCACGGCCGACAGGATCTCTTCAGGCTGTGACCTTTCAGTTAAAAGCCCGACTCCCTCAGCACTACTCTGCTCTGATGTATTGATTGGGCCATACCGGCCATCAGGATTCTGCTCTCCTTTATTGAACTGACAGCTGTGTTCTGGTTTTACCCTGCATGGAACTCAAGAATTGATTATTTATATGGATTTATAGATTTTGAAAAATATTTGGCCTTTTGCCAAAGTGACAACGTTCATAAAACCTGTGTAAGCGTGACATTTAAATCACCTGTTCTGAAGTGTATAAACTCATATATTATGCATGACATCTGTTAATGGGTACCAGAGGAAGGACACTATTGAAGAACGACTACTGGTACTAAACTATACTGTTGATGTGAGCTGTTGTGTAAGCTCATGCCATATGTTTCAACATATTTCAAATACTTTCAGATCTCTGATGCCACAAGGAGGCATTGACATGAAATGCAAATAGTGTGTTTAGCTTTAGCTCAGATTTTTTTGCTTTTCACTTTTTTTTTCTTTTTTCTTTTTTTTTTTTTTTAGAAAAAAAGAAAGAGTCTGCATTGACGTTTGAGCTATGTCCTTGTAACTGCTGTCAATTCACCCTGACTGCAGGTTTATTTTTCTGACTTAGAGCAATACTTAAACCATTCTCTTACAGATATTTCTTTACAAGGACTGAACAAGATTTAAAAAGAATACACTTTATTGCCAAAATATTATAAAGTATTTGCTCACCCATCCGAATGATCAGAATCAGGTGTTCCAATCACTTCCATGGCCACAGGTGTATAAAATGAAGCAGCTCGGCATGCAGACTGTTTCTACAAACATTTGTGAAAGAATGTGTCGCTCTCAGGAGCTCAGTGATTTCCAGCGTGGAACTGTGATAGGATGCCACCTGTGCAACACATCCAGTGGTGAAATTTCCTCGCTCCTAAATATTCCACAGTCAACTGTGAGCTGTATTATAAGCAAATGGAAGTGATTGGGAATGACAGCAACTCAGCCACGAAGTCGTCGGCCACATAAACTGACGGAGTGGGGTCAGCGGATGCTGAAGCGCATAATGTGAAGAGGTGGCCAACTTTCTGCAGTCAATCACTGCGGACCTCCAAATTTCATGTGGCCTTCAGATCAGCTTAAGAACAGTGCGCAGAGAGCTTCACATCTCGAGCAGCTGCATCCAAGCCAAACATCACCAAGTGCAATGCAAAGCGTGGGATGCAGTGGTGTAAAGCCGCCATCACTGGACTCTAGAGCAGTGGAGGCGTTCTCTGGAGTGAAGAATCAAGCTTCTCCATCTGGCAATCTGATGGACGAGTCTGGGTTTGGCGGTTTCCAGGACAACAGTACCTTTTTGACTGCATTGTGCCAAGTGTAAAGTTTGGTGGAGGGGGGATTATGGTGTGGGGTTGTTTTTCAGGAGCTGGGCTTGGCCCCTTAGTTCCAGTGAAAGGAACTCTGAATGCTTCAACATACCAAGACATTCTGGACAATTCCATGCTCCCAAACTTTGTGGGAACAGATTGGAGCCGGTCCCTTCCTCTTCCAACATGACTGTGCACCAGTGCACAAAGCAGGTCCATAAAGACATGGATACAGAGTCTGGTGTGGAGGAACTGGACTGGCCTGCACAGAGTCCTGATCTCAGCCCCATAGAACACCTTTGGGATTATTTAGAGTGGAGACTGAAAGCCAGGTCTTCTCGTCAACAAATGTGCTTCTGGAAGAATGGTCAAAAATTCCCATAAACACACTCCTAAACCTTGTGGACAGCCTTCCCAGAAGAGATGAAGCTGTTCTAGCTGCAAAAGGTGGAAGAACGTCATACTGAACCCTACTGATTAGGAATGGGATGTCACTTGAGCTCATATGTCATCTTGGACATCATATTGGAGCCCCTCAAGGGGCTATCCAACAAATACATTTCAAATTTCAAATCAATATGTGAGACAAGGCAGGTGAGCAAATACTTTTGGCAATATAGTGTACAGTATGTTGATAAAGCATTGTGATGGAATCAAATATCTTTTATGATAAATGCAGTCCTTATGTGCATGAAAATGTGGGGAGAAAACTACCTTTGGTGCCGTTGGGGGTGGGTTCTGTGAGAAGACGCTCGCCATGGTTGGAGCGTTTGAATCGGCGCTGGATGCGCCCACGGAGACGCACGTTGTCCTCACTCTCAGAGGACGGGATGGAGAGACTGCGCTCTTCCTCCATGGAGAGGTCAGAGTCTGAGTCTGAATCCTCGCCTGGATGTGCCGGGGGTGCAGGAGACAGAAGAAAAGAGGGAGAGCGGTGAGGAAGAGGAAGGAAAAATAGGGTTGATGTGCTGCTAATCTTCTTTATGGATGTACAACGTGCGCTTTATCTTTCATGAAATTCATAAAGTGACAGATCCATCAATTAAAGGGAAAAGGAAGGAAGAGATGTGTGGAAACAAATGTGTTACGCTGTGTGTAAAACATGTAGTTATGTGAAACCACATCTGTGTGTCTGTGTGCACATTTACCTCCATCTCTGTGGAACATGGCCACATCCAGGTCTGTCGCTCCAGTGTGGACAATGTTCTGTTCCAGCGTCTGACGGGCCAAAAGATTTTCCCTAATGGGGAGAGACATGAGAAGTGAGGACAAATACATACACACACACAATACATGCACACGGATTACAAAAAAAAGATTAAAAAACAAGCACACACACACACACATATATACACACACAAGTATACTGTACATGCACTCAATAAGACTGATAATCACTGAACCCTACAGACATCAACAGCCACTTTCAGAGTACATTAGTGTCGCTCCACATATAGTACAGTACATTGTTCCATCCAATCTTCTTCATCTTTACCCCACTGACCCACTAAGCACACAGGGATTTTATTAGTGAGGGAATTTCCTCCCTGAAGCAACTTAATCCCGAATCCGGGGCCTACAGAGAATCAGCTAAACCTGATGGATTCCTGTTTGAATGTTGAGTTTGTTTAGAGTTGGCATCAATTTATCAATATACAGTATTTTTACAGGAAAACTTCTTAAACTTGAACATTAAACAGTCTACTCCTCTTCTATAGTGTCTGAGTTTTCCATCCACATTTTTATTCATGTAGTCAGCTAAAGGATAACTTCTGTTCTTTTCAACCTGGACCTTATTTTTAGGAATTTATGTGGACTTACTCACCGGTAACATTTCAGGTTTGCTCTGACTGCTTTGGACAACATTTACTTGAATCGTAAATCTGTGTATAACCACATAATGAGAGTGAATGGGGTGGAATGAATGGACCTCTAAAAGGCATTATCTGCAGCAAAACTCCTTAATTTCACCATACTTTAAGAGGAGTTATTGTGTTAGTGTATCCTTGTTTTTTTCCTCTTCCTTTTTCTTCTCATTACTCCGTTTTTTTTCTATTCTACTCCTTATTGTTTCTTTTCTTAACCTTCTCTTCCCTCTTGTCAGGCCCAGCACTATTATGTAAAATGCCGTTATAAACAAGCAATCAGTTAAATCAAATAAAATAAAGTGAATAAATTCAGAATATCAAGAGAAGCCTTACATTCATAAAGCTCCTCTTGGCAAAATAAATCTGTGCAACATAACAAAGCAGCCAGATCATCATTCTGCTGCAACCATGCTGGACAGTACAAAGCCCCATTTCCACCTGCGGGTCTGGGTCGGGTCGGGTCAGGTCGGTCCAAGTTTTTTTGGCGTCTCCACAGATAAAACCTGGGACGAGTACCCTCATATCCGACCTAGGGCTGGGCGATATATCGATATGAAAAATATATCGATATATTTTCAAATGAGATATGGAATTGGACCATATCGTCCATATCGAGATATAGAGTTTAATGTGTGGTTGTTTTGTCTTTGTATATAAATGCTGACCTTACTAGGGTTTATTTAATTTAATTCTGTGTAATGTTCCTTACTTGCATGTGCGAGTATAATTACATACAGTATTTTACAGTATTTCTGTTTACATTTTATCGTTCTTTAAACCGCTGAGCATTATTTAATCCGGACTGTTTAAATTAAACTACTTGTAATGTCATATTTGGCTCCGACTGGAACAAAATATTTGCTCTCAATTTGTGATAGAAATATCGAGATAAATATCGTGTATCGATATTCAGCCTAAATATATCGAGATATGACTTTTGGTCCATATCGCCCAGCCCTAATCCGACCCCGACCCGGCCTACTTTTTCGGTACCCTTCAGTAGGGGTGCTGATCTAACCGATCCGGACCAAAGAGGTGGAGCTAATACACAGCAATCTATTGATTCGCTGAAAAATCCGTCACTTCCCGCGTGACCCGGCATAAAAACAAAGCAGGGGTGACTCCTTTGTTTCCATCACGTGTGGTGCTTTGGTTAAAAGGCGTTGCATGGCGATGATGTCACGCAATCACGTAGCAGCGCTATCCGGTTAATACACCACCTGGTGACAGTTTGCTGTGGGGACGCAACGTGAAATCCACACATCCGTACCAAAACCAACCCGACCCAGACCCGCGGGTGGGAACGGGGCTCAAGTAACTGACAAGTGGCGGGGCTTGTCAGTAGAGTGTAGAGAACACCCCCAATAACTACAGCAAGCTAAATCTGAACTCACAGGACAATAGTACTCATTTGTTCGTTTGTTTGTTCAGTTGTCTTAAAGTATTGGAAGTATTTCGTTGCTTTTAACACCTTATAGAGGCCCATTCATTCTGCCCCATTCACTACCATTATGTGGTTATACACGGATCTACGACTAATCTAAATGTAATCCGAAGTGAGTAATGCACATATAAATTCCTAGAAATAATGTCCAAGCAGAAAAAAACTAGTTATCCTTTAAGTTGCGATGTGTTTGCCTGTTTGTGCGAGGATGTCCAGATACCTTGCTGAGCTGACGGAGGAGATGGTCGAGGTTCCCAGGGTGATGCGGTGCAGTCCACTCTGCTCCAGCAGCGATGCATTGTGGTAGGGGTTCTGAGTCTGAGCACAAACAGAAAAAACACACGGGATGGTTGAGAGATATGCTGAATAATGATGTTTTAACCTGGAAAAACTGAAGTGTGAAAACAAGCACTTATATTTGAGGATTTATTTACAACAACTTTCACACCAGCTTTCGTACAAATCATCTCCACTGTGTTTTCCTGTTGCCAGAAAGTCCTGAAAGCTATTTGAGCTGCTGAATGCAGACTGGGAAAGAAATACTAACAAGGAAGCCAAGCAAGTGGAGCAGATATAAATGAGACAGGACCTTTGCTTCAGAGTTTATCGGTTACTTTAGTCATAAATAACACATAGAACAATCTGTCAGTCAGGCAAAAGCCCGCTAATAGGCGAGCGGTCATTTATACATGTTGCCCGTCGAAGGTAAAAACAGCAAAGTGTCCGCCTAATAATAGTTTCAAGCTTTTTCCCCAGATGACTCAGTGATGGAGAAGAACTTTGCAGGATGTGGGGTTGAAAACACACTCACACAAACACACATCCATGCATATAAACAGAAATACCGAACACACGTGCGCCCACGCTACATATGGGCTCATGCAAGGAGGAGGAGACTCTAACTGCATATGGAACATAAAGCACACGACTTTCTCTCACTTGTGGACACAAAGTACAGATATTAAGTGTTTTTCCAAAAGAAAGTGGCTGAAGAAAACAGCGACTGAAGTGCAGCAAGCTGAAGTAATAAACACACACTTAAAAGAAGTGAAATGAGGAGAAGATGTGAAAGTAGGAGGGGATTTCTGAAACACACAGAGCCGGTAAAGAGTGCGCTGGGCAGTGCTTTTGTTGAAATGGCTGAAGCGCAGCAGCGTTCCACTGGCTGGTATATTGTTTTATGTGGGTCAGCAACAAACCCTGAGGGCAGAAGGAGAGCAGCGAGGGAGGGCAGGAGAGATTGATGGATGGATTGAGGGAAGGAGAAATGGAGGACAAGAGGGTTTTTGTGCTGTCTAGTAATGGACACAGAGTTGATGTGCATCTATGAGAGAATACAGAGGCTCTGACATCCCGCAGAGATGATTTATGACTTCACATCAGAACCTTAGCTTCATTCATCCGGTCATTATTGTGCAATAATGGCCATCCTGCTGTGATAATAAAGTTCATTTAAATGGTTCTGATAAAGTTTCATGTGTAGTTTGCTTTTTATTGCTAATGTGTTAAGTGCAGTAATATACAACGAGGCCCAGTAAGTGTGGGACGTACTGTGTTCTGTGGTGGTCTCGGTGGGTCTTCTCCAGGGCTCTTCTTACCCAAACAGGCAACTCTCCAGGCCTCCTGAACTTCTGAGTTGAACACAGTAAAGACCAGCATGACAGACAAACCCTGAAAAGCAGCAGTGAAGAGACACGGAGGGAAAAATGAGAAACCATGAAGATCCAGCTGCAGATTCAGAACACACTGTGTGTCGTTCATACCTGCACTAAGCAGAGGACATTGAATATGTAGTAGAAAGCCAGGATGCTGTTGTTCACAGCCATCAGACCACACAGCCAGGTGGAGGTGGCCACCAGCAGCAGCAAGATGGCATTTCGGATAGTGGCTCTGGAGAGAAACAGGGAGAAAAGATGGGATTTGAATTTGATAGGATCCATGTGGAACCCTGATGCTCCGTTTCCACTGAGTGGTACGGTATCGTGCTGGTCCAGTACGCTATTTCGTGTGTTTCCATTATAAAATGGGCCCATACAACAGAACTGTAGCATTTATGGACCCTATTCAGAAGGGGGTCCATAAATGGTACTGTATGGTTCAGGTGGGGTTACGTGCATCACACCGGCAGACAGAAAAAATTCAACGTCCCGCAGTGAAGTTAATACCAGTTAACCATCAGTTAATCGCGTAATATTTAGGTTGGGTTCCGAGGTTACTGTGTACAACTTAGCTAACATACGAGTACAACTACATAGTAAACAACATCTGGTATAAAGTTGCTAACTTTTTTGCATTTACACACAATCAGGCGTGACGTGGGAGGGGAGTTTTCCCTTCTAAATCACAATGCTTAAGATAATTTACAAGCATTAACTTTGTATCAGAGTGATCAAGGAAGTTTTACCATTTACATATAAGTCTATGAAAAAGAAAACAAAACTGCTGTACTTCAGCAAACTAAGTTAATTTTTGGACAACATGCAGATATGGTTTAAAGGAACTAGCAGCAAGAATGGTGAAAGAATAAACATGCATGTCAGTTTTTTATGCTAATGGGTGATAAAGCGCTAAAAAGCAAAAGGAACGAGCCCCCCCACGTCTCTCTCCGTTGCCTTGAACAGGCTGTGTGCTGCATAAAGCGCTGCGATTCGGTGGCCGAATTTCCCCCGCTGTCCTACGGATGTGACATCAACTGACGATGCATACGCGCCCCCGACAGTTTTGATACAGGAAGAAGATGGTTGCGGTGGATTCAAACACTGTAAGGCAGGGGTGCCCAAAACCGGTCCTCAACATTTTTAGAACATACTTTCTCTAACGCTAATTCCCTCTGCACATGTCATTCAGGTCTGCAGAGGCCTGGTAACGAGTCATTCATTTGATTCAGGTGTTTTGGAGAAGGAATGCAACCAAAAGGTGCAGGATAGTGCACCTTGAGGACTGACACTGGGCACCCCTGCTGTAAGGAATAGTTATGGATTCTTCTGCCATCAGCAAACAATCCAGATCAACTGAAAGATACTAAAAGTGGCACTATGAAGAAAAAGACTTCATTGGTGTAAACGTTATAGCATCAGTGCGCGCGCTCTGGTGCCGGCTTGGCTGGTGGCTGCAGTTACCCGCAGCACCAGTCGCGTCACTGCATAAAGCGCGAGTCTCATCTCTTAATCCTGCTCCTAGGTCCTTGAAGCCATAATCATTCATGTCGTTATGTATTTGTAACACATAGTCACGACTTGATTATCTTGTTCCCATGCTAATTATTTGTTACCACAATTTAATAATGTGTGGCCATCTATGGGTAACTTTTTATGGTTGTGCCTTAGTAACGCGTTGCCGCGAGTCACAGCTAGTGATATGGCTACGCTGGGGATTTGGTTTAGGTCCTGGAAGATGCCTACAGGAGGATGACCTTGCAGTGGAAACGCTCGCCTGAATGTGCCGGACCATTCTAACACTTCCGAAGTGTAGCGTACCGGACCGTTCCACTCAGTGGAAACGGGGCTTTAAAGAGCTTTACAAGCAAATATGTGCAAATATGTGAGGATGCAAACATATTGCATCCCCACAAAAGAATCCCAGGTTTCTTAAAGGCCAAACAAAGGACTTCATTCTGTTACCTTTAGCAACTTAAACGTAATTTTGATCCCCTGGCTCAACAAGCCAGAGAGAGAGGTGGAGACAGTAAGGCAGACTGCAGTAGTCCAAAAATGAGCCAAAAAAAATCAATCAGAATCTTATTTAAGAATTTTTCTTATATTAGTCACACTGTTCCGTTAAAATAACTACTCACACCGCCACCTCAGGGCTCAACAGGACGCTGAACACAACAATTGTATGTTAAAATTTCTGCTCTGCTGAATGTGACACACGTGTTTAACTCAGCCCTGATCGGACACACAGAGGAGAGCAGAGGGGAGGAGGCATCGGTTAAAAGAAATGGTTTGTAGTTTCTCTCTGCATTGCCATCCAAATATAGCAGCTAAATACTAAATACTTCTCAAATGCAGTAAGATCAGAAGGAATAAGGAAATTATAATGAGAAAGGCATCACCATGCACATTTGTAGTAAGACAAAAGATAATAAAATTATCTTTTTTTTTTTTTACATTAGTTGGCATTCACGGTAATGAAACTGGTAAGATTCCCAGATTGCTATGGCGTTTGAAAACAAATCTTCATTTAATTTGTAAAAAGCTTTATTGATAACCCAGTTTTGTCAGCTTTCCTTTTTCCTTAAAAACATTTTCTTTTTTTTTACTTGTTATATTTCTTGTATGTCTGACTTGATTTTATTTTCTCATTCTCCTCCTGTGACTCTGTGTTTCTTCTTGTTCCAGTTATCGTGGCATAATTAGCCTTGTGTTTCCGCTTGTGTCATTGACAGCCTGCTTGCTCACTGCATTCCTGCAGTGAGCAAGCATGGCAGAATTTTTTTGCTCATTACAAGCAATGAGATGCATAAAATAAGATGCATTGCCTTAAAACAAGTTCCTATATCTCACTGAAATGTTTCTCTTTAGGTAATTTTGTCTTATTTTGAGTGTGATGAGATATTTTGACTAGAAATTAGAAAAATACACTTGATAAGATTTGAGTTTTGCTGTGTATTACAGTGTGATAAGTCAAAGTTATTGTATTGCAGTCCTCTGCCCCCTAGTATCAGGTTGATCAAATTCTATAAACTAGGGTTTTGAGAAAATTTTACCATAAAATGATGCAAAACAGCATTATATGGTTAATTACCCTTTGTTTGCCCTATCTGTCTGCATTGCTCTAAATAGAAAAAACGATTAGTTCAAGAAAAAACTCCATCTTGCAGTTTCCTCTATGCAATTCCTTCTTAAGTCTGTAAGATCTTACAAACTTAAGACATCAATCTGTCTTTTTGAAACTTAAAAAAAAGCTGAAAGCCGGGAACTCACATGACAGGGAGTTTCTTGGTCTCCTTCTGAGACGAGTTACAGGACATCTTGGCTACGACCATGAAAATCCCTCCATTCATCTAGATAGTGGGAGATCAGTACACACAGTTAGGAAACATTTTGAATGCATTTCAAGAAATCCAATTCTGCTGTTGGGGATATCTGAGATCAGGATAAACGGATATTATAAAATCAATGCAGATACAATAGTTGTCTAGGAGAAAAAAGAAAAATTTATTACAGAGTAAGCCAGGCGTATCTCTGAGGAAAAAATACTGCCTATGTGCAAACAGGTAATGCAGCTTAGAAAGCTCAGAAAATGTATGTTGTTGAAGGGATTTGGAAAGTGAGAGATGTTAGCATGATGAGGGGGGAGCAATTAAAATGATGAGCTTGTCAAGTTCAAGAGGCTCGTCTTTTCTGAAATTCATTTGGAGTGCTGCCACTTGTGACTGATGTTAGGATTCTGCTAATCTTAGAAGCCCAGCCAAGAAAAAGATTCACAGCCAGAGAGGCATGAGCCAACTTTGCACATATTTTTATTTCAAGAAGAGTTTTCCTTTGGGGGAAATACCAAGCCTAGAAAGCAGAATTAACTCTTCTATGTCACGCTATTATATCATCTAAGTGGAAGCCAAAAAGTTGATGTTTCTCTGTAAGACAATTTACCGCATTCCCAAAACCCTTAACAGCCAACACAGCTACTGTAATGCACCGCTGCTTGCACTAGATGTTGCTGATGTTTGTGTGGATAGTGTTTATCAAATTATATTGGAGTGGAGGAAGACGATTACCAGTATAACGATGGCGATGGGACCAGCAAAGCTCCAGATGAGTTTGTCATAGATGGAGATCCAACAAAAGTCTGGGTTCCCGTAACCCTCCGGGTCTAAACCTACTGCCAGACCTGCAGCAAGGACATCAGATAAAACATCAAGATCAACCGTGTGATGTCCGCTGATGTCACTCATACAGTCAGAGCCACATCAAAGCCATAACAGGACACATCCAAGTTATCGTTACACATCCACGTTTTAAATCATTTTCAGTTTAAACAATCACCAAGAAAACAGTTATATATAACTGCAGCTTTGCTCTGGAAACTAATTTGTAAATGAGCTCTTTGTTTGTTACTTTACCACTGAGTGACATCATGCCTACGCACACTGACACAACTCTTTAGTCATGTGTCTATGCTGGTGCTAGACAAGGCTGCCGGGAGCTACTTGCGATTGCTGATGTTATTCAGCGTGTATCCTTGTTGAGAAAACACCTTCACGGTTTTGACATTTGTATAAAGAATTGTATAAAGTGGATCGTAAAAGTCAGAGAGAGACAGGAGAAGCCTAAATGAAGACAGACAGACAAATACACCTCAGACCCTAAGGTAACAGGCATGTAATAAAATGCATGTGAGCCACTTGGAGACAGATCCACTCATGACGCGAGTGGGGACGGCAGCATGTGTGTGAGACAGAAACTGTGTGTGCAAAGGAAGAGAAGGAAAAAAAGAGAAATATTACTTGCCCACTGTGTGTCATAGCAGTAATTGCGTGCATGTGTATCTCTGCTTTACTATCTCTTATTAAAATGCCACTGAAACCTTTTTAATACAAGTGTCAATAGGAAACCTTATCTGCACAGCCAGACTTGCTTTGAACCGACAGAGAGTGTGCAGCGTTTAGTCAAGAAATTTTAGCTGCAGTAAGGACAGTCTGCATTTACACTGCTGCACAGGCATGTTTTCATGTCTGTACCTGTGATAATGGCGGGCACGCCCCAGCCGATAGCATAGTAGAACCTCATGGCTCCATAGTTGATGTTACGCTGCTCGGTCTGCATCCGGTAGATATGAAGGCCCTCCACGAACATCCAGGCAAACGTGGACATGAAGAAATAATGCAGCAGGATGGCAACAACCGTACACAGGAACTGCGAAGAGACAGCAAGGGAGATTTAAAGAGGTAAAGATGCAAGCGGAAGAAACAGTAAAAAGACACAGGGCAAAAAGGAGGAATGAAAGAAGAGGAGGGAGACGCAACAAGTGAAGCAGGGAAGGGTTACAAGTGGCAAGAAAAAGATGTGAGAAAAAGGAGGTGGGACATGAAAGGTGGAATCTGACATAATGACTGTGCAACAGTCGCAAAGGGGAATTCCTGGCACACGACCAACAAGTTTTGTGACAGCAGTGCAGGTGTCAGCTATGAAGTAACAGCCGTTTATGATTTAATTACTAATAAAGCAAGTTTATGGCAGAGTATTACAGTAAATCTCTGGGAAAAGCAAAAAATAACTATGCATAAATTTACAAGTGCTGCAGCAGTGCTGAATTAAAGCAGTAACACCCCGAAGTGCCTTTTAAATGTGAGTATGAGCACGACACTGAGCAGCATCTGTAATACAAGGAACACAGTAAAAAATTACCTTGCAGGTGGTTTTCATAGTATTACACTGTATATTTACATTTTACATTTGCAAACGAAATCCCACATTATAATCTCTGTTAAACCACATTACTTTAACAGATTTTGTCATTATTTAAATCCTATTTTGACATTTTTTAAGATTGAACAGTAATGAAAACAGCCGTTTATTTAAAGACTTAAGAAAAACTTCACAATCACTTTTTGAAGTTAAGTGCTGCTGCTTGGTTTGGCAGCAATGATGAACAGTCACCAGAATTATGTCGAGTAAAACTCAGTTTCCCTAAGGTTAGCTCACAAATGTTTGCAAGGCTTTATTTAAGCTCTTGAGCCTTTCGTCTGTTTTTATTATTTAACCAGATGGATCCACTGAAACAGGGTGCGCTTAATTGCAGCGCTCACAAATGTCAGCATCCTGATTCTCTAAAGGACAAAATCTACACTACAGGAAACTATCTGAGACTGCATAAAGGTGAAGGTTGCACCTACAGTAACTCTGGGAGTCTGATGGATAAACCTTGCATGAACATTTAAGTATGTGGGGACAAAAAAAATGCAGATAAGTAGTAATCTGGCATTAGTTCTTTGTTTGGAGCTATGCACAATATATAAGTATCAAGTTATCACAGCTTAAAAAGCTTAAGCAGTCAATCCTGCTTTACTTAAGATTTACTTTGACTAGCTCTCTCTATGCTAATATCTTAAGGCTGACTGTAATTCTCTGTTTATTAAATTAGCTTCTCATGAACAAAGTAATAAGGTTGCTAGTTCGAACCTCGGCTGGGGAGGGTTTCGAACAGCGGCCTTCCTGTGTGGAGTTTGCATGTTCTCCCCGTGTATGCGTGGGTTCTCTCTGGGTACTCCGGCTTCCTCCCACCATCCAAAGACATGTTCGGTAAATTGATCACTTTAAATTCTCCCGATAGAAAATTTGTGTGTGAATAGTTGTTTCTCTCTGTTGACCCTGCAACAGACTGGCGACTTGTCCAGGGTGTACGCTGCCTCTCGCTTGATAATAGCTGAGATAGGCTTCAGCAACCCCCATGACACTGAATTGGACCAACGGTACAGAAAATAAATAAAATAACAAATATAAGCTTTTACTAATTAGGGTTGCCTCAGATGTGTAACTGAACAGGCCATTATAAGGGGAAGTATAGGCCATAATTCATTCTCATACTCTCATACATAAAATCTTGCTCATACATACATGCAGTCATCCTCAAAATTAGTCATACCCTCCAATTAAAGAAAAGGCTAAATGCAAAATCGTAATTCAAATGACAAGACACTAAAGAAACTAATAATAATTGATTTTGAATTGTGGTTGGAAATAGTAATTAAATAAACAAACAAGCAAAACTGTCCCAGACACTTTAGAGCATCTTTCCCATGAACGTTGGACCAACATACCTGTCAACAGGTGCAGACGTCTTTTTGAACCTGACTGAAGTGATTGCCTCAAAGGGTTGCTCAACAAAATTTTAGCTTTGGTGCCCTATCATGCTTGATTGTTATATTTTTTGTGTGTTCGTTTTAAAAGATTTCTGTTGAATCATAATTCAAAATCAGTGTCATGATTTTCATAGAATTTTTTTGTTTATTACTTTCGTCAATTTCACCTGATTTTACTGACAGTTGATCTTTTTTCCTTCTTTAATTGGAGAGTATGAATAATTTTGAGGGCGACTGTATATTATTACTCACACATAGAGATGTGCCGGTTTCTGGTTTCAAGGTTTACCACTGCATATATATATATGTAGCAGTATGAAAACTGTTACATTTTCCATCATACCTTCATACCTTGACCATGATATGAACTTTATTCTGTAAGTTAGGTGTACGCTGCCTGTCCTGACACACACTCCCAGTTGGTGGTGGTAAATTCATGTCGCTTGCCAATGCCAACACCATTAAACATCAAAGGAATAAGTACAGATGCTCCAATAAAGGGCATTGTTTAACCAAAATAAGTTGTTTTTATTTACCCAGACACTTATTTAAGACCGTAGTCATGATAACATGGTATACCATGAAACCGTGATATTTTAGCTCAAGGTTATCATACCGTCAGAATTTCATACTGGCACATGCCTACTCACACATATAGGTACGAGCCTCCTATTGGATAATTACTGCATGGGCGATTGTCTTCCAGCTGGCAACAAGTTATTTAACCCCAACTGGTGCAATAAGTTGCTTCTCATTTCCTAAACAACCATGTGGAAAGACACATCCTGTGGTCATGGAAAAGATGTGAGTCTGTCTGAGAAGGGTCAGATTATTGGCATCAAGCAGAGAAAACATCTAAGGAGATGCAGAAACTACAAAAATTGAGTTCAGAACTGTCCAACGCATTATTAAAAACTGGAAGGATAGTGGACCATCGTCTTCCAGGAAGAAATGTGACTGGAAAGGCAGATGAAGTGATGCAGCATCATGCCTAGTGCTACTGTATGAGTCTGTGGGGGGCGGTGTTATGATCTGGGGTTGCTGCAGTTGCTCAGGTCCAGGTTCAGCAACAGTATGAGCTCAGATAATGAGGTCAGCTGATACCTGAATATACTGAATGAGCAGGTTATTCCATCAATGGATGTTTCTTTCCTGATGGCACGGCCATATTCCAAGATGACAATGCCAGAATTCATCGGGCTCAAATTGTGAAAGATGGTTCAGGGAGCATGACACATCATTTTCACACGTGGATTGGCCACCACAGAGTCCAGACCTGAACCCCATTGAAACTCTTTGGGATGTGCTGGAGAAGGCTGTGGTCAGACTCTACCATCATCAATGCAAGATCTTGGTGAAAAATTAATGCAACACTGCATGGAAATAAATCTGGTGGCATTGCAGAAGCTCATAGAAACAATGCCACAGCGAATGCTGCCGTAATCAAAGATAAAGGCGGTCCAACCAAATATTAGAGTGTACGACCTTCTTTTTGGTGGCAATTTCTTTTTCGGCTAGGCAGTGTATAATCTTACTCACACATATTCTTACTTATACAAACACATATTCTCACTCACACATACATCATGGCCTATACAGCCCCTCAGAGGCCGTGTTGGCATGTCTTCAGCTTTAAGGCTGACCTTAAGTATAACATGTCTATTAATCAACTTAAACTCCTTTCTGTTGGTTTGCATCACACAGAAATATCCTAATATATGACTGTTCCATCACTAAGCAGTTTCAGTCCTAAATTGCTCTAAATAAACATGTTTCTCTGTCTGCCTTCGTGATTTGCAATAATGGAGTGCTTTACATCTATAGATTAGGAAAAGTAAACTTGTAAATCTCAGATTTAGAGGTCATAGAAACTGGAAATTCCTGGCAACTGCAATGGACAAAAAACAAAAAAAGCAGCAGCCTTGGCAGCGATGCAGCCAGACGATGGATTTCACACTCCCACACACAAGCAGAAGCACACTAACACTCCAAGTCACACACAAAAACTCAAATATGCACAAGCGCATAAAAACGAACACAAAGGACCGCTGCGAGCGCTAACATGCTCTCCCAAGCATGATGCACATGAATTAGAGAACATATTGTTCAGCTAGAAGTAACCAGTCGCACTGTAAGTGCCATACTGTCTACGTGGGGGATACAGCTTAATTAATTGGATTTCATGCTGAGTGAGCGCGTAGTTGTAGTTGCAGCACTCGCTCTGCAAGATTCGCTGTTCTTTAAACACATTCAGATACACTCACACATGTGGTATGTAAGAAAACAGAGATGCAGTGGTCAGGAGAAATCTAGGAAATGAGAAAGACAAAAGAGCAAGGAAGACGGTGAGAACACCTCCAGATCTAAAACAATCACATCCCCTGAAGAAATACTGTTCAGATGTCTGGAAAATGACACAAGAGAAAGAGCAGTAGTAAGACAGAACAAACATGGCGGCGGAAACACAAACCCTCTCCCCTGCACTTACCTGTTGCTCCGTTTGATTGACCCCGAGCAAAAACACCAGCTCTGACAGAAACATGGCTGCCGCAGTGTTAGAATGGATGCTCCTGGTGTTGGACTTCAAACCACGGAGGCAGGAGAGGACCAGCACAGTGAGGAGGAGGGCCAGCATGGAGATGCACAGAGAAGTGTACGTGACCAGGGCCAAGGTCTCCAGATCGCCTTCCAACTGCTGCTCATTGAGAGAAGGAAAAAATGAAATAAAGAGATGGCGTTATCTTTTGATAGGAAGAGTTTAAAAATGAGACCATAGAAAATTAGTTAGAAACTAATAAAAATGCAAAACAACGCAGCTCGGATAAAGACTGAACAAAAAAAAAAAAAAAAAAAAGGTGAACTAAAACAAATGGATTAAACTGAGTCATTCTGACCACTGAAAAGCTGCTATTTCAGTCTAGGTCACCATCTGCCCTCATCTGCCAGCCTTCCCTGTGACCCGACAATATTCATACAGAGATGGAAAATATTCGGAAATGTGTTGCAGGAATTATCCGAGCCAGGCAGTGCGGCAAAACACAGAAACACCAACACCTACAAGGCCACGTCTTCATAATAAGCAAGTCTCACCGTGTTTCACAGAGATAGTTATAGAGCAGAGGGGGAAACTAAATAAATAAATAAATAAATAAAAATGGCGAGGCTAGTGGAAACAGACAACAGATTAAGCCAAGTGGCAGATCAGTCAGCCTGTCAGGGGAAACCTGGGTATCAGAGGCATCGCTGCCTGCATGCACTCAAAGTATTTGTTCTAAGTAAACATCAAAGACACAGCCAGAATATGATTGTGACCATGCTGGGCAAATATGCAGTATCATCCTGACTGGAGGAACAGTGATTAATGATAAAAAAGAATTGAAAACAAGCTTGATCTCACGTAAAAGCTCAGTTTACACATTGAAGAAGTGTAGTCATGCGACATGAGATGTTTGATGTGACAGTCTGCTTCCTGAATATCTGATACATCATCAGTTTAGTATGCTGGAGACTAACGGCCAAAGCAGTGGAAAAGCTCCTACAGCTGTAACATTGTGAGCATCAGACAGGAAGTCTTTCCTCAGGATTTTATTTTCACACCAACAAAATCCAACAACTAAAAGTTCAAATTTAAAGAAAAGACAGAGCAACACAGAAAATACAGTTACACAAACAGATTCATGTCTCATGATAGAAAATTATGATAAATGGATCAACATGAAAATGTTGATTTGATTGGATACGTGTGGTTGAGCAGCTTTTCGCTGCCTGATGGCTAACCTCTCTCTGTGAGCTGTCCATCAGCACGCCGAAGGTTCCCAGTCTCTGACACTGACATCGAACATGTGAGGTGTTTCTGTACACCACCATGCAGTCCCTCACCGTCCAGCAGCCTCCTATCTCATGCCTGCAGGGAGAAGCAGGATTACATCTGACAAAAAGATGCTGTGCAGACACAAGAAGAGACTAGTGACATTATGTGTTCTTGTTAGGGATGTCCGATATCATTGTCCAACAGATATTGTCAGCTGATACTGGCATTAAAATGTGATATCAGAAAATATCTGCATTATTTTTTACAGACAAGCATTTTTATGTTACAAAATCTCACAAGAAAAGATAGAGCAATACAGTTACAAAATCTTGTGAAATCTTGTGAGATTTCGTAACAGAACAACAAGATTTCGCGAGATTTCGCTCCATCTTTTCCAGCATGTAGAAAATGGTGCGTTTCAGTTGTCTCGCGATTCTGAGTTGGTGATGTCATTTTCAGGTGTTTTGCGTTCCAGTTGCACCAACTCCAAAACAGTCTTTTTGTGAGCTAGAACAGCTTAAACTGAACAAATTCTAGCAAGAAGAGTAACACAGACACTATAACGATGTTACCATGACAACAACAGCCAATTTCAGTGTGTGTGTTCAATAAACAACACGTTTTTAAGAAAAAAGGACCGCTGT
Organism: Atherinomorus stipes; assembly: GCA_023101725.1. Taxonomy (NCBI): domain Eukaryota; kingdom Metazoa; phylum Chordata; class Actinopteri; order Atheriniformes; family Atherinidae; genus Atherinomorus; species Atherinomorus stipes. Next base: position 681,326 of record JALJCO010011378.1, on the reverse strand, counting down.
GAGACTGTAAAATTCAATAACAACTCAATGCTGTTCACAAGAAAATATCTTATATAGAAGTTTAATAAACACAACAATGGTACTGGATGCAGCCATCTTTAAATCTACAATCTGAGGGTCCTTTGCAAATTTCGAGCTTGTATCACGGAAAAACGAGTTCATGACGTCACTTCCTCTGAAAATTACCACGGAAAAATGAGTTCTGAGACAACTGGAACGCACTACAAAGTCCCTGTTATTGTAAAAGAATGTCTCATATCCCAGCATTCCTCCCTCCCTGACTACGGTGTGCAGCTGCTGCTGCTACAGACTAACTTGCTTTGAAGCTGCTTATAATATCTCTGGTTTAAAGTTGTTGGTTAAATAACCAAGTTGTCAGGAACATTATAATTAGCCACTTGTTGGCTAATACCTGCTAGTATCTGATATCTGGCAGCCAGATGTCCAAAATGAACTCCTCTGGCTGAGTTAAGGAGAATTTCGGATCATTGCTCTCAGAGCAGAAAGTTGTATTTCTCAAAATATGAGAGATACAACCTCACAGTTGTCTGCATAGATCAATATTAGTTGATATCGGATATTAAGAGTTGGGCAATATCGGATATCGGTGAAAAAGCCAATATCAAACATCTCTAGTTCTTGTTTGCATTATCGGTTTGTAATCATCACAAACATAACCCGGGACAGGCAGAGTTGGTGTTTCACTGTGGTGTATCTTCTACTTACTAAACAGCAGCACTGGTTCAGCCAGCTAATCTTTACTGGGAAATATTTCACTCTCAGAGCAGAAAATGCACATCCCATGTTGGTGTTTCTGGTTCTGAACCCTGTTTTGGAGCCTGCTGACTGAGCAATCAATATGCTTGTCAATTACATCTTTGCTTTTTCTACTTTGACAGGTCCTCCAGAAACTATTCAATATGTTTCAGACAGACAAATTCACTGACTTAACCCTTTGATTACATTCCTATAGCAATGACTTATAAAATGATCAAATGATCACTTATTTCAAATAATCACTATTTCCCAACACAATAGACAGCAACAAGTGTATTTTTGAACATCTGATCAAATATCCTTCTATTAGATGATGGGCTACACTTCGCATCTTAGTTTTAAAAACAACATGAAGCCAGTTTGCATGCAAAACACAGCGTGAAACAGATTGTGTCAACATGCACAAGTGTTGAAAGTTTGGATGTGGATTTGCACTCACGGACTGCTGTGATTCCACTGCACACACAGAGGCTTGCTGCGATTGGCCGTCTCCAGCAGCCTGAACTCCAGCAGGATGGGCTGGTCCAGCTGACCACCCACAAAGGTCTGGTTGTTGTAGACAGACACAGTGACCACGGGGGAGTTCATTACTGGGTGTCTGGGAAGTCTGGGAGGGAGAAAGTACAGCGTTACCGCACATTGACTCCATCAGACAAAAGTAGTTTTTGACACCCTGTTAATGGAAAAAAAAGGAGAGAAAAAAAGGCAGAAGATGCAGCAAGAAAAAAAGAAGGGTGAGATTTGAATGCTAGATTAGACACTAGGAAAGACTTTTTATGGATCACAGTGAAGAACTGGACAGTTTGTTAGTTGGTAATTAAGCCCAGAGGAGAGGTGAGAAACAGCAGAAGGGATAAAAAACAGTGGGAGAAGACGAAGAGGGAGGAAAGAACAGATGTCACGGATTTACTAACTAACTAAATTCATACAGTTCATATGATCAAATATTTCCTTTATCAAGTTAACAAGTAAATTTGCTGCTATCATTAATTTTTCTGTTTGTGAAACTGAAAATAGAGTTTCTTTGTTCAATTATCAGACAAATAAGTAAAATCAAGAGGTCACTGATCTGGATTCTGAGATTTTTAAATAAAGACTAAACCTAAAGCATTTTTATTGATTAAATTAAACAGGTAAACCGAGTGTTAGAAATTAAACATAATGAGATATTTTCTGAGTGAAAAGCTTCCTGATGATATGATGTTCTTAAAGGAGGGAGGAAGCGTTAAAACTGTTTTGTTGTTGGTTTTTAAATACCCAAGAAAAAACCCTTTTTTCGGATTTTTTTCCCCTCCCTTGTCCGTTTGGTGTCCGTTCCCCGCCTTTTTTTTTTCCCTTTTTTTTTTTTGGTTTTTTTGGTAATTAATTAAATATATACTTTCTTTCCCTCCTCTTTTTGTTTTTTTTTTTTTTTTTTAACCCCCCTTCTACAGGGGGGGGGGGGTGGGGGGGGCTTTTGTGGTGCTTTTTGTATTTATAGGTAATATATATTTCTTTTTCTTCTTTTTAATCGCAGTTTTTTCTCCTCTGTCTTCCCTCCCAATATATTTTACCACCCCCCGAAAAGTGAAATTTATTCATCCTTTATTCAAAAAGCAATCATGTCTAATTGTTTACCAACCCATAAAGACACGTGGGTGGTCTAGCCTGCACAGTTCACGAGAGGCACGGAGAGCAAAAGCAATGAAGTCGTGATCGTTTTAGAAGAGACTGATTCTCACCTCACTCCTCTCCGGTCTGCATGGTACTTGGGAGGCAGGGCAGCTCCAAGGCTTCGATAGATCAACAGGATAACGATGGTGATGGGTGGCTCAGGCACTGAAACGCTGCGTCTGGCTGCAGTGTATTCTTTCGTCTGATTGGCTGAGGTACTGACAGGGGCCGAGGCAGCACTCTGATGAGCTGAGGCGGAGATTAGATAAGTCTGAGTGAGTATGTTTTCTTGGATCTGTACACGGGCATTCTTTAAGTCTCTGTTCTTACTCTCTTTCTCTGTGCGCTCCTTCTCCCTCCAGCTGTTCTGCTGCTGCCGTTGTGGCACCAGGGCAGCAGGCGGCAGTATCACATGGGTGTAGGGATCCCACAGAACTTGGCCACGAAACAGGGTGGTGTGATAACGTGGGAAACGCCGGCGTACGTGGGTGTGGTTCTCCACGCGGTCCAGGTTCATGACTGATGGACAAACAGGAACAAAAATAAATTAGAACCTTTTTATTCAATTGCGTAACATCATAAAACATAGGGAATATGAAAAATTAAATAAAACTAATTACAAAGCACCCAAATGTTTCTCCAGACCAGAAGTATGACAACGAATTTCCCCTGAGCAAAGGGACTCACCTAAGAATCTAATAAATAAACATATTCATTCATTTATAAATGAATAAATATGTATTTTTACAGCAATAAAATCTTACAGTTTCCATGGCGACTATTTCCTTTCACACCTAGCTGTCTTTCCTTTTGTTTTTCCCAAGGCCCCACCCACAAACAGCACAAAGCACACAGACGACACTGTTGTAAAGTCTCAGAAAACAGGAAAATACTCTAAAAATGAGATTACACACTATAGAAAATAAAAATAACTAAACTTCACTGCACGTCCTTTGATCCACAGCCCGCATGCTGAGTTGGAAGTAGCTCAGATGAGCTACTGTTAACAAAAAGATGAAGAACACAGACTTGAAATTCTGTCATTTCTGTCCCTGAAGTCTCTGTTTTAGCTTTGAAAAAACAAAACATTTCTCTTATAAGGAGTCAGTTTGTGGATAAATCAGTGACTGGTTGTGAGCTGTTCTTCTTTCATGATTTCCATTCAACAAAGAGAATCACTAGGTTGTGATTTTTACACAGTGTATTACTTTTCTCATCATCTATGGTGAGAAATTTAAAAAGGTTACTGTAGCCCACCATCAGGTGATCAGCATCATTCTGATGCTTTCGTCCAGCTTGGTAACACATACTGTAATGAACCTCTGCACGTGGCTACTAAGGATATTATTCAGCTGCCTGCAGCTACAAGGGCAAAAAAAAAGTACTCTCATCACTTCTGCATCACATAGAAAACTACCTTCTAGCTTTTATACCCATATTATTTTAGTATTTTAGCTACAAATATAATTTTTTTAAAAGATTTCAAAGAAAATGCAAACCTGCTGGGTCAGTCAACTTAAATATTTTCTCTGTGGATTTTCATTCGTGTAATTTTTATTTCGCACATGGCTACTGTATGCAGAGCTTTCATACTAATCAAAAAAGCAATTCAAATCAAATATGCAAATGCATACACATGATAGAAAAGGAGCAGGAAGAAAAATATTTTTGATTTTGATCAGACATAAAAACCAAAAGAAAAGTGAATAACACACATTTCTAATGAAAGTCTTATTATATTAGACAAAATAAAGTAGCCAATAGTCAGTAGCTACGTTTACATGGACAAATAATTCATCTACCTAAATTAAATCTTTCTGATCAGAGACTGCAGCTGACATGTTTTTACGGACACAGGAAAAAGTGATCTGATTGGTTTGTATATAACGGACAGATTTGTACGTTCATAATGCTTTTGACACGCACAATGGGTCCTAGTTCGAAAGAAGAGGGGTTTTCTTTGTTTTTTTTTCTATTTATAATCTTCAGACCGTCGAAATGCTCAACAATCCTTAACTCTTTCAGTTTCTAACAAAAACGTTGCATCTGCCACAGTCCCGTTCTGTTTTGCTTCCACCGTCCTCCCTGAATCTGCTACGTCACCCAACCCCCACGTGGTTCAAGCATGCAGAGATTCTTCTCCAGAAATAACTGGAACAAATGTTTACCGTTTTTCTGCTTATCGGATCACAAAAAGGTTTAAAAAACCCTCTTGATCAGATTGAAAATTCTTTCCAATCGAGACCAATCAGAACAACTGATATGTTTACATGACGCATTCTTAATCTGATTGGCGTTCGATCAGATCAAAATTGTGCCATGTAAACGCAGGTAATGTTGAGTTTCAGGCAGAGAGTGAACACTTGACCCCACAAACAGAAGTGGAGCAGCACTAAGTTCAGAAAGAGGAGAAAATTCACCCTTTTGTGACTTTGAGTACAATGTATGTGTTTGTGTGTGTGTGTGCGTGTGTGAGTGTATGCGTGTACTTGCTAGATTGTGAAGAGCGTTTTGTGTTTTTAACCAACAAAGTAAGGACATTCTTGGAGAGTGAGGACATTTTGGCTGGTCCTCACTAAGAAAGACCCCGTTTTGAGGGGTTAGGATTTGGTTTTGGAGTTTAGGTCAGAATTAGGTTTTGGTTAGGGTTAGGACAAGGGTTAGGTTTAAGCAATCAGCTGTGATGGTTAAGGCTGGGGTAAGGGGCTTGGGAATGCATTATGTGCTCATCTGGACCATTTTTCAGAAAAAAAGATGCTGATTAGTAAACTAAAATTTAAGAAATGGAAAAGAAAATGCCTCTAATAGCTGAAAACAGGAGGGGGAAAAGAACTCAAAAGAAACTCACCATAAAGGTTAACAGATGGGTTTGCATCCTTCTATATCCTTTAAAACGTTAGTCATCTTATCTGTTTAGGCTGAGGCTTCAGATGTCTGTATGTGTGTGTAGGAGTGTTAAATTTTGTGTCAGTCACGTTTATTAGTCCTTCTGCTTTGCCAATTTTGGCTCTCCGTCTGGAAATCTGCATCAAGCTCTGGTTTAAGGTTATTTAAAAGCATTTCAGATGAATTCCAAAGGGAAAGCAAATGCAGTTAATTAAGAGAGAGATGAGAGCGAGAGAAGAGAAACCAAAGCAGCCAGTTCATGTTGGCAGAGAGAGGCAAAATAATTTCATATTTGCCTCACATCTGACATTAAGTGTGTTTGCAAACCACAGTGGAAGCTGCTGAGACAAGACGCACTGACAGGTGATTTTGATGTGTCTTGGGTGGTTGGTGTTTTGGAGGAATTCAGTATGTGTGAGCAACTAAGAGCATTAGCTGAGTGTAAATTTCATTGGCTTCATCGCTGCCAAAGCTGCCGCTGTTTCACCGTATCTACATGCTGTGTGTGGTACAGATTAGTATTTCTATGCTGGTTAAGTTACAGATGGCACGTGGCCATCAGTCTGCATGCATGTGAGTCCAAAACTCATCAAAGCAGCATTTTTATTAACAACAATTCTATTACTGCTAAGTAATACGATGCTTCAGCCTGTTATTGGGTTATGTTGTCACTTTGGTTGCATCTTGTGTTGCTGTGCATGTGTGTGTGGTGCTGTCTATGTTTTACATCTGTAACTCTAAATGGTGTATATTGGCGCGTGCTACAGTGCTTCAGGGTTTTTGTGCATGCACTGAAAGCATTAGCCGCTATGTTTGAGTGGGAGTGTGAAATTCATGGTTTTGTGCTGCTGCCAACGCTCAGCCTATGCCACCATCATTTGCATTAGCGCCGTTCATCTCCAGCTATTCAATGAGTCATTCTAGCTGATTTCACAGCAGAGATTTGCTCTGTTATGAAAAGACCAAAGCAAATCATCTGCTAAGATTAAGATTTCATTACTGTCTTATTCATTTTAACTGGATCTGATGAGCGTCTGTGAGCAGCCGTTCCAAACTCACCAATGTTGGGTGAGACCAAGGCCACAGGGTTGAGGTAGGTGAGCTTCATGTTCTGGGCCAGATTCTGGGTGTACTGTTCCAGCAGGTCCGTCAGCTCGGCTGGACCACCGCCCAGGATGTGGTTCTGACTTTGAGCGAGAGCCCGCCAAAGCCCTGAGCTACTGGGACCCAACAGCACGCTGCAGCCTCGCAGGATGTTCTAGAAGCAGCAGAGATACAGATGTAGGAAAAAAAAAGATGAAGTAAGAGGTTAATCCTTCAAACTAGGAGATTTTCATAAGGATGCTTTGGTTCAGTGGTGCTTGTGCTCGACAGAGTAATAAAAATGGTCTTAAAAAGTTTAAACATTTGAGGGAATAGAACAGTAAACAATAAGATATACTGAAAGAGAAAATATGAGCCAACGTTCCAGATCAATAAAGATCTTTAGTTACACTCGGAGCAAGCAGCAGCTCAAACACTGGATAAGATTAGAAAAACATTAAAACATAACACACTCAGCAGGGACGGGCACTAATGATGTTTTTCTAAATATTTAATACAGATTTAAAACTCTAATGGCTGCTGTCGGCATGGTTCCAGTTCCAACACTTGGAGATACAGGGAGTCCTGGTTTGCATATTTGCTTCCCAAGACTAATTTTCGGGACGACCACAGCTGAAAGCTACGTCTGCATAACTGAAACAACCAACTTCATCAATGTCTTAACATGCTTATATTTTTGTCTTTGAGCTACTTTTGTATCTGAAAGGTTTGATATAATAAGCCGGTCATTTTCTGTACTGCTTATCAAGGTCAGGGTCGCGGGGGTTGCTGGAGCCTATCCCAGCTATTATCAGGCGAGAGGCAGGTACACCCTGGACAGGTCGCCAGTCTGTCACAGGACCAACACAGAGAGACAGACAGCCACTCATGCTCACATTGATACCTAGGGACATTTAAGAGTGATCAATTAACCTGACATCATGTCCTTGGATGGTGGGAGGAAGCTGGAGTACCCGTGCATACACGGGGAGAACATGCAAACTCTACACAGGAAGGCCACTGTTGGAATTGTTCGAATCCCCAGCCGGGACTCGAACTAGCAACTTTATATATATATATATATATATATATATTATAACTTATTCCCAGGAATTTATCCTCAAAGGGTGTCAGGAAAAACAGGTAACTATGTTACAGTATGATCTGATTTAACATTTACAGTATCAAGAAGTCTGCACTCCTACTGACAGTGCAGGAGTGCTGGCAGGTGCAGGGCCAACAATGGTAACGAATGAATGAAAAATAAAAAAAATAGAGGCCGGCACACTGAATGATATAGAGGCAGTTGATGCAAAAACTGAGTAGTTTATTTGCACAGTGTCAAGGTGCTAAAAGAAAAGTGCAAAGAATAGTGGACGTTTCGGTTACAGTGTTGATGATGGTCGAGTAATCGAACTACCACTATTTTTTGCACTTTTTCTTTTTGTACCTTGACATTTACAGTGTTAAAGTAATGTACATTTTACATAACATACTCTGTTGCTAACATTAGCTTGAATTTCAGCCAGTTAGACAATCTGAACACATAAATGGCTTTATATGACAGAAAAACAGTAAAAAGGAGCTACAGGAATACGTAAATCTGGTCCAAACACAGGTCTTGTTTCTGTTTTTGAACATTTGGAGGTTAGAGAAAGACACTTACTAAAAACAGAGATCGGTAGCCTAAATACAAATACACTCAGCATGGTTTCATGTACAGTTGAGTCAAGCTGCAGATAAAGTTCTACAAGAGCATTTAACTGGACCACCGTCCTTGCTCCAGTGTACATGCACAGGAGGGGAACTGACTTATTGACTGAATGATGTGTGTGTGTGGCCATGAAGCAGTGGACTGTGTTAAAAAGAAGAGATTCTGTTACCTCTAACTTTCTCTGTGGGAGATCATGCCCAGATGTTGGCTTTTGTGCCTGGACCAGACTACACCTTTTTTTTTTCTTTTTTTTTTTTGGCATTCACGTCACCATGTCAGATTAACAGACATGGTGTCATAAATTCGTTCAGTGTCTTGTTACCTGCAAGTGGTCACTCTACAAGAATGGGTGCTGTCGCCAAGAGCATCCTCAGAGGACACGAGACAGGGAGGCAGGACAAGCAGCTGTCAATCAATCATGGCAAATGAACACCCTTTGGGTGAAGCAGTATGTCCTCTGCTTCATACGAAGCACAAAAGAAATGACTTATGGCCACACATTACTCATGCGTCAAGAATTTACATGATGTACGTATATTGTAATCCTCTCACTGGAAAATTATGGGGGATTTTCATATTGGCCGTTAGTGACTGGTAAAACTTCCCTGATCACTCAGATCCAAAAGTTAATGCTTCTGAATTATCATAAATATGATTTATAAGGGCAGATATAATTTTGAAGGTGGCATTATGGGCTGTCTTACCTGCAGGAAGAGCTTGAGGCAGCAAATTTATGAATGTGTTTAAAACACTGTGTGTAAATGTTTGTCGGTCTTCCTATTGGTCAATATCTAGAAACAGTCGTAACCAAAAAAACAACAACAACAAAATTTTCTTTTAAATCTGACATGCCAGACTTTTTGTGCCATGACGCGTCCCAGACACCAAATTGTCATTGATTGTATCACACTACGCGGGGTGAAGGTATGTTCTGCGATCCGACGACGCAACATCGGGGACGACAGTGAGCAATTGTCTGCAACGTGTCTATCGGGTCAAAATTGGGCTGAATTCCTGTAGTCTGAACCAAAAGTCTTGAAATGCTTTAAACAAATGCAAGTTGCCACAGAGTCTTAAAGGCCCACAATGCAACTTTTAGACCTTAAAAATCTGTGTTTCTAACTTGTTTTGATGGTTCATCAACATTTATTATGCACATTTTTGAATCGTCACTGCCCAACGCCATCTCAAGGCTCGGAAACTGCAGTATGTAACCTTTGTGATCAGGACGGGGCCGAGACGTTGCAGCCGACTATTTTACGCACCACATCACTTACTAGCAAACGGATATGAACCAGACATGAACACAGTGGGTGTTTTGAATGCACATCATGTTTCATGATTCAGCAAAGAAACGCAAGGAAACATTACTGGAGGAAAAGAAAGAGAGGAAGGGACAGAACAAGAGTCAAGATAAGGTTGCCTTTAATGGCTGGAGTGAATCGCAGTCCAGGTACGATGCAAGATGGATGCTAGTTTAGCCGTCGAATCGATAGGGGGCGTGTTACTGAAAAAAGCTGCTGTAAGTTCTGTTGTGGGCCTTTAATTATATCAGATGTCTGAGAAAAGAAAAAGAAAATGACTGAGACTTGGTTGGGAATTTGGCTCATTAATATACTGTTATGCTTTACTGTTTTAAGAAAAAGAAGCAACCCCAACCACATTATCTGGGTGTGTTAGTTAAATTTTGAGAGCTTTGACTTCACATGATTTCAGTCAGAATAACAAGTTTACGTTTGTTTTTAAATCCCTATCATGCCTTATTTACAACGTAAATAACTGCTGTCATGAAATGAATGTGGAGATGACCCAAACACAGGTCACACGCAGGAGGAAGCAAGATGAAGATGAAAACAAACTCCTGCTACAGTATGTCGGGTGGTCCAAAACACAAATCTAAAACACAAAACAGGAAAAAACTTCACTTGATTAACTTTGCAACTAAATCAAGAGGACAAAGAACAAAACAAAACCCCACTGACCATGACACTGTTTACCAAATCAACACAGAAGCTCGGTTAATGAAAGAAACAGACAGACACTAAAGTCAATTGTACAAAATGAAAGTGGTAGGACTTTTGAGCTGAACTGATTGAGCAGAGCAGTCAACGTGAAGCCTTATATTCAGCTGCTCTGACCAGCACCGAGTTATGAAATGTAATCTGAACTTGAAACCAGGAAAGTCCTGGCCCCAATTAGAGCAAGTTTTACTACTGTCTGTGCTGCCTGTCATTTACTCTCATGGAAAATTTGGGACCCTGAATAGAGGCTTGTTAGAGGCGCACAGAGTGAACAGCTTTGGAAAATGCTCTGAACAAAGAGTAATATCAGGCCTTTATGATTCCTTCGAGTCCGACTGCACTGGAGCCAATAAAGCACTGCAGTGTCGTAAAATGCTCCGGGGAGGAAAAAATACACAACACGATGTTCAGACGAACAAAGAAAAGCACGTACAACCCAGAGTGAGAAGAATGCAGCGAGCTGTTGAGGATTAGTGGGACAAAATTAAGGAAAAGGAATGTGGACGACTGATAGAAAGGAGAAAAATTAAAGAGGGACAGAAAATGAGCCATCAAGGACTCAAAAGTGCAAGAATGACTCATAATGAGATGAAAGAAGTAAAAAAACAAAAAAAGGCAGGAACCAGAGGATATAATATAGGGTTTTGAGTTTTGTTAATCTTAAAAAAAAAAAAAAAAAAAAAACAGTTAAAAGATTATTCAAATAGTAATTTCAGTTATCATTTCATGTTTTTGGGTTTTTATCTTATAAGTAAAGATCTAGATCAGGATTCCTTAAGCTGCTCCTACAAGAGCCACAATTCTGCAGGTCTTCAATGTAACCCTGATGCAACACACCTGACTCAAATTAGATGGATCCAACAGCCTATGAAGCTCTGCACAATGATTCATTCATTTGAGTCAGGTGTGGTGGAGCAAAGGTACCTTGAAAACCTGCAGGATTGTGGCTCTCATAGGACCGACTTGAATAACCCTGATCTAGTTTAATGGAGGCCAATAAAGTTCAACTTACTATATAATAATGTGTTTTCATGCACATTTGGAACATTTCATGACATCATACAACAAGAAAAACCTTGTAAAAATGCTCATATGAAGGTTTGCAGTGATCTAAAAACAGCTGCGTGTAATTTCTTGTCATCGTAACATCAAAAAACACACATAACCATAATGTTTCAAAAGACCTTAGTCAGAAGGACTGCAAACACACTCATCAATGCTCATTTATTCTCAGAGGAAATGTGCTGTTTGCCTGAACAGTTGCTGCTGACAGTGTCAACATGACCTGACACAATGTTCTCAGTTTCAGCTCTTCTCCTGTCATCGTTTTCCACATTGGTTTGATCTTTGCCTGAAGGCACATTTACAGTCATCCTCAAAATTATTCATACCCCCAAACTAAAGGAGGAAAAATATCAGCTGTCAGTTAAATAAGTTGAGCTTGTCAAATATAATAATAAATAAAAAATCATTGAAATCACAACACCAATTTTTAATTGTGGTTCAACAGAAATATTAAAAACAAACAAACAAAAAATAAAACAAGTAAACAAGCATCATTGGGGTCCGAAGCTAAAATTTTGTTCAGCATTATTTTGAGGCAATCACTGTAATCAGGTGTTTTCTGTGATGTTCAAAAAGACCTGTTGACAGGTATGTTGGTCCATTTTTCATGGGAAAAGTGCTCTAATGTGTCTGGGACGGTTTATCATCATTATTATTATTATTATTATTATTATTATTATTATTATTATTATTATTATTATTATTATTATTATTATTATTATTATTATTATCATTATCATTATTTATTATCATTTTTAACCACAATCAGTTAAAATGGGGGCTGTCTGAAGGTGAAAAAAAGTGTCACTGCATGGAATTAAGAGATATTTTGCACTTTGTACATTGTGTCTCATGTACAATTATCATTTGCATTTCTTGTACTTTTAATTGTGTAAAAAGAAATAATCACACAAAAAAATCAGTGCATTACACCTGCTTAAAAAGAGATTTTTCATTGTATAAATTAATCTTTTTTTGTGTAAAATGACAGTTCTGAACAATAAGTGACTTAGTTGTACATATTAAAACCCCAAAAAGCGATATGAATAAATAGTCCTTTGAACAAACAGGCATATTTCCCTGCTGTTCTGTCAAAAAACACCCAATTGTTGTATGTGGCTCCCACTGACCGCATAGCTTTCCACTCAGATTAAGCCACTATTCTGTCATAAAATATGAGGAAGTGAAGCTCCACACCCATGCAGGCTGCACAATACAGGAGCCAGCACACAGATTGGCTTGATTAAAAAGGGAAAAAAAAGCAGGTTGAAAAATAGTGTTGTAAAAGGATGAAAATAGCTTACAGAGGCAGCAGATCATAGAAATACAGGAAGAGATGCTTTGGTAGGCTGAGTATGGAGGGGAGGTTAAAACATAATTGCATGTGTCACTCATGCAACATGTTGTCACAGAAAAACTATCTGGAATATATCATTTTGATCACACGTGAGTTGTGAAGCCAAAACCATCTCTTTTTATTTACATTATGCTGAGAATATATGCTGCTTGGAAAAAGACAAAAAAAAGACAGTTTTAGTTTGTTGGGACCAGTGACCACCGTGTACAAACAGGTGTCTTTTTTCATGATTATAAAAACGTAGAATATCTTCTCTCCCTTATATTAGAGCTTCTGGCACATTTTTACCATGAACTTAGCTAAATGTGAGGTCTTTGTGTCACCCATCAGTGCAGCGGTATCCACATGGATTTGATCACAGCTGTAACATGAAAGCTTTTCATGTTCCATTCACCACATTTCTGATGTAAAAACTACTTTCCTCCCTGCTTTGATTCATCTCTCCCACAGCTACAGAGCAATGATACCGCCACTGGGTTACTATAGTAACTGTGCTCTACTTAATCACGTAGCCTAATACCTGCTGCTTAAAGCGAGTTGTCACGTATCATCAGATGTATAGTCAATTTTTGCGATTTGTGATGGAAAATAGTCTTTCTCCAACTCTGACTGAGAGATGCTACTTTGTTGAAGTGGAATAAAAATAAGAAGGCAGTCGGAGAGTTTTACAGCCTGAAGTTCAGGTGATTGGAAGTTTCAGCAATGTGACAATTAAAAAAAACAATGAGTTACTGTAGCAATACTCAACAGTTCTATTATGTCATGCATGAGTTGCCCAAATCTTAAACCCAAACAGGTTTTGACTCTGATTAAGTGGCATTTTAAAGGAAACAGTGGCAGGATTTTATTTTATTCAATATAGAGAAATAATTTATGCTACTGCAAGGGTTGCCATAGCAACTGTCCTTGTCAAGCAATGTTTACATATTGGTGGCATAAAGGAATCTTCTATTTGGCATTTATGTTTGGTGACAAAAAAGATTTTCTTGATTCTCAACTTTTTATAGCACACAATAATTTCATAACCTGGAACGTCATATGTAGCTGTGTTTGCAAACAAAAGTGTATGAATGTAATAAAACTTCAGAGAAAAATGCAGCATCTTTACAAGCTTAGCAAAGAATTTTCTGCACAGATGTAATGTGATGTGAGTGCTAAAATGAGAAAAAAAAAGTGTGTAGGCAGGCGATTTAGCGTTCAAGCAGGCAGACATATGTTTCTCAGCATCACACTTCAACACACAACCGCTCAACTCCCATTACTCCTCATTCTCTTTAAAACCTGCAGGGTGTGGCTACTACTGCTGCAGCTGTCGTCAGCTGGCTTAAATCCTCTCTGTTAGCAAGCTTTATATCATTAATTGCGTTCCTGTGTAGATAATGGAGGGAAAAAAATAACCAATTACGGCCCCTATGAATATGTATAAATCCTTCCCCAGATAATCATCAGGTAAAGATTAAAGAGGGAAAATGTCAGGTTACTGTCATTAAACCTGCTGGCACTGCTGGCAAACAAGACGCTGGTGTGACTAACAATGTGTTTGAATGGCAGGAAGAAAACAGAAATTACAATTAAAATAATCTTCAGAAATGCAGAAACGTGCCACATGAAAAAGTGTCAGTTTCATGTCACAGTTTCCATGGTAGCAAGTAAAATTATAAATTACAGGCAGTAAACTGAGATGGCAAAAATGTATTTTACTGCCATCCTTCAACCACTTGTGATGTCTAGACGACTCATTTCCTGTTAGCTAAATTTGATTTATAAGCTAGATATTAATTTATAGCAGAATGAAACAGAGACGGAGGTCTTTTAGCACCTTTATACCAAAGCATCAACATTTTCTCTTGTCAGCTCGTACATCCTCAGCTGACGGCAGCGTACCAGGTAAAACGAGAATCTGTCAGTTAATATGCTGACGTTGACATGTTGTAATTTCTCATGGCTTATTGTCATCAAATCCCCATAGCAACATTACTTCCCATTTCTCAGAGATGACATCCCATTGTAACATCTAGTCACTGAGTGTGTACCTCATAATGGTACAGTACAGTCTATCACTCATATCCACCGTGCTCAACAGCAGCAGCTGTTTTGTGTCTTCTGGCAGATTTTATTAAGAGCTGATCAGGTTTGGACCAGACTTCTAAACTCAAACCTAAATCTTTGCCTAACTAAATCAAAACCAAACTAAATTACTAGCCCTCAGAGAGAGCAGACCTCCACAGAGCAGCTTCAGTTCCCCCATATGGGCCAATCTCGCAATGATAAAGAACCTGGATTCAGATAGTGATCCGGATCAACACCAAAATTTAATCAGTTCTCCCTTGTGCCATTATCAACAATCCCGAGAATTTATCCAGATCCGTGAATACCTTTTTGAGTTATTTTGCTACCTAACAGACAAACTTTTCGGGTAAAGCTGCTGTTCTCAATCAATTTTTCTATAATGTTTTATAATCAGCTGTTTTGATAACCAATAACTAAGCCAGAAAAGTAACAATGACAAAATTGATTATTTTTCTTCTTATAAAACTTATTTTTCCCAAACAGACACTCACATTACCCGTGGACCTCACTTCAGACCCCCCATACCTTTAGACAATTTTGCTGTCTAAAAATATTGCATTTTGGTCATTTTTATTCCTTAAAAGGACATTGTGTAACTTTTGGCCACTAGGGGCACTAAACCTATAAGTTTCCACAGGCCACACAACATTAAACAGTCTCTGTCCGTGTCTTGGAATTGGGTTTGCAGACCACTTTGACCAGTTGATTTGAAGTCATTGAGTCATAAAGCAAAGCGCTCCAGGTCACATGACCAATGAGAGACGGATCCGCTCCTGCAAAGCTACAGTGTCTGGTTTTTGAGGCGGGTAGCCCTCTTTGGAGCACCGATATACATCAAGCACTGTACATTGACCCAAGAAATCATCCTTTATTACTTACATTAATCATAATATTTGGGTCAAAAGTTACACAGTATCCCTTTAAAAGATGAATGCTTAGTTTCAATATTTCATATGAAATGGCATAATCTGATGATCAGGAGCTTTGTTAACTCTTCTTTCACACTGTGAAGTACAGTTTCTTTCCCATCAATGCTGTTCTTTTTCTCAAAGTTGCCACTGAATCAGATGCTAACTAATAAAACTAATAAACAAGCAAATCTGTCCTAATTTATTCCATCACCCCACCTCAACTCCAATCTCACATCTTTCCTTCTTGGTCTTAAATGTCAACATAAGTAAACAGACAAACACTGAGAGTGTTTGCTGCAAATCCGATGAGTGAGCATGAAAGAAAAATGCAGATTTAGTTTTACCTCATTGAAGTGTGCATCCTGGGTGGCCGTGAGTCCAAACCCGCTCTGCTGGGTCTCAAATGTCAGGAGGCGAGACAGCAGCCTCTCAGCTATCTGTAAGTCATTGCCATAGAGGCGGGTGGTAGTCTCGGTAACGTCACGAAGCTGGTGAGCGAGCTTCTTCTCCAAGATGGTGTTCAGCTCCGTCTCATTACGCTCCAGGGCGTCAAGCTACACAAACAGAGCAGGAAAATATATATCACAAAAAATCTCCTTTGCAGGTATTTGAATATGTTAAATTCTTGTGCACGCAAACTATATGCTGCTAAATAAATGAATCCTCATTTTTCAAAACAAAAACATCACATTCTTGGTTTTCATTAACATACTGAAGATGACCACATTATTAACTTGTTGTTTTTTTTTTTTATTGGAGAGGGAAACAAACAAAAATTCTAACAAATTCAGTCCCTTTTGACTAAGAAGGTTCTGTTGTCTTCCCTTTTGAATCTATCGTTCAATAAACACTCAAAGACAAAGCTACTGATGGGTAAAGTCCAATGCTGCTCATCTTATCACATTAAAATATTCAGCTGGCATTCCAACTTATTTCCCAACATTGGGTTGTGAAAAATAGGGAGATTTCTTTCATTGTGTATCGGCCAAAGGTGTAATTTAGGGATGCACGGTAACCTTTTTTAAAAAACTGATAAATTTCAGCTCCTGAAGGCCAATGCCGATAACTGATAACCGATAACACACATACAAACCAAATCATACCAAATCAAAAATTCCAACTGTAAGGGGTAGCTAGTGTCTTAAAAAAAAAAAAAGAAAGAAAAAAAAAAAGAAAGTGGTTTGCATGTGTGTATGCATGCCCACATCCACACATACTGAGCAGAAACATAAAAAATAAGAAATGAAATTCGCTTTTCTGTTACTTCAAGATCACACAGACAGCATCAGAGTGTGTGTGTCTGAGTGACGACTTCTTCGTCTTCTTCTCTTCTGTATACGTAAAGGTTCCAGATACTGTGACAAATATCCCCCACGAGCTTACTTCTTTCTTTAACTGTAAAAATCGGGATATTAGCGGGGTAAATTACCAGTCGGGAGCACGGCAGCGAGATAACGTTAAAAATTGGGAGCCTCCCGTGTGAATCGGGAGAGTTGGCAAGTATGTTCAAACGAATGTTGCTTGGCACTATTTTTGCAGACCGTTCTCTATCCCCTCCTACAGAAGCAGCCACTCCCAGCAAGACAACAGCTGTCCCTCATAAACTGATTAGGAAAAGCTGTGGAGTTCATGTGTGAAAACTCCCCAGAAACCAACCTGATGGGATCTAAAACGTTTTTGTGCAAGGCAAACCCAAACCACGAACCACAGAGCCACTGAACCCAAAGGAGTCTATTTCTAACTTCCCAGAACCCCCTCAGACGTTCCTCATCTGCAGCCTGACCGGCCAGGGTGATGATGGCATGAGGAAGATGGACTCAGCATGAAGCAGGTTCTGATCTGTGTGTTTTCATACATGCTGCAGTAACACTGGACAACCCTGGTGCAGGTACAATGTTAACAGTGTGTGTGTTTGCAGTGGGTGACATACAGCAACGCCGAGCTCCACAAACGGAGGAGAGGTGCAGTTGTAAAGATCTGGCTCCAGCCAACCTCTCTCCACATCACAGTGTCTGATGGCCGCCCCTGTTATGATGAGAAATACAGAGTTTCACTAATGTCTTCCAACAAGCACAAGTGAATTAGACTGAGCTTATGTTAGCGTGCACGTACCGACAGAGCCTTTAGGGCAGGGAACAGCAGCAGGCAGGTTAAACTTAGTCCGAGGCCACCAGATCCCCTGGGTGATGGTTTTTGGACAACCATCATAAATAACTGCAGGGAGAACAAACTTCATTAATTACATTACATAAAACATAACTATAATAATATAGCTTTTAATCCTTTTTGTGTGTGTGTGTTTTTTTATTTTATATTCTGACTTGCAGTGAATATATGATGAAAATAAGTTGCTATTTTAAGAGAGGAAACCAGAAAAGAGAGTGAAAAATAACAATTAAATTAAATACAAAACAATTACATGTTTTAAGACTTGAACAAAACACTGACAAACAGGGGAAAAGGGCTGAAATGCATGGACTTTGTCACTGATTTTCTGTGCATTATTAGCTCATTTTGAATAATTTCTTAAACCCTCTCAGACCTAATGCTTCATTTAAACCAGTCTCCTAAAACCTGCTGATTTTGGAAAACTGAGAACTACTTGAATTGTTTTCTTAGTCTCTGAACAAACTAGAGATAAAGTATTACAACATGTGAGAAATTAAATCTTTTTAGGTCTTCATAGTAAATCTTTGACACTGCAGTCATGATTATTAATATTCAAATAAAAATTAAATGTGAGATTTGGCCAGGCATGAGAGATAAAGGTGTAACCCAAAGTTATTAACCTGCCGTAAAAATGAATCTGGTTCTCAACACTAGCTTATAGTACTGTAGTTAACTACACAGGCTATGTTACCACGTCCAGCTTCTATCTCATTGGCTGTGAAGAACAGAAACAGTTTTTCACTATTTTTTATGTAATAAATCAAAAGAGGCGCTGCAAGGTAATCAAACACTTTTCCTATCACACAAAGGAGTTAAAATAGGTCATTTAAAGAAAGAATTGTATCTCTCACTCAACTGCAAACATGCTACTTTAACATATAACTGTGACATCTGTTGTTATTCTGCAGAAAAAGAAAACATCAATCTGTGCGGCTTTAGATGCGATGCAGAGCAGATAAAAGATCTATGAACTAATGATGTGGCCTCCTGCAGAGTGAACAAGTCACTTTGACATGCAACAGTATGATGCCCTTCCAATCAAAAGTGTGAAATTTGAACAAAACAAACAAGCAAACACATGAGTTTAAAGACCTCCTTTACTGGCACGGTTAAAAACACACAAAGAAACTAAAACAACAGAAAACAAATGAAAAAATAAAAAGGATCTTTTAGCTTTTTTTCTCACCGTCACAGCCTGAATTTGTGACCTCGGCAAAGGGGTTGTCACATGCGTTACACTGGCGACCGATCACACCGGGTCTGCACTGACACTGCCCAGTCTCTGAGTCACATGACCGTGAGAAGGAGCCCACCGGGTAGCAGTCGCATGGCAGGCAGCTGTCAGAGCCTTTTGGATGGTAGTGAAACTCCTGAATATAGAAGAATATATATATATTTTAGAGCAATACAGGATCTAAAAATAATAATTAAATTTAGTGCTCATACTAATTTCTCAAAAGGCAAAACATACGTAAATGATCAAATTGTATGGTGAAGACATGTTTTAAGGCTGACACTGTGTTAGTTTTTATCATATAGCAGCACTGGTGGAACTTGGCAGATTTTCACACTTAAGTGCCTCCTAACGAAGGTTAATTTGGCATCTGTCTTGCGTCCTGTCTCTTCTCTGAGGTCTGCTACGTTCACACCGCAGGTAAATGCAACCCGAATCCGATCTTTTCGCCCAAATGTGACCCATATCTGATCTGCATCTGACCGTGTGAACAGCACAAGTCGCACTGAATCTCACATTTCTGGATCAGATTCAGGCCACTTTCAAATGTGGTATTGAATTGGATACATATCCGATCTGTGTCAAAGTGGCCGCGGTCTGTACGGCATGTTGCATCCATCCGACCTCTTCTGTGAGATCGAGACAGACGTCCTTATTTCTGCACCAGAGGAGACGGACACGGAATGTAAACAATGGACTGAACAGTTAAGTCATATTTTTCTGGCTCTGAACATCAACCTGGAAACTAATGAAAGTGTTGTGGGAAACTTTTATGTGGTCCAGCAGCTCAGTGTGTGAACGTGAGAAAGAGGGTGTGCACGCACGGGGGAGGTGCGCCACCGTGGATGAGGCCAGAAGAGAAAAAGTGTGTGAAATGCATCCGGTAAAGAAAGAGACGTTGACCGCAGCAGGTAGAGAAGCAATGCAGGTGATAAATGTGCAGCATTAAAAAAAGCCGCTTCTCTTCAGCATAACACCCCCCACCCCTGCGCGTGTCATCAGCTGATCACTGCAATGCAATCTATGAGTTTATTTCTACCGCGGATGAAGTGCTTGGTGACATCACATCTGTGGAGCGATCTGATTTTCTCAGAACATCTGATCTGAAACATCCTCATCCACCATCCTGCTGCGATGCTGCATCCACACACGCCTCTGTAGCTACAGATGTTGCAGCAGTTGTTCCACACAGAGACGTCATCATAAATGCGTTTCTCCTCTTCCTCCGTCTTCACAAAACCCACTCATATGTTTGCCGACTGCCGCCAAAAATTGCTTCCAAAGTGAGCCGGTAACCTCCATATTTGTTTGCATTGGTTTCCATCAACATGTGCGTGATGTCATTTCATCTCATTAAATTCAGATGTGCATTTTTTTTTGGCTTGTTTTATTTTATGTCTTAATAAATGACCTATGTTTTTAACATAACATTGTTATAATGTAAAGCACTTTGTGTTACTTCTTGTATGAAAAGTGCTTTATAAATAAAATTTGATTTGATTTGATTTGTGTTCAGCTGAGCATGCGTGTCACTTCAGAAGCGTGAGCTGTTCATAGTCGGTGGACAGGTCTCATTTAGAAATGTAGTGTGAACACCCGCACAAAAACATCAGATCTGAGAAAAAATCGGAATTGAGCATCAAGACCTGCGGTGTGAACGCAGCCTATTGGCAGTAAAAGCAAGTCCGATGTTGACTCCTTTCATCCTCTGCTCTATCGCTATCTCTCATTCTTTTTCTTGCTTTCTCTGATAACACACTGACGCAGTGAAACAGGATGTAGCTGTGACACGATGCCCTCAGCTGGAAAAGAGATGTAAAGAGTTGTTTATCAGCCATGGGACACTACAAGGTGTTGGTGGCTCCGAGAATGTGTAAAATGGATGTCAGTGTGCCATCAACATGAGCTAGAAGTACAGAGTGTTCAGACTGAAAATAGCTGTTCTGATATGATACCAGTATTGGAAATTTCTCCGATGCTGTCCAAAATTCTGGTATCGGCAAGTACTGGAGTTTAGACCCCAATCTGATTTATTAAAACGGGAATCTATTCACTGATTAGCTCTGTTGGCTCTGACACAGTTCTTTGCTGCTTTTAAAAACACTTGTGTTGCTGTCTACTGAAATCCTTACTGATCACCTTACACCTGTTAGAGTAGGAGCTACAGTAAGAAAAATCATGTCGGTGGTGTGGCAGTATTTCACACTGGATTCTCCCAAGACTGCATTTATAAATGAATAGCTTCATTTTGCTGCATTCATCGTGTTTTGTAAAGAGTTTAACCTGAGCCAGGTCTTACCACCATGATAATCATGTCACAGTCATGCAGGTGAAATATGATGGTTTTTTTTATAACATAGTAGTATCGGTAATTAGTATCAGCAGATGCCCACAGCACAAGTATCAGAATTGGGATCAGGAGGGTAAAAAATGGTATCATAACATCTGAAAACATATGAAGTGTTGCTTTAAAGCTGTGTTGTAAGTTAGAGTTGCACTGTTATAATTTTCTCAAAATATGTGAAGCACCAATGATGGCTTTTCCCAGACTTGGATCTCAGACTTTGGGAAGAGCACAAACATGTCAAGACTTTATACTCTAAGCACTGACAGATACATTAGATTCAGGATGGGACATTTTAGGAGACAAACAAAAGGAAAACATTAAGTGGAAGGAATCAGACTTGTGACATATTCAAACACTAAAAGTGGTTAACTGTCTTCTTTAATACCAATATGTTTTCCAGAAAACCATGATATTCTAATTTTCTCCTGACAGCAGAAGTTTGATGGCCACTAGTGGGTCAACTGTCCTCCATGTCTGTGGAGCCAAATCCAAAACAGCAGCAGCGTGAAGTTCAATCCCAATTGTAAACTAGCTGTAAGGGTTTTATTCATTTATGGCATCTTTTCTGTGATGTAAATCCACTTAGATTATATTATAAGTGCATTTGAGTGCAGACTATACTGTGATGGGAACAGTGGGAAGTCAGGGAGTAAGGAGGGGGAGGGAAATCATACATGAACATGGACCAGATTTATTTAACCGAGCACAGATGCGCTTCAAGTCCCCACAACAAAACTAAGAAAATAAAGCATTCTCATGTCATGAATATGCAACTGTGTGTATCTGTGAGTGTGTGTATGCGCGCGCGTGCGTGTGTCTGTGTGTGCGCGGGTCAGTCAGCTCTAAGGTCAATAATAGGGATTAAAGATTGATGCCAAAAGATCAGATTAAAGTCAGGATAAAACTGGGTTAAACATGCTGGCTACACACAAACAAATCACTCAAACATACACACACCAGGCACAAGTGTCCACATGAAAGATGCTCATCATATAAGGTTGCTGCAGCCAGCTGAGTCTGGATTAGCCAGTGAGATGGTGAAGCTGTAATAGTGACCTTTCATCAGAGTTCTGTGACGGCCGAAGTGATAAGTGATCACCGCTTAAGTCTTAATGATCCTGACAGTTTTATTGTAAAATCAGCTCTGCTGGGATTGTATTCCTGTTCAGCTGAGTGAAAACAGCTGCATCAGCTCCGAAACACAACGCATTTCTAATTCAAAAACGCTTATAGATGTGTATCAGAGGCTGACTCACCTGTCAAGTTAATAATAAAAAACCCCTGCTTCCTTAAACTTTGATTATATCTTCTCTTCATCGATACTGATTTTTCCACTTGTACTTGTTGATGCACTTTGAAAAAAATGATAAGCCACCATTCCAACCATGCATGAAAGCTGGATTGTTTGTGCTAATGCTGCATTATTCCTGATTACCTTGCAGTGACAGTGTCCAGTGGTCTTGTTGCAGTCCGGATCAAAGCCTTTATTGGTGTCACAGTGGCATGGACCACATGTCGGAGATCCCCACCACCCTCTGGGACACTGGTGATCAATCCTGCATGTGCACAAACACCATTCACGGTAGCCAGAAAGAGGGGAATTACAGCAGTGGAGACATTCTGCAGAGGTAAATCTCTCATTTTCAACTCATTAGTGAGAACAAAGCCAAAAAATACATTGGATGATAAACCAGCAGGCTGGTATTACTGGATGTAATTTGGCTGGAAGTTAGAGCTGTGATATTCTTTGCTGAGGAGAACAACTTCAGCTGCACCGCGTGAATTATTCTGAGAGCCATCTGCAGTTCGTGGAGCAGATGCATCAACACTGAGCAGATGTTGGTTCTCAGCCGAAAAGTTTCTTCACTCTAAAAGTTGCTTCTGGTTTTTATTTTAGCAGATAATAACCTCCCTCTTTCACTATAATTCTAATTTTTTAGTGCAGCTAAAGTAGCAATTACTTATTAAAATAAGACTAACAATGAATTCAGTGAGGAAAATCATCAAAATCTCCTGGCCTTGACTGTCAACTTACTGCTCATTGACTAATTGGCTCATGTTATTAATTCAGATTCGTAAGTGGCAACTTAAAGTAGCAAAATACCACAGAGACACATTGATAATTTCAGTTATTGAGGAAGATTAATGAGGCAAACTTCTGGATTTGGTCTGTTAAGAGGAAGGGTATTAAATTATACAGCAGCACAGAGGAAAGAAGCGATGCATCGGGGAAATTAAGAGAAAGACTTGTAGACATATATTCCACTGACGATGTGTGTCTTTGAGAAAAACACACTGTCTAGATCAAAGATCATCTGAAAAACACTCTCACACACACAGATGAGATCATTAGATAAAGCTTAAGCTTTGTGGATTTCACAGGCAGGAAGGGAGCTTGGTGTCAGGTCAGGGTCACACTCACTTCACATACTTTTAACACACACACATAAGCCTCAGTGTGTGAGTGACTTGTGACTTTTGCTTGCCCCCATCCCACTGCGGATTACATGCAAGGTTAGAGATGAGGGGCAAGGAAGAGCTTGAGATGTTGAGGCACACACACACACTGAACTGAGCTTATGTGGTTTAAATCTACAAAGAACTTCAGACGATGTTGGAATACCGGAGGTAAACTGTGGTTCACATGTGGAATGAATTCACTGTGTGTGTGTGTGTGTGTGTGTGTGTACCTGTGCTGGCAGTACTGCCCATAGTGGTTGTCTCCACAGTCGCATATATAGCCATGGGAGGAACTGGGCTTGCGGTGACACTGAGCCTCATTTTCACATGGATTCAAGTGACAAGCATCAGTGCAGCTTTTCCCATAGTAACCTGTGGAAAGCAGAGAGACTCAGAACTAAACTTTGTCTCCAAAATGTATAAAGAAATAGTTTGCATTGAGCATTAGATTCATTTGATGCATTAATTCCACTGGTAAAAGAATAACATCTTTAAATCCGCTCTGAATAGCAGAATAACATGTTTGGCATTGCAGGAGAAAATCTAGCGAAATGTGTACATCCCATATCAACTCTGTTGTACATCACACAAATGCATTTTCCCTCCAAATGTGGCACAATTTAAAAGTGAATTAGGTTTTCCTTTGGTATTAAACTGATTGCCAAGCACAGGTGTTACAGCAAAGAAACAATCAACCAAACACAAATTTCCTTTCTTTTTGTGCTTTTTACACTTTCCATAAATCTACCACAAGTAAATACTCTCTAATGTTTTGTTGGACGCCTTTAGCTTTGATTACAGCAGCATTCGCTGTGGCATTGTTTCCATAAGCTTTTGCGATGTCTCAAAATTTATTTCCATCCAGTGTTACATTCATGTTTCACCAAGATCTCACATTGATGATGGTAGAGTCTGACCACAGTCTTCTCCAGCCATATCCCAAAGATTCTCAATGGGCTCAATGCACCCATCACTATGAAACAAAGTAAATTGGGACTCTTTTTTTTTTTCTTGGCCACATTTCTTCCTGGAAGACAATGGGTCCCCACTATCCTTCCAGCTTTTAATAATGCGTTGGACAGTTCTGAACCCAATTTTAGTAGTTTCTGCGTCTCCTTAGATGTTTTCTCTGCTTGATGCCAATGATTTGACCCTTCTCAGACAGACGAACATCTTTTCCACAACCACAGGATGTGTCTGTCCACATGGTTGCTTAAATGAGAAGCAAGTCATTGCACCAGTTGGGGTTAAACAACTTGTTGCCAGCAGAAAGATGATCACCCATGCAGTCATTATCCAATAGGATGCTCAAACCTATTTGCTAAGATAAATCTTTAAATAATTTTTTTTTGGACCAGGCAGTATGTCAAAGACTATAAAATGCCACTGCCTCTTCAAACCACTGGAAAGATAAGTGACTGCTGAGAATTACAGCATTGCCATTTACTAACATGCAAGAAAATTACAACCTCCTCTTATTATCTACAGGGGTGAAATGTTGCACAGCTAGAAGTCACCATACAACACAACACCACAAAGGGAATAAACTTATACAAATATAAAGAAAAATCATATGCAGCTTTTTAAAAAAAAAATAAAACAGTGGCAGTGGGGGAAAGAGTCTGTGCTGTATCTTTAAATAACACATTTGCAACCTGATGGAAGCAATGTGAACTCCTCAGACAGTGGGTGTCTAGTATCAGACAAAGAATCTGAGAATGTAAATTAAAGTTATACTGTGTACTTTTGGCCACTACGGGCACTAAACCTTTAACTTCCCACAGGTGCCACAGCTGTCCAAAATTAAACCTCTCAGTCTGTGTTTGAAAGTGTTGCAGACCACTTAGCTGTTTAAGTCCAGCCTAATCGGCCCAGGTTGCATGATCCATGGGAGGGCCCGCCCTGAGGAGTACATTGTCTGGTTTTAGGGCAGCCCCCTCGGAGCCCATGCGCAGTGCTCATATTACCCAAACAGCTGAGACTATAAAAGTAAATTACTAATATTTGCAACATTGGTCAAAAGCCGACACTTTAAGCTTTCTAGTTTAGTCTTTCTGCAACGATACCCTGCAATCTGTACTGATTTCTGAGTGAAGGTGCATCATGCCAGCTAGTAAAACAGAACACAAGAATACCATCAATATAACAAGAAAGAAACATTTTCATTAAACTTTTAGCAACATAAAAACTGCAAAGATTCCAGTAAAAGAACTTGCACTAATGGGATTTACTAGCCTGCAAACAGATTTCCTGCGAGGCTCAAAGTTCAGCTTCCTGTCACTTGCAGCTCTCAGATATTTGTACTGCTGCTCACATTAAACAGCCATCAATAACCACAGGAGAAATAACCACTAGATTCTTCCTGAAGTCATCTGCCAGATCTTTGGTTATAGATGCATTAAGCGATGCTCTGCACCAGTCAGGCAAGTATTTAAGTGGGATTTATTGATTAAGTCTTTTTCCCCTGCACTGTTAAACAAATTTTTGATGTGACTCAACTTGCTGAATCAAGATTAAGCGTTGTATTTTAAACGTTAGGGATTTTGCTTCTTCAAGCATCTGAGAACAGCTGACATCCTCGTTAACTGGCTTTAGGCTGTAACATTGTATTGGTTATAATGACTCACACAATCCAGAAAGTAAAAAGAGTACAACTAAAGCATCAAGCTCTCTTGACAAAGCATTTGTTTCAAGTTTTTGCTTGTTACATACAGACCCTTACATGTCAAAAGAGTATGTAGCAGCATGCTGTGGAACAAAGAAGCTACTCAAAGTAAAGCCAGAGAAAACTGATTTGAAGACTAGAAGTCGTTGGAGAAAAAGATTAAAGCACCTCTTTATGATAGAAACACAAAAATCTGCCACAACAAAAGCAAATAGAACACAGCTGAACATAGGGGCATTAAAACACACACACTCCCACCATTCACTTCAGCATACACCTGTGCAGCGTGATGAACGACGCCGCCATTCTCGTGCAATCCCCAGACACTCGTCACGAACACAGCAGCCTCTAATATGGTAATATAGGCCAGCACTAAACCCCTCTTTAATCTAATGACTAAAGCACAGTGCTTCACTCACACTTTAGGGGGTATTTAACACAAACAGAGAGGGCCTCTCACCCAGACTTACATTGAATTTGAAGAAAAGATTATCAGGCTAATTAGTCCAGAGTAGTTTTACTTAAAGAAGAAGTAACATGTTATGTCAAGACCAGACCATAAAGCAACACTTTCATGATGGGGTACAAGTGAAAACATGCATGTTTGCTCATAGGGAACCGCACAATGGCAAGAGCCATTACATTCATTAAAGCTAAATGCTAATTAGGCAGCTGTTATTGGGATGTCATTCAAGAAAATTGACAATGCTTATTCTTTGATATTTAAATGGATTTATACCACATTTCTGCACATATAAAACACATTTATACAGATTTACATTATTTTAAGAGGAAGTTTAATTAAATGATATGTTTTTAATCTGATATAAGTTAACAGTGTGTTTTTTTTTTCTTTTTTACTTTGGACGCCGTCTCCACCCTAATTTTTACTTTAACACATGACATCATGAAAAAAACAAACAAAACATCTGAGGCAATATATGACATGTTAGAGTATCACACTGATCAATAAAAAGCTCAGTTTTCAGCAATAAAGCCTGGCTTCAAGGCTCGCTTTTTAATTTAACAGCAATGACCTGAGGGACACCTCTGCAGATTGAAGAGAGACGGATGTGTTTGTGCAGCTTGTTGAGGTCTACGTCCCTTTCTGTAGCTGACAAAGGTGTGTGCACGAGGCTTGAATGCTTTTTATCCACGGGAAATGCAGAAGATGCTCTCAAGCTTTTGGCCTCAGCTGCAGCTTTAGAAACACATGGCCGGGCAGGGACTTCTTTTCTCACTGTAAAGCTTGCTTATGGGGGGCGATAATTCAGGAATTTGGCCTCGCTTTTTACCCCACCTTCAGACAATTTCTTTTCCATCACAAGTTTTCTCCTATTCGCTTGCTTCAAATATTTCAGGAATCATACACAAGAGTGACGATAATTGCAGCAGTTCTTCCATTTTATCTATTGTGCCCCCCCCCCAAATCAAATTCATGAACAAACTGCAGCAGTTTTCCTCTTATTGCTCTTGTTGTTCTTATTGATTTCCCACCCTGTCCCTAACTGTACCCACCGTCTCTCAAACACACAGATTCACACACTCAATCATTCTCTGTCAGCCCTATACATCTTCACACTTTCACCATGGCAACTGGCTGAGCAAGGCAGCAGCAGCCTTGACTCTTTTCAGATGCTTATAATGATACTGGCCTTGTCACAACATTAAGCAGCAGAGACATAGGAAGAGGAATGAGCTTCTAAGAACAAAGACTGATACATCATCTGACTGTAGAAATGTTTTTGACCTCCATAGATGGGGTCCACGAGTTTGTTTGAAAAGATTTGTTCATTGAATGGAACTCACACCTGGAGTTTCACTTTGTGTTGTCTGAATTTAGAGTAAAACGACACCTTTTTGTCTCAACAAAGCTATAATCAGTAGGAATCTGTTCAGTGAACAGAGCTTTCATCCTGTGCGTAGTGTACTGTGTGTCATTGGACAGATCAGTTTCACTGCTTATATTAACTTCAATCTTGCTGGAAATGCAAATGAAGTAACGTTTAAAATTCAATGACTCCTTTTAAATTGTGGATATTTCTTTGATATGACTTAAACGTGATCAGATTTCAATTGAATGCTAAGTGTTACAGCCTGGCTCAAAAGCTGCAACAAAAGAGGGAGGCAGATACAAGGTGGTACTTCAGTATGTAAGCTGTGCATGGACGTCAGGAAATGTATCTGTAGCAACTAAAAGCAACATCCAGCACCTGCCCAAGCCAAGGTGACCTCCCAGCCCCAGCCTGGGAGACACGCTGGCTGCAAGATAAGGATCTTATATGGGACCAGGCACACCGGGCTCAGGTGTAGCTCATGGCCCTAATCAGCACCTGCAAGAGAAACCAATGGGCACAGCTCCACAACTGCCTGAACATAAGCCAGCTTCTTTGTTTCCTGTCTTTCATTTCTGGACAAATTGATTAATCCAGGTGTGCCTGACCTCAGTAACCATGACACCACCAGCCAGACACACCTGGATTAATCAGTTTGTCCAGTAATGAAAGAGAGGAGGCAAAGGAGCTGGCCTGAGTTTAGGAAGTAGTGGAGTTGTGTTTATAGCACATTCACACCTAAATCAAAATAACAGCAATGGTTCCAACACATAAGTTAATAACGAGAACACAGTTAAAAAAGATATAGAAATACATCCTATTAAAAATAAGGATTTACTTTATATGAGAGGTACATTTATGCAAATTTAACATTCCAGCATTAGCTACACCAAATGCTTCCACACTAGAAAAAAAGGTCATGCTTATATAAAAAAGTAACAAATAAATAAATAAAACAAGATTTTTGCTCATAATAAGCAAAAAAACAAAAAAAAAATAAATCTGCTAATGGAACAAGTGAAAATTCTCTTGATAAGATTTCTAAAAACAACTTTCTAAAAAAAGAGTTTCAGCTAATTTCAAGATTATCTTGAAATAAAAACTCATTCCCAGATATATTTTACTTGTATTTTGAAGTTTTGTGCCTCATAATAAGTTTCTCTCTGAGATATAACTCAAAACAAGATTGTTTCACTTAACCATAAGATGAATTGTCTAAAAACAAGATACTTATATTGCAATGAAATGTTTCTCTGTGGGTGATTATGTCTCATATTGAGTGTCATGAGATATTTTGACAAGAACCTAGACAAAAATATTTGGTAAGATTTTGAGTTTTTGCAGTGCAATGATAACTAATCAGTCCCACACATCAGGTTGGAAGAATTTAAGGCCATTCCTTTGTACATAATACTTTAACGCTGATGTATTCAAGGATTTTTGAAGCTGATAAACAGCTCTCTCTAGGACTTTCACAAAATTTCCAATATATAATATATTGAGGCCAGGATTTTAACCTGGCTGCTCCAAAATACAAACTTTAATCTTCTTTGACTATTCTTTTCCCAGAACAAGATGAGAGTCATCTTGTTGCATAACCCAATTTTAAGACATTTACTGACAATTTCCTCCAGTTTGCTGATCTGATTCATAATTAAAGATTCCATTTGCTATGTATGTCACCCTGACCAAGTTGTATCCAAACATACACAAATCTTGATAGTCCCACCACCGTATTTAATACTGTCGTGGGATAAGGTTTTAAACATTGGTATTCAGTATTTTCCTGTGATTCCCGTTTTAACCAAAAGTTTTAATTTTTCAGTTTTTTTTTTTTTTTTTTTTTTTTTCTTTTTTTTTTTTTTTTTTTTTTTTTTTTTCTTTTTTTATTTCTCTTTATTTTTTTTCCTTTTTTTTTTATTTTAATATAGACTTTTGTTCCACCCAGCTTTTCTCTCCTTCTCTTTATTTCCTTCTATTTTCTTCCTCCCCTTTTTTTTTAGAAATCCCCCCCCCCCCCCTCTTTCCCTTCTTATAATAAACAAAAATAAATTTTTTCATCTATTATTCATATTAATTATTATTTACTCCTAATTTTATCCTATTTTCTCTTCTTTTTTTTTTTTTTTAGTTTATCTTTCCTTTTTCCTAATTTAAAACACAATAAATCCATTTTTTTTATTGCATTTTTGATTGAATGTTGTTCTCTTTCCCTTTCCTTCTTTTTTTTTTTTTTTTTATTTTATAAAAAAAAAAAAAAATAAAGAAACAATACAATATGAATATATAAATAAAAAAAAACCACCATTTTTATTAAGAATAAAGTAAAAAGCATTTTTATTGAAAGGAGGCCTTTAACCAATGGGCTATATGCACGGTTCCACTACTTCCTGAATTTCAGACAGCACCTTTGTTTCCTGTCTTTCATTATTAGACAAACTGATTAACCCAGGTGTGTTTGGCCAGTGATTGAGATCAGACACACCTGGGTTAATCAGTTTGTCCAATAATGAAAGACAGGAAGCAAAGGTGCTGTCTGAAATTCAGGAAGTAGTGGAACCGTGCATATAGCCCATTTCACTTCATAAAATCAAAGTAGAATAAAACAGGATTCTGTCTTCTAAATGAAATCTTCAGTAATTTGCAGATGAGTCACAGCTGTCCATTTTTTTTTACCAAAGCAGTTCCAGTACTGGTTAGTTCAGGGTTATTTCTAAGCTCATTTAACCTAAGAATTGCTTTGGTATCTCACAGTGAACCACCAGAGCCTCATTTTCATGTCATTTTAAACTTCTCTATTAAAAGATGTTTACCAGAGCAGGAAGAAAGCTAATCTTCACAGCAACGGTAGATAACAGTGTTCGATTCGTTTTCCCCAGCAAACACACGTCTCAGTATCACCCGTCTAGATTTAAAATACTGCTACAGCTGTTGATGTTTACAATGTTTACTTGGGTCTCTAAAAGCTCCCTGGTATTAATAGATGGTGACACAAACAGGATTTATACACTTGGCTTCAAAGCTAAAAACAAGCTGACTGTTTAAGAAGAGTGATTGTAAATGTAGCTCTGGCACATTGGGCAGCGTCCAGAGACACGACTAGTGATATAAAACATTTAGCGACAGGAAAATAGAGGAGGACTATGCTCATGCTTTTTCCAATCCACCTCCCATGTTGAATCTCAGCTCATTTTTATTGTTTTCCCTTAAATTCAGTTTAAATTTATTCATTCATTAGCTGGTCTTGTCAGTCTCTACTGTACATCACCAGACTCTCAACATAAATGTTGTTTTTCTGTAGCCACAAAAAGTGTTGGTGCTCATGTGTCACCAACATTTTGGTAGAAAAACTTCATTTCTCTTTTTGGAGAGCAGTGGCTTTCCTCTTGCACCCCTGCTGTGCACGCTGTGGGTGTTCACAGGTCTTCTGATGTTAGACTCATGAACACACTGTCTCCACACTGAATAACAGCTGACCCTACAGTAATTTGTCCCTTAAATGACTGTCAATCCTAAGCTTTTGCACATTTCTGACACTTGATTATGTTTTTGAGTAAGCCCACAAACATTACACACATTGAGCCATGACACATCTCAGACAGTTAAAAGATGGGTTTTCCAAGCCAAAAGTAATTGTTGTGCTAAATTCTTTATTTTATAAAAAAAAAAAAAACTTTTCAAATTTCATAAAGCAACATTTACCTAGTAATCTTCCAGCCTTGTTCATTTCTAATTCTGATATATAACCTGATCAATAAATGACACTTCCTGATGTGGGCTCGTCTGTCATAGAGAAAGACTTTACCCTGATTCAGCAGCTTAAGGTTATCTGGCATCTACAGTGTCACAGCGTGGAACTCATAAATCTCTTTCTCCGTCTCCCACAGGGACTGAGCTGAAAACACTGTAGCTGCAAAGCACACCCCAAAACAACCATATGGCACTTGTCTGACAAACTCCATTTACAGAAATATTTATTTGGCTTTTGCCGTTTTCAAATGACTCTTTTCCGCACTAAAACTCATTATGAGTTTTGTCTGTTAGTTTTTAAACAGCTTGGAAAACTCAAGTGGACATAAACATGGCTGTAATTTTTAATACTACATTTTACACTGCAGAGAATTAGCCTGTAGCAACTAGCTGCACCTGTCAAGAACGGTAAGCCCAGATCAGCATGAACACCGAACGCTTGCAGACTCAGAGCAAGGAACTGGGAGGAAAAAAAATGATCTTGGTGCTTTGTCATCCAGAACCATGTTTCACTGCGAGTGAGTTGAAGTTACTGTGTGTGCATGTGTGCTAGTCATGGAGGCATCTGTTTTCTATGCAGGAGGTTGTAGTGCACAAATCAGATGTGCTGTCAATTATATGAGTCCCGTTAAGCTATTCTCAGCACCCGGCCAAAACACACAAACACAAAAATGAAAGGGAATTATTCAGAGGGCACCTCTTCATTTTCCCCCCTCTCTGCTTTTATTAAAGTTTGATTTGTCTCTAAGCGACATTCATTGTATAACAGTTTTCATTTTTAATGCATTGTGCTGATGAAACGTACTGATAATGAGTGCGCCACTCTCTCTGTGCATGTTTACAGTAAATAAGCATAAACACATTAAGTTTGCAGATTCCTCTCAGTGTGTGTGTGCGTGCATGTGTGATTCAGTTTAGCTGTAAAGACATGTGTGCGTGTTTCCATTCTTAGTGTGCTCTACGTTAATGAGTCAAGGTGTTAGCATTAGCTTGCGGCTGGTGCAGGATGCTACAGGGAGAGCAGTGCCTCTCTGTTTCCTCCCCATGCTGTCAGGCCCGAGGCTCTCACTTAAACACCCGATCCGTGCAACATACCAAGACATTACTCCTTCACCCCAACTTTGCTTTGATCTCACACTCATTTTCATTAACTTTCCTTTCTTGAAAACTTTCCTTTTACTTTCTTCTTTCATCTGAAAGCAGATCCGTGGGTAAGTTCATCTGTGGTGGCAGCCTTTGCATAGAATGCATTTGTTTTGTTTTCAGTTGCAGATGTGAGTTACCAAAAACTCTTTTAAAGCAGTGCTAGGTTTAGCTTTAAAGCAGACATTTATAGCTGAAATGCACAAAAGAACAAGGGTTACTTGAATAACATTTCAATAAAAAGAAAAGCTTGTTATCAGGTTGCTTTGGTTTGCAGGGCTGTTTCTGGCTGAATGTGTGTCACTGTTGTCAGCTACACAGTGCTTGTTGCACTGATAGTTGCAGGTACGTGCAAAGTTTCTTATCTACGTTTTGCTCACAGGTCGTGATTTGATCTGGATATAAACTGTCTCCTAATATAGTGTGAGATAAGACAAGATTAAATAAGGCTTAAGATAATCACCTGTTATCGATCCCTGGTCATCTGACACTAGATGACCAGGATTGATTAAAGTTGATGCTAAAATTCAAAGTGGCATCATTTCAATCAACCACCATCACCTACTATGTGGCTGCCAGCAGCTGATGCTGGTGTGCCCAGTGTGCCACAGCACCCCCGCCAGCTTTGGTAAAATAGTTTCAGACCATGAGAGGCAGCCTGATTGTTTCAAGATTGCAGTTACAAAAGAATCTATCTACCCAAAGGCTCAGTCGATCCAGAACAATCAATGCCCTGCTCTGGCAATTATGAGCAGGTTTGAGAACAATCAACAATGGTGGTTCCTCAAGAAGTTGATCATAGCATCAATTACAAATATTTCAGCTTCTATAGAAGAAACTTTTGTGGAATAGATTCAGTCCTCCAGACTGGACTGACAGAGGGTTGATCTTACATAATTGACAGCGACAGACAGCAGCTTAACCTCCCTGTTCATGTGAAAGTGCCTGAGATTTCTACATTTGCTCAGGTTAAATTCGAATGTCCAATATTATCGGCCTACCGATATTATCAGCCGATATTGGCATTAAAATGTCAGAAAATATTGGTATCAGGATTTTTGGACCGATATTTTTTTATGAATGAAATCTCACGAGATCTTGTTCTGTTACAAAATCTTGCAAGATCTTGTTCCATTAGCAGCAATCCAGCATGTCCATGTCATTCTGGAGGAACTTCATATCCCAGCATTCCTTTCAGAGTCATGTGACAACAGTGCAGCTGCTGCTGCTACAGACTGACGTGCTTTGAAGCTGCTTATAACATGTCTGGTTTTAAGTTGTTTGTTAAGTTACCAAGTTGTCAGAAACATGATAATTAGCTACATGTTGGCTAATACCTGCTAGTATCTGATATCTGGCAGCCAGATGTCCAAAATGAACTCCTCTGGCTGAGTTAAGGATGTTTTGGGATCTTTGCTCTCAGAGCAGAAAATATATCTCAAAATATGGGAGATACAACCTCACAGTTGTCCGCATATATTGGTATCAGTTGATATTGGATACGTAAGGATTAAACGAGGAGCCGTGCATTAAACAGTTTTAATGCATGACGCGGAGTCTAGAACACCACGACGTGCAGCGCAGTGTATTAAAAACCGTGTAATGGATGGATCAGAGTTGTTTAATCCACTTATACTATGGTCCCAGAGAGTAAAACATTTAATCACAAATGTTTATTCACTTTATTAAACTCACTAAATATGTTTAAGTATAGGAACTATTCTATGCTGGCAGCTGGTTCGAGCTTTGCTATGGTGACATGATGCATGCGTATACACAAGAATAATGCACACCAGTTGACATTAGAGTACTCACTGACCATGGTATACCGCAAATCAAGAGTTAAACAATATAAGATATTGGTAAAAAAAAAAAAAAAAAAAAAAAAAGCCAATGTTGAAAATCCCTAATTAGAATGTTTATTTTTTGCAGCTTTCATGCAATCTTTACTAGGGATATAAATCACCGGTTTGACCATAATACAATATCATATCGATACAGTGGATATGCGATTCGATGTCTGCCAATATCTCAAATACAGTCACGACACAATTTCAATTAAATTTGATTTTGGATCCACTGATTGATATGAAATAATATAAAACAATATCACAAGAAATAAACACTGTAATTGTTTCTTGACATAATGGTAAGCTTTGCAGTACAATCTCCCAGTGTCATATCTATCCACTGCACAACTATAAGCATGCATTTTGTTGTGAAAATGTTGTGTTGCAGGACCTTCAAAATAAAGCCATTTTCATAATAAAAGTGGGTTTGACATCAACTTTTGGTCGATATTGGGTTTTTGGATCGATTTTTGATTGATACATCAATCTATATCGATGTATTGTTACACTCCTGGTCTTTACTCAAGAGTTGAAAAGTTATTTCATGATGAAGTTTTCTTGATAAGAAAGAAAGTGTATCTGCTTAAATACAGTTTTACAAACAAAGAAGGATGATGTCATTTGTTGTCGTTCACAGTTTGTCTGTGTGTCCATGTCACGGTATCGTCTTTTTGCACAGTACAAATAAAAGAAAAAGAAAAAAAAAGATGGGAAGAAGGATGTAACTAATGCTGAATAATGATCAGCCATCAAATGAACAGGTTGCTTCTCTGTTTCTCTGGTGCTTCTCTCTTTTATTTGGTTCTTTTTCCTCCTAATTTACCCCCCGATCTCGTCCTCTTCCTCCTTTAATCATAAAAATGAATTACCTCCAGTAATTGTCTCTTTCAATCAATAACGGCAGAACTAAACTGCAGCTGTTGTATGAGTGGCTGCTAATAAAGCTTCATATTAGTATCATATACCGCCGTTAATCCTCCCTCTTGCGTTCACACTACTTTCTCTGTTGTGCGTGTAGCTGTCATGTTAATTTTCTCCAACTTCTCGGCGCGTCGCTGTGTACATATATTCCCAAACGTGTCACCCGTGTTTTCAGGCTGTTTGATTTGAATTTCTCACGCCCTCCTTTTTTTCCCTCTTCTCTCCTCTTGTTTCAAAACTTTCTGTTTATTTCTACACTATTTCTGTCACCCGCCTTTTCCAGCTCATTAATCATTAACATTTTCAGCCCCTTTGTTCCTCCTCTGCATTTTTCAGTATTTGGTTGTTTTTTCTCTCTCCCTCCATCTACAAATGCTACATGTTTTCCTCTCTCTCATCTTTCTCCACCCTCTTCCGTTTCACTTTTAATCATAGTTTTCTCTTCCACATTAATTCTGCCTCATTATATTCACCTTGGGAGACTTGGAAGCTGGCCTGAAGTCTGTCTTTTTTTCTTGGTCTCAGGTGGATGTGGACTCATTATGCAAGCCCAAATATCAGTTTAACCTAGTTAGAGAGTTGGCGGACACCTAGACGGATATGGACACATAATTATTCCCTTTCTCTGTTTAAATCAGCTGTCTTCCTTCACCTTCCCCTCTGAAACATCTTTTCCTTTCATCTCCAATGTCAAGTGTTCATAGTGTCACCATGTTCAAATTATTAGAACAATTTCCACGGCTCAGGGGTTAACAGATCTTGCATGCCTGAAGTGTAAAATTACTTATGGCTGTGTCAATGGCCAATTTATTATTGGCAGAGACGCTTAAAAGTTGTTTAAAGTCTTGAATTTTGTCATTAGCTGATAAAACTTAAAGGAGTGCAACAATTATAAATCTGTGACCTTAAAAGTGACACAACTGTCCACAGTTAAGAGTCAAGACCCCTTCTTCCTGTTCTGGAAGTAGAGTAAAGTGCAGCAGCTTAATGCAACTTGAATATGAGCAATTTCCAGGAAATAAACGGAAACCACGACAGTCAGCCTGGTGCAGCCCCAGCTGAATTCTGATTTTACTTAAAGTGGATGCTGCCTTTCGAATAGTCAAACACATTAAAGGAAACTGCTGGAGAAACAGCTGTAATTTGCATCTTTGCCTCAGACAGATGAGCATTGCTGTTTTAATTTTGCTCTGACGTCTGAACTCCCACTCTGCTGCCACACCGGAGACTGAAATTACCAGCTTCATTTTCGCCAGTGGTTTGAAGTCATTAACTCTCTCAATGTGAGATTTTCAGGTTCAGCAACAACACATTTGTCTGGAAAGAAATCCCAGAGCTTGCACTAATACTACACCACCGTTACCACGGCACCCTGCTGTGGTCTGGAGCGGTCCCAGACATGTGGTGGTGACATCCTTGATGTTGTTTACACGAACTTGAAGAACAGCCAGTTAACTAACAGTGGGGGTCCATTACAGGTGTTCAAGGTTTGCTTATTAAGTGCTGCTGTAAATTAAACAACAGCACAGTGTTTTCCTCTCATATTTCATTTCAACATGACAGGCGACTTTGTGTTTGTTTGTTTTTGTGTGTGTGTGTGTGTGTGTGTGTGTGGGGGGGGGGGGGGGGGGGGACTGTAAAAAGAAAATATTTAGATGACAAAAAATATTTTGTTAATACTGCACCTGAGGCTTACACGCAGGTAAAACTATGTGACAGCCATAGGAAGGAGACGGAGGATAAATAGAGGAACTGTTTAATACCTGTAGCTAATAGCAAAAGCCCAGAGATTAGCTGGCCAACGACACACTTGCTTTGCCAAACTTTAATAATAAGCTAGTCTTAATTCAAGAAAGTTTTATTTTGTACATGCACAATTTGGTATATAAAGAGGGTTTTTTAGAGAAGTGCCGTTCCTTCCACTAATCTGATGGCAGCTGAACATGGCGCCATCCTATAATAATCTTCAACAACAATCTCTCTAAGTTGAACCTGGAAAGATTAATGTTATTACTTTCAAATGACAACAAATTTCACTTCTCTGGGGTTTTGGGGGTATAATATGATCTGCTGTGCACTGATGAGGTCATGTGAATGTCAAGAGCGAGTATGAAAAGTCCCTGTTCATGGGCAGTCAGTTTTGTGTCTTTGCTCAAGAACAGACAGCAGCTTATCATTGTATGTAGGCTATCTTTCCTAATTAGTATTCTCCAATTAGAGCGCACTATCAAGCAAACAGCTTCCCCCTCCCCCTCTTGTTCCCCCCAGCTGATACACCTGCATGAGCCGAGCCAATCTGCATCCCTGAACATGGCTGAATCCAAGTCGGGGTTTTTAAACAAATGGATTTTTAAAACAACATCTGTAACAACACTGAAGGAGGCAACCACAATGTTGTCATTACTAGTAAGTTGATTTATTTTCTAAATGCTGTCTTGTCTGATAAGTGTCCATTCAGTGTCTGCGAACACATAGCCCCTTTAGCAAACACAATGACTGCTAGCAACAGGCTGACCCATTTTTTTCCAAATAAGGATGTAGCCAATAAAAAATAAAGTCAACTTGGTCTCTGGGCAGATCATATCATTACTACACCCAACCCTTTAAGTGAGGAGAGAAATCTGACATGCCAAAACAAACCCTCCTGAAAAAAGTGACATTATTTTTCTTTGGAGAATTGACATAATGCAGCAATATCAACTACATGAAACTGTTAATACTATGTCATCACTCCTTTAAGTCACATTCATGGAGGAGGATACAACCAGTTTTGGTCCTAAAGGGATACCATGTAACTTTTAACCTTTATTTTACCAGGAAAACCTCATTGAGATTGAAAATCTCTTTTCCAAGAGTGTCCTGGCCAAGACAGCAGCAGAGAAGTAAAGTTACAAAACAAGCATTCCAAAAACAATAAAAATCATAAAACAAGTTTAAAAATGTAACTAAAATAAATTACCAATAAATCAACTATGCAAAGTACACAAATCAGGCAAAGCATTTACAGACAGATTCAAGTAAGTCCAAGTCATCCAGCATTTTCTTAAAAACATCAAATGAGACCAAATCACGCAGTTTCAGGTCTTTTGACCCAAACATTAGCATGAGTAAAAAAAAGATGATTTCTGGGTAATATACAGCACTTGATGCATGTCAGTACTACAAAGCGGCTGTCTGCCTCAAAAAACAGATATTGTAACTTTGCAGGAGTGGATCCGTCTCTCATTGGATCGTGTGACCTGCAGCGCTTTGCTTAAATGCTCAACGACTTTGCTATCAGCTGATCAAAGTTGTCTGCAAACACGATTTCAAACACAGATTGAGGCTGTTTAAAGGTAGAGTCCGGAGTTCCTCCCCGTTTCTGTTTGTAAACAACAGTATTCAAACTGAGCGCTCCTCCCCTCGGGCAAATGGCCGTATTGTTCTTCAGCCTATTCAGCTTCAAGTCTCTCCTTCAGTGCTCAGAAGCGGGTAAAAGCCAAACTAATGTTAACCCTGGTTTTCCAACGTGCACCATCTTGAAGCTCTTACCGCGGAGTACTTCCTTTTCTCTGCTGCGTCCGCCATTTATTGTTTTTCGTTTTTTTTCCCCAGAGAGTTTGAGTGACTAGCGTCTGCTCCAATCATGAGCTGATTCCCACACAGCGTCATGCCCTTAGCGCTGTCATTGGCTGGCGATATAAACAGAAATATTCACCCAGAAACGTCCCGACCAGACGAAAACAAAGGGAAAAAGGAAATTACAGACTGGATAAGAGGGAGTTACATTCAATCTCACCACTCCACAAGAGCAGAGGCCCAAAGGTGTGGACTGAGATGGATTTCACTTGCACAAGTCTAACGTTTATTTTCAGGGGGAAACTCCAGACTCTACCTTTAACTTTGCGAGAGTTGGTAAACAACTAGGAAGTTACTGGTTCAGCGCCGCTAGTGGCCAAAGTTACATGGTATCCCTTTAAATTGACAATATTGCTTTGAGGAGGGAACTGACTGCATTATGCAGCTTGTCAGTGTCCCCTCTCTCTTTACTTTACAGTGTCAGGGGGTTTTTACATTGCTGGTTGCCTGCGCTAATTGTTGTGTTATCGTGATTTTTCATGATTTTTGGCACCACATGTTTACATTTATGTGTTGTACTGGAAGTAATTTTGTTGTACTGTACTGTTCAGTGACAATAAAGTCTTCTTCTTTTCTTTATTCTGCATAACTGCCTTTAGTTGCTGTTATTCAACTGTTGTTTCAGCAGCTAATTTAACTCCTGGCCCCATGAAACCAGTTGAATATCAGTAATTTGGCTAGTGCTGGCAAATTTCCAGTAATGAATAATGAGCCAAGTAAACTGCACAGTATTCACTGGGGTGTTGTTGCTTTTGCTGCAGATTCTCCTCTCACAAACGATAAATAAAAGAATTTGATCTTTTTAGGTGCTTTATCCACCAGTGTCTTTTACACAATTAACACTTGTCTTGCTCATATGAGTTGTTTTAGTATGACACTAATGAAAAGCATGAGACAATAAGAAGTGTCTTGCGAAGTCAGTGCAGCTCTCCACTCTTAATTTTTAACACACAACACATCCAACAGGAGGCAGCCATAAAACATAACCATAATGTAACCATAATGCAGCCATAATGTAACCCAAAAATTTACGACTTCAACTCTACGGTGTCTAACATCAGTCACAATGCTATCACAGCGGAATGTCAACCTTTTGGGGAACATCCTTCTCAATACTAATACTGTGGGTCACCACAATCTTATCAAACAGCTGTCTCCATAAGGCCTGTAGTGTTATAACCCACTTGATAAATTGTCCAGTTTAATGCATGAAATGTAGCGTTCTCTGTTACTGTTGTATTTTTATCTGAATTAAATCAGATAAGAACATTACTATAAATGTGATGAATATCTGAATGTTGAATGCTGATGCATCTTTTTCATCTTTTCACCAACAAAGCTACAACATCTCTGTTCAAAATATATTTCAAATGCGGCAAAAGTAACATTTATTCTTGCATGACAAGCTTGCAAATTAAGAACATTAATCAAGCTGCAACTTAAACAGAATCTTAGCAGTACTTTTTTTAGAGTCATTACCCCTGTGTAATGAGCTCTCTCACTGGAGTCAAACAGTAATCAAATCAACTTTTTATGCATGATAGCAGCACAAAGTGCTTTACATAATAAAAACAACATTTTTGCATCTTAAAAACACAAGCAGTCACACACAAAATACTGTCTTTCGCACAAAACCTTAACAAACCATTAATCCGCTCACTCACCTGGCTCACATATACAGGTGTGGCGCTCCCACAGGTCTGTGCACCGACTATGAGCTGGACAAGGAGATGAGAGACAAGGGCTGCCAACATTGCAGCCAGTCTCCACTTTGACGGCTCTGGATGGGCGAGGCAGGGCCGGGGCATCCGGCCGTACACCCAGTCGAACACCCTGCAAATAGAGACGGATTTATATGAAAGAGCAGAAAAAATATGACAGAATATTTCTTATTGGAATTCCTTATGTGAGGAAATCTAAGGCTTGCATCCACCCTCCATCACATCATTAATCCCTCCTCACCTGTATGCATCCTTTTATACCGTTCTGAACCTCTCCAGCTCCCAGCACTCCTCCCACATGCAGATGTTTCACCTTCAAACCATGAATTTCATTTCCGACTATCACAGTTCCCTAGTGGTGAGTGAGAGAGGCAAAACCTTTTGTTAATAACAGACAAATACAGACTTCTTCAGGAGTTAAAGATACACAGGAAACACCTTAAATACTAATATGTGATCATGAAGAACAACTGTTCATTTTAAATGAACAAATTAAAAAACATAGTTAACAAATAAAGTCAGATCAAACTTTGTTCTATGTCAAAGTAGTGCACATGCTGAAGGTGCTCGCTTGACAAAAACCAAGAAATGCTGCTCAGCGATGTCCAAGAACCAATAAGAAGAGATGAGTATTCAAGAAAATCTTAAATTGATCAGAGGTCTGAGCAGCTGGAGCTGCTGGGGTCAGAATCTTCATAAATAAAGAGGATAAAGTAGATTTTGGTGAATTATGCTAACAGCTGTGAAAAACAACCCAAATTCAGTTTTTCTCACTGAGATGGGGCTAATTTTGGATTTTTAATTTAACACCTGTAACAGCTTTGTTTCTGGACACCCAATGATAAAAGTTCTTCATATAAGACTTGTAAACAATCAGAAACTTCATAAGACACCGACATGCCCAAAATCAGCTTCTCTCGCTGAGATAATGCCAAATTTGGATTTTTAATTTATTTTGAAATCAACTTTGTCATTTATGCAACAATTTTTAAAAAAGTGATCATTTGAAAGAATAATCTCTTTGCAATGTGCTAATTTAGCGCTGAAATCCCCAAATTTATTTGATAAAGTAGGCTCTTTTTTAAAATTTCTTTTTACATTGATCTGGTGACGCCCTGAAATCATCCTGTGACCCTCATGGGGGTCCCAATCCCCAGTTTGGGAACCACTGGTAAACATCTCCATTTACCAGGTAGAATATAACTGTGCAAGTCTTGTGTTAGTCAAAGAGGGGGGAGGAAGACTGTGATCAGAAGAAACAAGCTCCCAGAAAACCTCAGCTGAAACACCCAGTTAATTTAAATCCAGGTTAAAGACCCACTTGTTCTCAGCTGCATTTTCATACATACGCACTCAAAAATAGAGGTACGAGACAGGAACATTTCTGTACCTGTAGGTACATTTTTTACAAATGTTCTCTCATAAGTACAATATTGGTCTTTATGAGGCCAGAAGTATAACTATATAATATGAAAAAGGGTCCAAAGTAATACGAATTTGTACCATTTCAACTCTAAGGGTACCTGCAGCATTGAAAAATGTGTGTAGCTTGTACAATAACTATAAATAGCAGGCCTTCTAAACAGTAGT
The DNA here is from genome assembly GCA_023101725.1 of Atherinomorus stipes. Taxonomy (NCBI): domain Eukaryota; kingdom Metazoa; phylum Chordata; class Actinopteri; order Atheriniformes; family Atherinidae; genus Atherinomorus; species Atherinomorus stipes. Next base: position 638,486 of record JALJCO010011378.1, on the reverse strand, counting down.
ACAATTATAGTTATTACATTATGATTTTCATAATAATCATAGTAATCATAGTAATATTCATATGTATAATTAATTATATATGTGTTTGGCCTAATATTTAAATAATAATTATTCATTTATTATTAGCATCTTTAATTGTTGTCATAATCTCTATTTTATTGACTTTTATTCATCATTTTTAATTGGTTTAATTGTACTTTATTAACTCATACAGCTTGATAAGGTACAAAAATGGACCAGGACCGAAGGGTGAAGAAATGTCTTTCAAAAAGGAACACCCACAGCAACAAGCTTTGTACCCTTTTAAGTACAAACTGGTACCTCTATTTTGGAGTATGTAGTATTCAAAAGTTTGAATCTGCACGACCCCCTCTGTTCTCTCGTTTGGTTTTAATTTTAAATTATGCTTCTATTCTTTTGTTCTTTTACTTTTTAATGTCTTCTTTTCTTTTGCATCCATCTGCAATGCTTTTAATGTTTTATGTAAAGCACTTTGAATTTTCCTGTACATGAAATGTGTGATACAAATAAACTTGCCTTGACTTAATCATTAAATAAATCTGCATGAAGTAAAACTAGAATTATTGTAATTATGCCAGCAGTGCAGAGAAGGTCAGCGTTCAGGTGTTACACTAACAGAATAAAAATGCTATGTTGACAGGCAGTTTAGCATGCAGGAAGAATGAAAATAAAAATCAATGATTCCCATTTATTATCATTTCAGCAGCAGGGGGAGATGCAAAGAAGGAGGGGGGATATATCAGATAGTGGCGGCACACGTGCCAAACCCTTTCAGGGCATGTCACTGTTTAATTTTCTGCTGCGATGTTTAATATTTTCATATCTACAACTGCTTTCTGCACCATTTATCCAGCGTGTTACTCCATCCACTTTGAAGAATAGCCGCGGTGAACAGCACCACAAAGATGAAAGACATTACGGCTGCCTGATGATTCGAGAATTAAAACAGCATGAAAACAAAACTGTTTATTTTCCTTCAAGTGAGCCAAAAATGATAAAGCGTGTGCTTTTCTGTGCCCATGTTACTGTTGCATATGTGCGGCACATAGCTCATACAAACTCATGCACACACTGACATCAAACAGACATCATCCAGATCAATCTGACACAGTAATCCACTAGAGATTAGGGGAACTGGGATTAGCGTCCCACATCTTGGAGGGTCTGATGCTGCATGGATGTAAAAGGCCTACGCATGTTACAAATATTTGTATGTGTGTGGACTTATTCAAAGTTTATCCACTTAAAGGTTCAACAGTACCATGTCAAAAATTATATGCAGCAAAACAATAAGTCTCAGATTAAATTTTCACTTTTCATCACTGAAAATAAGTCATCGGTGGATACATTTTATTTAAATATTAAGTAATAAGGATTTGTCTCCATTTTATTTCAGTGTATGATGCACTGAGGAATGTCTTTAATGCTGGAATGTTGACTCTGACTTTACAGATTTATCTGGTTGTTGTTACCTGAAAGAGTCCAAAGTCGAGCCGCAGCGTGGCGACGTATCGCGTCTCGCGGCCACTGCGAACGTCTCGCAGCTCCAGCTGGAGGTCGTGCCACCGGCCATCTGCCACTTGAACCTGATCCAATCGTAAACGCACTGGCCTGGTTGAGCCACGGGTCACTGAGAACACCAGCTGACCATTTATCACCTGAGAGAAAACGTGCAAAGCCAAATAACAGAAAAAAAAACATGAGAAAAAGAAAGGGAAAGGTACGCAGTGTACTGTATGGATTTGTGTGTGTGTAAGAAAGACAGAGCTTGAAATCCAATCTTGGCAGCAATCCTGCCAAGATTCAGTGACTCTAAATCTTTCAATGGCAGTACAATGAGTACAAAGCTCTCTTTAGACCTGTCATCCTGAGGCAGACAATTTCTATTACGCCACTAAATAGACCACATTAATTATGAGAGTTAAGTGTAATTTAAACACAATCAGAGTGTCTAACACATGCAGCTGCCCCCACCCTGCAAAAAACAAATGTTTTCATAGAACAAAACTACCAATGATGAAAACAGCATGTTTTTTCAATCACTCTAAAAGAAAAAAAAAACAGACTTCAAAATTGACTGCAGATAACAGTTTTAAAATATTAAGTGAAAATGTTTGCCTGTCATATTATCTGAACTACACAGGATCATTTTTCTAAAAACAGATGAAGGCTGTAAGTGGAGGACCGCTCAACCTGGTGCAGTCTTGGTAGAGGTGCTGGAAATGGAGGGTACTTGATGCAAAGAGGAAATTTCCGCGCACTTAATCTTTTGGTCCTAGAAGGACTTCATCAGAGAAAAACTCTTTGCTCTGATGAAGGTCTTCTAGGACCTAAAGCTTAACAATAAGACGACATTTTACACAGATTAAGTGTGCGGAAATTTTCTTTTTGCATCAAAAAACAGATGAAAAACACATTTTTACAAATCAAGGTCAATGTAAACATCAAAGACTTTCTTCGATATCACCTTAACAACCTTCTCATCTATTGAACTTGGAAGTCCATGGATAGTTTCTGCCTGGATCTCATTTCAGGATACAAGGATTGACTCTCAAAGTTGCTGTTTTGAGGTTTACTTCCATCCACCCTCATCTTCTTTTTAAAGATGCTCCACAGGTTAAGAATTGGGTTATCAACTGTGTTTTTTGCAGCATGGGATGGTGTGTTGTCTCATATGAAAACAATTTTACTGCGGAAATGATGATTCTTCCTGTTATACCATGGCAGGATATGATCAGTTAGAAACTGCAGGTATTTTGCAAAGGTCATCTTGACACCCTCGAGCACCCTGTAGGGGCCTAGCATCTCACTGTCTAATACTCCATCACATCACCCCACCACCACCTTGCTGACACTGCAACCTTGTTAGGACATGGTGACCATCCAGAACGCCATCCATCTGGACCTCAAATGTAGCACACCGTTTATCAGTGAATAAAACAGTTTAGAAAATTAGTATTCATGCAATTCTCAGCCCACTGAAACCATTTCATTTTAGGAACTTGGCTTATACAACTTCTCCACCCCCTCAAACCCTCCTTCCCCACCCTTCAAACCACCTAAGATAGACTAGACACTACACAAGACAAGGGAGCAACACACAAGGAGTACCCATTCTCCCCTTACACACTGTCCATCACACTGTGACCAGTTCCCAGGGCCCCCTGAGTTCTCTCACATCCCACAGCACACACACACAAAAACACATAGATGGTCAAAGGGAATGAGCCCCCTTTCCAACATCCCTAGCTCTCACACACAACATTTTACCAAGAACACACTCCATCATAAAAACACATTAGGGAGCCCCTAACAATAACCTCACCCCGAAAAAAACACACACACGCACTCTCATGGGGCCTGCCCCCTTACACACTGGACATGCTCACAAACAGAACTGGACAGAGCCTAACACGCTAGTCCACGCACCACATACACCAACATACAGCGGCCTGGGCCCGACTTCCGAAGTTCAGAATCTGATCTCGAGTGACAGCGCACTTCCTCCGTCTGACGGACACCGGCCTCCGGGCATTGGACGTGGCTCACGTGGCTGAAATAAAGCTTTATGCACAACTGTATCGTGCACTGAGAAGTTCTTGGGATTCAGCTTTATAACAGCTGCTCTCTTAAAATTATGTATTTTCCTGATGAACACTTGATACTGTATTTCTTTATAAACAACCTTGCTTGTTCTCTGAACCACACACTTTATTTCACTCGTATGGTGATGCTGCCCAAGCTTTCATAAAATGTTTAATGCTTTCATTCCTTTTGCAAGGCACTAGTTTCACACTTTCCATTTACAAACAGATTTTTCTTTTTGCCCATTCTTCATGAAAACTGTGGCTAGCTTAATAAAGCTGGACAACTTTCGTAAGTAGTTCCATTTTAATTGTGCTTCCCTCGGGAAAGTAATTATCAAACCTGTCTGAGATTGTCATCAGTAATCTAAAAAAACAGGATAAACAACACAAGCAAAATCTACCAAACCCAAATCTTAAATTAAATAACATCCTACATGTAGAATAATTTCAAATACAGAATGTTTTTGCAGCATAAATTTTCTGGGTTTGTTGGATGGTGGTCAATCATAAATAAATAAAAACTTTTTTTCTTTCTCCACTGGCCATGGATTTGAAAGGCAACAGCAGATTTAGCTGTAGTGTTTTATCATTATAAAACAGTAATAAGATCTACCTTGTGTTTCTATGAAATATTTGTGTGCATGCTTGTGTGAGCCCACCTGGAACAACAGACTGGTGTACTGTCCAGCCTGCGCCTGCAACAACGTCCCCTCTCGGGCCCTTGTTCTGAATACCAGACCGAGGTACCAGGGTGTGGAGATGGTCACGTCATTTTTCAGGTCCCACCACAGCGCGCTGTTACCAAGGAAGCGGTGTGGATGTGGCATCACTAAGTTACAGATGAGAAGAAAATATGCAGTGAATCTCCAGAACAACACCAGGTGAAAATGCTTTTGGAAATTATTTGTGCTCTGGATATTCAAACAAAGCATGACTGAATAAAAACTCTGTTTTCATTCAATGTCCTGAGTGTGACTCCACATGGGTTGTGATTTCCATGTCAAAGCACTTTGTATTATGTTTAAAGCTGTGACAGGTATTGAAGCCAAATTCTGCCAAAATAAAGCTTAATAATTAAGTGTCATCTGGTTCCTTAGAATAAATGTTAAAAATGTTTTCTAAAAAATTAGATTTGAAAATTTACATGAATTTTTTTAAATCTCCTGACATAATGAGTCAGGATGACACGGAGATTGTTGCTTTATACGGTCAGACAGAAACAGAGTTTAGTCTCAGTATCACTGGGGGAAAAAAAAATTAAATAAAAAACTTTACAAGCATGTTCTTTCACAAGATTTCCCTTCAGGGTTTGATATCTGAGCTTACAATCATGAAGTGTCAGTAAATATAAATAGGTAAAACTCCACCTGGGTGACAGAACATCTACTCCTGTGTGGACACAATCAATGTTTATCTGTGTCCAATTATATAAAAGTAATGAAACCAGGCATCAAGTGTGTCTCTCTCTTATATGTCAAATTTAATGAGCCCTAAAAAGGCTCTAGATACACTGTTTTCTTCATGATCCATTTTGTTTTCCTCTGAAATGACATCCATGTGGACACAATTTCTTCTTCTGCATGAACATGGGTCCCCCTTTTAAAAACTGCTTTAGTGACAAAGATGAAAAGCTTTTAGTTGTAAAGGGAAAGCTTTCATTTAAAAGGAGACAGTCGAGCATTTGGAAAACTGTTAAAGGAATCTACAAATGAAAAAATGAAAAATCTGAATCTGAGCGACTGAGGAAGTAAAACTGGTAATATCCGCTTGGGGATCATACCAGTATCTCAAAAAACAGTAGTCTCTGCTGTTTTATAGCCTATGAACAATACAGTTCCTGGTAAGGAGTTACGTGAATTGCATTTTTGCAGGTAATCCATAAAGTAATGATTAATAAAATCTGTAGATGCTAGTAAAAAAAGGCCTGTGAAGATCAAACTTCTGCATTTAAAATAGATAACATAATAATTCAATTACCACTCCAGTACATTATAGTAATCATACCCGTAGCATAATGCAGCATGTACTATACAGTATAACCATACTATAGGACAAAACTAAATATAGCCTCTCACCATGGCTGCAGTCCTTCCCCCCGTATCCTACGGGACAGTCGCAGGAGAAAGTCTCCCAGCTCACTCTGCAGGTGCCTCCATTCTGACACGGGTTGGACTTACAGAAGGGGAGCTTGGCGCTGCAGCCTGGAAACAGCAATGAAGGTCACTGAAGTTTTCATAAGTACATCAGCTCAATTTGAATTTCCACAGATGCATATCATTAGTCGCAAGATTTTTGATAAATTTTCATGCAACTTTCAACTGGAATGATTTTCAATAACAAAATTAGCATATTCAAAAGTAATTCATCTTTAAAGGTCAACTATCTTTGGTGTCAGACATAAAATATTGCATTGTTATGACCCGTCCTTTGTGTTTAAAATAATTACAAAGCTTGAAAAAAATACATGTGTGCATTGCATGTGTAATGTTATATCAAAGGGTAATGGAGGTTTGAAAAAGACTGAACCATTTAATGGCTCTTTGTAGAGAAAAAGAAATTTGAAAGCTAAATACTCACAAAACTAGAAAAAGTAGCCTACTGCCTACGACATCATTTTAAAAGCACGATATAGCTGAGATTAACAGATAATTTGGTGATGCTCTACAATGTACTTTATACCACCAGTGTCCAGTCTGAATAGAGCTGAAAAACACTTAACAGAAAAACATCAGGAAGCAGCTGACATGAAGAGCAAACAAAGAAACCAGCAGCAAACAGAACAGAAATGTGCAGAAGTAAAGAAAAAACAAACAACAAAAAAATGTTTTTATAATAATGACAGAAGCTCCCTTTACCACACCCTCCTAAAAAACATCAAAGATACAAAACAGCAAATAAATGAATAAACAAACTAAACAAACAAAGACTAAATATTGGGGTCACTTTTCTTACAGTTACCGGGTGTAAAGGACTGAAATCTGATACAAAACTTGTAGCTTTTCATCTGGACTACTACATAAAAAGGCAGGCACTGTTAACATTGTGGTTGCAGAAACAATATGTTGCAGTTTTAGCTTCATTCAGCTGATTTTGCAGTGCATTTTTATTGGATGTAAGCAAACACTCATGAAGTTAAAAGGAACAGTGGCAGGTTTACGAGGATGCATCTGCTCATCAGAAAAGTCGGTAGCCATTTGTGACAACGGCGACAAGCTTATGATATGATATGATTGCTACCTTTGTGCTAAATAAGCAAACTAACTAAATAATGTAAACTGTACTAAAGTAAGAACAGCTGTACATCAGGAACCAAAACATAATTAGCAGTGAGACCAAAAATTATAGTTTGCTTGTCTTATTGTTATTAGTCAACCTCTCTTCTTGTCATCATTGTCATTTTTCAATTAAACTAAACGCAGTAACGAAGAGTTTTCCCCTCCCATTGTCAGGAAAATGCAAAAAAATGACCAAACAAAAAAATCTGGAAACTTATTTTTAGATAAATCTTAAATGGAATGGAAACACACCTTATTTGACTAAAATCTTGCCCTCCTATGGTGATTTTTTTTAAAGGCTATAGCTAAAAAACTGACCCTAAACAATTAAAAAGATTAAAGCTGTAAATACATGATTCGGGATTTTATTGGTCACTTTCTTCTTTTTTTAGGGTCACAAAAAATAAAATATTCTTAGTGAATCATTTGAAACACCTTTTTTATTTCAAACCAATATCCTTTCTTTACCCCCCCCCCCCCCCCTTTTTTTTTAAAACTAAATACAGCCTTTATAAGTGTTGTTTTTCTTAGAGCTAACTGTGTTCATCATTTGTGGAAAATATTATGAAATGAAATGAAGAATACCTTATTTATCCCAGAAGGGAAATTCAATAATTATGAATAATTTCCTCGATTCTTAAAGATCACCTTCAAACTCTCTGGACATGCAATCCAATTTAATAAAACCTTTCTAAAAGATGGTTTATAGCATACAGAACCTTGAAAGACACTTTAATCAGCTATACTGATTTTTACAGTTTGTAAAATCAAAGATGAAGCTAAATGATGCAAATGTGCAATCATTTATGTTTTAAAGAAAACAAATAGGTGTAGCAGCGCTGACCAGGGAGCGTTCCATTGTTAGCAATGAATCCGGCCAGATCCAGGGCCTTGTTGTCAATGTGCAGCTCCTTCATGCAGCCGATAAATTCCCTGGTGCCAAAGGGGAAGTTGTCGGGCACGTTGGGAACTCCACCCAGAAATAACGGACCAGTCAGATCCAGAGATCTAAGAAAGGAGATGTTAAAGAGAAAGTACAGTCAGGAAAGTAGAGAGGAAAGGAGGCGAAGAAGGAAATACAGGATAATCCTTCTAGGATGGAGGAGAGGGATGAAAGAAGGGAGCATAAAAAATGAAAAACATGAAAAGAAGGTACATGTATGAAAGCAGCAAAGGGATTTAACAGACCCAGAGATTAAACGTGTCATCAAAGGTAGGCATCATCATGAACAAGAGGCAAAGAGTGACAGTGGCAGTTTGGGAGAAATCAGACAATGATGATGTCTTTTAGAGTGAAAGTGGAACTAGTAGAAGAAGACAGATTTCAAAAAGCTGTTAGATGGAGATGAACAAACAGGAGATTAAACATGAGTTAGAGCGCACATGTCTGGAGAGATGCAGTAAAGGTGGAAGGCAAAGGGAGAAAACAGACGTGAAGTGCTGTGGATGATGTTGGGGGACATGTAGGGACGGTGTAATACATAAAAGCAACTGAAAATCAGCAATGATAAAAGATCCCTGTGGATGAAACATGAGAGAGAGGAACAAACAAGAGATTAAGTAAGAATTATGGGAAATCACGGAAGAGGGAGCACGAAGGTAGACGACAAGACAGATGGAAGATGGGTGTAGGGGAAGAATTGAAGGGTAATGTGAGGGGAAAAGATTTGGAGCACAGCAAATGAAAGAGGAAATGGGCAAAAAAACTTTATAAAAAAAAAAGACAGAAATGGTTTTGTTTCCTGTCTAGCAGCATTATCCCGCTCTGGTTTATTTCTTTATCTCAATACAAATGCCAGGTGCCAAGCCAAGACATAATAGCAGAGCATGCTTTTGAAGAATACCAGAGACAATAGGTGCCAAAAGGAGTCAAACAAACAGGAGCTTAAGTAACAGTTACATCAACAGGGAGTCACTAGGAGGGGATGTCAGGACCTAGTAGGAGGAGGGTGAGCTATTAATGGAGAAATGGAAAAGGAGCAGAGAAAAACAGCGCTGAAGTGTTCATCTTTGGCCTTCCTCTTTGATCTGTCTTCGCTTCTCTCCTCTTCACTTGGAGCTGACAGGACACAGCCAGCATGATTACAGCTTAGAGGGAGACCAGACATCCACATTATGATGGGCTGCTTTCTGAGTGAATGTGCGTGTACACTGCGTGTGCGCTAAGCACTTGTTAGCGCATCAGTAGACCTTTGCTCAGTAGACACACTCGGAATTTATAAACCAGAAGAATGGACAACATGAATTTGATGAGGTCAAGCAGAGCAAACACGGCTGCGCGGTTAAAAGCGACAATCTGAATGTGTCATTTGTGTCTGAGAGAATATGCCAGAAACATACAGAGAGGAATGAAAAGAAATGAATTTCATCACCCAGCATAATGAGCCAACGAGTGACAAGGCCATCAGAGAGATACACACATTCATGGAGGAGCATAAAGACGTCAAAGAGCTGAGCCTCATTAAAACCTCAGGTCTCCGCAGATTTTCTGTACAGCCACCTCAACACTGATGTCGCCCTGAAAATCGTCTCCAACTGATTTCAAAGGTTTTAGCAGGATTTTTACAGATCATGCAGTTGGATTCTCTGTTACATTATATGTACCACCATGTATTCATTCCCAGATCTGAAGACTTAAACAGGCAATTATATTGCCGTGCAACTGCAGCGATGTGCTCAGCAACTGCACAAATCGTCCCGAAGATGTGGGATGGAAAGCAATTTAAAATGACTGACAAATAACAAAGATGTACCGGAAAATATCTCTTCTAACATGTACTTTAAAATCATCACATTTGAGGTAGAAATTTTAAAAAATAGCAGAAATAATAATATTACAGTTTTCTATAAAATGTGAATTCTAAAAATTTCAGCGTGCAACCGTGATTTACCTTTTTTAAAAGTTTTATCTCGCAACCTATATGCTACCCGCTGCCAGCTGGCTGTGCACACTGATCAGCTTTATTGGTTTTCTACTTAGTGAAAATTGCCTCTGAATATCTGTTAAGCCTCCGATCAGCCGCAGATTATATTTAATGGAAGTTATCTTTGTAAAGAAGCTGGCACATCCTGTGCTAACACCACCCACAGCTTGGCGTCAATGACTGTTCAGAGCCTGTCAGGAGGTGCACTCGAGGTAAAAGGGACTTATGGAATAAAACTGCATGAAGAAATTACACTGAATATATTTTCTTTATATAGCAAAAAGTAAAGCAGTGGTTAACATTGATGCTTTACAGAAATAAGCTTCTGGTTTCTGATTGGCTGGGGCTTTACGGTGTAGTCTGATGTTTTTGGTAACTTTGGAGTCCTTGAACGTACAGCTTCCCCCTGCTATTCAAAAAGTCTTGCATTAATGACTCAACAAGTGTGGAACATATACTGATGTCTGTTTATGGAAAACTGACAGCTGAATTATAAAACACTTCATTTCACTGGAAACTGTGACATAATTTCTTAACATATCTGTTTTTCTTTATTCTTTATCTCACAACTTTTAAACCTTTCCAACCCTGATTACAAGTTTAAACTCAAAAGGTCTTACCAGGGTTAGATAGTTGAAACTACTTTTGTTGTAATCAGACAAAAGTAGCAAGTTAAGGAAGACATGTTATACATCTTAAGCATCCTTACCAATCATATGAAATACAAATATAACAAACATTTACAAGATAACGATAGCAATCTTTCCATTTTTTTCATCAAAGTTTAATTTTAGTTAAGATAATTTCAGACAATCCTTCTGTCAGATTTGTTGGAGCAATTCTCCAGATGTATGTTGCTTTCAGTTTACCAAAAAAAAAATATATTGATCCAAACTAGGGCTACCATATGGGCTAAAAAATTTATCCCGATAATTTCTGCCATTTGTTTTGATAATGATAACGATAATGATAAATAAATAGGGATGTATCAATGCACTATGCGTATGATAGCTACTGTACACCAGCCTTTACAAACTGGGGGTTGCACAGTAATTCCAGGGGGTTTATTACTCATGCAAAAATAAAAATCCATATTTGGCATTTTGACATTGAGAAAAGCTGATTTTGGGATTGTAGGTGGTTTGATTCACAATATACATATATTTACACTCACTGGCCACTTTATTAGGTACACCTTGCTGCACAACCGTGATGTGAACCTCCACCACATCCCAAAGCTTCTATTGAATTGAGATTTGGTGACTGGAGGCCATTTGAGTACAATGAACTCATTGTCATGTTCAAAAAACCAGTCTGAGATGATTCACACTTTATGAAATAGCTCGTTATCCTGCTGGAAGAAGCATCAGAAGATGCTACACTGTGGTCATAAAGGGATGGACATGATCAGCAACAATACTCAGGTAGGCTGTGGTGGTTAAACCGCCACGTTGGTACTAAGGGGCCCAAAGTGTGCCAAGAAAATCTCTCCCACACCATTACACTACCACCACCAACCTGAACCATTACAAGGCAGGATGGATCCATGCTTTCATGTTGTTGACACCAAATTCTGAGCCTACCATCCGAATTTCGTAGCAGAGACTCATCAGACAAGGCAACATTTCTCCATCTTCTATAGGGGATTATCACGCTTACCGGAAGTTCCCGGATTTTGACACTTCCTCTTCCGGGCCATGTTAACGACAGCCGTTCCTGCTCTGTTATACTGTTTAAATCGGATAAACTCCAAACATACCTAAGTTTTCATTCTAGACTGAAGTGATACTGGATCAAACGCTGGATCAAAGCGATCGATTCGCCGTGGTGAAGGACCGAACTTTATAATAAAACACACGTTTGTTTGTCCCCGGTGGGGCACAACACCGGCACTTCACAGCATGCTAGCATTAGCCAGCTAGCGTTTACTGACGTGCTTAACATTGTGCGTCTTAAAACACACAAACATCTGAAAATCGGGTCTGTACCCCCCCGTTTCCAGTGGAACAACTGGGGACTGCCAAGAAAGGAGACGCTTTCAGATGCTTGTGTGTTTTCAGCCGCACAAAGTTAGGCACGTCATCGAGCTGGCTAATGCTTACAGGCTAACACGACTGTATAGTCTGCCGGCCACAAACAAACGTGTTTCATTTTATTATAAAGTTCGGTCCTCCACTGCGGCGAATCGGTCGTTTTGATCCACTTCTTCCTTAGCATCACTCAGTCTGGAATGAAAACTTGGCATTGGCGTTTATCCGATTTACAAGTTTAACAGAGTAGTAGCTGGCGGACTACTGTTAGCAGGTTAGCATTAGCCAGCTTGATGACGTGCCTAACTTTTGTGCGGCTGAAAACACACAAGCATCTGAAAGCGTCTCCTTTCTTGGCAGTCCCCAGTTATTCCACTGGAAACGGGGGGGTACAGACCCGATTTTCAGATGTATGTGTGTTTTAAGACGCACAAAGTTAAGCACGTCGGTAAACGCTAGCTGGCTAATGCTAGCATGCCGGTGTTGTGCCCCACCGGCTGCAAACAAACATGCTACGTTGTTTTCTTATAAAGTTCGGCCCTTCACTCTGGAGAATCGCTTTGATCCACTTCTTCCTTAGTATCACTTCAGTCTGGAATCCGTGAAAATTTCAGTAGGGTTGGCGTTTATTCACGTTATTTACGAAGTAAAGCAGGGACATTGAACTGGACCGGAAGTGGGCCGTCTAACTGTTTAAAACCGGAAGTTCGGAACACGGAAGCGTGATAATCCCCTATTGTCCAATGTTGGTGAGTCTGTGAACTGTAGCCTCAGTTTCCTGTCAGGAAGTGGCACCCGGTGTGGTCTTTTGCTGCTGTAGCCCATCTGCTTCCAGGCTGGATGTGTCGTTCATTCAGTGTTGTGCATACTTCAGTTGCAACAAGTGGTTATTTGAATTACTGTTGCCTTTCTATCAGCTGAAACCAGTCTGACCATTCTCCTCTAACCTCTGTCATCAACAAGGCATTTGCACCCACAGAACTGCTGCTCACTGGATGTTTTCGTTTTTTCGGACCATTCTCTGTAAACCCTACAAATGGTTGTGCAGGAAAAAAATCCCAGTAGATCAGCAGTTTCTGGAATACTCAGACCAGCCTGTCTGGCACCAACAACAATGCCACGTTCAAAGTAACTTAAATCACCTTTCTTCCTCCATTCTGATGCTGGTTTGAACTGCAGCAGATCGTCTTGACCATGTCTACATGCCTAAATGCACTGAGTTGCTGCCATGTGATTGGCTGATTAGAAGTTTTTATCAAGCCCTTGGACAGGTGTACCCCCACACACACACACACACACACACACACACATATATATATATAAATAAAGTGGACGGTGTGTGCATATATACACACACATATATACATATATACATATATATATATATATATATATATATATATACATATATACTGTATATACACACACACACATATAATTTATATATATATGTCAATTAATAATTGTGTATATTAATCGTGATTTCAATATCAGTCAAAATAATCGTGATTATAATTTTTTCCATAATCGCCAGCCCTAATATATATATATATATATATATATATATATAAAATGTATTGTTCCGGTAACGCTGCAGTTTAGTTCAGACTTCTATGGCGCATCAACTCACACCGGGAGTGTTTCAGACGCTGACTCACATCTCTGCATAACCTGTTCACATGCAGAGCAGATGTCTGATAGCAGAGTAGCCTACAGCTGCTGCGTTTCTGAAGGTAGTACTGTAATGCATGTGTGGTCTCGTGACTCCACACCACTCTGCAGCAGTGTATAACCCTGAGAAGAGTGCAGGCCTAGCCTGAAAATTTGAAACAGAACAAGTTTCACGCCACTCCCCCTCCCTCCCCACTGCATTCATGCTCAAAGAGAAAATACTGAGAAGTAATAGAAAGAAAAACTCACTTCTTGCTGCTGGTCTGTTTGCCCTGTGCAGCGCAGCTGTAATTTCCAAGCTGCGTACCGAAGCGAAGCGACAAGGCCGTGTCACACTCGTCAACGCTAACAACAGCTATCTTTTCATCTGATGGACCCTGGGCTTCTCCAATCATACTGCGCTTGGGCTAAACACACACATAGACAAGGATGAATATATTGACAAAAGACCCAGAAAACAGGAAACAACATGAAACAAATCAACATGCAAGAAATGCAACAGCTTGTACTGAACAACATCAAGACAGAGTTTACACATGAGATTATAAAAACTCTTCTAAGACGTCACATCAGATGTCTAATTTGCTACTTGTGTTAGGAAGAAAAGGGGGGAAATTTGTGTTAGACAAGAAATAGCATACACAACAAAAGGGTAAGAATTTGGGGGGAAAAGCAGCAGGACAACACATTCATTCTTCTCACACTGCTTTCTGATATAAGAAGGAGAAGGAACAAAAAGAGCAGGAAGAAGGACCTAAAGAAGGAAGCTTATGTGCTTCCATACACACACACATACTCACATAGCGTGTAGCTGGCTGAGGAAAATGAAAGAACATGAAGAAAATTAAAGGAGATGTACAGCAAATATGCATGAATAAGATGGTGAGAAGCAAACGCCCACATGCAAACACATCATTACAATTCAGAGTGCTTCGTCAGCATGAAAAACCTTTCAGCATTGCAAACACAAATAATAAGAAGTTAAGGGCAATTACCAGAGAATCGCTTTGATTACAAAAGCTACATCATCAGACAGACACCAGAGATTAAACATAAATTGAAAGTAAAAATGATGTAAGGTGCTGTGATGATGTTAACCCACCTTGTTGTAGTAATGGATGTGAACTGTGTGCCAGTTTCCATCGCTCACACCACCAGGGAGGAAGGGACTCACCTGCGTGGACGATTCACCTACAGGTAGATGGGTGAAGGATTATTTCAAACCACAAGAAGGTGCACAGATATAAATACTTAAAAAAACTGAATGCAGACATCAAGTCGCACCATCATCAAATACCCATAACTTCACTAAACATCATCATTATACTTGTAATGACTGAAAGCATTTACTCATTAATGACATCCATTAAATGGGTGGATAATTAAACATCATTTTCCCAGGAGAAAAGTCTGTTTTCACAATCTCCAAATGTTCATAGCACACAAGTAAAACAGGAACATGCATAGAAGAAATAAAGTGACATATGGTTTCCACTTCTGTTCCCACAAGCTTTCCTCAAGGGAAAATAATTAGAAATCAAGCACTCACAGCAGAGTCATACACACACACATACAGATACAATACCTGTGGAATATTTGAACACCACTTGTCCCTCTTGGATCTCCAAGGCTATGAAATCGTGTTTTTCATTGAAGCGTCCATTATAGAAGAGCAGGCCGCTGCTCTCCAGGGTGGCAAAACTAAACAACAGATGCAGAGAAGTAGGTTTTACACAGTCGTTTTCCCTAAGAAAATATACAAATAACTATTATATTAATATACTCTCATTTCAGAGGGGTTTTGGTTTGGGTGATGCAACAATTGACCTTGATACACCACACACAACAAAACAAAAGTGGCTCCTACATATGGCAGAGCAATCAGCACTTGGTTTCAACCACACTTAACCTGTTACTGCCTTAGCTGCTCAGATTCATCCAACAGCGTATTATGTACAGGTATATCACATTTAAAAAAAAAGAAAAAATTAAAAAGCAAAAATAAAAACTTTAAGATCCTCATTCATTCATAATGATTTCTTTTTAAATGAAGAGCAAGCCATTTTCTCTTATGTTTGAAGCTGCCTAATGTTACAGTACGGGCCGAAAGTTTAGACACACTCAGAGAGGGAAAAAAATCCGCCGTCAGTAAAATAAGTTGAAATTGACAAAAGTAACAATAAATAAAAATTTTGACAAAAATCATGACATTGATTTTAAATTGTGGTTCAACAGAAATATAAAAAACAAACAAATAAAAAATAAAACAAGCAAACAAGCATGATGAAGTAAAATCTTATTGAGCAACACATTGAGGCAATCACTGCGATCAATTTCCTGTTACGTCCAATCAGATTTCTGCACCTGTTGACAGGTATTTTGGCCCATTGTTTATGAGCAACGTGCTCTAATTTGTCTGGGACAGTTTTTTTTTTATTATTAATTTCGTAAAACCACAATTTAAAAAAATATATATTTATACTACCAAATTATATTTTGTACATTTTTATTTATTATTACTTTGTCAGTTTCTTGTTATTTGAATTAGTATTGCTAATTTAACATTTTCTTTAATGGGAGTGTGTCTAAACGTTCGGCAAGGACTGTATATGCCCTCAAATTATTAGTTTGCTTGACCCATGACACTTGTTGGGTAATGTGAATTTCTCTGTCAGGTTTCTAAATTAAGTAGATGCAGTTTAACCCTCCAGAGAGTCCAAAACAAATCCACATGATTACAGGTGTTAGAGGTCAGGCTGAGCAAAGAGCCCTCGAGCTATGACATAATTAATGTCTGCAGAATCACAGAGAAATATTCTGCCTGATTCACTTTGTAAATCATTAAAAATGCAAATATAGATTTCCAAATCCTTAGTACTTAAAAGATGTTCTATGAACTGAAGCGTGCTATAAACAGCTGAGTCAAGAATTGGTCATGTGCAACTTTATCTTCGGGTTGTGCCATTTTCTAATGAAAATCCATGGATGTCAAACAGCGGTTTCTTCTCTGCATAGTTCTTCACAGTTCCAGCAACATCATGATCACGACATCCTATTTCATAGTATGCATTTAGACTTTCTACAGGCTGCAAGATAACAACTGTGCCACGCCTTAGCTTTGTTGTGGAAATCATGAGATGAGTCAGCAAACTGGAGAAGCAGTGGCCGAGTTACTACCACATCAGCAAAGATGCATGTTTCATCCCATTTCTGTTAGTGTTATTGCTGTTAATAACAGGCCAAAAACCACAGAAAACTAATATGAGATGACTCGTTCCCATAAGCAATAAAATGACATAAAGGAACATCACAAATTCATTGTAGTTCTTATTCATAAACTCCTTCAGCTCAGCAGCCAGCTGAGATTTCAAGCACAGCAGAACAAATCAAAGATGCAAGTGCACACACTCTCCCCCCCAGCAAGTAAAATTATACCATGACCTAAAAATACTTTGTTTTCATATCGCTACACAGCAGAGCAATATTACCTGTGTTTTAACAAGCAGATTCCTAAATAAAAACAACTCTAAAAGTCAGATTAGGGGTCAACATGAACAAGAAATATTTATTTAGGGGTGGTTAGTCTCAAACATGCTGAATAAAACACAGAAGTCAGGGATCAAAGAAGACATTGCAGTCTGTTTCCAGACATGATTGAGTGTCTCAGTATTAAAATAAAACAAACCTAATCCGACCTAGTTAAGGGTTTAAAGATGAAAACTGCTGTCATGACATTTTGCCATTTCAGTACCACAAGGATGGCAGTCTCATGTGGGAATGCGTTTTCAGGGCATGGTTGAAACACAAAATGTTTAATTATATCGCAGCCTCTCTCATGGATACCGTGATTGTAATAGTTATTATGTTATGACAACCAACATTTGCTAATATAACCCTGTAAGGGAAGAAATGTTATTTCAAATCTAGTCAAATCAATAGGATGAGCTTTTCCTGCAGGACCTTCACCCTGTTCTCATCCTTCATTCACTAACCATCACGGCATAAACGCTGGCCAGAAATCAATGGAACAAATCAGATCTAGAGCTTTAAGGCAGCAACAATGCTGCTTTGACAGGAACATCATGACCATGACGTCTCCCAGGAACCACTTGTGCTGGCCACATCTGCCTAGCAACAACCCCATGGGCAACATCACCTTAGCAACTATCATTCAATGACATCACTCATAGCAACCATCCCATAAACCTGCCTGACCACACTTAGGGACCACTTGAGTTCCCCTTTACACAACCATGTGGTTTGTTAAGAGTCGAAGGAGAAGCAGAGAAACAAGGATGGGGGGGTGACAAGGAGGACTGAAAGTACGATGGCAATCAGTACTACTGTATAGTAACAGTACTGAGATTCCTGGTACAAAACACATGAAACATGTACAGAGACTGTGGATAAGTAATGAACAAAGCAAGATTTAGACCTAATGTGGCGCAGTACTCCTCTGTTTGGAGAATTTCAATCCAAAATATTATCACTGTAACACTGTAATCAGTCAAATTAAATAATAATTCTCCAACTCTGAGACATTTAGAAGTTTTAAAAGATTATTTTAAAAGCAAATCTTGCTCTAAACACAAGTTTACCAACCTCTTCTTTAACTAGTTTTTCATGAATGAAGTTTGACATATGAACATAAACAGGGATGTTTTAGGGCCGATACTGATATTTTCTCGTCAGCCTCAGCTGATGGCTGATACGACCTGCCGATCTTTAGCTGCATTTGATTCCCAAACTAATATAATGAAGTAAGGCTGCTCAATTATGGAAAAAAAAAATCATTATCAAGATTATTTTGGTCGATATTAAAATCACAATTATTCAAACGATTATTTTTTAAAATTCTATTCAGCATTTCTCTCTGCCCAAAAACATTTTGTTGTTGATAATTTACACAAAACACAACACACCTTCTTCGCTCTTCAGCGTCGTGAATGTACTGTAGGTTGTAGCAGGGCCGTGTAGAAAAGAATGTATTGCGTATGCGCTTTTCTTTCAGAAATTGCGTCAACAAAAATGGAACATAAATGTTTCAACTCCATTATATGAGTTTGGAGATTGTTTGATATGAAAATTGAAATCACGATTAAATTTCAGTTAACTGCACAGCCCTATAATGAAGGCTACAATGAAAAGTAATTTTACAACTCTTAATATAAACAAGAACAAAACACTTCAAAAAAATGTATTAAAAAAGCCATAGTGCATATGTAAAAAATAAATAAATAAATAGAAACATTAAACTTGTAATAAATATACATACTTGTAGAAAAAGTCTGTAAATAATACTAAGTGGGGGTATCGGTGAACACCTGACATATATAGCAAAAAACAAATATCGGCCTAAAATATCGGCCAGGAGATGTATCGGTCAATCTTTAAAAATAATGTAGCAGCCTAGAAAAGGCTTGATCAGGGTGGATGATTGTGCTTTAGCTTGTCTTGTAAACAAGTGTTCTGACCCTCGATATAAATATCATGAGGTCACCCTACTTTGGAGCCTTTGCTGAAACATACGAGACTGGAAAGGGAATCAGATGTAAGATAAGAACATAAAGTGGAAGGATAGAAGGCCAAGGAGATGTTACTGAATCCAGTAAATTGACAGATAAAAGAGTGTGTGGAGAAACTGCACTCCCCATAGCTGATAGGTGGCGGCAGCAAAGGGAGAGAGCATGAGTAATAGGATCGATCTCAGACGGAGATGAAATAAATAGATTAAAGCAAAGAGAGGAGAGACTGTAAAAGAACTAAGAATCAAAGAGGAGTGATTATGGATCACTGTCTGAGTGACGCTGGATGATGAGAGAGGAGAGCTGAAAGAGCAGAGCAGGGAAAGATGGCGGAATATAATACAGAAAGACATTTTCATCATCAGTTATAAACATTTGGGGGGAAAGGTGACAAAAATGGGGAAAAAAAAAGCTAAATCTACTCACGTTAATGAGATAGAGAGGTGGAATCTCTGTCTGAGGCCACGAAACATGACAAAGGTCTTGGGCTGAAAGGACCGGGCAGTGACGGTGCAGTATGGATGCTCATAGCCTCCAGCAGGACATTCACAGCGGAAACCCCCACCAGAAAGCTCCCGACATGTCCCTCCATTACGACACACGCCTGGCATACACCTGCCCTGCCGCCGGTCAAACTCGCACCGGTCACCTGAAACAAAGAAAATGAAATGGTGAGACGCAGTCAGACCTCAGTAGCAGAACTTAGCCGACTCAGCATGTGCCTGTAAAGACATTTGTCATTTCTCTGTGTGAAAACTTTACAAAAAAAAGTACATCATGTGAGTACATCCAAAGTTTTCCAATGTACGTAATTACACCTTTACAGCAACAAATATAAATGTTTCTGTCATCCTTTAGTGTAGACTTTATAAAAGGAAGCTTTTACCATCAGTGGATGGACAAGTTTACTGTAAGCTGGTTTTCAAATTGATTCCAGGTAATTAATATTCATAAGACCTGACCTCTCTGCACTTAGTCCATAAAAACAAACAGATGCTCTGCAGCCAAGCATTTTCCAGTTCAGGAGCATTTCATCTCCTGTGGTTTACACACTGTAAACAAAAAATACAAAACAAAACAAAAAAAACTGTAATATTCAGCTTGTGTGCCAGAAATATTCTGGAAAATAACTGGAAAAACTGTAATAAATAAATAAATAAACATTATCCATATAAAAATACAGTTTATAACTTTACTATAACATGGGCTCTTTGTTTCATTTTGGTATTCTAATGTTTAATGAAGGTTATAAGCATGTGGAATACCAATCAAATTAGATACAGTAAGAAATTGCTGGAATACAGAAAACCAGACTTTAGGTGATATTATATCCATTATTTTTGTTCTGCTTTTGAATTTTGCAGAAAATTCTTGTATTTAATCTGTAGAGAGTGCAAGATAGACTAATATTTCCATAATACTATGATAAACAGTAATGTTGGTTCAATCAATTGCTGAATGGTATGATTCTTTTTTGCAAGCAGAAACTTGCAGCACTGCTGTTATTTGGATTCTGCACTGGTGCACAGTCAAGTAGGCGAACCCTTGAGAGAGCTTGCATTCCTGCTGAAAGGACGGTACAATACCCGTTACAGATCTGCTTTAGTTTCAAGTTGACACACCAGGAAAAAGCTAAGGTATCACATATAGACTTAACTCGCTTTATAGAATGGAGCGGATCTGGAAAAATCCCACCCCAAGACTTTTCACACTAATGAGATATACACATATTTAAAGATCTCCTTCCACTGAAAACCAGTTAAACTTGCTCCTTTTGAAATACGGAGGGTCACCCCAAGTTGCATACACATGCTGCGCTTGCAAGCGGTGTGTCACCTCCACTGGCTGTGCTTCCTATTCATAGAAACAATACGGAGAAGGGAGCGAATCAGGAAGAGCCTTTCGCTTCCACGTCACATCAAAGGCGTCGCCCACATAAAGTACCCGCCAATGGAAGGCAGGAACCCTCCCTCCGCACTAGAAGTGAAACATAGTGCAGACTGTACTCGAGTTGAGAAGCTAAGTAGCTACTGTTTGCTAGCATGGTGGAACAAACTGTGTGCCTGTTACACACACAAGCGGGGAGGAGGTTCCTTCATACATTCATGGGAGGAGCCAATCAGAGACGCCCATTTTTCGTGTCACAGATATTCATGAGAAGGACCGGAAAAGTCTGTCGTTGGACCACAAGCCTCTCTTCTAGCATACAAATACAGCTGGAAACAAAGAAACCAGAAGGTTTTTTTAAACAGAAACGACGAGTAATGCATTCAATAATAATGGCGAACACAGCAATATTAATGAAATGACGATGGAAGTAAATCTTTAAGGTACCAGCACTTATTTGCGTGTCCCCACCACAAAATTGTTGAAAATTACATGCACAAAGCTTTCTCAGGGTGGGGCATGCTCTGGGCCAATCTGAGAAGCAGATGGGCCTAAGTACACCCTGATCCTAATATGACCCCGTCCCTGACAGAAACACATCATTTTACCAGCATTTAATACATTTTCAAACCCATAGATAAACTGCAATAACTTTTTGATAGTTTATCAAGACTTTTTGATATTTGAAACAGCTAAACAAAAAAGAAATAAGAATAATACAAAAATAATATTTATTTCAACATTAAGAGAAATATTAGGCTATTTACCAATTTTTATTTCCAATCAGTAATTGCATCTCACTTTAGAAAGGTATTAACTGCATAGAACTTAAATTTAACAGATAAATTTTTGGAAGAGAAATATGTTTAAGATCCATTTGTCATAATATTCTAGCCACTTTCAGACTTGCATTGCGGAACAAAAGCGGTAAAGTCCATCCGCTCTTTAAACTGACTCATCTTTTCAAACAAACTAATCTATAGGCTACAATACAAAAAAAGCTCATAAAGAGCTTTTATATTAGCTAACAAATCACATCCCCCAAACCTTTAGATGCTTGATCAACCAGGATCAAACCCTCTTGTTATATGAATCCTTTGAAATCCTCCGCTGAAACTCATTAAGTGTATCAGTTGAAAGTGACTTGTTGATGGGGAGAAGTGAAACTTTTAACAACTGATCTAAATTCCTGCTTCTAAAAAAGAAACATTTAACTGAAGAAGAAAAAAAGTAGCTGTGCTGAAATCTGTCTTGTTTTTTCTGAGTCTGAGCTGCTGTAATGCACGCACTTCATGTGAGGCAGTCATACCAATTTTACTGGCTGTAAAATTAAATGTTATATACAATATTTAATGACCCAATTCAGACCCAAAGAGAGTGATAATGTGGTGAGGCCATTAAAACATTTTACAAATTAATTAAAGTTGCTAGAAAGAGAGAAACTCTCAAGAGAACAGCTAATTAACTAGCCTGATATAATTTTTAATTGGACATATCTACAGTAATAGTAGATAAAAGCAAGATTGCATCACTGATTTTAATATTTTAATAAGTTTGGGGGATAAGTTAGGTCAACTTTCTTGTATGTCAAAGTGGTGTAGCCACCATTCAGAGAGCCACTGCAGGATAATCACATAACAAGAAAAGACGAGAGAGAAAGACGGTTGCTGTTGCTGCAGCTGAACAAAATTGAAACAGAGATACTTTTGATGCAAAAATGGAGACGATGGAGAGATTTTGGTATTTTCTCACTTCTTTGGGCAAACGTTCTTTGGTTGGAGTCATCTCTGCATCTTTGTGGGCTAGCCGGTGTTTTAAAAATGGCAGCGCCAAGTCTTTACGTTGTAATAGACCAATCACAGCCCTTGCCGTCTCTGTTTTCCCTTGACTGAGTGATGGACACTTACAAATATGTTTCGTGCAGCCGGAGACTCCAACAGGCTCTCTGTAGACGTAGAAGGCTCTCCGTAACCTACGTAGTGCACTTAACGGACAACTATAAACTAGCCTTTAGTTTAGGCTTCTAAATTTGCTGTGACGGTTGTTCTCTGCCAGTTACTGAACAAGGAAGTTGCTATAACAACAACGTCATGTTTCCTAGCACTTGCACGGCAGATCTTTCAAACAGAACAGCATGGCATGCAGCGAAGGGAAAGTTAGGATATCTCCAATATAAAATAACAAACACAAACTGCTTTATATCACATCATCACTTTAAACCGCAGTGGCTGGTTAGATACTTCAATAGGTTGTCATGTTGTAATGTAGCCTATAACATCATAACACATCATAATTCTGCATGTGTGTACATAACTGTAGTTACAGTGAGCTAACAGTTTATGAAAGAAATACTGTAGATTGTTATGCCATCATTTGCACTGTGACAGAAATTGTCATTTAGCTGATTCGCAGCCATTTACTGCTAGCCTGGTACACCAGCCTGACTAACGCCATGTCTGAGATGCACGACAAGTCAGTCTGGGTTCCCTCCACTGGAGACTGATTTCCAATGTGAGACAACAGGCGGGACTAACAGGAGGAAAGTGAACCAGAGAGAACCAATCAGAGAAACACAGAAGTGACGCAAACATCTTTGGCTAAGAGGAAAACACGGAGGAAAGCCTTCAAAGCAGCAAATTCTTGCAGGTTTAGGACATTTGCAGTTCATTAAGACATCAGAAAGGACATCGTTACATAGTCACTCCTCTGTGGCCGCCATTCTGACTATTTATGTTAGAGAAATGAGTTGCCGAAAAAGACGTGTTGTAAAGTCCCGCCTCCCGTGCTGTGATTGGTCCAGTCAATTCTTTACCGGAGTGGAAATCATTTCCCATTGGAGGAAACCCAGACTGACTTGCCGTGTATCTCATACATGGTGTTAGTCAGGCTGGTGTACCAGCTTGAGTCGCCTACCATGAGTT
Source organism: Atherinomorus stipes (assembly GCA_023101725.1). Taxonomy (NCBI): domain Eukaryota; kingdom Metazoa; phylum Chordata; class Actinopteri; order Atheriniformes; family Atherinidae; genus Atherinomorus; species Atherinomorus stipes. The sequence continues at coordinate 614,645 of JALJCO010011378.1, read as the reverse complement.
AAAATCACAAATAGATTTTCTTTTTCAAATTATTTAAGCTGTATGGATGATGATGCATTTTATTTGTCACTTTTGTTTCCTGTTCTGTCTGCTGGTGCAGAGCTTGAATACCTGTTTTTTGTTCCCCATCTGGTAAAGTGCACCCTGCTTGGCCGCAGTCTCAGTCTGCTGATCCTGACTATGCTTATATAGCCCCTTTCAGACTTGCCCTGAAAAGCAGTAATAGCGTGGACTCTGCTATTTATACTGTTTGCACTCAGACATGCGTTCCGGTCTTTTACCTCGGAGATGCAGCGGACACGTACCGCCTGGTCTCCATGTCATAAGAACGGAAATGTTGTGGCATGTCATTTTAACTGAACACACAAGACAATGTTCCGGACAGAGTTAAAGGAAAAGCGTGGCTGTGTTGGCTTATCTGCAACAGTTCCTGATGTCTGAACATGTTCGGGATGCAATAAGTCCACAAGGAAGCGGCATGTTTGAAAATACGAGTCTGGTTAAAGAGCGGAAGGATTTTACCTCTCACGTTATGCAATGCAAGTCTGAAAGCGGCTTATGTTGTTGTTTGTCTTGGATGGGTTGAACTGGAATAATGAATTTTCCCCCCAGGATCAATAAAGTGTCTTTGATTTGATTTGATTTGAGAGTCATATTTTCCTTCAAGGTGTCATTAAATTGATGGATTTAAGTCATGGATATCTTGTACTGTGTGATACAAGAACATTTCCGTGATCTTTCTGATTGTACTGTAGTGCAAACTGCTTTCTTGTCTGGAGAATATACTGAGTAGAACATTTTGCATTATAAACTTGTGCTTGTTTAGATGTCCCACTCATTCACATGATACTGCAAATAAAAGTGTTATTAGTGCACCAGAACCCTTCTCCTCTAACTGTGGACCACTTTTATGTTCCAATGTACCAATCTCAAAATCAACCCTGTGTCCTTGAATAACAGGTCTACTTGGACTAAATTCTGCTTAAAATGTAAATTAATCCTTGATTTGATGGTGGAGGCAGCCCAGCGTTCGGCCCTGAAAGCATGAGTTAAAGCTTTTGTGGAACAGGACTTATGAATTATGACCCCTAAACAGAATAAGGCCTATGAATATTGGCAAAATCATAGTTGCAGCTTTTCACCAGACCGTGACAAAACAATGAGTAAATTGGATCAGGAAGTGCATCTCTGCAGAAATGAAAGGAAGCAAAAGTATTTTCTTGTTTACTTGGACTCCATTGCATCCAAATTGGGTGGAAAATAAAAACAACAGGAACAAAACAAACCTGCAGATGAGAATAAACACAGATTTTGCTGCCAGTCTGGAGCATCTCAAGAGGATGAACCACCCACGCAACACACAGGCAAACATACACCCACACACAACTACATAAAAGGGTGTGTAAGTACACACATTCACTTTCTCTTCTCACCTTTCCTTGAGCATATTTGGACACACACATTGTCTGACATTTAGCAGCTGCACACAAAGAACACCCACACCCAGTGCCCTCATGTGACCGGAGCAGACGGGGTTTGAAAGTAGCCTTAAGACAGACGGCTCCTTAAGGACCCACTTTAGAAACCTGCTGACGGCCTCAAAGACACACACAAAGACACAAGCGCACAAAGATGCCAAACCACAAACCAAAAATGCTAACACATCAATAATGAACGCAATGCAGATCATCTTTTTATTTGAAAGAAAGCCATAAAGGCACATGGAGTTGCACATTTTTCTATTTTTCTCCCTCACAGAGACAAACACGCACACACGAACACGGATCATTGCTTCTGCCCTCAAGGCTGTCGGGTTTGATCGTGTAACTGTCTCTACTGGCACTTTGTTCGCACTGCTTTCAGGTGCCAGAGAACCCACTGGCGGTTCTTACATCTTAACAGCAGCACACACACCAAACCACACAAACGTGCACACACAGTGTATTCCAGCTGTAAGTCAATAAAAGTCTTCACCTTTCTTCATGATCATTTGGATACAAATATCATCTGACACACACAAGACATGGACACACACTGTTAAAAAAACACAGAGACAGACACTCGAGGGTGAGTCATGGCCGCAAACGCAAAAGTCATACGTGGAAACACACTGGCAGAGAAACTGTAAAAGCACACAGTCAGGTCTGATACGCATCGTAACACTGATTCTTTGTGACAAATAAAACACAAACTGAATGGCAAAGTGTGGCATATACAGCGGTGAATTATTCAGAGCTTGTGCAAAAGAATTGAAGGTAGAAACTACTTCATTTTTCCTTTCCTTTATCTAACTTCATCCATCAATGAGTAATCGCCCGAATTCCAACACCAACTCTTCCATTCCCTATTTATCCAAATGATAACTTCTCCATCCATCATTCTCTCGCTTTATCACAATTTATTCATATGTCCATGACGTTTTTCATCACCCCATTCCCCACACCACCTCCTTCCATGTGCAACTGAGTCGCCTAATTTTACGTATCACCCTGCGGACACAAACACTCATTCTAAGCTTCAGCAAGACACCCAGTCAAACACTCAGCTCAGCTTACAAAAGCCCAAGGACATTCAAATTATCACATCTGTCCATCCTCGTTTAGCTTTCTCTCATCCTCTCACACCTCTAACGTTAAACATATACTCCTGCGTAAGCCCGTACAAGCGGGACCCAATTAAACTGAGAATCCACACAAACATACACACAAACACACACTGATGCAACACCATACGCCTGCTTTTGTCTGCTGCAGCCACTCATCCACACAGACCCTCTCATTAATATTAAAATAGATAAATAGACATTAAAACTCATGAATTATGCGTGGGTTGAGACCTAAACCCAGACATCTACAAAAACCCATGCAAACACCACTACACACACACACACACACACACACTGGTTCATTATGCACAAAACCAGGCTCATGCTGACAGACGAGAAGGAAATAAATTGACAAGGAAGACGGAGGAAGAAACAATCTATACTATATCAAAAAAGGGGAAAAAAGCACGCACATTCACACATAAAACAGGCATGCACAGACTTATTCAACAATTGCCTTTATTCTTCCCCTTGTCTTATGAAGTTGTGTTCTTTACTCCAGCACATACAATCATCCACAGTAACAGGACACACTCACACAACTGAATTAGGACATAGTGTGTGTATCCTCATTTATCTCATTGTAGTTCCCTACTCAAATGGACACGAAGGTCAAGTGATTACTCAACAGTAGCAAGAAAGCAACAAAAATGCACCATGTATGTGCACAGATGGTTTATAATGAGCATACTAGAATAGAAATGTGCACACGCACACAGACGAGATGGTATTTAATTTATACATGCATGCAGTCAAACAAAGAAGCACACACCCACACATACACGCACACACACACACACACACACAAACACACAGAATGGGACACAGCTTGCACACGTCCCACAGGAGGAAAGTAACAGGTACATTCTCTGCAACATATCAGGAAGGATTATTGAACATTTTAGTCCTCCTCTCCAAGGGTGATGGAAGTAGGTAAAATCAAGCTTGGTTTGAGTTCTTAAAGGTGCCATGACAACAAATTTCACTTCTCTGGGGTTTTGGAGGTATAATATGATCTGTTGTACACTGATGAGGCCATGTGAATGTCAAGAGCGAGAATCAAAGTCCCTGTTCATGGGCAGTCAGTTTTGTTTCTTTGTTCAAAAATGGTTGAGCCAGACAGCAGCTCATTATTCTATGTAGTTTAGCATTCTACGTAATTCATATTCTCCAATTACAGCACACCATTAAGCGAGCAACCTCCCCTTTCCTTCCCCCTTCTGCTCTCGTTCCTCCCTCCCCTCCTCCCCCAGCTGATACAGCAGCGTGAGTCGCGCTAGCTTGTCTGACTGCATTCCTAAACGTGGGTGAATTCAAGTCGGGGTTTTCAAACATGGATTTTAAACAAAAAACCTCTAAAGCAACACTAAAGGAGGTGACCACAACATTGTCATTACCCATAAGTTTATTCATTTTCTAACCGAATGATGTTTTGATAAAAGTACATTCTCTGTTTGAATTGCCACTGATGCTAACAGATAGCCTCATTAGCAAATAACAGTTGACCTAGTTTTTCTATAAAAGGTTATAGCCAAATAAAGTTGTAGCCAATCACAAATTAAGGCAACTTGGTCTCCGGGCAGATTATATCATTACTGTACCCAACCCTTTTAGGGAGGAGGGAAATCTGGCGGGGCACAACAAAACCTCCCTGAAAAAAGTGACGTTAGTTTTCTTTGGAGAATTGGCATATGCAGCAATATCAGCTAGATAAAATAGTTTATACCACTGTGTCATCACTCCTTTAATATTTAGTAGACTTGTAGTCAAGACCATCTAAACCGAGACCAAGACACTACCAAGTCCAGACAGTATCAAGACCAAGGCCGTTTCTCAGTTCCTAGTTTGCATACTGCATACTTGTGTACTTATGAGTACGGACTTGTGGGTACGTACTGAAAGTCTGCACTTGTGGATTTTTTTTCCCCCAACATGTAAATTATATTTATTTCCAATACGTAAGCACATTAATGCAAACGGGCAATCGGGTCATAATTATATGATCAAAAACACCTGTGAGAGGAAAGCAGGAGAAAGAGCTGCAGATAAAAGGCCAAGAACAACATTAAACAACAGAAATGATCGCTCAGGTTTGGCTGTTGGAGGTGGAAAAGGGAGGAGGAGGGTGCCAAGCGCTGCGCGTGTGCGAGGTGCATGCTGGGATTTATATCTGGCCAAGTACGCACAAGCCTCCTCTGATGCATGCTCGGTAAAATGGGCAGAGGAAGTTTTCATCAGGGGTTTTCCAGTATACGTGCTGAGAAGTGAACTTTTTAGTGGAACATGACTTGGACAGCAGGTGATGACGTTTCACGAGTCCACGAGCACGTACGCACACATATTAAGAAACAGCGTAAGACAAAAACAGACCAAGTCAAGACCAAGACTAGTTCAGCTCAAGACCAAGACCAAGACCGGGACTAAAAAAAAGCCAAATAAACAAACTTGCTTTTTGCCATTTTGCATGAGTTTTAGAGCCTAAGCACCATACTGGGTTCAGCTGCTTAGTATAAATATGAGATTATTTCATTTGGTACTTGATTGGTACTTGAAGGGGGCGTATAATGATATACATAATAGGGATCGACCGATACAGCTTTTTTGGGGCCAATACCGATATTTTCTCATCAGCCTCAGCCGATTGCCGATACAACCTGCTGATATTTGGGGCCTATATTATAGTATAGTATTATAGTATTCGTATAGTATACCAGCAGCAGGATTTTCTTATAATTTTTCAAATCAAAGTATTTTGACTTTCCGAGCAGCAGATGATTAAAATCAAAGTCCAAAATGTTCCTGACTTCACCTGCAGTTCAAATCTATAGTGATGATATTATGTCTGGGCTTAAATCTTATCTATCTATCTATCTATCTATCTATCTATCTATCTATCTATCTATCTATCTATCTATCTATCTATCTATCTATCTATCTATCTATCTATCTATCTATCTATCTATCTATCTATCTATCTATCTATCTATCTATCTATCTATCTATCTATCTTTATTATGATTTCTATAACTGGAAAATACAGTAAACAGGTTACTGCACCACTTTTCATATTTTTGTAAAAAAAAATATTTATAATTTATCATGTATTCATGTGTATATTGTTATCAAGCTGGAAGATAAATCTAAACGAATATCAGTTTGTTTTTGTTTGTTTTTTTATTTAATTTTGATCTCATTCTCAGTCTTACTTAAGGTGAAAAAAACTTCTCCATCATCATCATCATCAGGGCTGATTCCTCTACAATGCTGAGGGCGTATAAGTCCTGCTGCTTTCTGGTCTCTAACACAGTAACAGAGTTTTGGGGGTAAAAACGCAAAATATCTGACGACCTTTTTTACAGTGTGACCTTTTCTGATGGTGCAGGTGAGTCTGAACATCTCTCATGTCATCCTACACGTGCGCTGTCAGACCCGGCGGGTCCGGTTCTGTAGAACATTTGTGCCGCTGGGGAAGATGCAGAGATCACATGAGCCATAATCGGTTCCTCCGTACAAGCAGACAGACACGCTTCTGTTGTTTTTCTGCTTTTTGGGGATGTTTCACATCTGGATGTGTGGATGAAAAGTTTCCCTGCACGGACACAGTTTCACCCGCTGCTGCGTAAAGGGGATCTCTCTCTGTCTCTCTCTTTTTGTTTTCAAAAACGCAAAGAAGAGAGTTTTCCGTGGGTGAGAAACCAGAGCGGCTGGATCAGGTGATTTCTCCTCTGATTCTCTTCATAAGGAGAACTGATGGTGAGCTTCAGGTCTGCTGAAGCTGCAGCAGTAACTTTCCTCCTGCTTCTGTTCTGGAGCCTATTTTTGCGAATCTGGCGGAGATCCGCCTATAGAGATTTTTCATTTTCAGTTCATCTTCACCGCAGCGCGAAGTCCGACACTTATGATCCATCAGCTGATGGATAACAGAAGACGGTTTGGAACACATTTGAGCTTTTACCTCCTAAAATTATTTTTATTTGAATGTGTGAAGTCAGGCGGCGCTTTTCACTGCTATCGATCAGCTGGTTGCGGATGGCAGCATCTCCAGCAACTGCTGTCTGTATAGATGCCCGTCTGTAAATTATGCCGAAGGGCGCGTATTGGCCGCCGAAGCCGATAAAACCGATAAAGCCGAAAAACGCAAATATCAGTCTAAAATATCGGCCGGTCGATGTATCGGTCGATTTCTAATATATAAAAAAACTGTGCCTGCCTGGATATTATATGTTACAAATACTGTACGTTCAAGACCGCTCAGCCAGTCCAACACATTGTGAGATTGAGAGACCCAAGACCAAGACCGAGACCAAAGACTGGCTGAGGCCGTGACAGGACCAAGACAGCGAAAAAGTGGTCACAAGACCAAGACCGGTCTCGAGAACTTTAAGTCTAACATTTAGTGATATGAAACATCACCAAACACAAATTAGTCCTAACGTAACCAGTACAACTCTAACACATGATAAGGAAACACCATGAAACTAAAGGTACAAAATACTCGGGGTGATTGGGACCCTTACCAACAAGTTGGGAGGACACAGCTGTAAAGAGAAGCACATTCGGCTTCAGGTGGTCACACCTCGTTTGTGTCGCCTTCAGAAAGCTTTATGTTATTTGCACATGAATACAACCACGTTCTTGTTCATAAAGCAACATTCAAATAGCATTATCTTCCAACTGCTTATGTGGGTAATGACAATTTGTTTAGAAAGTTTAGATAAATAACTTAGGTCAAATCATGGTGCATTGACAGTTCCTCTGTTTCATTTCACAGGGGAATTTCTTCTAAATGAGTCTTTAAACTTTGCTCCGTTTAGACTGATTAAGAGTTTAAATGTTAACCTTGGACACACCCACTTGATGTGCTTCACCCATAATCTGAAATTCCCTCCATCGTCTTCCCCACCAACAGCCATTAAAGACACATTTTAAGTCTCTAAACTTCTGACTCTTGCATCTTGTCTTTGCCGTTTAAAACCACAGCTCTATTTTCACCTCCTTTATTTTCTCTTCCTCTACTGCCTGCATCCTCCTCCCCTTCCTCCTTCCTTTTTTTTCCTTACCTCAACTTTCACATCTCTCTCTCTAAACTCCCCGCTTTGCTCTTCCTTTCTCTTCATCTCCTTCCACATCTCACCCTTTCTTTTTTCCTTTCTTCCTCTACGCCTGCCTTAATGCATTCACACCACCCCTTCATTTACGCGGATGTTTTATTCATCAAAGCCGGTATTCTTCAACCACCCCCGGCATCTTAGTTCACTCCACCCAGTCGCCTACCCCATCACCCTCCTCCTCCTCCACCCCAACACATGGTGCATCCCTAGAGGCCACACACTCCCAGTTGCTTCCCCCTTTTCCTTCCTCTTGTGTTCCCTTTGTGAGTCTCTCTCCAACTTCTTTTTTTTTTTAACCCACACATGAAAAAGGCCTTTAAGGGCTCTTCTTATTTTGAGTGATGAGTAATGAGTCATATAAATCCTCATTTGGTCAAATATGAATTTGATGTCTTCACATTTGTAAACACACTGAATTTTTAGCACATTTCAGCAAATTTTCATTAAAAAAAAGTTTTAAAAACACCACACAAATGAAAAAAAAAAATAACTGCACTAAAATATTCTGATCAGCTGAAATAAAACTAGTGTTAAACCTAGTAGAACTAGCACCCACTATCAACACTGACCATTAAAGTCAAGATTTATAAAACACATGCTGCTGTGACCTGAGGCAGAAATCAGGGTTTGCAGACATGAATAGGGATGACATCATCAGGTGACTGGAATAGTCCTTGGGGTCATGTTTTCTGAGATATGTCATCTAAAGAAAAGCTGCTGTCAAGCTGTTTCATGAGGTGTTCCATTATTCATTTGTATGTAAATGATATCATCTCTCATAACGTCTCTTTCTGCTGTTTAGAGTGCTTCACCAACCTAACCCATCAGGACTTCTGAAAAGAATTAAAACCCTCCAATATGATCATTCACCTCTCAGCCTCTGAAGAAGCAAGAGACATGAAGTCAAAATCATTTGAGAAGATAAAACTTCATAGTCTGTTGCAAGTTATTGGCGTTTCCTTCTGACTATCAACACTCATTTTAAAGCAGTGCATAAGTTTCCAACCTCAGTACTCTGTGCTTCTGATTTGCACTAATGACATGCTGACATTAAATATTCACATTAATGGGATTGTTCTTAACTTGCAGCATCCTGGGCTGAAAACTGCTATTCACAACTTTTTTTTTTTCCCCCAGTCCAGGCCAACATAAGACAGCAGTATTTTGCTTTATGGCAACGCATCACACACAAGCAACTGGATATCAAGATAGCTGATGTTTTAAACGTGCACAATGGCTGGTTTAGTAAAGAAACGCATGAGGATATTATCAGGGGAAGTGAGGAAGCGAAAGAAAAAAAAGTGACATGTTGACAAGCGTCATGGAATAGGAGAACCCAGTGAAAATGCAGGATGGATGTCGTTAGCAGAGGCGGGTCTAGGATCAGAGGTTTAGGGGTGCTGAGCACCCGAGAGCTGCCCAGCAGCCAGGCAAAATAAATTACATTGTTTTATACAGTTTATTACAATTTCATCTCCACATGTGTGAAAGATCAGTAAAACACTATCTGGGAAAGTCTGTGACTAATTATCAAGAAAGAAGCTGTGATAGATGCTGATTTCCAGCATATTGGTGCCTCGTTCCAAACCAGATCCACCAAAACCTACTTTTCCCCTCCTTATTCTGATCATTTTCAAACCTTAAATTTAAGTTTTTATCATCCAGTGTCCAGAAACAAGGTTCTTTCTGCTGCTATTTAAAAATCCTAATTCAGCTTTATCTGGATGAGAGAAGCTTATTTTGGGTATGCAGGTATGTCTAAGCGGTGAACCAGATCCATCACAACACCATTTAGCCTCCTTATTTATGAAGATTCTGACAGTTTTCCAAACTTACATTTTTATCATAGAAACAAAGTTACTCTGTTACTGCTGCTATTTAAAATATGCCAGGTGGATGGGTTTAAACCATTTTTGAGGGGTGGGGGGTTGCTGTATTTTTGTTGTGAAAATATTACATTTCAACAAAGTACAGTATTTTTTTTTTTTGTTTGTTTGTTTGGGTTTTTTTGCACTTTACAAGTTTGTCAAAAAAGCATATACAGTTAAAATGTATGAATATAAGAATATCTCAAACTTTAGGAGATTTAATTTAAGGATACTTCAGCACCCTCCAAATGGGCTAAAATCGCCTATGGTCGTCAGGCAAAAACAAACAAACAAAAATCTTAGTGTGTGTGTGTGTGTGTGTGTGTGAGAGAGAGAGAGAGAGAGAGAGAGAAAATAGGAGAGAGAGAGAGATTCTGTTTTTTTATCACCAGAGACAAGCACCACAGCACAGGATTTCTCTCTGTTTATTGATAAAAGCACTGATGTGTCACATCAGGTTCAATTATGCTAATTCATGATAAATTACTGTAAATCTCTACACAAAAGTATAAAAAGAATAATGGTATAGTTTGTGCATGTTATTCTTTCTAATAAAAATCAGGTGGCTACATTATCTGTGATGCAACATTGACAGTCCAGTTGGAGATGAGCTGCTGTATGTTTGGAATTGAAAAGCAAGTTCCAGATGTGTGCTCGGTCAAAACCGGTATTGTACAGTAGTAACTCAACACGCTTGCATATTCACGATGACTTGCAGTGATAGAAAACGGTTCAGTGGTGAAAAATAAACTAAACTGTTGTCAATATTTACATGCCGGAAAAGTCCTGAAGGGCCCACATTTGTAAAACTTTCACCTCGTACTCCTTCCTTTCCCCGCTTCCTGCTCCCAAGCTCAACTTCCCAAACCAGATTTAGCCTCCTCTTTCCTTCCTCTCAAACTGTTTAATGCATTTTTCCACTAAGCTCAGCAAACCACATCCCCTGCAGTGCATCTCTTCGTTTAACATGCACATTTTCACATCGTGTCCATTATGTATTTAGATGTCTGCATTTCCTCCTACACGACGTGCTCATTTAAAAAAAAATAATTCCAAAAACTAAGTGTTCTTGTAGCTCTGGTACACAGCTTAATTTTCTATGATCCGATCTCACACTCTCACACACACACACACACACACGACACACGATCATTCGCTCAGTTAATGACTTAAAATCAATGGCCCTTTCTGAATCCATCATATAGCATTATCTCCATCCTCCCAACACCCATGCATCTGGTCTGTTTCTTTTCTTTTTTGAAAAATCTTCTTCATAAACCCCAGCTATCCTCCTGTTTCACTCACACAGTTTTCTCCAGCACTTTCTCTTATTCAACATCATATTTTTACACATCACACACTATTCTTTTTATGCTAAGGGAGCTCATCTTAATTCCACCTTTTATGCCCTCTCATCAATTTCTCCTCAGGATTCTTTGTGCCTTATTGCGTCAGAGCTTATCACTGACCTCCGGTTCTTTTCTTTTATTCTCCGCTGCCACACTCATTTTGAAACTAATTGAGTTTCCATTTGTCTTCATTTTTTTCTGAATTACTGAAAAAAAGAAACATTGCAGTGTTTATAAGTCTCAACACTGCTGTAAGTCTGAACCATGCAGTGAGGTCTCTATCCAAAAGCCATAGCATAAGTTAGAAAAAAGAAAACAACCCCTGTTTGACAGAGTCAAGGCAAAGGGGGTGGGGCAGAAAGCAGAGCTTTGCATGAGTCAGAGATTATGGGAAATTGTGATAGGGATGAAAAGATAGATTTCCTGCTGACGTCCATATGAATACACATGTGTGCAGGCATTAAGGTCATTCTTGTATTTGACACAAGAAAACCTGCACTGAGGAAGCTTTTCAATTAAAGGCCAGCTAAGCTCCTTTTCCTGATAAAACATGTCTGTGTGTTAGTGCAACTACCACAGAGGCATATGTTGTCTGCTGTAATGGGGCTCACTGGTCCGATCACCCACTGTGCAGAGACAACCGCATTCACTTCCCATTCATTTTCTGTGTTCTGATCCAAATGCAATGCAGCTCTCTACACATGCAGAATGACCATTGTAAGTTTATCAAATCTAGTCACACAACAATCATGCAAAACTAGTATAAGAAAAAAGAACTGAAGTAATATATTCCCTTTAATGTTAATGTATAGAAGGTTATGACAATGTATGCAACACTAAAAACAGGATGTCAAGGTATGAAATGACATCTGTTATATTTTAATGGTATTCTATACAAAGCAGACTGCTGTTGCCATTGAGGCCGGGTCTTTGTAATCCCACGTAGAGAAATGTGTGATTGTTGCTCTAGAATGAAGTTGAGTTTGGTTCAGGTCAGGGTTACATGTAATTTAACAATAATGCCTAGGTATTTACGCATATTAAATAAAATAATAAAAAAAAAGAAAGAATGATAAATAATTATGATTATTTAGGCATATTACCCGGGTTCGAGTCCCCGACACGACACTCAAGTGTACCACTGTGGACCATTGAGCAAGGTCCTTAACCCCCACCAACTGCTCCCCGGGCGCTTTAATTAGCAGCCCACTGCTCTCAGGTTCAACCTGAGATGAGTTAAATGGCAGAGAATGAATTTCCTAATTGGCTCTCTAATTGGGATTAATAAAGTATATCTTTTTTTTTATTATTATTATTTTATGCAATGCCTTGGCAAAGTATGTCACAGTTCATACATTACCAAAAAATGTCATGTGCTGTATACATTGTCTAGGCCGGTGTTCCCGGTGCTCATGTACCACTGCCCTGCACATTTTGGTTCTTACCAACTCCAGCAGACCTCATGCAACCTAATTAAACCACTCATTATGTTCTTTGCAAGCCCACTGATGAGCCATTCATTTGAGTCAGGTGTGTTAACGTATGGACACTTGGAACACATGAAGGGCAGCGGTACTCGAGGACCAGGATTTAGAAACACTGGTCTGGGCATTAAAGGTGCCATGACATCAAATTTCACTTTTCTGGGGTTTTGGAGGTATAATATGATCTGTTGTGCTGATGAGGCCATGTGAATGTCCAGAGTGAGAATCAAAGTTCCTGTTCATAGTCTGTCAGCTTTGTCTCTCTGTTCAAAAACGGTTGAATCAGACAGCAGGCTATCATTCTACGTAGTTCTATCATTCTATGTAATTCAATTGCTCCAATCAGAGCACACTATCAAGCAAACAGCCTCCCCCCTCCTCTCTCCTTCCATCCTCCTCTCCACTCTCACCCCCTCCCTGTCTGATTCAACTGCGTGAGTGGAGCTGAGTAACCGCTGAGCAGTCAGGTCTGGGTTTTCAAACAAATGGATTTAAAAGCAAACTTCTGCAGCAACACTGAGGGAGGCGACCACAACCTTGTCATTACCTGTAAGTTTATTTATTTTCTAAATGCTGTCTTGTCTGATAAACGTAGCTCACTGTCTGAAGTGCCCATGTTGCTAAGAAATAGCCTTTAGCAAAGTCCAACCGCACCTTGACCCACTTTCTCTAAATAAGGTTATAGCCAAATAAGGTGTAGCCAATCAAAATGAAGTCAACGTGGTCTCCGGGTAAAGCTGCATATCATTACCGGACCCAACTGTATTACTGAGGAAGGGAGGTTTAGGGTGCCAAAACAATCCTGCATTGTAAAAAGTGACGTTTTTCTTCGGATTATTTACATATGCAGTAATGTCAACTACATGAACTAGTTTTTACTGCTATGTCATCACTCCTTTAAAAGACATGATTTTAACCAGAATCTAAATCATTACTCTGAGCCTGTGTGAGATCTCTTTGTAATTAAAATATTATTGGAGCTCAAACACACAAAATATGTGGGACATATTGAGTAATTTTAAATAAACTGATGGTTTAAGTATAAATTAAATATAAAACTCTACAGAAAGATAATTCATGGTTGAGGAAGGATAGTGGTGAACCTTGCACATCATGAAACTTGTTGCTCATATCTAATACGGAGTAAATAGAGTTGGTAAGCACCTGGACAATTAAACTTCTTTATCTGTTTGTTTTCTTTCCCTTGCAACAAACTTCAGTATTTATTTAATATTCTATTCCTTCCAACTAGTCCAACCATAGTTTAGTCCTTATTCCTCATTCATGAGCTGTTGTCTTCCAACATCATTCTCTTTGCCTTTATTTTCTATCTTTAATTTAACTCATTTAGAGTTGTGGGTCTATACTTCAATCTCAACTCAACCAACTATAAATTGCCTCCTTCTCCCCTCCTTGGTTTCTTTATTTCTTTCATTGCTCTCTGTCTTTCTTTCAAACCCTCACCTCATTCAGGAAGCTAAAATTCCTTACACACAATGTTTTTCTTCACAAACTTTGCAGCTAATTTGCTCCTTGTGTGTGTGTGTGATCCATTTCCCTCCCTATCTGCTGGATTAAATTTCTCAGTGTAACATGCATAACTGTTTTATCGCATCCAAAACTAATCTCACCTCGGCCTACCGCACTTCTTCTCCACCTCCTTCTCCATTATGTGTCTGCATTGTTTCTCAGCTTACTGCTTTGCAAAATAGAAATGGCTTCCCCACAACCAACAGATTTCATTTCTACCTCTGTCCTCTCTTCTTACGTTTTATCTCCTCACAAACTACTTCAGTCTGCATCCATTTCTCCATCTCCCCGTCTCTTATCTCCTTACATCATTCAGCTTTGTGAGGCATATTCCCATATTACAGTGACTGTAATCTACATAATGTGCATTCTGCTTCATCATTTCTGAGTCCATCTCCTTTTTACTTCATGACAAAAATCAGATATTCCCTCTTTCTGTCTTCTATTATCTCCTCCTTCAAGGTGGATTATACAACGAGGACTTATCTCATACCACTCACTGCTTTCAGGGTTACTAACTGTTGAGATGTACAGTATTGTTCCTGTTGCTGCTGCAATCAGTGTTTTACACAAGTGTGAGCACCTCAGGTTTGGAATTTCAACATTTTTAGTTTCGTACCAGCAGTGGAAAATGCTTTATGTCTGACTCTAAAGTCAGAGGGGAGATATTTCTTTAGAATGGCAAATGCTGTTTCTCAGTGTGCTTTTTTGTTTTTGTTGTTTCTTTACTTTACTTTTTGTGTAATTGAGTCACATAATCACACTGATGAGGTTTTAATCTGAAGTTCATAAATGGTCTATCTACATAAAGCTCCCCAGCACGTTAAGTGAGGACTCTGCAATATTTTCATAATCCTCGCTATCAGACCCTGCAATGTCCAAGGGGGGTACTCTTTATCTCACCCATCATTTTAGGCTCCAGCTTCCCCACAACCTTAAATCTGAATAAGTAAAATAGAAAATTGATGAATGAACTGCTATCAGGTTATTGGAGGTAGCTCTAGAGAGCAAAAATTATAAAAAACCTGCAAATATATGATGTTACATGTGGTTTCCATTTGAACTGGTGGTATTACCACAATCAACCCTCTATTTAGCTAGACAGCAAATGGCATAGACTAATCCGACGAGTGTTTTGTGTGTTGCACCATCTTGTTGCGCCGCCATTGCCAGGGGAAAGAGTCCCAATTACCTTCTATCTGCCAACATGGAACAAGTAGCCCTGCCTGCGGCTTGCAGGAAACGGATATTAGGCGGCTCTGGACATCCGATGGGTGTGACCAGATAGTGAGGTTAGGGTGAGGGCTTAGGGATAGGGGGAAGGGTTGAAATGAACACGTCCGACCCCACCCAATATCCATCTCCGCCTAGTTCCGCAGCAGGCGGGACCTTCTCACATGGAAAGCAGCATAAATATCTGGATTTACAATGTTGGACAGTCGTCTAAGGTAATGGTAACTTATAGGTATTTTACCCGGAGATCTCTAAAGTATTCTGACATTTTATTTTATTTTATTTTTTTTACATCGGAGCATTAATTTAAACTATTATTTATCTCCATAAACTGGCTTTAATGACAAGCCACACTGGAATAACAGTAATAACATCTCGTGATTACTTATCAAAGTTTTAAAAAACTGAACTCTTTCAAAGGTGGTTACTTTTCTATTTTATCACATATTTGGCTTTTGGTATTGTTTAAGGACTGTACAGACCACGTAGCCTTCACCTGTCCTGCAGATGAAACTAAAGGCTGCAGGACATGACAGGCCGTCTTCATGGTCTTTTTGTGTTTGTGACTGAACTGTTTTTTATTTTCTGGTCCCAACCTTTCCCTGATCAGAGCAAATAATGTTATATTTCACAATATCTCCCAGATTAGTCATTAACTTTCAGCAACACACAGCTGTGTCTGTTAGCATTAGCTAGCATGATAACGTTACGCGGTGCGTCATTTTCAGGAGCATAGATACATGAAATAAAGTGTCAGATTAATGAGTGTTCACCATAATTTACCTTGTTTTTGTTGTTGGGAATTACATCCAGTGTTTTCTGCACCATGGCAGCAAGTTATTCCTGCTGTGTATGTTGTGCTGTGTGGTATTCCTCCTAATATGAACACACTGACATCAGTAGACAGGTATCTTCATGAAATAAATGTCTGTGATCTTCTTATTCACTAATTACCACAATTAAAGTTTTCCTCTGATGTTCCAACAACCAGGAATGTGACAGTCCTTCCAGATTTTCTCCATATTGTTAAGACAAAAGTCTGATTCTCATCTGTTCTAATTACACATGTACAGAAAGGCTCCCCAGCAATGGCGGATGGTCTAGTTGTGGCGTTTGGCCGGATTAGTCTATAGAAAGATGAATGGAAAGGTCAGAGTAAGTCACAAATGTGACTTCAAGTCGAATTAATTTTTTGTTTACAAAACACAAGTGTAGGTTTTTACTAAATGCTGTTTTAACAAGGATTAAGCTGATTTAAGGCCCTGTGATGGCCTAGAAATCCAACCTGGGTGTAACCCGTTTCTAGCCTAGAGCAGCTGGAAGAGGCTCCAGCCCCCCTTCCACCACCCTGGATTGGATTAAGCTGGTGCAGAAAATGGATGGATGGATAAGCCAACATGGGAAAAGCTTAAGCTCATTGAAAAGTGCAAGTGGAGTTGAACTATTGGACAAGTTGTTTAAAATATCAGCAACTGAAATCACACTTGCTTGTACATCAGAGAGTCTAAATTAATTTAATTTAGTCTAATTGTTAGAAAGACTAATCCCTCTATGTAAGTTTAGCCAAATTAATACTCTATTATCCTTTAGCCTCAGCCCACCGCTCTTATACTTGACACTAATTCATAGAAGTGCGGTCTAACAGAATCTAATCTCACCATTAATCTGGGCATTGTGGTGTGCGTCTTATGAGAAAATGTGCTATAGGTACAATTGTTCATACTGTATGTCCAAAACCAAGTAGTGGTACTTTAAATGTGTAAAAAGTATGAGCTGATAAAATCTTCCCTGTTCAGTATGAGCCACTTTCAGCGATGCATTCCTGTAACTATGTATTTATGGATATCTGTGTAAAACCATGTTTTTATATTTGTTTTACCAGTTTTTCATCCTGTCCATGGGTTTTAAACACCTAATTCCAACCAACTAGACAGCAAAATATAAAAGTAACACATTTTTGGTCATATAAGGCTCAAACTTGACAGTCAGCAATGTCTCCCCACTTTTCAGTCCATCCTAGCCTCACATAAGACTCTTTGAACACATTATAGGTGTTTATCGTGACTTTTTGACAGTTACAGTTTGTGATGGTGCCATTGTAAAGTTTTTGAACCTTTGAAAATGCAGCACTTTTAACATTTTTAAACAAGTGACAGCTGCACCAAGAGAAAAATAGGCATATTAAATTCTTCAAAGGCAGATGGAGAAATTCAAAGATTTTTTGGCCTAAAATGTCTAATTATCTAGCAGTGTACTGGCCCCTTTATTTTCTTTTTTCACTTTTAGTGAAACAATGTTGCCGACTGATTTTTGCAGTTTTACAAGTTCTGGACTGAAACTAAGGGCCGGATCTGTCAAAGGTTTGTGCTTATAAAAATGTGAGCTATCTCACTGACACACAAAAAAAATGTACAAACTGATCAACTAACAGTATGCTAAAAGGGTTCAGTCTCTTAAACCTGCTAAATAGCGCCTCTTATCCATTTTGCACTTCTGCTCCAACGAATATGCAATATGGGGCATTTACACGCAATGGTGCATGTGATGCGAGGAGAAAATGTAAATATATTAATTTATCACTGGCAAAGTGATTTAACTGTGAGACGCATTGCCTTGCTGGTTTTTGCGTGTATTGTTAGTATGTCCGAAAAGCAGGTGTAAGCTGGCAGTTTCAATTGCTTCAGCTTCTGAGAGGGACAGTTCTGGATACGCACAAATCTGGTTAACCCTGGTTTAAAATTATTTTTCAAGAGTAGTGAGGGCAATGCATTTAGTTTGCATTAAATTCAATAAAAGTCAACACAGCAAACACCACTATTTAAAACGGGTGTAAGATATTCTGGACAAATGAAACAGAGAGTTTGCATCCACTGTGGAGCTCAATCAGAACTGAAGCTGGCATTAATTGTATCTTTTTATTTTCCCTTTTTGGCAATGTCACATTTCAACTTGGATTTTAGCGGGTGGACAGGATCACAGTCATCTGGCAGCAGAGCCTCTGTAGCCGTGTTGGCATTGTTCCAAAGAGAGCGCACCTCTTGCGTTATAGAGACCATGTCGGAGCTGCAGACACTTTCATTTGTTCAGCTACTGCTGATCCATGTCCTCATAAACTGGCCACTTTCTGAGGCTCTGCACATATACATGTTGTATTATTTAAATTTTCATACTTATTTTAAATTATATTTCATCTCCCTCCTCCACTAATATCTCCATCCATTGGTCGTATTTCCTTGTGCGCTCTCGTCTCTCACAATTCTCAACATGCAAAATCCTCATTTACATGGAGGCATTTCCAACACGTTTGTGTCTGCTGTCATTTGCACGATCATTCTTTGTAAATCACCCGCAAACCGTGGTCAGCCTTTGTGCAAAATTCTAGATTGCATGCACAAATTGCTACATGCAAATTTTTATCTTTGTAGATCCAGCCTTATGTTGCTTAGACCACAAATCCATTCCTTACATCAGTGGCTCTCAAACTTTTTCAGCGACAGCCCCCAAAATAGCCCCCATTGATGTTTGCCCTTAAAATCTAAAACTGATTTGATAAATGTAAGCTTTTTTAAATCTTTTTATGAATTTGTTGTTTTTTCCCTTCAGTCACAGTCTGATAATGCCTTCTTTTAAAGGACTGCTTAATGAAAGGCCAAACCTTAGCATAACAATGAAGTCAATCACTAACATTAACACTTGCTGTTCAACTGCTTGCAATCTGATGGCACCAGGAATGTGTTGGATTGCATGGAGGGATGAAAAGAGCTTTTATATTGGTCTTCTGGCTGTAAAACAACAGCTGTGCCATTCCAACTTAAATCAATTATTTAAAAAGGCAGATGTCGGTTAACAAGAAATTAGCTAAAAGTTTAAAAAAAAAAAAAAAACTCAGATGAGTGATTTAGTTTGCTCATTAATTTTTATATTTTTAAAGTTGTAATTCATCATTTTTAAAATGTTATCATAAATTTCCTTAATAAAATATTTTTATCCAAAATATTTTACAAAAAAACATTTATTTTATCTATTGGCTGATTGACTTTTGTCCTTAGATTTTTCCACTGAGATAAAGTACTGTTTTCATTTCATCCAACATTACTTTTTGTTTGCTGTTCAATTTGCCACAAAGAATGACAAAAAGACCCCCACACAGCTTATGCTATAACTACCATTACACTTTTTTTTTTTCTTCTGAAAGCTTGAGTAAAGAAGAAGAGCCCTCGGATGAAACACTCTTCCCAAAAGTAGAGCTGCTTATGTTTGTAAAGACGCCTGCCTTTTTCTCCCTACAAAACCCATCTGAAAGTGTACACTTTCGAAGGCTTGTGAGGGGCTACAGCAGCACTGATCAATCTGAAATCTTGGAACACAACATCAATAAACTTAAAGGCTTTTCACACCAAATTAACCCTGAACCTTAGCTCACAGGGTTAACATACACTGCATCAAGGTTTCATTCAAAGCCTTGATTAGCCCCAATGATTCAGCACTTGACCCCAGCAGGGGCAGTGTTTCACACCATTCTCTTCCTTCTGGGGTTGGCGGTCTAAACGCAGCATTAACCCTTCCACATAGCTGAAGGTTGACTACTAAAAGCAGCAGTAAGCAGCCATTAAAGGGTTGAAAATGTGTTTATTTTAGGGTCAAATGTACAATTTGGAGAATGCTCTGATTGAAGCAAAAATATTTTGTCACTGAATGTGTTGGTGGAAAAGACAAAGATGTTCAATTAGCTTTATAGAGTCCAAGCTTTCATCTTCTGCTCTTCATACTCCAAGATCAAGGCATTCATCGCTGTCTGTGCTTCAAAGACACAACAGCAGCTGTTCATGGATCACACCAGACTCAGATATGAAGGAAATTACTGTTCTTGACTAAGAGATTTTACACCCTCAGAGAAAAAACAAAGTTTTCAGTTTGGTCAAAACCCCAGGATTAGTTCCTGCCTGTGAGAGCGATCCATAGAGTTTCAGGGAAAACTACTTCAAGTCACAAAGAACTTGTGAACGGACGGATAAAAGCAAGTTGGACTGATGGAAAACAGAGAAATGGTGTAAACTTGGTTAGGGGATATCTGGAGATTTCTGTGTGTTGCAGAATCAATTCAACCTTGTGTATTCACAGTCATCCTTCTCTCTTCCCTCCTTCTAGCCCCAGGCATTGACAAGACACCACAACGCCCGACGCCTACGCAGGAAAAGCACAACTGCCCGTAACCCATCTGGTTTTCCTCATCATCTCTTATCCTCCATCCCCTTGCTCCATTTCCTCCTCCAGCCATGCTTCCATGTTAATCTCACTGAATTCATCCATCTCCCTTCATCCATATCTCATAATGCTGTCACGCCCATCTTTTCTTCTTCCGTTTCCCATTGCACGCACTAGATGATGTGGTAAAATCTCTCTTAAAAACTGTCAAGTTATGTGCCATTTTATTTGGCTCCAAGAGTTCAATGAATGACGAATCACAGAAGATGATTTTGACAGAAAAATAAGGAAAAAACTGACATCATCTGTCATCCAGTGGTTTTTTACCTCAAATGATATCTAGCCTGAAGCAGTGTACGCTCATTTCATTTCTCTTTTTTAACGGTTGGTTTGTAGCCATGGGCACAAAATGTTTTTAGTCAGTGATCACTGTGTCCCCATTTCTCATCCCATCCAGTCCCTCAAACTTTAGATAAAATAAATAAAACCGAAAACATAAAGCACAAAATGTCAATTCAATTTAATTCAGTTTGTTACGATGATTACAACTAAATTAATATTAAGAGGCTTTAAAGATGCAATCAAAATGATAAATCTTATTTAATTCAGTTGTCATCTTAATGTAATCCAATTACATTTAATCCCTTATAATCTAATTTAGTCAGATTTGTTATAATTATATTCATAAAAAGCCAACTCATAAAAAAATCCTCAGCTAAAGAGACCGAGAGATTGCATTAAAGCTTAATCTTTATCCACTTTACTGTCA
This sequence comes from Atherinomorus stipes, assembly GCA_023101725.1. Taxonomy (NCBI): domain Eukaryota; kingdom Metazoa; phylum Chordata; class Actinopteri; order Atheriniformes; family Atherinidae; genus Atherinomorus; species Atherinomorus stipes. The sequence continues at coordinate 593,491 of JALJCO010011378.1, read as the reverse complement.
AGAGTACACAAGGTGTCAATGAAAAGGAAAACTCCCGTTTAACAGAAGGTCCAACAGAACCAGACTCATGAGGAGCCGCGATCTGACAGAATCAGTGATGAGAAAGAGGGCTGGACAAGTAACATAACACGAGGCCAGGGCTCACTGCTGAGGAAGAAAAAAGAGAGAGACACAAGCACTATCCATTTACAGGGAGGATAAAGAGTAAGGAAAGGTGCTCGGTGTGTCATGGGAGGTCCCCCCACGGCCCAGACTGACTGCAGCATAATTACTGTAGAGGAATGGTTGATGGTATCCCAATTAACTTCAATTAATAGGGAAATTCTAACCTCTACTTCCAGCCGTTGGGTTGCCAGGCTCGCTGCCAACATGTCAGGTGAGTGACCAGCAGTCTGCAGCATCTCCAACAAGTATTGCAGAGGAGTTAAACTGACGGCTCACTTTTGCCAAGTTAGCAAGCAAATTAGCTTACAGATCCAGGAGAAGAGTTGCCAATTCCGCATGTGTTTCAATGCCATGGAAAATGTTTATGCGAGTCCATCTAGTGCAGGCTTCACCTAAATGTTTTTGCTCCTCTCGGGTCACTCCTCTTCAGAGGCGGATAACTATATCAAGCAGCTGCTTGACTTGCTGACTCCACCATTTTTCCCAGTGCCAGTCTAGGGGTGCCCAACAAATTGCAACACAGAGACCGTATTTGGCAACCCGCAATGGCAGCCTGTATTGGAGATGTACACATAATGCCATTTTTCAACCTGTTAAAAGTTATTTTATATTTATTTTCAGGCTAAATAGATACGTATTCTTAAAGAAAAACTGTGAATGACTTTGAACTTGTACTTCGTACTTTGTACCTTAAAGTTGAACTTTCATTCTTCCCCCCTACACACCTCATGGAGGTATTTTTTTAAACAGCTTTTAATAAAAATGTTGCATATTCAACTTTTAAGGTAGAGAGTGTGTATGTCTAGTCAGCCAATAAAGGCTGGATCCACACAAGGAGCCTGAGAAGGACCTGATTAAATCTTTTAATTCCTTGTTTTGTTTTCATATAGAGCTTGTTGAGAATAAAACACATACAGTAGTTTTCTTTCACCACATTTCCCATGTGAGAAAGACTGGGTGATGGGATGCTGTACAGATTGATAAATAAGTTGTGTAAATATCAAACTGTGTGAAAGTATTTGGTTTCCAATATAAAGAAACAATACTGAAATCCACCAGAATGTGCGAATCGGACTCTCATAGACTAGTTTAAAATTAATCAATGAGGTGGTATGTGTGAGGGTAATAAGCTGCATACATCTATGCTGACTGTAATTCAATGAAAGAGGAAGCTGTCCTTATTGTAAACCAGAGCTCTCCCCTTGAGCTTTTTATTCAAAGCTCTTTGACAGGTTTCAACTGAGGTTTTATTTTCATTTTTGAGCATTTGTTATGAAGTGAAATGTTGATGCTCTGCTGTGACAGACAGTTTTCTTTGATGGCACTTTGATTTAAATGTCTGCATTATCGACCAGATTTACTTTCTCTACCATGTGTTAACAAGAAAAAACAAACTTAGCAATTACAGCACAGCATCTGCACGGTATTGGATATTTCTATGTCATTTCAGGTTTTTCCAATTAGCTACCACTGTTCAGTCACTGTGAAGTGGTTTAAAGACCAACCACTAAAACAGGGATTGATAGTTTTACCCTCCTTACCCTTATTAAAGCCCTGTGTTGCAGGGCATTGTTCATAGTTGTCCACATATTTAATTTCTAAACCTTTGTACTTTCGTATTTTGCTTAAGAGCTGTAATACCTTGAGTCATGGGATCAAAATCAAGAACATCTTTCCAGGCCCTAACTATCCATTTGTTGCAGAAACACCAAAGTTAGGACCAATCAGAAGATGTTTGTTGGCCGAATTCTTTATACTTATCATTTTTTTTCTTCCTCCTCAAAATCTTATCACCTTGTTCCCCCCTCATGTTCCTCTGGTTTTGCTGTTTGGCTAAACAAACCATCTGGCACATCACAGTACATCCTTCTTAAATTAATCTGATGCCCTTGATTGTAGCACCTGCCACTCACACACCATCTGGGTTGTCATCGGAAGCCAGCTATTGGTAGACGTGCATCACGGTGTGACCAAGCAGTACAGTTATGATTCACGAGCAAAAAATGACACCGCAAATGACCAGAAAATCCAGATACTAAATGAATTCTCCATCACATTTTTTTTTATTATATAAGTCTATTACTTCCATCTTTTGTAAGATTCATTACCTCCTCCCTTCAATTCTTCTTATTTCTCTGTTTTTCTTACAGTCTCCTGACTCACTCCATCATTTTGCACTTTGCCATCACTGTTTTCTCTCTCTGCTCTCTTCTTGTCACTCCGCTCATTTGTCTTTGTGGCTCAGAGGGAGTTTGGAAAACACTCATGAAAGAAAAGCGTAGCTCAACTCCCCCAGCTCTCTTTGGATTCGAAATAAAAGGCTTTGAGAGATGTCCCCTGACTCAAATTAACACACACACAAATATTCATAGTATCTGTTCTCTCATATATCGAGTCAATAGCTGAAGCAATGCAGTAATATGAACAAGGGAAGACCGTCTGAACTGACTCTGGTGTATTGGGTTGAAAGTGTTTGTGTTTATGTGTGTGTGTGTTTATGCAAAAAATAACAAATGACAAAAATTGAACAGGGGTTTGAGGATGTCTGTGTATGTGTGTGTTCATGTGTGGATGCATGTGTGTAAAAGACTAGGTAACAGGTAGCTGAGGAGGAGGACGCTCTCTCCTGGGAGTCACACTGAGCGTTTTCATGTTGTTCAGCTCAACATGACAAAAAGGAGCAAAAACAGAGACGATCAAAAAGGAAGTCAGTGTGGGACATGAACAAAGAAGCTCTGACAGTCAGACTTACTGTAGTTTACAAGGATACAGTTAAAGATCTGAATAGTCAAATGCATACAATCCACTTCATTTGTTTCCTTTCCGATGCAATAAGTGAATAATTTCCTTTCACTTCAAGCTACTGCAGTATTTTTCAGCTTTTAATGTAAGTCAGTTTAAACAACTGTTCTTTCTTTAAACTTTGGGATTTCCTTCAATGCATCTGTGTTATAAAGCAAAATTATAACCACCACAGTAGGGCCCAGTCTCATTTCTCTTTTTACCCCTACCCCCTACCACTCAAAACGGAGCAACAAGAGATACAGAAAAAGTTCCCCTTTCAGCCAACTGCCAGCCACTTACCAGCCACTTGTCTGTTAATTCAATCGCACAGAGAAACCCTTGTGTGCCCAGGGGAAACGATTTCAGAGCACAAATGAATGCCCGGAGCAAGGATGTTTTCACGTGCCAAGTTTGGACACCGTGCGTGGTGACGTATTCGCGGGACAAATCGTTAAGCCAGTGATAGTGCAGTAATAGTGCACTATCACTGCACCACTTCTGGCAGAAAAAGGCGGAACTTTTTCATGCCGCATCTGTAGGGCTGAAAGTCACCCCCCTACAAATTGGGACACCCCTTCAACAACTGCAAACGTCTTGAGAAATCAAGCCGTCTACAGTTGTGAATTAACCAGGCTAATGTTTACGTTAAGTCTGATTTCTGCGCAACATTCCCGCTTGTGTTGTATCCCATGAAAATGATAAAACAGAAGACCAGCTGTGAGGTTGCTCAAGTTGTTATTGATTACGCTATTGATATATCGGCTCCTTCTCAACATTTTTCAGCTTACATATTCTCCTTCCATAGCTTAACTAGTTCCCAATGGACACCATTTAGGTTAGCATATAAGCGGTGGTCGTCCTTTGTTCAGGGGTTTTCTGCATCGGCCTTAGAAGTTCACCAGATTCTGCAGATCTGTTTTTTGTTTTGGATGCTTGACTTTTTTTTATAATAAATCCTTTTTCATAACATCAAGTTGGTTGGTCAACTTCACTATCGCTGTAGATCATCAGGGCTGCCTGCAGAGCACTACTGGTTTTCAGCCTGGTTGCGTTTATGTTACAGAAGTTTCAACGTAGTACTAGCCCCTTTTTTTATTTGTGCATTTTACAAAGAAAATAACTGTAAAACATTTAAACAACATTAAACTAGACAACACAATAGTTGTCATGCATTTTAAAACTTTATCTATGGGGAAAATATTTACAAATTGTGGATTTTTTTGGACTTGGTGCTTTGAAAATTTGTGTTACCCCTTTGTCTTAAATGTGCATCTGAAAACCCTTCATTTGAAGGGGTATTTAACCCTATCGCTTACCCCTACCTCTCTGTTCTCACAGGACTGACACAACCCTACCCCTACACATGAATGTGCAAAACAGAGGGGAGGGGCTAAGGGGGAGAATTGAGATTGAGCCTGAGTTTATGAAGGCTTTCCAGCATAGATGTGAACTTGTGAAAGCTCTCACATCCTAAACTTGTATTTACTATTGCATAAGCAGTGGAAAGGTCAGACAGTCTAAATAGGTATTCTGACTTGAAATTTGCAAAGAGACTAAATCTGAATCAGGTTTGAGTCTTTACTTCCATAATTTATAATCAACCACATGCAAAAATGTAGTTGAATCCCCCTTTACACAGATTTGAGCACACCTTCATCACAGCACGCACAAACACACACACACTGCTCTACTCACCAGTATAGTCTTCACGGCAGATGCAGGTGTAGCCTCCCTCTCTGCGGGCACACACCCCTCCGTTCAGGCAAGGGTTGGAGTAACACAGGTTGATCTCTGTCTCACAGTAATCGCCCGTGAAGCCCACCGGGCAGCGGCATCGCAAGCCTGCTATGGGGTGGATTGGCCGGAACAAGATGGAGGGTGAGGAGATGAAGGGGGCGGAGCTGTTGAAGCGCAACACTGAGATGCACTTCATGTAGTTCTGACAGGGCTCCCGCAGACACACATTGTCATCGAATGGGAGAACCTGGAGCGATGGAAGAGGACAAGGTACAGGTCATTTAAGAGAGAATTGTCATTTTACATTGAGTTCAGGGACAACAGCCATGTTTGTCTTCCCACACATACATGTGTAGCACTTATTCTAATTATGAATTGGACTAAAAATCCCAAACTCTGATACTGAATTAAATTTTACCTTGTGTCTGTTCTTTTTTTAAATAGAATAATGTAGCATTATTCTGTTAACACGGCATTTACAAAGATAGTCTTAGATGATAGCTGACCTCGAGTGTTCTGTGGAGTGGATAAGATTGTTTTTAAAGACAGGCTAAGTGGTTCTTATTGATATGCACATGCCATAGCATCAGCGACCTCCTGCAAATAGAATAACAGCATGAAGTATGTTGAAACAGTCACCAGCAGAGGCGGAATAGGATCAGAGGTTTACGGGTGCTAAGCACTCAGAGAGCTGCCCGGCCAGGCAAGATGAATTTCATTGTTTTGCACAGTTTAGCACAGTTTCATTCCTACATCCCAGAGGAAAATAATTTTGGAAAGGAGATTTTCTAAAGGTCTTACTTACTTCTCCTAGACAAATGTGAGATCCACGTGAGAGCTAAATAAGACAATGGCTTATTCCTCCTGTTTCTCAACCTTGTCTCCAAATAGAAAAGTTGCACAAAATCTCGACCTAGTCTCACTTCCAGTTCCAAAGGAGATCTTAATCATTTCTAAAATAATTCTCAAGTTGTCTGGATTAAGTCTCAGATAAGACTCCTGTTATTGTTGTCTCAACTATTTCTCCTAGTGAATTTTAGGAGAAACAAAAGAGAAATGAAAAACAAAACTGAATGACACAGGCATGTGTTTATCTGTATCTGGAATTGAAAACTTCAGATTATTGCCCATCTGTTTGTCACAAATGATCTCTTCCTGGAAACTGAAGGGTCTGCAATGCTCAAATCCAAGCTGTGTGACAAGAATCAGACGTTTTTATTCCCAGAAACAGTTAAACATGCACCCACCTAAATCCAGACCATGGTTTGCTTCAAGTGATTAACAGAGACTTCACTCATTCGGATGGTGTTTAAAGACATCAGATACTGCAAATGCCTCTAAATATAATTTCCTGTTTTCTGCTTTGTACACTCAACCACTGTCCAAGAAGGAAATTATATTCACTGCAACTCTTTGGTTTTTTTTTTAGTTCATTAGATCAGACAAATTTAGAAGCCTGTGTCTTAAACTGATATCATAGTTGACATTTCTTATGCATGTGTTTGTATGACATGTTTGCAAAGTGTAGCTCATACACTGACCTATGTCTTAACACTGATGTGCACTCTCTCACCTCATAAATCTTCTCTACTTTTGGTTTCACACGTTTTTTAAAACACCTCTGTGTACGTGCTAGTGTCTGTGTGAGTAGAAATGCTCTGGGCTGTGTAAATATGAATGTAACTGATGCACATGTGTGCAGGTATGCGTGATTTTATGCATGATAACATACTGTGGTCACATTTGTGTATCGTTGCATGAAGCCATATGGCTGCTGTGCCGTTAGCATCTGTGCTGTATTATTCTCAGTTTGCATGCAATATCCTGGGATGGTTTCTTGTGATGCAAGTCAACAAAAATGTTCTACAACTAATACATTAACCAAAAAAAAGTAGTTTTCCTCATATAGGCTTTGTTTTATTTTTAAAAATACATTTTTCTGCTTGAAATGCATCACTTGTTAATCAAAAACGTCTACTAAAATGCACCTTTATTGCAAGTACAGATTTGCTTGATTTTCATCCCGATACCCTTCAATATTTTTCCATTTTTCTCTGCGCAGGATGAAAGTGGCATGCACCAATATGTGGTAGTTAAAAGTATGATTGTGTGTTAGTCTGTTGCTTCACATGAACAAACCTCCATCTGTGTCAGTGAAGTCAGTCTGGGTCTGTTCAGGTACAGCTGCTCCTCCAGGGCCTCAGAAGGGAAGAAATGCCCGCCTGGCAAAGCAGCGGAGAAGCTGACATTCAGGATCCCTCCCGGTGCTGCATCCAGGTCCGGCTGAATATTAAAGATGTATACGTCCTCTACGGGCACCGAGAGCACTGCAGACACACCCTCCAGGAAGTTCCCCAGCAGTGGTGAGAGGAAGTGCTCCTGGGACATGTTCTGGAGGCGGACAGTGACACTGCTACCCAGCATGTCCTCGGTGATGATAAGGACGCGGAGAACGCACTGAGCTGAGATGCTGTGGACACCATCTGAAAAGTTGAGGTAAAGGAAAAAGCAGTTTGGTGAACAGGTGCGTACACGGGCAGAGGCTGGATTAAATGTATAAAAGTGGGGGTGAAGATGTAGAAGACGAGGACAAAAAGAGTGCGAAAAGGTAAAGGAGTAAGAGTAGAGAGGTGGGGGTAAAAAGGAGAAGCAAGATGCTGACAGGAATGAAAAGTAAGGAGACAGAGATAAATTAATGGAGGCAGAGAGGAGGAGAAAATGTTGGAAGGTCATAACCAGGTCAAAAGATATGCAGTTCAGTGTGCATGTAGGACCGTATCTCACATTTATGTTATCATACATCATATAGCCAAATATCAAAGGCAAGAAGGAAATATCACACACACAAACACAAAAAAGCAGGATCTTTCTCAAAACTTCATCATTTCTGATAAGGAACATGACAACTTACAGATAACTCTGCTTTCAAGTCTAAAATGAAACACTTTGTCTCTGCAACAAACAAACTGATGCTGCAGGCTAATCAACGACAAAAAGCTGCCAAGGGCCCCCTCCAGAGAACAGCAACAAACCGTAAAAATACTCTGTTTTAAATGAAACCTTCAAATTATCATTAAATGAAACATAATATACCTCAAAGTGTTATCTAAATTTATTAAGAGGGAAAGTGACTCAAACTGCCAGAAGTCTTTACAAAGATGGATCTGCTGGGAATTAGGTTTCTATTTTCAGTAGAATATCTGTCATTTTCATTCATCTGCTGGAGTTGTTTTAGTTTTAGCTTCAAATAACTGCAGCAAAGGTTGTATTTATACTGCATGTAATCAAGAGAGGGCGGTGTTGATGTCATGATCCCAAACTGTTTGATGACTATTAGATTTGCAGAAAATTATGCAAATCATGGTTGTAATATCAACAGTCGCCAGATCTTGGACTGACAGGTCAGGCAGTTTTTACCACCACCAGAAATCACCAAATGAGGGATCATCTTTTGAATGAGTGGTGATTTATCCTTCCATGAAAGTCCCAAAGACATCAGTAAATAAATGCAAGATTAAAAAATGAGACTCGCGAGTGACGCGACTGGTGCTGCAGGTAACTGCAGCCACCAGCCAATCCAACATGGGAGCGTGCACAAACTGAAGCTATTCTGTTGTTTACTACACTGATAAAGTCTTTTTCTTTGTAGTGACACTTTTTAGTGTCTTTCAGTTGATCTGGATCGTTTGCTGACAGCAGACGAATTCATAACTATCCCTTGCAGTGTTTAAATTAATCGCGACCATCTCCTTCCTGGATCAAAACTGTCCGGGATGCGGATGCAGCGTCAACTGACGTCACATCCGCAGAACTGCATGGGAGATTAAGCCACCGAATTGCAGCACATTATGCAGCGCACAGCCTGTTCAAGGCAACGGAGAGAAACGTGGTGGGCTCGTTCTTTTTGGTTTTTAACGCTTCAGCATTAGCATTAGCATTAAAAAACTGGACATGCATGTGTATTCTTTCACAATTCCTGCCTCTAGTCCCTTTAAATATTTAGTCTGGCATGTTTTGCATGATGTATACAGTAAATATCCCTAATGTCTTTTTCTTCCATGTGCAATTTAAAAATGGCATACAGTAAGTCATTCATTTGTTTCCAGAAATAAATATACTGTCAGTGATCATTGCATTCAGTATTTTTTTATTTTTTTTAAATTTGGGGGTGAATGGTCAGCATGCATGATTCTTACCAGGGAGACTAGGGTTCAAACCCAGCTTGGGCCCTCCTTGTGTCCTGCCATATTTACACATATTTTAGACATAATGAGTTAAATGGCTTCTACTTTTAGCTTTTTTCTTAATGTGTCCTCAAAACTGACAGTTGTAGACCTTCTAGTGTTGCTGTAAGGATGGTCAAACTGGTCTGTAAAGCCCCGTTTCCACCAGCAGGTCTGGGTCCACGTCTTTTTCATCTCCACAGATAAAAACTGGGACGGGTACCCTTATATCCGACCCAACCCGGCCTACTTTGTTTGGCACCCTTCGGTAGGGGTACCGATCTAACCGATCCAGACCAAAGAGGTGAGCTAATACACAGCAATCCATTGATTCGTTGAAAAATCTGTCACTTCCCACATGACCCGGCATAAAAACAAATCAGGGGTGACTCCTGTCACGTGTGGTGCAGTGCTTTGGTTAAAAGGTGTTGCATGTCAATGATGTCACGCGACCATGTAGCAGCGCTATCCGGTTAATACTCCGTCTCTGGGGTAAGGGTACAGTTTGCTGTGGGAACGCAACGTGAAATCAACACATCCGTACCAAAACCCTCCCGATCCGGCCTGGCTCAATCCGACCTGACCCAGACCCGCGGATGGAAACGGGGCTTAAGTGAGCCACTCTATCATTTGGGTCCTGACTGAATTATGTCAATATCCGCTCACTGTTTTTGTTCACTCATATCTAAAATTGGTGGCATTATGCCTTTAACTTTAACTTGCATTGAATTAACAAATTTTAGAGCAGGACAATTCAATTCAGACCCACAAGGGCTGCAATCTTCCAGGGTTTCAGGGTTTCCCTGCTCCACTCCTGACTCAAATGAAATATATCAATACAGCCTCTGACGTTTTATCCAGTGACTCATTTTTTTTTTAGTCTGGTGTGCTGGAGCAGGGACTCCCTGAAAACCTGCAAGACTGCTGCCCTTGTAGGGCTGAACTGAATGGCTCTGTGTTAAGTAACAAGCTAAAACTTTATACCAGCTAGACATCAGCATGATGAGGTTGCTGTTCTTGGCATGCGGGATACTTATAGCCTTGCAGAGGCGCTGAGGTAGTCTTGTTTTACTTTATGTCTGTGGTCAGTCATGAGTGTACTTATCCTTAAGGTTAAGATGAGGTTTTAGTATTAAAAAAATACTTTCAAAAACCGGCAGCAAAAAAGGTAATTCTTTAATCTGATGTTACAACCAAGAGAAAACTGATCCTCTTACATCTGACATTGTTGATATGGCAAGACGTGATTTTAAACCCTAAACATGAGCAACGGCACACATACAAATATGATTGTCCTGTCTTTCTGACTTCACGGGTGCAAGTTGAGCTAATACCAGATCATGAATTACTGAAATTTAGTTAATCTGCAGTTTAAAAAAACGTTGCATCAGTAGAATGTTGGGCTGTATTGTGTCTTCTAAAGCAATCTGATGGGATAAGCTGGCCAGTGAGTTATTAGAGGACACAGAGGCACCACATTTTATTTATTTATCATTTTTTGCAGTATTATTGAGCCATTGTTAAACTGAAACAGGGTGAATGGTAATACAGAGAAGATGAAAGAGTAAGAAAGCAATATGAGTGTTGCTGAAGCAAAAAAAAATAAAGCATGGCAGGAAAGAGCAAGAGGAAGGAAGAAGGACATGACAGCAATAGATGGAGGGCGAAGGGTGAAGGAGATGCAGACATGGCAGTGACACAGAGAAGATCGAGGGGACAGAGAGGCAATGGAGGGTGAAGGAGAGCAAAGGAGGTTTATTAAAAACTGGAAAAGGGAAAGGCAAAGGACACAGTGATGTAAACCAGAAAAGAATTAGAGGGAGACAATCTACTAGGCGTGAATACAAAAGACAAATAATATTTCATTATTTACAAACATGTTATCTGATTTAAATGGTAAACACAAACTCAATCTAACTAAAAATAAAGAGGGTGATAAAATTCTTCATTTACATTTATATTGTTGGAAAGATAATTAAAAAGAGAAGAAATGAGTTTGAAAAAATCATTAAATGAAGGAAGAAATAGGGGAAAAATAGCAGGGAAAAGAAAAAGCAAGAGGGTATCAAGACTGGGGGGTTGGGCCTGGTGGCAGCTGGTTTGATTACCGGATTATGAGGAGCCTCACTCCCCACTGACCTCCAACATGCGTGTGCACGCAAACACACCCACACACACACTCTCAAATCCAAAAAAATGAACAGCCAGAGGGAGCAAAGGCTTTCATGCATATATACAGGTTTTCATACAAGCGGGCTAATTATCTATCTATCTATCTATCTATCTATCTATCTATCTATCTATCTATCTATCTATCTATCTATCTATCTATCTATCTATCTATCTATCTATCTATCTATCTATCTATCTATCTATCTATCTATCTATTGTACATAAGGTTTTATTTTCATCTTGTATTGTAAAACAGCTGTTTAATAGAATTTTACACACAATTATTATTCATGTTTTTTTCAAATGAAAACACATATTTAAAGCTTTGACTGCATGCGTGTGCAGTTCCTGCAGGTTGATTGCTTATTGCTGTTTATATAAATGAAAAAAAGAGAGAAAAACAAAAGAAAATTATGTCAGGCATGCTAAAAAATTTCAAAAGTCACAACCTTAATCCTTTCCAGAAGCCCACAGCAGACAACAAAGGCATGCAAAACTCAACAAATCATCAAGCCTCAAATGAAAAATTGTATTCAAAATTACAAGTACTGTTCTTCCTTTTTTTATTAATTCACTGGGCTCTTACCAGCCTTCAGAGATAGTCAGACCCCAAATGAAAGTTCAGATCTGACAGTAAAACACACAGTAAATATCTAAAACACTGTTTGGTCCATCTTGTAGACGCAACTTGAATACTTTGGACAATCTGCATCAGCAAAGAGATCTGCATGCACACATCCATCACCATTTTTAAGCTAGAAAAACAATTCAAACTGCAAGACTGATTATAAACTAAAAGACAGCAAACAGTCTATTCTAACGGTTTTAACTGTGGAATGGCCCTTTAAGAATATTTTTGTTGCCTATAGTGATGTCATCAAATAGCACCCAGCAGGCTAGGATGTGTCCCCATGGATGATGTACGGACATTTTACCATCACGTTTTGCTCACACCTTTCCAACCGTCTCGTAACAATAAGCTAGAGTAGCTTCTGTTTCCAACAGCAGCGTCCAACCGGACTTTGTTAGGTTGATGTAATAAAACAAAGAGCACTATAGAAGCTGCAGTACAAGTGTGTTTGTGAGTTTCTCATCACCGTGTTTACATTACACACCATCTGAGTTAGTTTCTTACAACATGTAGTGCAACACTGGGTCTGATGTCTGCTACATGTTATAAACTATATAGGCTAACCCTGATCTCTTTCAGGCTGTGATAAAACCAAGCAGCAAAATCTGTTAGAGAAAAGAGAAGCCAATGCGGAAGAGCAAAATATTGCAGTTCACCCCTCATCCTCTAGGGGCTGGATGCAAAAGGGAATCAGTCCCCATAGACTCATGTTAAAATGGCCAACTTCACAGCAAAAATAAACTTGTTTACAGCCTGGTTCAAGAAAATAATGAAGTCTATCTTCATGACTACTCTGAGGGTGGTTATTCTTTTAATATAATTAATCAATTTATATGTTATTTCATCTTGAAAGTGTGCATATTTTGGACGTTTCCTTTTAAATAGCAGGTGATGGATCATTGCCAGTGCTGGTACAGAATGAAAGTACAACATTTCCTAGAAAAATTGTATTTAGCCTAAAAATAATTATAAAAGAAATTTTAACGGGTTCGATAATGGCATTATATTTACGTCTATAAGCCAATACACGCCACCATTGCGGGTTGCCAAATACGATCTCTGTGTGGCAACAATATTTTGGGCACAGTTAGGCTGGTACAGGGAGAAACAGTGGAGATGACGAGTGAAGCAGCTGCTTCAGAGCCCTGGAGATGTTGTTATCTGTTTCTGAGGAGGAGTGACCTGACAAGAGCAAAACCTGGAGTAAATTTAGCTGATGACTACACTAAATGGACCCACATAAACGTTTTCCACGGCGTCAAAACACGGAAATGGCGACTTTCCTCCTGTATCGGTAAGCTAGCTTGTTTGCTAACATGGCTAACGTTAGCTGTCAGTTATAAACTCCTCTGTGTTACTTGTTGAACATGCTGCAGGCTGTTGGTCACTTGCGTGTCGGCAGATTCTGGCATCCCAGCGGCTGGAGTTGTTTTTCTGCCGTTGCAACTACAACCTAGACACACGTGATGTCGCTGTTCTGTGCGTATTCCATATTCACCCTTTAATTTCCTGATATTTCTGTTTTCAAAGGGTAAAGTCTCACTGAAGTCAAATTTCTTGCTTGTATTGCACAAACTCAGTCAATAAAGCTGATTCTGATTCCCATATTTATAACTAAATTGCCAACGTAGACCACTTAAACACTACAAACAGAGAAGATAGAATGTGTAGCACTTTTATCTGCCACAGATATGTTACTTTAAATTCTCAGTACACTATACAAGTTCTCTGTATCAGGTCTATTCAGGATAATATTAAGACCACATGGGAACAGAGAATCACTCTCAGCGAGAGGTAACAGTAATCTTCCCAGTAAGCTGGGAAGTTATAACTAATGCATTGCTCAATCTTCATGCACTCAACTTGTATGGAAACAATAAAACATTAATATCCTCCAAACACAAAACTCCATAAATGGAAGGTTATTTTGGCATCTTTCGCACCACTGAAAACAAAGCATATCATGAATAACAACTTTTAGACATTTTTGCTGAAGCTTTCACAACTCCTGTGGGCTTCTTGCCAACATTTTCCCCTTCATGTGTCCGCACTTCAAAGATGGCTGGGAGCGCGGAGCTGGCGTGCAAAGAGGTTCTAAGAATAACTACACTGATCTAGAGGTTCCACGGATGCACGAACATCGGCGCACCATGAAAGAGAGGCTGGCCTCCGATCGGTGCTCCCGCTCTAAGACGCTTTGTGGGTATGTGGTCCCAGCGTTTCAAAGGGTTGGGGGAGTTCAGTGCTATCTCTCTGTGCCAGGTAGCCTGACTAATAGCACACTCAAAGCTTCTTGAATGTCAGAGCATCCCAAGTTTGCTGCCTGGAAATCCGGACGGAAATAGTCTGCAAAGTAGCGTACAATTAAAACCCACAGCTGGAGGTGAAAACAGCCCTAGAAACATTTCAAATTTTTTGCAGTAAAGGGCAGAGGGATAGGTCACGATGAAAAGCCATGGCATTTTCCTCTGAGGAGGACAGCAAGACAGCTTTAGAAATGCAGGTCAGGGAAGGTGGTGATTCAGACAGCCTCATTATTTATCTGAAACTTCACAAAATACAGATAATAAACATCTGAGGAACTGCTCAATATCATGCAAACAATAGAAAGATTTAACGTGATGACTTTATGATTATTAACAGTTTACTGCATTGTTTTTGACAAAGTAAATTTCTTTAATATAACTAGCAGGGTTTACTGTATAGGTAACAAATGGAAAGGGGACAGTTGAATATTCACTGTGCCGTGGTGATGATTTCAAAGGCCATCTTAATTTATTTATTTATTAGAGGGCACAAACAGCTGTCTAAAAAAGCTACTTTTCCTGATTTATAGTCAGTACACTGTTAAATTTAGTGGTCTTAATATGTTTAAAAAAAATTTTTAAAAAAACATTGAAATTGAGAAGAATCAGACGATAATCAAGTGAAACAATATGTCCATGCAATAAGATAATTACACTTGGTAAGAATTCTTGAAATGAAAAAAATATGGAGACTCTAGACAGGGAGAAATATATTTAAACAAATAGTAAAACACTCATTTCAAGTCCCTCATTTAGTGAGAAATCCCTCCAAACTATTCTGGTAATGATTCATTTAAATGTTGGTTCTTTCTCATTTTAAAGTAAAAAATCTTAAAGGTGCTATAGACGATGTTTCAGCATTTCAGAAAGCAGAGACTGATTAGTTTTTGAATTATGCGCATGCGCAAGACAAAGATATACAGCTCCCTCCCCAAGCCACAGAATAACGTGCACGAGCCACTCTGGTGTTTAGCAGACAGCAAACTAGATTCTCCCATCATGTCACAAACGCAAGTAAACAGAACGTTGTTGTTTGAACGTTGTGAACTGCTAGCAGAATGATGTTAGCTACCTGCTGTAAACAGACAAGTTGCACACAGCTTCCGGGTCGCAGTATTAGCCTACTCTCACCAATCAATCACTCTCATTGATCAGTCTTGCCTATGACCTGTTGAACTGACCATCAATCACTCTCAGTACGGTAGTAAAAGTGATTGATGAGCCAGTAGACAAATGACGAGGTTAAGGAATGCAGAGATGATTGGCGGATGTTTTTTCAGTCCCATTACTTTCATAGCTGATGTATCATAATATTTATATATTTAAAGCTTTAAATAAATCATAGCGTATGGGGTAGTGAATCCAATTTTACAGAATATTGCAAAAATTGTTGAAAGAAACATCTTCTATAATGCCTTTGAATCAAGATCATTTCTTTAAATTTGAGAATTGCTAAAAAGCCTTTTTTGATGAAGATCAAAAAAGGTTTTTGATGAAGATCAAATGAAAGCTTTTACTTTCTCATAACTCCACGTCTGACCACGAGCCATCTTAATAAGTACCGCAGTCCCTCACGTGTGTTTGTTGTGATACCCACGTACCCACGTTGTCCAACGTTTGACCCACAATGCCAATGCAATTTGTAGTCCTGTCTTTGGTTCGCTTGAATTGGACCGAGACCTGCGTTTGCAGGCGAACCGAGTCCGCTTGTTTGTTCCGGATCAGAGTCCGTTTGCGCATTCACAACTCCCCTAAGGAAGCGGACTTTCCGAGCAAACGGACTCTGATTCGAATCAAAAAAGCTTTGTGAATGCGCCCTATAACTGACAGCTAACGTTAGCCACGTTAGCAAACAAGTTAGCTTACCGATCCAGGAGGAAAGTCGCCATTTCCATGTTTTGACGCCATGGAAAACGTTTATGTGGGTGAGTCCATTTAGTGAAGTCTTCACCCAAATTTACTCCAGATTTTGCTCTTCTCAGGTCACTCCTCCTCAGAAACAGATAACAACATCTCCAGGGCTCTGAAGCAGCAGCTTCACTCGCCATCTCCACTGTTTCCCCCTGTACCAGCCTAACTGTGCCCAAAATATTGTTTCCATACAGAGATCGTATTTGGCAACCCGCAATGGCGGCGTGTATTGGCTTATAGACGTAAATATAATGCCATTATCGAACCCGTTAAAATTTCTTTTATAATTATTTTTAGGCTAAATACAATTTTTCTAGGAAATGCTGTACTTTCATTCTGTACCCCCCACCCCCCCCCCCCACCCCCCACCCCCAAACGACCTGTGGAGGTTTTTTTTTTTTTTTTTTAAATACAGCTTTTAATAAAAATGTTCCATATTCAACCTTTAAGACAGTTTTTGCTGAATATAAGACTGTAAGACTTGGTCAGACTGTTTTTGCAGTTTATATCCAAGTGCAGCATTGAAATGTCTCCATGTGAAGAACACCTTGCATTTGCATCATTCCTAACATATAAAGACATTTCTATATTTGAATGACGAGCCTGGATTTTGAGCACAGAATCATCCATCTACTTTTTTTTTTTATCATTCATGGGGTCTCAATTTGTGCAGGCAAATACTGCCAGGGTTAGAAGTTCAAATCCACACATGCTTCAGTGATTTGCTCATGACATTGACACTGCCAGTGTTAAGGGGTTTCACTAAAACTCTCCCCACTCCTCGTGCAACTGAGTCAGGATTAAAATGAAAAAAGCCAAAAGGAGAGATACATTACAACCAACATGCAAAACCGAAAACAGTGAAATCGGATTTACGCTGAACAAAAGCTGCACAATGTTACTCTGAAACATACCAAGCAGTGTCTCTGTGCCCTCAGCCCATTACTTCACAGTGTATGCACTCACAATCTCATGCTTTTAAATCCCATTTCACACTGTGTTGTCACATCCCTTTGTTTGGCCTTTTCCCGTCTCTCCTCCGAGTTCACCGTCCTCGACAAGTCCTAATAAAGCACAAGAGCAGGCTGAGTTCTCAAACCTCTGTGTTGCACATACTGTGTTGAGTTTTCTGTTGCCCTCAGGACTGCAAAATAAATAGGTGCAGCTGCCGCTGAACAAATGCAGCCATTTCTGAACTCGTGGTCTGAAGCTGTTAATTGAGCAGAGAAACGACTGTTTGAAGCACAGTCACCCAAAAATAATGACTTTCCTCCCAGAGAGAGTGTGGAAGTGTGAACAAAGTGGCTCTTGAATAGATGAGTGAGTAAAAGGGATAGCTGAAGACAAAGCAGGGCCATACATTACAGCCAATAAACAAACACACACGGAAACAATAGCATGTATGCATCATTGCAAATCTCACACACACAGGCTGGACAGCTGATTTCTGCGCTCCGCTTTTTAAAGTCTTCCAAACCCCTCAGCTCCGAGCACACATTAAACTTGGTGTTAAGTGGAACAGAAAAAAGCAACACACACACACACACACACACAAAGCAGCTTCGGCTACATAATAGTTTAAACCACCCTTTTATAACTGTGAAATTAATCCTTACATTTTAACTTCTTTGAACACAAAATGCCATCTCACACTTTCAACCATATCGCATTTATACACACCCTCATGTTTATCGTCCTCGTAAACAAATCCGCAGTGACCCCTCAGATGTGCAGACGTGACTTTGGTTAGCAGCTGTTTGCAGTTGCAGCCATGATCCTCCACCCTGCATCTGTCCTCTGTTTGCACTCTGTTTGCTCAAATGTGCAAATGCAACTCCTTCATTTTGAGTGGTAAATTTTTTTTTTTGTTATTTTCCATGCTGTACAAACTGCCTGTTGTCTGCAAGCAGAAATGATAGGGTTTCACCATATCTGCAGTCTATTGTTTTTCTGTTCAATTATTTGGCATTTTGGAGCACAGTGAGATGGGAAGAAGACACTCTCCAGTCTCCAGCACCTTTCGTTGTGTGTCTTCATCTTTCATACAGTAAGTCGCTGCAAGGGCCTTTTCTCTGCTGAAAAGAACTCAAGTTTGGATTTTCCAAACAACTGCTGCTGTGTAATGCTGAATTATTACAGGAGAAATGGTCTGCTTAGCACAGCATGAGCAGCTAATACAACTGCTGAGACGTTTATCTGTGTATACCAATTATTCAAAAACATAAAAGAACAAGTAGTGAACAATATTTAAATCACATTTGTTTGTGCTCATCTGAAAACAAAGTGAAAACATTGCTCTGTATTTATAAAATGAATAAATGAAAATAAACAAGAAATAAAGAGTGTTTCTATCAAATGCCCACAATGAGGGCAGCTGGAGCTGCACCCTCCGAAGTAATTAACATATGTTTAGTGTAGTGCTGTCTACATATATAAAACATTAAAGACAGCAAAACAAATCATGAACATAAAACTCACTGTTTTAAACATAATAAAACAGACAAATTAAAAGTTTCAGGTGCATTTTCAGGCTTCATCAGATAATTAATCCTTTGGTTATAAATAACTTTGCTGTGATACTGTCATGTGGCCGTGGTTCACAGAAGATATAAGATAATTAAGGCACAAAACGAGGATTAATATCTTATTTTAAAAAAAAGTAGATCTCAGCAATTAAATATGAACAAAGTTGGATATTCTCTGAGATCATAGCAGTAAATTTTGGATTAAAAAACAGAAAGCTGCGTTGACATTGTATTTCTGTTCATTAGCATTAATTCCTGTTGAGGTTTAAAAGTTCATATAATATAGTACAGTATATTATATGTATATATAGTAAATGGTATATTAATATAATGATATAAATAAGGCCCCAGATGCCTGTTGTCTAAATCCTTTTTAATCCTCTATACTAAATTATAGGTCCAAACAATTAAAGAAAAAATCTGAATGTAGTGAAATTATGTAAAAATTCACAGCAACAGAAATGTTACCAAGGACAATGAGGTCAAATTCAGAAACCACCCAATTAGCTGCAAGCTAAAAATCAGTCAACCTGAACAGCCATGCAAAGCAGCAGCTAACTACCAGCGAACAGCAGGAGTTGACAGCAGTGGCCATTTGTGTCACTTTCCTGCATTTTAAAATCCATTTTAAAATTCATAAAACATCAGTTGTAGAAATAACGTTGCACCATGTGATAAAAATTGCTCTTGAAATTGCCCAGAAAACTAAAAGAAAATCCTTAGAAAAGCTTGATTAAAAAAAACAAACAAACACAAATGCAGCATCTTAAAAAAAAAAAAGAAACCGATGCATTTCTCTGTTACATTTGGAAGAAACAGACAACTATCTGAAAACATCAAGACTCGCGATTTCAAAATATGGTGTCCCAATGATTCAACGTCTTAGTTTTCGTGTAGAAATATTCATGCACACTATAAACTCCCCATTATAGGTTATTTTTTTTGACTCACCGTTGAGTTAGAAAGGGACCGACACAGGAAATTGGGTTATTTTTTTACGCAACTTTCGGGTTGAATATTTGACCCAGAAGTTGGGTTATAATGACTACAATGTTGGGTTATTTTAACCCAGCAGTTTGGTCAGCTCCCCAACAACCCAAATGTCTGGGTTGACATGACCCAGGAATTAGTTGCTCCCTTTTTAACCCAGTAGTTTTTCGTGTGTGTGGAGAAATTTTTGCTTCACAGGTGGTAAAACATCAGAGTCTTAAAAGTAAACCCACCTGTCTTTAACAGACTTGTGAAGTCAGACTCTGGGTCTTGGAAATTAAGACATCAACGAGGCTGGTTTACAGTCCAGCTTGTCTCTCTGCTCTGAGCCGATTTGCTTGCAGTAATCATATTAATGCCATGAGGCTAATTTCTTAATGATTTATTGATAGTGCAATGCTAAACATAGCATCGATTTTGCAGTCTGCAGATAGTTTCCTGATTTTGCTTCCAATGGGCATCCCACTTCTCTCTGGTTAACACCAGACAAACAGGATTTAAATATTGTTTTGATTTCCACTTTCAGAATCAGGACATGAAGCCTTGCGGTAATGAAATCAAGGCTTGTGATGTCCATTTCTTTCTTTTTTTTTTCCATTCTCCTCTATTTTCAAGGCCTTCCTTTCCTGAATATTTTCCTTTGTTGTATTAAATCCAGTCATACCAGGCAGCTGATGGGAAACAAACTACAGTATGATGAATACAAGTCCAAATCCAAGCAACTTACGGTTTTTCTCCATCGGTTTGGCTCATTTCTCGAATCAGAAATTACTTTCTCAAAACAACATGGACAAACCTCCAAACCATCTGGCAATTGTTTACTATGATAATTGCATTTCTCATTTATTTTATTAAATTGCAAATGTCTTAGTACATGTCTCAATGTTTCATGACATCTTTGCAAATGATTGACTACAGTTAGCCCACAGTTAGCACAGTTATCCTACAATTAGCACAATTTTCAAAAGAATAGATTTTATTGATCTAAACTGATTGTTGATTCTCAGTTTGATGGTTGTTCTCCTCAAAACATGTCAGCATCATTTCATTATAGAAGTCATCACATGCAGAATAGTCTGTTCAACTGTCAAAACTAGTCAAGACCATAATACAGAAAATTAAATTTGTAAAACTCCAGCCTTCTTGACAGCACTATAGGCTGCATATAGATTTACTTTTTTTTTGTTTGTGTTTATACTGTAGCTATATTATGCTGCACATTTTCTTTAGTGACTGTGATGTATGGAAACTATTTTGTGTGTGAGTAAAAATGGTTATAATTTATTTGGCAGTATGAGTGCAATGTGCGATGACAAAAGTTGGAAGCTACTCTTACTGTAAAATCCTCTTCTCCTTTTTTTAAAAATATAAACATAACTATATTCTGTTAGCTAGACAAAAAGAAAAAAGCTTAGCACAATAATTATTATCAATGAAGAATTGAGCTAAAACTGAGAGGTGGACATGAGGGATATGTCCATGGTCCTCTGCCATAGTGATGAAATACCTAAACATTTTGGCTTGCAGTGCTACACAATGCTACAGGGACGGTGCAATTTGGGTGCTCTGTCTATTTCTGAGAAAGAAACTTGATTTTGCCACACTGATGAAATGTTTTGGGAGAAACATGAGCTTCTGCAGGTGAACTGTGGTGTTGTGCTGAAAAATCCAGGTTATTTTGGCAAAAGCACCGAGAGTGGTGATAATGTCTGGTCTGTTTAGAGAAGTGAGACAAAGTAGCTGAGAAGGATCCATTTTGGTGGCTCTGACTATTTGTATGGGAAAGAAATTTAGTTCTGAAGGATGAATGAACTGTTTTGAAAGAGATATGAGCTTTTGCAAGTGAGCAGTGGTGTTGTGAGAAATGTAAGACTGTTCAGGCAAATGATCTTAGAGTTTTGAGCATGTAATTTCTGAATAGAGAAATGAGCCAAACCAATGCAGAAAAACTGTAAAAAACAGAGGAAGCCCAAAACCATTAGCAACTTGCAGGGACTTTCTGCAGCCAATAGTTGGCGCACTGCATTTAACTCTTCCCTGCATTTAATGTATTATGCAGACATAGCAGGATCAGAGCAGATAGCTACTATTCAGCCTGCACAACTAAGCGATAAAATATTGCAAGTTTTGTCCAGACAACCTCAGTTCACTTCACATTATAAAAAGTTCATTTTAAACAGTTTCCTGAAAATGTTCTCAAAACTGCTGGTCTTCAGGAGTAGTAGTACTCTACGGTCGTAGAAGCACTTTTCATGTTGCTCCTCTCAGAAAGCATGTATAGGTGACACAAGCGGTGTAAGGAAGCAGATTTCAGTACCAGAGGCTCCCAGCTCAGCTGCAAAGCTCCCAGCAGGGAACATGAATTTGTTATGCTCTCAAATCCTTGAAAACTGTTCCTGTCAGAATTTGCTGCCACATCAAGCCCCTTTGTGCATAAAGTTGTCTTAGTTATCACGACTTTCCAGCAGTTGTTCTGCCACTCAAACCACAGTGTTACTGGAGAGAAAACCCTCATCAAGTGGACGTTATTTTCACAGGGCAGCTAAAACAACTGTACGACTATCATGTAGAGTACAAATCCTGAAAGCTGAGAAATAGTACACATTATCAGTTTGTCATGTGCTCAACTCTGATTCAGTTTTTTGGGTCGGAGGGGAAAAAAAACTCACATTGTTCAGCCTTTTAACCGTTGGCACAGAATAACAGAAGGCACATAATGAAGCTGGAGGGACCGAACGCTTCCTCTTTAAGTCCAGCAGCATTATCAAGTGCTAGTGCTACGGCGTTAAATGGACATGACCCTCAAGCAACCCACCACTTTATACAATATTTCTGGTCTTCAGTGGGTAAAAGCTACAGCATGAAATTAGATTAGCCCTCCTATACACTAATCCCATACACCACGTCAATGTCAGAGCCAGTCCGTCCACTTTTAAAAAGCAGTGCCATGATGCTAGCAAGCAGCTAATGGCTAAATTAAGCTTAAAAATAGGCGGATATGAAAAAAAATAGGGCCAGTCGATGTCAAAACATGTTGAGGTCACAGGTTTCAGTTTTGCAGTCATGGTTACATAACATTATTAAGACAGCTGAAAATTAAAGCTGCCTCTCAGTTTTCTGTTAATCTGAAGCGAGAGGGCACTGTGAAAACCAAAACTTAGTCTGAACCCTTTTACCCCGATGGCTGGTACCATCATAACACTGACAAGATGTAGACAGCATGTCTCATAGATTTTGATGAAAAGATAAACATTGTTAACAATAGGTGACATTAGAGCCAGTCAAAAGTGACTCACGAGTGACAAATGGGTTCAGCGTCTTCCCCAGAGACACTTTAAAAGTAGAATCTGGAGTTTTCCCCCTGAGAATAAACACTAGACGAGTGTGAATAAAATCTGGCTGAATCCGCACCTTTGGGCCTCTACTCTGATGTGATGGTGAGTTTTGTTTGCAACTCCCCCTCCCCTGAATGTATTTAGTTTTTTTCCCTTAGTTTTGGTGTGTTCAGGATGTTTCTGGGCAGAGAATTGTGTATTGTCTCTCCGGCCAATGAGAGAGCTAAGGGGGTGGTGCTCTGTGGGGATAAACTCATCGACTGGAGCAGACTTTTTTTCTATTTAAATATTGACTGGAGCCGACACCAGATTCACTTGAATTCTCGATAAAAATGTCAG
Source organism: Atherinomorus stipes (assembly GCA_023101725.1). Classification (NCBI taxonomy): domain Eukaryota; kingdom Metazoa; phylum Chordata; class Actinopteri; order Atheriniformes; family Atherinidae; genus Atherinomorus; species Atherinomorus stipes. Next base: position 570,373 of record JALJCO010011378.1, on the reverse strand, counting down.
ATGCAGTGAAGAAAATGAAGTAGCCTATAATGCGGCGAAAAGAGCTTTAGATAGTGCACCCTGCACATACTTTCTAGCTTTGAAGGAGAGGCTTGGGGCTGAAGAGCAATGCGGCCATTAGGCCGAGGGGAGGGGCTCTCAGTCTGAGTAGTGTTTTCAAACCATTGTTGCCAACTTAGCGACTTTGTCACTAACAATAAAAGTGTGAGATGCTTTTAAATGGTACCGTGCTTCTAGCGTCCGTCAGTTTTCCCAAGAGCAGCTGTGGCAACACACATAGCTTATCATCACCAAGTTCATGAATGACGGATAAAAGAATAATGGACCTACTGTGAGCACTTGAAGTGCCTTGAAAAGTGCGATATAAATCCAATCCCTAATATATATATATATATATATATATATATATATATATAAAAGTCAAGGTGAAAGAAAAAAATTCTACTGCTGCTGAGAGACTGATCATGCCCCTCATCCAGATTATTTCCCATGATGCCTTTTTGGACACAACTAGCGATCTTCTTTGCACCATGACTCAAATGTGTTATTCAAACAGAACCCTTGTAAATCAGCATCAAAGCATGTTTAACATTAAAAGAGTGAGTAATGCTGTTAGAAATGGTACTTGTTGCTTCCTACTGGGTCAGTCTGCCCCAGAGCAGCTGTGGATTCATAAAAACATAGTTTATCATCACCAAGTATGAGTGAGGAGTTCTGTAAAAGAATAATGGACCAACTGTGCCATTCACATTAAATGCATTGAAATGGTCATTTGCAACTTATAGAGAGAGCAAATTGATGCCTTTATGTCTCGTCTCTGTCCCTCCCCTCTCTCCGTCCCACACATGAGCCCCCTGTGCGCCACTCACTGTAGCTAACGGACTGCTAACTGCTGCTGCGCCAAAAAACAAAGCAAATCAAAACAACAGATAAGGATTAAGTCTTGGAGGCGTTGACGTTTGCAGTGTGGACTTTTTACACCGCAGAAGGAGTTGGAGGTGAGTGGATTAAAGCTTTTAGAAACGTGGTTTGTTATTATCAAGCTAACGAGCTACCCACTCGGCTGTTATCGTTAACCTGCTCGTAAAACATCGGCGCACACGTCCCTGCACTCTGAAGGCGTGGTTTGGGGTGGTGTGTGTTTTTTTTTTAAATGTTGCTTGCTCGAATCATTTTTTTCAACATTGCCAACCATAGCTTTAACATGTCAACCACGAAAGTCAGGAACAAATCACCAATATCTAAACTGAAGGACAACTAAACCTCCTGAGCTATAGCCCCCTCAGTGTTATGTGCTTTGTGCTGCTGCCATGAGCTAACAGCATACAGTATGCACTGTAGGCTATTGCTGTTGCCAGGTCAGCTGTTTCAAGCCTGACATGCTCATGATTCCCATCACAGAAATAAAAGGATGTGATAAGGGTACTGTAGTGTGAGAAAAAGAGCAATTTCACATTTCATGTGAGCAAACTATCTGAAGGCAAGAAGTTTTTAGTTTTCAAGAAGGCATGACTCTAAGGCAGTCTTTACAGAGCGCAGAAAATATAAATATGACATGTTTTCTTCACTGGAAGCAGAAGAAGTTATGCACATGAAAAGTAACAGAAATAGTTGCACGAAGAACAAAAAGAACCACTAAAGACACCAGTAAAACCCTGCTTGCTCTCTAATCTTTCAGGTTCAGGTTTTGAAAGTTTGAAAAAGTTTCTGCTTTTTTTTTTTTTTTTTTTTCAAAAAAATTGTCAAATGCAACAACAATGATGTATGTGGTGGTAGAACTGTGGCAGATGTCACACTAACAAAACGCTCATTATTATGGTGCCAGCTCTTGTTTACTACAAGAGCCGTTAAAAAAAGTTCCTTTTGATGAATGATATTTGCAGCCGTAGTTGGTTGAGAAAAATACCAGGATTATATTCCACAAAATGATATAAAGATAGCTGGTAACTTGTGTGAGCTGCACTATAAAATGTCTGTATAAATCACGAGCTCGCAGCTTTCAATAGTGCTATTATAGGAAGCCACTTTAGTGGGAAAGCGAAACCTCCAGGCCATCATATAGGTTAAGAAGGGGTAACTGTGTTTTCATCACAACATGAAATAAACTGGTTCATGGCATTTACTGCTGAGTTCAGTTCTATTGAAATGAAAACCTGAAAAAGTTGCAATCTGATGGATTTTCTCTGGAAATAATTAAGAAAAGGAATCCGGTTTTTAACTGTGACATCATCAACAGGGATAAACAAAAAAATGTAAATGGACTGCATTTATTTATCCATTTTCTAGTCTTATCAACCACTTCAAGCTCTTTACAGTACAAGCCACATTCGCCCATGCAGAGCATTTTATCTTTTACATAATGCGCCTCGTGTTTTACACACCATACATCAGGGACAGCTGTGGTGTGATCGAACAGCTAACTAATGAGCAGCTAACTCCAGAGCCGCAGCTGCTTATGAAGATTGTAATCTTCCCTCATTTTAACTTCATGCTTGTAGCATTAGTTGGAAATATAATTATTTCCAATGAGCATAACCCAGAATGTACAGTATATTCACGGGGGAGTTGACCTCTCAGCTAGCCCACATTACACACAAAGCATGAGCGTACTCACCCAGAAGACAGTAGTTAACATCAGTGCATTGACCTATATGTAAAGAACGTGAATTCATGGTGCACTGACCTGTGTCCAGGCTTACTGTTGGCAATATTATATCACATGCCTTTGTGGGGGTTTTGCAACACCATCTGAGTTCTCTAGATACCCGGCACGCGACACCAAGAGGTTGTTAAACTAATGTCAGTTTAGGATAAACTGTAGCATGACATATTGCTCGTGTAAAGCTCTGCATGATTTGCAGAATGCTCACTCTTCTTTATGCATTATACACACATACATTCAATCTCCAGAGGCTTTTTATGCTGTTTATGTCAGGAAATTTGCTGTACACAAACACAAAACAAATCAGGATTTGTGATTTACAGCAAACCCATGAGAAAACTTAATTTCTGCACTAATCATTTACACATGACAGTAACTGTGTTTTCTACCTGTGACGGCGAGGACAGAACTCCACGCAGCCCGGCTGTGAACCAGAATCTGAAGTCTGATGGAAGCAGTGTGGAAAATGGTTTGAGTGGATGTGTGTGGTTCTGTGCACTGGTATGTGCTTTGCATGTGATGGCTTTGCTTGAGGTCTGAGAGCTTAGAGGGAAATAATTTCAGAGGCACTGTAACTGAAGCGCATGAGTTTTTTTCCTATTCAAGCCAGTTAATGTGGTGAAGAAATGTGGAGCAATAAAGAATTGTAAGGCAGAAACAGAGAGGAGGGGGGGGGATACAAATTCTTTAAAGTTTTGCTTCATTTCTCAAATTTGAAAGTTTAGGTGTACTTTTATGTGTTTCTGGTTCAGTTATAATCTTTGAACCACTTTGTTTCAATAAATTCTCTCAAGCCCCTTAATTTATTGTGCCAATCAGACGTCAGTAACTAATATTACTATAAAAGCAACACATATTTCCTTTTCAAATAATCAACTTCTTCATATAAATTTACAAATGATCAAATTACGATGTGTAACAGTGTGTGACACTACACACACTGACAAAAAATTAGCGCCTCTTTCTTTCTTAAGCCTCATTTAAGCTCCTCGCTCTGATTTTACAGAACACTCAGTGATAATTCAGTCTCAGCTCTCTTTAGTCTCCAGCAGCTCGGTAGATCTCACAAGAAGACGTGTAAATGGTGTGTTTGCTTTGTGTGTCACAAACATGTTTGGAAAATGAGATGGCAATGAATCCCAACGTCTAGGGCAAGGACCACCAAATCCGGACCTCTTGGGCCAGTCTCCAGAGGGTTCTCACTGTGTTCTTGTGCCTACACACCTGACTCAAATTAATGAGTCATTGAGTAGAACGTGATTGGCTGTTGGATCCATTTAATGGGCTTTATACACAGCTCCAGTACTTCCTGAACTTAGTACTGCACCTTTGCTTCCTGTCTTTCATGATTAGATGATCTGATTAATGCAGGTGTGTCTGGTGCATAAAGCCTATTTGAGTGTGGTGTGCTGAAGCAGGGAAACGTGGAAAACCTTCCGGACACTGGCCCAACAGGTCCACATTTGGTCATCCCTGGTCTAGAGTAACATCTAAATGACATGACATCAGTAGAAAAGCAGTAAAACAAGTGATTGATTTGTTAATTTGATAGGGATATTAAACTTTTTGCAGTTTTCTCAGTGACACACTCCTGATCGGCGGCTAATCTGGCATCTATCTTCACCATACCTGTACTGTGATTCTCCAGCCAGTAAAAGACAGTCTTATCTTGACTCTTTGTTCTGTCCCCTCTTCTCTTTCTTCTCCTCTCTTCCTCCAGTAATGTTTTCTTATGTTTCTTTGCAGAATCTGCCATGATGCGCGTTCAAAACACCCAGTGTGTTTATTTCTGTTTGCTGGCAGATGATGCGGTACACAACTAATACTCAACCTGCAACGTCACGCCGCGCCCGGATGGGAACAGTTGCATATTGCGGTTTCTCAGCCTCAGGAAGCCGCTGGGCAGTGACCGCTCGAGACACTTGCATAATGAATGTCGCTGTGCCATCCAAACGAGTCAGAAACACAGATTTTTAAGGTCCAAAAGTTACGTTAAAGGCCTTTGATGAACATCTAAAGCAACAAATGTAAACATGTCGCGTTGTAGCTTGCAAGCTTATTTGCATCCGTAGCCCTGGGCAGGTAAAAATATACACAATGCAGTAAAACAAATAAATATCTGTGCAGTAAAAGACTAAAATATGGAATATAACATTAAGATGAAAAAGAAAAAGCATGTACCCATTAAAAGTGATCACAAAAGGTTTGTTTTTAGCCTGCTTTGAAGTTGTTTTTAAAGTCGAATCTGGAGTTTTCCCCTTAAAAATAAATGCTAGTGTGGGGATAAGCTCATGGATTGGAGCAAACTTTGGGAGCTGACTCCAGATTCACTTGAATTCTCGATAAAAACGGCGGATGCAGCGAAAAAAAGGAAGTATTGTGCAGTCCAAACAGTGAGATGTGGAAAATGACAATGTCATGGAGTAGTGAGACATAACTGTGTTTGGAAACCATAGTGATATAGTTACCAGTATTGTAGTTATAGTTACCTGTTATGAGACCAGGAGACCCTAAACAGATATTGTCTCTTTGCAGTTAGTAGTGCATAAACCATAACTACCCTTACCAAAAAGAAGTATTCCTTAAGTACTGTACATGTCATTAAGTATACTCAAGTAAACTAAAGTATATCCCCCAAGTGTACTTTTATTTACCAAGTACACTGCTATCAGTGTACTACCAGTATACTAAAGTGTACTTCTTGGGACTAAATTGGCCCAATTTAAGTATTTAAAAGCATACTTTTAAGGTTTACTGAAATTTATCTTGTGGTGTACTCGTACTTAAACTTCAAGCTTACTTTTATTTTTAGAAAGTACACTTCTAGGTATACTGTTAGTTTATTTTATTTATTTTTTAGATGCTGTTATGATCCCTGAGGGGAAATTAGGGCTCTGTATTTCACCCATCTCTGTCAGAGAGCAGTGGGCTGCTACTTAATGTAGGGAGCATTTGGGGGGGGGGGTTAAGGACCTTGCTCACCTGAGTGGCATGACAGGGACTTGAACCTGGGTCTTCCATGCCAAAGTCTGCAACATTACGACTAGGCTACCCACTCCACCATATGCGTGCAAGCACATTAAGCTTTCTTTTACTCTTACAAGGTACACTTTTAAGTATACTAACAGTAATCTTCTAGGTATACTATTAGTGTACTTGTACTAAAACTTCAAGCTTACTTTTACTTTTAGAAAGTACACTTTAAAGTATACTGAAAGTATACTTCTAGGTATACTGTTAGTTTACTCGTGCTAAAACTTTAAGCTTACTTTTACTCTTACAAAGTACATTTTAAGTATACTAAAAGTATTTTTCTATGTATACTGTTAGTTTTCTAGCAGTAAACTTTTCAATGCCCTTTTAGTTTAAGAAAATAGTAGACCTAACCTTTTAGGTTTGCTGTGAGTTTACTGATAATACACATATAGTCCACTGTTTAGTGTTTAAAAATACATTTTCAAATATACTGAAAATCGCCTAATTTTACTTCTACTCCACCTTTAATGCTGAGAAAAAACATTATTACAAAATTTCTGTCAAAAATAGATTCAGGTGTTTTATTTGACTCCACCAAATGGTCCAGAAACATTTAAACTCTTAGTATCAAAGAAACCAATATGTTTGAAAATGTACTATGAATGTACCACTATTAAAGAATATTGTTCAAAAGTTTAAATATAAGTATAGGCTAAATATGTTAAACTTCTAGTATATTTATTAGTAAATGCCAAGTAAACTTTGTTAAGAATATTTCTGATAAGTACATAAATAGTTAACTGACTGTCCTATTTAAAGTTTAAAATTAGTATACTTAAAGAATACTTGCATATACTACTTTTTGGTAAGGGTAAAAAGAAAATGAACATCAGGCCTCATTGAGGAGCTTATGTTACTCCATAAACACCGAAAACAGATGTTTTTCTAAGCTAGTTGCAGCTGTTCTTTCTTCAAATAGTCAAACCTTACATGCAACTTCTACCAAAAGTTAACTCAAGACATAAATTAGTGAAAATGCCACACATTAAATCTGAATGTGCATGAAAACTAAAGTGACTATTATGTAAAGATAAGCTTGACATTAACAATCCAAATAGGCCAAACAATGTGACAATGAGTCAGACTGAAGCAGCTGCATGTAATTCACTCATCGCTTATTTAATTACTGAAAACTTGTCATGCAAAAGTGTCTGCTGAGAAAAACACTGTCTGAACAGTCTCTCCACCATGCTGCTACCAGAGGGCCTCTGAGTTTTTAACCTTCATTTATCCAGGGAAGTCTAGTTAGGCATATGTTTCCTCTTTTAGCAAAACTGCTCTACATTCAAGCTGCTACACACATTCACAACTGGGAGTTTGCCAGAGCAACCACAAACTCTGCTGCTGGCTGCTGGAGCAGTTTGGGGTTACTTTGCTCAAGGGCACCTTGAGCTGATGCTGTTTGGGGTGCCAAACAGTCTCATCACTGCCTCAACCAGCTGACCCTAAAGCCAGCTGGGCTTTTTTTTTTTTTTTTTGCGTATCTAAAGTGCTGGCAACACAAGCATGGACGCTGTTTAATCTCCGTGCACCACAAATACAACAATTCCCCTCAGAATAAATAGTCAAACTCAAATTGTCACAGAGTAAACAATAAAAGACTGAAGATAAAGAGAGTGGACAGAAAATGGGAGACGGAGAGAAAGTGAAGGAAGAAAGCTTGAAGAAGAAAGAAAGTGAGAAGGGCAGAGCAGAGCAGTCCCAACACTCTGGCATACACAGATATTATTCATTCAGAGGATATGAATACACCCTCAAGTGCAGTGCTTTGAGCCACCTGAGAATACACACTTACAAATACACACAGAGCAAAATACACACATACACAGCTGCAGTGCACAAACACAAACAGCACAAGAACACACACACAAGTCTTCCTGCCAGAGGAAAACATTGTTCAAACACAAATATACAAATGAAGCATGCACATGCCTTCAGATACATACAGTCAACATTTTAGTGCACACACAGACACACACACACACCGAGGAGAGGATATATGGTGAGGAGGGGAGAAAGCGAAGGAGACGAAAGAGAAGAGGAGGAGCAGAGTTGAAACGAATATGCAGTGATGGCGAAGCAGCCCAGGAGAGTTTGTGTTTGTAAGGATTACATGGAGAGGCTGGGGGGAAACGGAGCAGCTGGAAGAGAGCAGGACCGATTACTGAATATGGAAGAGGGGGAACGGGGGAAAGAGAAAAGAGGTTGATAGAAGAGGTGCAGAAATGCAAATAAAAAGTACAAACACGGCTGCATACAAAAGCTTGGACACCCTTGTCACTGTGAGTAGTTTAGTGAGTCAAAAGTGGACTGATCTTCAAAGGCATGAAATTAGAAATAAAACAGTCTCTTTAATATTTTAAGCAGGATTATTGTGTCTATTTTGTTTTGCACAGTTTCAGAGTGGAAATAAAGGCAATAAGCCCTTTACAAAAGATCAGGCTGTCGAGGAAGTTTGAGCTCCTGAAAACCATTTCCAGAGGTCTCAGACCTTAATTAGCTACTTAGGGCTTACTCACAATAACTATCAAGAAATTACAGATCATGTACTTCAAAATTTTATAAATACCTAAGCTTGTCCAGTCAGCACCCATGGCCTAAGTAGCTACCAAGCACCGTGAAAATCCAAATCCCCACAAAGCAGCGGAAGGCAGTAAAAAGATAGCCAATTTCTTAAAGTAGCCGTTTATTTTATTCAGATAATAAAAATGAAATGACCACTGAAAGGAATAGTGGTAGAACTGATATCTCAACAACTTAGAAAACCTTCAGAGAAAACTGCTTTGGTAAAAACAACACATGAGAATCCTTATTTGGCTGCAAAAGACCTTCAGGGGGATTTAGCAGGCTTTGGAGTGGCAGTGCCCTATTCTGCTCTGCAACTATTGTACACAAATGTGACCTTCACAGGAGAGTCGTTAGAAGAAAACCTGCCTGTAGCTCCTCACCACAGCATCCTTCAATTTCAGAAATTTGCATATGAGCATGTGAACAAAGCTGATGCATCATGTAAGCAAGTCTTGGTGAAGTGAACACAAAACATTCTGCAACACTGAATTCAAAAACTAAAAAGGTGCAAAATTTCATAAAGAAGAAATCTTTCCTGCTGTTGTGATGCAGGGAATATTTGACTGGTGAAGGGGGAAATGGATTCAGCTAGACCCTGCAAAATCTGAACATGCACAACAATGATACTGAAGAAAAGAGGAGGGTTTCTGCAGCATGTTAAAAGTTCCAAAAGAAACTTCAGGTTTCACTCTTAACTTTCTCAAGAGGTGCAAGCTGAGAACTTATTCTTGCTCCTCCTTGCTCTAATCTGCCTTTTGGGGAAAATTGTTTACAAGCTGTGGCACCAACAAAATTGGTTATTATTAGGGATGTCCGATATTATCGGCCGATATCGGCATTAAAATGTGATATATGAAAATATTGGTATCTCTTTTCAGACCGATACTTTTACTAACGAAATTTCTCAAAATGAGATCTCACAAGATCTTGTTCCATTAGCAGCAGTCCAGCACGTAGAAAAGTCCCAGTTATTCTGGAAGAACTTCATATCCCAGCATTCCCTTTAGAGTCATGCGACTATGGCGTAGGGCTGCCACAATTAGTTGCTTAATCGATTAATCGTCAACAATCTAGTCGATTATCTGTACTATTGCACACTGGTCACTTCATAAATCAGTACAATTCGGCCTCCGCTGCAGCAGGGGTCGCCACCGCCTCATTCTCCACCATTATTCGGCTCTGACAGCAGTTCAAAGTCCCGCCTCTTCCGTTGCGTCAGCAAGATGGCGACCATTTAGTGCCAGTAGTGTGCTTCGTTTTGTCCTTCGATTTTGTCTGTTAGCATCCGGGTACTTTCAGTGCACTAAATTTTGGCTTAAACCGCAACGATCCCCTTTCATCCGTTTCTCCCCCCCCTCCCCCCCAACCGCATCCATCCTTCTCCTTCCTTTTCCCTTACTCACTCCACCCTAAAAGACATCTTATCTTTCTCTTTTCTCTCCCTTCCTCTTTTCTTTTCCTCTCTTCCTCCTCCTTCTTCCCTTCTCCTCTTTTTCCCTTTCTCATTATGCTCATTCAATACACCCCCCACCTTGTTCCCTGCTCTACATCCCATTTCTATTGTTCGCGCACCCCACACCCCACCCCACCCCGCCCCCCCCCGAACTACACTTTCCTTCCTTTCCCCCCCCCGGACCCGCCCCACACACCCCCAAAAAAAACGCAAATAATTATGTTGACATCAAAAAAAATCAGAAACACAGATTTTTTTTTTTTTAATGTTACGTTGTGTGTCTTTAATGACAGCATGAACGCACTACACACTCAAAAAGAGAGTTTGAAGTGCCCAAACACTTCAAACATGGGCCGTTTGAGACACGGCCCATGTTATTACCAGTGACACCAGATTAGAAGTCAATCGATCAGGGGGTCTGAGTGGGTTTTTTTCCATCGTGGACCACTGGACTTTAATCCAGCCTTCTTTATCATGATTGTTATCACGTGAACTGGTGACATCATGCAAGACCTTGCAATTTTGTCATCTGTTCCTTGTCCCTTTACCATGATTCCTTTATCATTAATCAATCTTATTTATTTACATGGAATGAGTCTTGAGTTGAATATTTTTAATGGGCAAAAATACCGAAATAAATAAATAAGAGGTACATTTGTCTTGTCCTTTTTCTCTCCTTTTTGCTGATCCAAATATTGATCTGATCCATGACACAAAAACCGTAAACCGACTTGAACCGTGAAGTCATCGATCCATTGCACCACTACCCACAACATACAGGGACCTGGCACCACACAACTAAAACATGACACTTAAACACAGACCTAGGCTGAAACATAAATGTGCTGTGACCTGTGAACATCGTAGTTTCTGCATTTATTGTTCATGTATCAGTAATTCAGTGAAAATGAAAGGAAACGTGAACATTTGCTTTGCAAGTTTATTTCAGTGTGCACCCCTAAATTTTCTTCTTGTGCTCCCAAAAATTTAAGTTAGGGTAAAAAAGTAAAAAAAAAATTAGTCTGGAGCCCTGTATCGGATATTGGAGTTTAGAATTGGACAATATCGGATATTGGTAAAAAAAAAAAAAAAGCCAATATTGAACATCCCTAGTTGTTAACACCAGACTTGTGTTGTTTTTGTTTTGTTTTTTTGTATCCCAATTCTCTACCTGTGTTGGTGTAGAGTTCGGATACCTCTTTTTTTCCCCACCTACCCATCTGTCCTCATGTTATTGTTTTCCATATCTGCAAAGGTGCGCCTTGAGTGGCTGCGTGGCCTCAGTCTGCCTGATCCTGTTTATTTTATATGTTGTGTCTGTTTGTCTTGGACGGGTTGTACTGGAACATGAATTTCCCCTCGGGGATCAAAGTATCTATCTATCTATCTATCTATCTATCTATCTATCTATCTATCTATCTATCTATCTATCTATCTATCTATCTATCTATCTATCTATCTATCTATCTATTGGGCCACTTTCACTCTTTCCATCTTCTTGAATAATAAAAGAAGGAAATTTTTTTAAAAACATGCAGGCTTTAAATAATCATAGAAATGTTAAATCAATTGAGATCAGGTCATTTGTTTGCTTTCCTGGTCATATCAACCTTAATTTTAACCAGGGGCCCAAATTTTTGCACATAAATGTAAGACATATAAAAGGTAAAATAGGACGAGGAAATGAAAAAGAAATTCTTGTTAAGTAAAGGAAAATACAAAAACAATGAAATGAAGGGAGAACAGGATGACTAAAGAGATGAGAGAAACAAAAGGGATAAAAGAGAAAAATTGACTCATCCGCTCATCCAATGAAAGGGAGAAGAGAAGAAAGGAAAACTGTGGTGGGTAGAGGAGAGATGGATAGTCACAGATAACACACAGCACACAATGAAAGTGACAGCTTTGCTCCGAGTCTGACTCTGGCTGACTGTTGTTTCATTATAATCTCATAACTGTCAAATCCTGGAGCAATGGGGAGGAGGGGGGGGGTGCAGAGAGAGCTGAAATGAATCTACAGTCATGCTGAATGCAAACTGGGGGAGGCAGACAGAGACAAAGGTGCATATAAGCACAAGTACTGTTTATAGTGCACACACACACAAGCAACACAATTTTGTTTGATTGCTTAAACATTCACTTCCTCCTCCACTAAGTCAATCCCGTGTTTTATATGACTCAGTATAACTTAATAACCCAGAATTTTCCTTACACATTCATCCTGTCACTTTCATTTCATTCACTCACTCATTACCTCACTCACTCACTCACTTATTTGTCACTCAGCTGCTCATTTGCCATTTGTTAGTCTCTAAATCATTCATTTACTCAATTGATTGTTCACTCACTTCCTGCTTCCTTCATCTGACAAGTCCCTCACTGTTTTGCACACTTCCTCGTGACAACAAAGTGAATCTGTATAAACCAACATCATCAGTAGTGCAACTCCTGCTAAAAAAATCAGTGTAAATGGGGTAGCAGGTCACACACACTCTCAAGTCAGCTCTCACCACTCTGAAGCTCCCTGACAGAATGCAAACGCAGCACTACAAAGGTCTCTAAAGAAACAATGTTGCTCTTATTTCTTGTCTAGAACTTACTGAGGCTTTGATCAGTGGCAACAAAGAAGCTTGTAAAGCTTTAAGTGAGTATTATTTCAAAGTCAGAAGCAGTGAGAAAACACAGGGAGAAAATTAAAACCGGCCAAACTAACTAACTAAAACAAAACTTCAAAACTTGTGTGATGATTAATGAGCTGAGAAGGTCACAGCCCTTAAACTTACCCCTCTTCTGTTTCGCTTCATAAGGGCAATGCATCAATTCATGGGATATTCGGCCAATGATAGCATTTGGCTATGTGGTTTATTGTTTCCCAGGTAAATAGATTGTCTTTAATTGTACAACAATTGCTATGGCAACTTGGACTGTGCTTATCCCAGCTCATGTCAATCACACTATATTTGCAGTGTTGTGATATTGATTACTGCTCAGAGCCACACAGCTCCAATTCCAGCCCAGAAAAATGTGATTGCGATCCCAAATAAATATATATTTCCCCTCAGCTGCTTGCAGCATTTCCAATATGTTGGTAATCATGCTGACTAATATGAAAATGTCCACGAAAATTCATTACAAATGACCACCAGCCATGTCCCACGGAAGATCTACAGAAAAAGCATGCTTCCAGCACGTTTCCATCACTCTGAGGTATTGCTGCCATATTTTTTCATTTGACATCCACACAATGCATCATCCTTTCTCATGCACGTCTTCCTCACAGAGAACTACCATCAGTCTCTTTGCTTCACACACTATCAGGTATATCTAATCTGAACAACAGCTCCATCACTGTCTATATTTCTCCTTTATTTCCTCTTTGTGAAAGACTGCTACAGGTAGCAGCTAGACCCAAGTACCAAACCTAATTTTCTTGCTTTCTCTACCTTCCACACATTCAATTGCCACAACCTTACACAGTTCCAGTTTGGTTCCAGAAAGCCCAGTATAAATCTTCAAATATCAACCCAATTGCTTATTAAGCTCAAATCAAAAGACACAAAGTAAAAAGAAGAAGCAAAATGCAAGGCTCATCCAGCCTTATCACTCCCTTTCTCACTCACACACAACCTCATCATGCTGGAGTCCTTATCTTCACAGCATTTTTACACTAAATAAAGCTACAGGGGAATCCAAGCTGACTTCACACATGCAGCCTCCCTCCCATCTTTTCCACACATTTTTCATTCCATGGTCTCTTACCCGTGACAGTGATCAGCATGGGAGCAACCAGTGGCCTGTTGTTATCCAGTTTTCGGCTCAGCCGGATCTCTCCACTTGTGTGATTCAGGAGCAGCAGGTGAAGCTCGTTGCCCCTGTCGATGGTGTAGTACAGCCTGTCTGACACATCAGGGTCATGGGCGGGTACTCTCCCAATCACCCCGCTGGGGAAACTGTTGGACCGATTCGACACAAAGTTGTTGAAAATGATTTGAAAGTCCTGTAGAGTTGGTCGATTGTCATTCTGGTCTACCAGACGAATCCTGACAGTCGCCCTGCTGACGAGAGGCGCTGACGTGGCCTGGACTACAATGACGTACTCGTTGCGGGCCTCATAGTCTAGATCAATAAGAGAAGTGAGCTCTCCTGAAAAGATATCCATCTGAAAGATCTCGGGGATGTTGCCCTCTACGATTTGGTACATGATCTGAGCATTGGCACCTTCGTCTGGGTCGGTGGCGGTGATCTGAGCGACTACAGAGCCCACAGCACTGTTTTCTTTCACCAGAACCTCAAAGTCATCAGCGGGGAAGACGGGGGCATTGTCGTTCACATCGAGGACTGTCACCTGGATGTGGACGGGGGTTTTCTGAGGGGGCACGCCACGATCCACAGCATAAGCAGTGAGCTCGTAGAAGGGAACGCTCTCACGATCCAAACGACGAACAGTGCGGACGATGCCAGATGTGGGTTCGATGGTAAAATCTCCGTCGCCGTCCTCGCCGTTTTGGAAGGTGTACTGAACACGTCCGTTGGCATGTGCATCACGGTCAGTTGCTGAGATCTGGAGGACACTGGTGAAGGGGGGGGCATCTTCACTGACTGTCCCCTGATACCTGGGACTGAGAAACTGAGGTGCATTGTCGTTCACATCATTTACATTTACCTCAACATATGTTGTGTCCGATTTCTGTGGTATGCCATTGTCTTTAGCTGTTATAGCCAAAGTGTAGGTCATCTGGTCCTCATAGTCCAGTTCAGCCTGGAGAGTTATCGCTCCTGTGGCTGGATCAATGCGAAACTGAGGGATGTTATCCTCAAGAAAGTATGTGATTCGAGCATTTTCCCCAACATCATCATCTGTGGCACTGATCACAACCACAGTGCTTCCAGGTGGCCGGTCCTCATTCACACTAACAGAGTAGTGGGCGCTCTGGAATACAGGCCGATGTGTGTTGGCATCTGTGATGTTGATGTGCACCTGACAAGTATCGTGGAGCGTGCGATCTGAGGCGGTGACGGTAAGAACGTACCTCCGCTCCTGTTTGTAGTCCAGTGGGAGAGCTAAGGAAAGAAGCCCAGCTCCTCCTGCTGTGCTGATGGCAAAACGGTTTCTGGTGTTTCCTCCTGTTATCTGGTAGGTCACAGCGCTGTTGACATCTCGATCCACAGCCGTGACAGTCACTACGCTAGTACCAACCACTGCATCCTCATTCAGACGAGCATAGTACTCCTTCTGAAGGAACTCAGGGCGGTTGTCATTAACATCCATCACTGTTATAGTGACACTCGCTGTAGCAGAAAGAGGCGGCATGCCATAATCCCTGGCCTCCACACCAAAGAAATAGTGCTCTACTGATTCCCTGTCGAGGATGGAGCTGACAGTGACCCAGCCTGTAGCAGAATTGATAATGAATGGCGTGTCAGAGCCAGTTCCAGTTAACCTGTACTCCAAACGGGCATTATCCCCAGAATCTGTATCTATGGCCTGGATGTGGAGGATGGAACTGCCAACTGGGGCACTCTCGAGCACAGATGCCTGGAAGGGTGTGGAGACAAAGATTGGTGGGTTGTCATTGACGTCTGTGACTTGCACGCTGACAATTCCAGTATTGTTGGAGAGAGGTGGTCGCCCATTGTCCTGCGCACGAACACGGAGCGTGTACTCCCGTTCTGCCTCATAGTCGAGTGGGGCCACCACCTGAATCTCACCGGTGACGCTATCGATGGAAAACTGTCCACGGCTGTTACCACTGATGATGTTATAGTGAACAGCAGCATTACTGTCCTTGTCCCGGTCTGTGGCACTCACACGGAGGATCTCAGAGTGAGGACGCACGTCCTCCTTCACTGCCACCACATAACGTTTTTCACTGAACTGTGGCACATTGTCGTTTTCATCCAGCACTGTGATAAAAACTTTGACAGTGGCAGAGCGCGGCCCCGGATCCTTGCCCTGATCGCTGGCCTCCACCTGGAGCGTATAGTGCTCGTTAGTCTCCCGGTCCACAGATCCACGAGTTGTAATGAGACCAGAGCGCGGATCGATCTCAAAGGCAGCTCGAGCCATTACAGCCGTGTCACCAACAAACCGGTAACGGATATTAGCATTGGAAGGAGAGTCTGAATCGGTTGCTCTCAGTTGTAGGATGGGGTAGCCTTCTTCTACGTTCTCTCTGATTGTCTCCCTGTACTCTGTCTGCTCAAATATAGGAGAGTGATCATTCCGGTCCGACACAGTAATAGCCACCATTGTGGTCCCAGAGAGCCGAGGAGAACCATGATCCGTGGCTGTGACCCGGAAGTAATGTAGTTCCATGTGCTCTCTGTCAAGAATCTGGGTGGTGGTGATGAGACCTGTGTCTGGGTGGATGTGGAAGTAGTCAGATGAGCGACTGTTCATCAGTGGGGCCATTGTGTAGCTCACCCTGCCTGCATCTCCTGCATCTTGGTCTGTGGCTGACATGATGATGACGGAGGTGCCGGGTGGCTGGTTCTCAGCTACCTGTACTTGGTAGTTATACAGTGAGAAATGGGGGTGTCTGTTGGCTGCACGTCTAGAACGTGACCACGGCATTAAAATCCTCCTCTCCTTTTCTCCTGGTGAAGTATCATCATCTCCTACTACAATCAGTCTTTCCAGGCTCCTCCCTCCCCTTGAAGTGTGCCTTTCTTCCCCCTCCACCCCACTTTCATCCTCCTCACCTCCCTGGTGGCTTTCATGTGCCTGGCTTTCTTTTTTCTCTATTTTGTTATCTAACTCTGTGATGGCTGAGGTGCTATTGCTCCTATCCTGATCATTTCCTCCCTCTGTGTCTCTTTTTTCTGTCTGGCCAGCTTTTGTTACCCCCTTCTCCCATTCCTCCTCCTCCCCTTCTGTCCACGGCTCCCTCCCTCCCACTAGCCGCGCCTCTCTTTCGCCCTCCCCCACCTGTAATTTTCCTCCCCAAACATCAGCAGCAACAGCAGCGGACCCCTCCAAGCCCTCTCCCACCCTCTCGGCACTTCTCCCCCTCTCCTCTCTGGCCCCCATCTGCCGCTTATCTGACTGACTGACACCTTCGGGCTCTAATGGCACTTGATTACCGGATTTTAATTGCATATGGGCGCGTTCACCTCGCTCAGCAGGCGAACACTCGGGCGAAATGCTTTCAGCGCACCCTGCGTGGACAGCACTCTCCCTCAGGTCTTGCTTTTGTGTCTCGCCGTGCCAGTCTGATTTCTCCGCTTTCAATTCATAAGTATTTCTCTTTCCCTCCTTGTTCTCTTCGCCAGCGTTGTTATTGCTGTTAGTGTTGAATCTGCTCAGCAGAGTAACGTGTTGAGCGTCTCGTGGAGCTGTCCGTTGTGCTGAAATCACTAAGCGAGGAGGAGAGTCGCCCTGCCACGTGGTCAGATTAATTTCTGAGGAAAACGAGAGAAACTCTGATTTAAAACGATGAGGCTGCGCGAGTAGATGTGGCTTAATTGCTGTTGCAGAGTTAAATGTGGCTGATGCTGCACCGGGAGATGTAACGGGAAACTTAGCAGTCGAGAAAAAGCCTGAGTCACCGACAGACTCTGCAGCTGAAGTTGCTTTTACTTCTTCAGCAGACTGACGGAGCGGCGTGGAGTGTTTCCCACTCTCTGCATAATCAGTTTGGGATTGAGTGAGTGTGTCAAGCACCGAATGTTTTGATGCGGTTTCAGGAATGACGCTTTTGTTGGTCAGGAACTGCTGGCCAGACGTCTCCGTGACGATTCTGTGGATGGCGAGATTCATCGGAGCTTCGCCTCCCCGAGGGGCCATAAACGCAGCCAAATACCCGTCCCTCATTTCTTCCCTTCCCAAATAACTAAAGCAAAAACCGGGAGCCTCCCTGCTCTCTCTCCAGATTTGACTGCCCTGCCCCCTGGTTGCTGGTGCTGATTTCCCCTGCTGAATCTCATTATCAGTGCTGAGTGAGAGCGTCAGAATCGGAAAAGCCAAACCATTATCCGGGTAATTAGATAAATTAATGTGTTTGTTGCCGTGGTGAACCCCTCCTCCTCTTTCATCCTTTACGTTTCTACCGTCATCCCTCCCCTCATCCATAATTCTGGCATTGTTAGACCTTGCAACCGCATCATGGGGAGGAGATAACCAGCAACCTAAGAGTGCCCTGGCACTGTGGTTAATTAATGCCTTCGAGCTATATCTGAGTGCATCCTTCTGCTCATCACGTCTTCCACATCTCAGCCCCTTCTTATTCTCTCTGTTTCCAAAGCACCCAGTCATCCAACTATCATCACCCCCCTCTCTGTTGCTGTTAGGATCGATTACATTGTGCCTTCCTAAATGAGGAAAGTCACCAGCTCTTGTGTCCACGTTGGCTGAGCCCATATCAGCATCCAAAATCTTCCATTGACTGTCCCTTGAAAATGGTTGTTGCTTAGTTGTATCAGTGTAGCCGGTCTGAGAATAACAAAAAGTTACAAACTGATGGATGCAGTCTGAAATGTTAGTGGAAATGGGGTTGAATTTGAGGATGTAGTTTGAAGCATCAGCATGTGGTAAAATATATCCAGTAAAAAGACAATTGCACCAAGAGGGAGTGGCTGGAGAGGAGCCAGGTGAGGGTTTGTTGGTCTGGAAAAGAGCTTGTATGTCGGAGCTTCGACAGTGGACAAGCCGGGTTGTCGGGGAGCACCATGTAGATAACAGCATCCTCACCTCACGAGCCCTTTTGCACACCTTTCCTCCTCTCCTCTCTCCACTTCCGGGTGCCTTACACAGGCCAGAGGCGTGCACAAAGGCTCTGGCAGCACCACGTTTGGCGAGGTGTGGCCTCAACGCGCACGTTTTAGTTCTTTGTACTTCTCTCTTTTTGCCGTTTTGAACCGGCGACGAGGTGAAAGCAGTTGAAGCGGGAGGTGAAACAACGCCCTTCCTCCCCATCCGTCCCCTCTCCACTCCCTCTCCTGCGCGAGCGCCATCGAAGTTCAACCTGCTCTTAAAACCGGAGTGGGGAAGAGGAGGAGGAGGTGATAATGACGCCGGAGGGCCGTCTGTTCTCTCCCAAAACGTCCCGACTCCCTCTAGTCTCTCTCTCTGTGCCCTCCTTGCCCCGTCGTGTTGATATCCTCCCAGCGTCCCTCCTGCGTGCTGCACTACTCCAGAGCATCCTTCAGTGTGTATCCGCACTTCAGTCCACCTGCTAGGGCGTAGATTCCAGCTGCCCCTCGGCGACTCCCCTGCCTCTTCGCGCTGCTGTCGCTCCTGGTTCACTTTACCGGTGTCTCGATTGCAGAGCCCCGGGTTCCATCTGTTGGAAGCCCCTCCTGTACTCACCGTCCCTGGGGTGAGGGCTAACAAAGGACCGAGGAGAAGCAGGTGGAGTGCCAGAGACGAGAGTAGGAGCGGGGTGAAGCCCGTTAGCGGTGCAGCCATTTAGTCTCTTCCTTTCTCTGTGTCTCCCCTCCTTTCTCCCTCTTCCACCTCAGACTATTCTCTATCTTTCTTTCTTGAGTCCGCCTTTCCTTCTCTCCCCCTCGTTCCGGCTAGGTGGCCAGTTCCAGGACCGCCGGCTCCGCCCGACACCTTCCCCCAGGCTCCCCCGTCGTTCTGTCGGCCTGGAGAGTTGGCATCTACCCGCTGTGGTCCGTGGAGCTGGAGGTCTGAGCGTTAGGAGCGGCGCGGTGGCAGCATCTCTCCTCCCGTTCATTCACATCCAACATGGCTCACACACTCACACTGACTGACTGGCTGGCTGGCTCACACACTATCCCTCAGAGTGTGTGTGAGTCTCTATGTAAGTGTGTGCGCACTCCTCCAGCAGCGACAGTGCAGCCCGGCGGTTGGCTACTATCCATCCACGCATATACGCGCGTACACACACACTCACCATCACGCTCTCCTCATCTCTCCTCTTTCTACCCCTCCCCCTTTTGCTTGCATCTCTTCACTGCCTCTCTCTCTCCTTTGCACTCATAATGGTTGGCTCCGGTGCGCAGGGCTGTTACACAGCACCCGCGGCGGCCGCCATATCCACAACTGGAATAGGAGGGGGGGAAATAGCCTGTGTCTTACACAATCACACCGTCATCACCCTGTCATATGAAGAATTATCCCCTTAACAAAGAGCCCAGGAGGGTTGTCGCCGTTTGCCAAACTTAGACACACTGGGGGTGATGGTCATTCCTAGAAGTTTGCCTCTTCTACTTGAAATAGAAAGCTACAATTAAAATGTAATTGACATGTTTTTTTTTCTATTAATAAAGTTATTGAACTGATATTACTTTACCTTCATTAGAGTTTTCTCCTTCTCGTTCTGTGATGATCGTTTTCCTGATGGATTGTAGTGAAGCTTATAGCTCCTGTAAATGTGACGTAATCCCTTCTAAATATTACCAATGAGTAATTCACGCACATACTCCCAGTCCATCAGAGATTAATATGTTAGAACCCCCCCCCCCCCCACACACACACACACACACACACACCACCATGCACGCACGCACGCACCACACACACACACACCACCCCACACCCCCGAAAAGATGTATTAGAGGATTACTCTGATTAAATCCTGTAGCCCAATGAAGGCACACGCGCGCAATCCGACAATCACCCCAATTTGATTTGTGCATGGCTAAATGGACAGATCAATTTTCTTGGGGGGAAAAATTGCAATATGCAAATTTGTGAAATTCAAATTTTCTCCAACATTCATTCACCAACTTCCCACTCAATAACAATTTAGAAAGCTGGCTGGGTGGTGTAGTTTGTCCAATGACACGGTTAAAATTGAATATAATTTCTTCCTGCGGCTGATGGGAGGAGATAAAGGCGTGTCAGCCGGGGATGCCGTGCATCAGCGCCCAGAGAGGCAGCCAAATCTGCGCCCACGAATCCATGTTTTATTCTGGTTTCCTCTCCATCTCAGTTGAGGGTCTGCTGTGGTTTGTTTGCATTTGACAGATTTCTGAGTTACTTCAGAGAAACAAATGTCACAGCCCTTAAAACCGAGGACAGTCGTTTCTGAGGGGTGTTTAAGTTTTGCCAGACTGTCATATTAAGTTTGACTCAAACGCCAGCTGTTTAAGAGGATGCTTGGGACTGATTGGATACGTCATCCTCAAAATTATTCATATTCAAAGAAGGAAAAATATCAGCTGTCAGTGAAATAAGTTCAAATTGACAAAAATAATAATAAATTTTATAATATGTGCAAGTATGACAATGATTTTGAATTCTGGTTCAAAATAAATATTAAAAACAAACACAAAAAATAAAGCAAGAAAACAAACATGATGGAGCTCTGAAGCGAAAATTTTGTTGAGCAACACTTTGAGAAAATCACTACAATCAGGTTTTTTCTTTATTGTTCAAAAATACTTTTTTAAAATTATTATTTCCAACCACAATTCAAAAGTATATCTTATTTCACTAAATTATCATTTTGCACATTTTTATTTGTTATCGATCTCTTTAGTTTCTTCTTATTTAAATTGCTATTGTAAATGTAGGCTTTTCTTTAATTGGAGGGTAATAATTTTGATGACCAATAAGTATTTCATTGGATAGGACAAACCTTGAAGCAGCAACATTTTGGAGACATCGAGATACAAGTGTAACAAAAATGAGCATTTAAGTAAAGATACAGAAAGTATTGCTCTGTTTTTTTCTGCTTGATTGTGTTCCTGGAGCAGAGCTACTGAATCTGTTTAGTGATTGTAAAGTTTTTGTTGGCAGCTAAAACACATGAGACTCTGCAACATATCAAAGCCAAAGAATGCAAATAATCCAGGTGAAGTTTATTTATAAAGTAGGCTACTTTAAACGCCATGTTGACTGTGCTGGAGTTAAAGTTTACATCAAAGAAGAAATAACATGACTAGATTACGGATTCGCTGTTGCAAATTCACATCCTCGTTTTGCAACCTTCACATCAAAGACCACAACAGAAGCAGGTCAGAGATGAAGCTCAGCTGTCCCTGCACAAGTTGAGGTGTAACCAGCAGCCTGGATTGAAGGAAGTCTTAAACCGAATGTCCAACAAAGCACCTATGACAGCATGTCTGTTTTCCCATGTGCAGATACTGGTCAGTTTGAATCCTTTCCCATTTTATCTCCCCCTTCCTGATTAGTATCAGCTTGGAGAGCTGCCACAGCAATATGGCACTCCAAAATGCATATCCTCCCTTTCCAAGAGAAATTTGGAAGCACAAAAGAAAAGTGCTCTCCCTCCCCTCGCTGGTGTCCGCAGCCTCCCTCCATCCTCATGCTCTGTCACCAGGATTTGTTGCCGTATCTTTTTTCCCTCTCGTGCCTCCAACATCCTCACACGTCTCAGTCAGTGAGTGCGATTAACTGTGGAATGTAGGTTATTGTGGCGCAGGCTGGGGCTGCTAACAGGATTTGGAATGGGTGCGTGTCAGGGGGATAGGAGGACGTCTAGACGAGTTGTGACTAGGCACTGATGGGTGAACAGTTTGCTCATCTGATGATGGTAGTTTTGATGCAACACCAAATAAGTGGAAGATTTACACTCATTTGCCAGGTCAGAGGTCAGAGTTGCCTGCATGGTCCTGGGATCCTCTTCTGGCATAGGAGAGCGAGACCCTCCAATTCAATCCAGGTCTTTGTGCTGACTGCTTCATCCCCACATATCACTGAAATCAAATGTTTATATTGTTACAGTGGCCCTCACTGGGATATTAACACACCAAGACTATGGTTTTAAATTCAGTCATTGTAGGACAACAGCCAGTAATTACATCTCATTTTCTTTTCCTTCTCCAAGAGAGAGAGATGGAAGTTTGGCAATACAAAAAACTTCAGTATGGTGCCTGGTAAATAGACTCAGTGTGCCAGGTGGAATATGAAATACATTGTAGTGTGAAGCCATGTTAAGACAGATGCATTTACTCTGTTGATAATCCATTGAGCTACGATTTGAGCATAAAAGAAAATAGCTATAAAAAGTGATTAACCATTTTTTATTCCACACAGAACTACTAAGCAGAACTAATCTCAAATACTGAGGTAAGAAATGTTGTCACTAGCAGCCTGTTAAAGACATATAATTTACACTAGGTATTTAAATTCAAGACAAAGATCCAGTTTTCAGCTGCATTTAAATAGTTTTTTATTCAAAAGTTAAAATCTGCACAGTTCTCTGTTTTGTTTTTTAATTTAAATCATGCTTCTACTCTTTTGTTCTTTTGCTTTTAATCTCTTTGTTTCTTTTGCACCCTCTTTTGAAATGCTTTTAATGTTTTATATAAAACACTTTTAATTGTCCTGTACATGAAATGCGCTGTACAAATAAACTTCCCTTGCTTTACAAAAAAAAAGCACACACATAATTTAGAAGGAAGTTTTTAAAAAAGCAGCATCTCTTTGTTTTTGTTCTCTCTGATCCTTTTGAAATAATAAAAGAGAAAAAAATCCATAAAAGACCTGAACAGAGCTGAAAGCATTTACAAGATTTTTTTTTTTTCCATGATATGTGTTTTATACAGTGATGAGTCCAAATCTGAAGACTGCAGCAGTGTGGGACCACTATAACAGAGAAAAAGAGGGAAAAAAAAGAGCCAAATTCCAAAGAAAAGTTTTAGGATGTCTTAAATTCCTAAAGACTAACTAAAGAATATAGAAGAGATCTTGGCTAAGAAGGGAAAGCCATTGTCAGGAATAAAGATGGTTACATCAGATCTCTACTTATTTATATTAGTATTGATTAGTATTGTAGACTCTGGATTTGCCTTACTGTACATACTGTATCACTATTTTACTTTTTTTTTACTGCAGCATATATTGATAAATTTCTGCCCTTTTTAATCCATTTTCATGGCAATTTAGAGTTCATGTTGAAATTCTGTAGATCAGTGTTGTACTAATCCAATCCAATCCAACTTTATTTCTAGAGAACTTTCACCACAGTAAATACAGCACACAAAGTGCTGTACAAAAGAATACACATAATAATTCAAAACAGAATCCATTTAAAAGAACATACCCAGTAAGACATAGAAGTAAAGTGCAGAAGAAAACATTTAAACAATAAAAACAATAAGATTAAAGATAAAATATAAAAACTTACTAAAGAGGTGTGGGATGCAAGAAAAAAGAGATGGGTTTTTAGGAGGCTCAAGCTGTCAGTGAGGAAGCCTGCTTAACCTGCAATGGGAGTGAATTCCACAACCTCAGGCTAGCCACTACAAAAGCTCTATTACCTCTATTCTTTCTCCGAGTCCTTGGGACAGTCAGGAGAGGCTGGTCAGCCAACCTGAGGGACCCAGTTGGAGCATGGGCATGCACGAGCTCGGAGAGGAAGGGAGGGGCAAGGGCATTTAATACCTTAAAAACAAATAAAAGAATCGTAAACTGAATCCTAAAAGCAATAGGCAGTGCTGTGCAACCAGAACTGGAGTGTTATGCTCTCTGCTGCAGCTTTATAATACATACGACCATGATGAGGGAAAGCTCCTAAGTTAGCTTTTATAATAGCTTTGAATAAAAGAGATGAGAAACCTCAGTTTTGTGTTAGATCTGCTGGGGCATAAATGTCACTGTCGCAACGATTGCGTCACACATGACTCCTAACAAGGTCCTCCCTCATGTGCGAATGCCTGCTGAAGGTGAGTTCATATAACTAAACTCAGGAGGCGTAGTTATAGGAACTGCGTTCTTAGAGCCTCTCTGTCATAATGCGCCTATTGAAGTGCCGGCTACAGACTAATGAGCTGCCTTGTTTTATCATAAAGTTCGGCCCTTCACCCTGGCGAATTGTTTGATCCACTTCTTCCTTAGCATCACTTCAGTCAGGAGTCCATGAAAACTGAAGTAGGGTTCGTGTTGTTTATTCGATTTACAAAGTGGAACAGAGCAGGGACATTGGATTCAGCTATTGTTGAACTGGCCCGGAAGAGGGAACGCCTAAATTTGACAAGTTCGGGAAACCAGAACACGAAGCGTGATAATCCCCTATTGTGGACATCGGGGCTAAAAACAATGACCTCAGTCTTGTTTTCATTAAGTGAAGAAGGTTCAGGGCCTTCACATCACAAAGGCACACCAAAGATTATTTAAAGAAGAGACAGAGTTGGCACATTTTATTGGCACATAGATCTGTGTATCATCTGCATAAAAATGAAAGGAACACCTGTGCTTCCTCAGAACCAACCCAAGGGGAAGAAGATAAAAAGTAAAAAGCAGGGGGCCGAGAATAGAACCTTGGGGGACACCACAGGACAGAGCGGCAGCTGGGGATTCAGACTGGCTAACTTCTAACTTCTGGCCTAAATCTACTAAACTAGATTCTATCAAAACCTTCATAGGAATAGAAGGGATTGTAACTTGTGGAGCAGGAAGTGGTTTTATATGTTCAGATTTATTTATTTAATAAAATATTCTTTCAGAAAATGGTGGTTAGCATTAGAACAACTAACTCCAACAACAGACTAATAAACCATAGAGGGATCTTCCACATTTAACAGGAAGAATGCAGTATTAAATATCATAAGGGGATTTGACTGCATATTTGATGTAAAAAAAAATTCTCTTGCAAAATATGAAAAGTAGTTTAATCCTTGCTTGCCCTTGAAGGTCTTTGAGGTATTTATAGCCTCTGGTCTATCAGGGTGCATAAAAATCCAGACAGCATGGGATCTGACAGAGAGAAAATGTCTGGCATGACATAATTTTGGTTCCTATTCTTGAAAAGTGGGATTTAATTACAGCAAACATGAAATCTCATTACACCACAATGTGAAAAAAATGTGCATAGGTGCAGCATCTCTTTAAAACTGTGCACATATGTAAACTTTCCCAGAAGATCTACTTCTGTGTTTACTGTCTTCTGAATCAGAAATAAAAATTCATTTTGAAATAATCACTTAGAATCATGCAATGTTTTTCTTTCCTGTTCTGATATTTTTTTAATCTCATTTATCTATTTAGGCTAAAACAGGTTTTGGGGGAAAAAAAATTGTTGTGAATCAACTATTTTATCGGACTGCTTTTACTGGAGCCTTGCTGGAGCGTGTGTTTTTTGTTTTTTTTGTTTGTTTGTTGGTTTGTTTTTTTGCAGTATTACTGCTGGAGTGCAGTATGGCCTTAAAGATAAATTGCATTGGCAACTGGTCAGGAATAAGTGTTTGCTGAATCTACAGTGATGATTGTAGCCTGGAATGGTATGCATCATTCTAATCTCAAGGATCTTAGCTTTGTGATGGTGCATAACATGTAGGTACTTGGAGGGAAGACTGAGTAAAATACAAACAGGTATTTATTTGTCGTGGGCAGAACATCTGGCATCAGTGGGTTACTAAACTTGTTATTGCTTGTGATATCCTAAATAGAGAAATCACTTTTGCAGAGATGGCAAACACACTTCTGTATATGTGTGTGCTTAAAGCCAGAGACAAATTCCCAGTGAAACTACAGTTGCCTTCAGCCTTCAGCATGCTCATTTCGATTGGCATTTTGAGCGACGAGCGGCAGATAACAACACAGAACTTGAAACTTTAAAGAATCCTCAATGTTCCTGTGAAACCTCGTGAATCATGAATAGCTGTGCACGTCAAATAAAAAATGAATATTTCACACAAATCATTTGGGGCTGATCCCTGCTTCTGAGTTGATCTAATTAAGTAAAGGAAAAAAGATCAGGCCTTACTAAATAAACACATAAATGAGTCTTGGACTTTTTCAAATTTGATTAGATTTCTTTCTAAATGAATGGCAGGATTTCACATCCAGGATGTAACTGTTTAATTTCCATCTTTCTTTTTATCCTGGGCAACTAGTCAGATTAATTAGGTTGAGTAGGGAGTCTAATAGATGGGGTGCTGAGATGCAGCGAAGAGGGAGTGCTGTGCCATTTAGAGCTATTTATAATAGATCAGACAAGCTGGATGGACTACAAACACTAAACGAAAATGACTGACAGACAGTTACTACAGCATCCTGTGAGGGTCTGACATCAGCGGGAGATGGAGGAAGCTGTGATGGAAAGTCGAACTGCTGTAGGGAAATGAGAGAAAATACAGCACTTTTTCTGGCAATAGTAGAAGGATTATTCTGTTGACTTCCACTTCTTTCTATGAAATCCAAGAGGATAAGCGGGGAACTCCTGCAAAGCAGCATTACCCTTACGAAGTCAGGAAGATGGGGGCTAAGGAAATTACTATGAGCACTTTAAAGGACCCCTTACCGATCCTGCATTTCAGAAAGCACAGCAAAATTATTTGAATATAAACAGTCCCGCTAGGCCTGGGCAACATGACTAAAATCCCATATCATGATATAACTAATTCTATATTATGATAACTATATACATACGATATAGCTTTTTATAAATTTTTTTCTGAGCAGGATGTGTTGGTCATGTTAACAACTGACAGTATCTGTGATTAGACGCTTTACTGCAGTGTTTTATTTGTCAGGATGCGCCGTGTGTACGGACATGTGCTGCTGCGTGCAAGCATGGACATGCGGCGCATCTTGACTTAAAAAAAAACATGGAGGGAGACGGTGGCAGACGCGTTTCAGACCAGGATAATTAGCTCTCAACAGGATGACCAGCCAAACCAAACCGAGGGGCTTGTAGTTAAAAGAGGGATGACTTCTGTTGCATGGATGTGGTTTGGATGTATATAAAAGAAGACAGACACAGTCACGGACCCGACAACACAAGGTATCCCGGCTCTTGTATACAAACAGCTGTCGTCAGTCTTTTTATGTCCACACCATATCCATGCAACAGAAGTTGTCTCTCTTTTAGGCACAAGCCTCTCAGTTTGGGTCGCTTTGTCGTCATCTTGTTAAAAATTAGTCTACTTACACCCGTCTGGATGGTCCGCCGCCATCTCCCTCCATGTTTGTTTTCAGCATGCGTGTGCATGCAGTAAAGTGCCTATCGCTTGAACACCAAGTCATGTCGTAATTTCCACTGGAATGCTGGAAAAATTTTATGATGCACAAGTTGCTGAGATGAGGTAACGGTGACCTTTCAACAATGGGATGGGATGCATTGCATTATGTTTAAAGTTTTCTGCTTACTTAGTTTGTAGTCTGCATACTTCTGTGACATACAGAACTTTAATGCCTTAATAAGTGGAAAGGATCATCTTTCCCATACAACATGAAGGCAGCATAAGACTTGAGTGGGTTTATTTTGGCCCTGTTTTTTTTTTTTTCAAGTGTGTGTGTGTGTGTGTGTGTTTGGTCAGTCAGCTGGCCTCCATGTGTTGATGGATCAATAACCGGCTGACTCCTTGCAGGAAGTGTCTATACTGCTCCGAGCCCCCAGGCAGAGGCCAGCATGCTTTCTGTCAGTGTGGGTTTCCATGGGAACAGTCCAAGAGGCTGTGCATGCTGTGTGTGTGTGTGTTTGTGTAGAGGGGGTATAGTGAAAGCGGTGGATTACTGCTGCTGTATGTATGAGTGAGACAGAGCGAGACAGAAAAACAAAGAGGGAGACGAGGTGATCACAGGGGTCAGGAGGACCAAGTGGAGAGCCAGAAAGGAAAGGGATCTTCAGCAGAGATAACACACACATACGTGCATGCATGTCCACACAGAGAGAGACCGGAAAATGGCTAAGAAAAAAGACAGAAATGAAGACAATATCTCCAGATAAGGTCATTTTCTGTTCTCTCTTTCACTCAACACTCACCTCTAATTGCCTCCTGCCTTCAGCCCTTTCTGTTGATCCATCCCACAGGGGGAATATGAAGGGGGTTGTGCATGTGGTGGGGTACGCCACAGGCTGTGTATAACCCAGCTACCCCCTCCTAACAACCCCCATTAAGCCAGGGAGATCCTGAGTGGGCCAGCAGGTGGCTACTAGCCTGCTGCTCAACTGTCCAGGCTGGAAGTGATGCAGCAGTGATGCATATTTAACACAGGGCAAGGGTGACCGAGGTGGCACAGTGTGTGTGTTTTTGTATGCGTGAACCACTCAAACAAGCAGTTCAATGACACAAGATCCTCTTTCTGGAGAAGCTTCCATCATTCACATGCACACACACATACACACACCCAAGATGGCATACGGTGGCAGCTGCCCAGCGCGTGCCGTGATTGCGCGCGCATGAATAATGAGCCTCGCCTCTCTGCGGGGACGCGCTTCACTTGATGAAAAGATGAAAGAATTGTGAGAAGGAAAGGGCAGAAAAACCTCCTGTAGAGCTTCTTCTTCTCCTGTGATCCATGACTGTTGATTTAACAGCTGGCTACTCATTTCCTCATTAAACTCTGTTCTCAGCTCCTCTTCTCTCGCCCTCTGTCTTGTTCACATTCAATTTAAATGATCTCACTTTAGCTCATTTTATTTCAGGTCATTTTTAGCATTGCTTTGCATGTTGACCCTACAAGAAGAGATTGGGCTGCTGAATCACTTATTTTACACAAAGAAATGGCTTTAATTGTTTATTTTTTTTAACCAGTGTGACCCAGACTGTGAGTGTAGCTGCATCTGTGTAGTTGTTTAATCAAATTCAGATTATCTCTGTTGATAATTGATTTACTTCGTTTGGTCAAAAAAATGTTTTGGAATTGTGTTCCTGTGTTCTCATGAAATGATTTTGACTCACAATCCATCAATATTTCTGAGGCTTTTCAGCTGCTGATGATCCTCATAGACTCACCTTAAAGGAGTGATGACATAGCAGTTAGAACTAGTCCATGTTGTTGGCATTGCTGCATATGTCAAATCTCCAAAGAAAAAAACGGCATTTTTTACAGCGGGGTATTGTTTTGAAACGCCAGACCTCACTTCCTCAGTAATACAGTTGAGTCCGGTAATGATATGGAGCTTTACCCGGAGACCAAGTTGACTTCAATTTGATTGGCTATACCTTATTTGGCTATAACATTATTTAGAGAAAGTAGGTCAAGCTGCCCAGCGGTCGGAGTTTGCTAAAGGCTAGCTGCTAGCAACATGGGTACTTCAGACAGTGAGCTACGTTTATTAGAAAAGACAGCATTCATAAAATAAATAAACTTACAGATAATAACAAGGTTGTGGTCGCCTCCCTCAGTGTTGCTGCAGAAGTTTTATTTTAAATCCATTTGTTTGTCAACCCAGACTTGACTGCTTAGCAGTGACTCTGCCACTCACAGCTGAATCAGACAGGGAAGCGGACGGTGCGTAGACCATTAGGAGAGAGGAGGAGAGGGACCCAACTGCAGTCACGGTACGTCGCCATATTCCAATCCATGCCGGACGTCCCAATCGGAAGTTTCTTGTTGTTTTTAACTGTGAAAAGAAATTGCGTGTTTGTCTGGGTTCAATGCAAAAGAGATATACCAACTTAAAAATAAGGAAAAAAATCATTAAACAGTCAGCGTTTAAGGTGAAACCAACATGAAAGTGAAAATAAAAATGGTGAGATAAAAATTTGAATATTTTCCTCTGAAGTTAATGTAGAGAATTTCAGACGTGAAATGAATGTTAATGGCTTCATGAATCTGAGATCAACAGCATTCCTCATCGTTACATCGATGCTCCTCACAACCTTACCTGCAACAGAAACAAAGACAGTTCAGTGTGTTTGCAATATTTCCATTTGCACTAAACTGAACACATCAAGTTAGGTATAATTTCTCATTTTTAAACAAAACATATTTCCAAAAAGTTTATCTTAGCCTAATGTTCACACTTTATTTACGTACCAGCAGTAATTGGAATCAAGTATAGGCCTTTCCCTTTTCTCCATATTTAACATGATGAGGCAGATAATGTGATCAAATATCACCTGTGAGCAGGGTCAGACTGGAACAAAAAATAGTCCCTAGTATTTTGTCCAAGACCAGCCAATATATAACTATTCACAAATATATTATTCCCAAATCTATGTTCTCCCTTAAATGTGAATATAAACCGTGCACTCTTTACAGTAACACAAACCACACAGTGAGTTTGCAGGAATCAGTGAGAGTGACACTAAATACTAAAAAAAAATGTTATTTGTGAATATAATAATGCAAAGTACATCAGGTTTATTTGTCTAGCACATTTCACTTACAAGACCATTCAAAGGGCTTTCCATAAAACATTGAAAGTGTTTCAGTGAATGGAGAGGAGGTATCTTAAAATAAGTTAAAAACAAGCTTTAAAAAGAAAAAAGAAATTAGATAGACAGTTGTTTTGATTAAAGGTGGCGAGTAAAAAGTTATTAACCTTGATTTAAACCTGCTGAGAGTTTCATCAGACCTGCAGTTTTCTGGGAGTTCCACATGTGAGGAGCATAAAAACCGAACGCTGCTCTCCTCTCCATCTTTAGTTCTGACAAATCAGAAGATCCTGAATGTGTTTTGCTCCTAAACCATTTAGTGCTTCGTAAACTAACAGCAAAATTTAGGGGTCAATTCTTTGACAAACAGGAAGCCAGCGTAAAGATCTGAGGACTGGAGTTGTATGATTGACTTTCTTGATCTCAGTAAGCGCTCAAGCAGCAGTGTTCTAGACTAACTGCAGCTTTCTCATGGACTTCTTAGGGAGACCTGTACGGACAGCATTACATTAGTCTAGCTTACTATAGCTAAACGCATGACAAGTTTTTCTAAATCCTGCTAAGACATCAGTCCCTTAATCCTCGATATGTTTCAAGAGATAAAAGGCTGACTTTACAACTTTGGCCACTATGGGCACTAAACCTGTAACTTTCCACAGGCCACACAACTGTCACAAAATTGAACAGTCTCTATTGCTGTTTTCAGACTTGCATTGCAGAACATGAGCGGTAAAGTTCATCAGCTCTTTATACGGACTCGTCTTTTCAAACATGCCGCTTCGTTGCGGACTTATCGCGTCCCGGGCGCTTTCAGACATCAGGAAATGTTGCGTAAAAGTCAGCACAGCCCCACTCTCCCTTCAACTCTGTCCGCAACATTTCCTTGTGCATTCAGCCAAAACAACGTGCTGCAACATTTCCACTCTTATGACATGGGGTCCAGCCGGTACATGTCCGCTACATCTCCGAGATAAAAGAGCGGATCGCATGTCTATGTATATTTACAGTCTATTGTGTACCTCGCCTCTTGCCTGATAATAGCTGGGATAGGCTCCAGCAACCCCTGCGATCCCTCAACTGGATAAGCGGTACAGAAAATGACTGACTGACTGATATCATGTCCTGAAAAATAATTAGATGCCTCATTAGGAAAAAAAAGCATCTTCATTTTAACAATCATTTATATAACAAGTTTGTTATTTGGAGAAGTATTAGTTCAATTTCGAACTGAAGTTTAAAGAAGAAAATAAAAAAGAACAGTTGATTGTAAACTTGTAGATAAAAAACAAAGGAATCTCAGCCAGAACTGAACAATCAGCTTTTTTGTTTTTGTTTTTTTGTTTTTTAACCCCCGTTTTCAGTTGTCAGAGGAAGAGATTTAACAGGCAAACCACATTACTTACTATTTGGCTATTTTTAGCAGTAAAACTTACGAATGTTGCATTATTTAATGTTTTAAACATGTTCACCCTTTACAGACTTATTCCACAGGTAGAGGTTTCACATGACTATGTTTTAAACACTACACAAGAGCGTTTGGATAAATATTAATATTTATTATTGGGTTCATTAAGGGTTGATTTGGGCGCTGCCATCTTTAGTGGGAGAAGTCGGAGCTGGTAAGTCTACCCTGATGTCCGAGTGGAAAATCTGACTTCGACGGCCGTTCGGGTTGTATTTCCAACTGGGAAGTTGGGAAGTTTACCCAACTTCTGGGTTAAATATTTGACCCTTGAGTTGGATTATGTTCACTACAATGTTGGGTTATTTCAACCCAGAAGTTGCGTCAAAAACCCAACAGCCCAAATGTCTGGTGAAATAACCCAGGAATTAGTTGGTCCCTTTTTAACCCAGAAGTTTGACCCAGGAGTTTTAGTATGCACAACCAGTTAACCAGTGAAAATTACCAGTTGACAAGTTGTTCTCTGCTTAGAAATATTAATATCAACTACTTTTATAGATGTGAGGAGATAATAAATAATGTGGTTATGTGGTAACAGCTGTTTTATTGGTGTGTTTTCAACACTTCATCATAACTTTGTAAACAGTGTTTACTGCTAACTGGCTTGTATGGATCAGACTTACTGGCTATACTGGGTCTCTTTACTCAGATGTGAAAGCAGTGCAGCTTACCCCAACTTCTACCATCATCATCATTATCCACGGCAGCTAATGAAGATCCTGTAAACATGTCAATAAACTTTGGACGTTTGGCAACACTTTCTTTTGTCTTTTTTTTTTTAAATCGTGCAGTTTCCCAGTGCCTCCTCTCCATTTCCAATCCAATCTGTCCAAATCTGACAGGTTGCTGTCAGATTTCAGCTGTCAGTACTATTTATTTTAGCTCAGCTTGTGTCGTGGTCTCCATGACATATGTGTCCAGTTTGTCTGTCAGGCTGAAGTTGCAGCTCCAGTTTTTTCTGCTCATTCAGTTCAAGTGCAGTGAAAAACCCCGGTTCTGTGCTGAACCATTGCAGGGGAGAAAAACATGCTGGAAATTTTGGACAGTGGCTGGTATTCAGTAATAAAAGTTGAACCAAGGGCTCATTCAGACATTACACCAGCATGTTCAACTATCTTTAGATTAATGGAGAGCAGTTCATGTTTGAAAGAGGATTAAGTGTAGCATTTTATACTGGATGGTTCATTGGAAGCTCTTAAACCAGTATGCTTCTGTCTGGCCTAGATTGTGTTCACTAAAACAGATAGATTTGCCCAGCGGTCTTTGACTGCCCACTTGAATCCTCAAATTTGACATTTTGGCCGCCCCAGTTTGATGATTTCAAGCCAGATGTTATGGAGGAGGGGGAAACTTAAAGGTACTATACCTGATTTTATGCTAATCTATCTAAGAAAAATGCCTTTTACACATGTAATGAAGTACAAGAGGTAATTTATAAAAAAAATAAAATAACACATTGATTGCATATATGTACGAGTCCAGGCATTTTTAGTTTAGGCTTCTAACTTTGCCGTGACAGTTTTTCTCAGCCAATTACTGAACAAGGAAGTTGCTGTAGCAACAACGCTGTCTTCCCAAGCGCATGCGCAGCAGATCTTATAAACCAGTGGCGGAGAAACTTGGCCCTCATCCTGCAAGTCTTCCTTGTGTCTTTGCTCCTTCACACCTGACTCAAAGTCACTGTGCAGATCTTAATTTACACTGGATCCATTTGATTTGAATCAGGTGTGCTGGAATGGGGACACATGGAAAACCTAAATGGAGAGTGGCCCTTGAGGACCAAGGTTCCCCTCCACTGTTGTAAACAGAACAGCATGGCGGCCACTGAAGGGAAAGTTAGGATACCTCCACTGGCTGTCACCGCATACAAAGCAAAACAGCCTGAAAGGATAAAAACTGAGGAAGAGAGATTTGACGCGAAGAGCGACCAAAGAGGAAATAAAGCTGGTGTAAATCTCTGTACATGGAGGTAGAGAGCTGCAGGACTGCCTCGGACTAAAGGTAGACTGGAAACTGGTTGTAGTCCTCCTACAGGTAGTTTTTCAATCACCTTCTTCTTAGTAACATTTAATTTGTCCTCAGCTACTGGCTCTACCTCTGGTGGTTTGACCACTTCCACCACTGTGTCCCTGTAACACATATAATTCATAATAATACAGTATGTGTACATCGTAATGAGACCAAGTCCATGCTAACGTTAGCATTTAGTGCACAGTCAGACTTGATATAAAGCAACACAAACTGCTTTATATCACATCATCACTTTCAGTCCCAGTGGCCGATGCTTTATTAGGTTGTCAAGGTGTTAATGTTGCCTATATAATATCTTTTTTTTTTTTTTAGGAAATGTTGTTCCTTCATTCTGCATCCCTCCAAACGACTTGTGGAGGTATTATTATTTTTTTAAATATAGCAATTTAATAGAAATGTTCCATATTCAACTTTTAATCCCGTTTCAACTCATCAGGTGTCAAAAGTCTTGTACAAACGGCCTCCGGTCACATGTGCAAAGTTGGAAATGCGCCACTATGCCACCACATCCTGCAACTGCAATTGCATGGGTGAATTATGCAATCGTTCTGAACCAAGCAACCGTTGCAGACCACCTTCGGAGGTGGGTCTGGCCATGGCCTTCGGTCACGTTGAAGTTTTAAGGTGAAGCACATTACCCCCACAGTCTATACCCAGGATTTACTCCCAACAGTGCCAAGTGTGACCGGCCCTGGAGCATTTCTCACTGGGAAAAACAGCTAAGAGCTGGGCTTACAGTTCAAACTAAACTGTTCTCCTTGCTCATAGTTTGGAAATGTGCAGAATCAGGAATGACGCCTTTAATTAATGACACTCTCATGGAGTAGAAACCAGTTAACCACAAAATAAATACATTTTTCATTTGCTTAACTCTACAGGGACCACAATTAACAAAACTAATTTTTAAAAAATGACTTAAAAGTAAACTTGAAATACAATGAATTTAGAGGGGGAAATGAATACTGAGAGAATAAATCAAGTAAGAAATAATCATTTTTTTATTGGGCTGTAACATCCAAAATAACTTTCTCCTGCTAGTTATTAGGAAGAATGTTAGCCTAAAAGGCTCTTAACATGGCGTTGCCTTTCAGATCCATATTTCATCAATCAGGCAAACAACATATATTATTGGCAGAAATTAAATTAAACCTAAAATGCTTTATTTGTCCCAAGACGGACATTGTAAATAGTGTATAGAATAGAATATAGTGTGAATGGCAGTCCTCCACTAACAGTCTACTGAAGCCAACAGTCTTCAAATGCTCAAAGGTTCATAGCGCTCTACCAAGCTGCCTTTTTCTTCATCATGGATTTTTGTCAGCTGCTTTCTTTTCCTCCCGTCACCTTGTCTGTGTAAACTTCTTTTTCAGACATGCTTTCTTTGTTCCTGCTCTCCTTTTCTCTCTCTTTATTACCTCCAGCATCCAACTGGCCAGCACTGTAGTTGCTCCAGTCAAAAAATGATGTCATTAATTATTTGGTAGAGATTATGTGATTAAGCTTCTGTGTGTGCACGTCTGTGTGTCTTTGTCTGAATCCAAATGCCTCGCTGAGAGTGTATGAATCTATCTGTGATTGTGTCTTGTATCTGGTGGCGACATTATTGGATTAAAATGAGAGAAAGGAGTGCCTGCATGGCTGAGCAATTTGATCATTAAATTATTGACCTATTGCTTCTCTGCTAGTGAAAAGAAAACAAACATAACCACCACAAACAGCAAATAGTGTCCAATAGGAATTTCAATTGCACCAAAAGGTGTTACTGAATAGAATTAATAGTCGAATGCACACATCCAAAATCGAACTTCATCCGAGACCAAGTCAGAAAGTTTTGTTATAAAGTATGACTGAGGACCCCTGAAGAAAAAATATGAGGTGAAGACAGAAGAAAAACAGGGTCAAGTTTTTTTTAAGGTGGAGGAAAAAGAAAAATACAGGAAAACAGATCAAGGTGAAGAAATTAATACAACGTCCAACACAGATGCACACGATGGACTAAAGCAAATGTCCAAATGTCTATCATGATGCTGCCAGTAAGTACCAGAGATAAGACTGCAATTCATTGTGTGTGTGTGTGGGTGTGTGTGTGTGTTCGAGAGAGAGGTACTGAGGGGAGGGGACTGGAGAGGACGGTTTATAGGCCAGCTGTGTGTAGTCTTTTAGTCAGTCAGTGACCTAAATCACAGATTGAAAAGAGAGAGGGGTATGAGAGGGAGGAAAAGTGGTGTTTATGGATGCAGCAGTGTTGAGGAGAGATAACTTAAGAAGGAGTCAGTAAAAGACATAGAGAAGAGGAGGAGGGGGAGGAGGAAAAAAGGATAAGCAACAAAGGTTGAGTAGAAACAAGTGTGGGGAAAATTTAAAGGGATGTTGACGGATGATGAGAGGGAGGGAAGAGTTTGGGTGAAAGCGGAGAATGAGCAGAAAGAAGAGTGAGAGAGATGACATTTATGGAGCTGAAATTATGCAGCGCAGATATAAATATCCAGGCTTGTTATTCGTTCTTTGCCTGTTTTACATTTCCGGAGCAAAAACTTCTCAGCTGCCACGATGGCTCGCTACACAAACAGAACGCTCCCTGTAGCCACCGCATCTCACCACAGCGTGCATGCGGAAAGAAGAAATATCTGAAGCATGCCAAGCTGTAAATTTGACACACGAAGAGGGATAATTAATTGCATTTGGCTAGTAAAGTGCCCTTGACACAAAATCCCACATTAAGAATTTATCACGATGTTGCAAATTAAAGAAGAAATTCATGTTTGTAAATAATTGAATTGCTGGAACAGTGTTAGGGTTAGTTATACACGGGGATTTGCCCCAGCGTACAACATAGATCAGAAACAGAGTCTGTTTTTCTCTCTTATTGTAAATATGCTTCTGGTTTGCTAATTGTATTTTTTATTCTGAGATCTGTGCTTCTGCTCCATTTTTTTTCTGACTCACAGAACCAGATGATGATCAGAAACAGTAGAAGAATCCATTAGCATCTCTCTGGGGGTTCATAAAGTATCTCCTTGTTGCAACTCCAGCGCAATATAACAGCATTAACGGGGCTTTAAACCAAGTGTGCCATGATAATTGTTTAAGAACAGCTAGAATTTGTTTTCATTTTCTATTTGGCTTGATTAATATAAGTTTTGCAACTTGTATGTTGCAATCATCCAGAGATCCACAATAGCAAAGATTAAGTTTGTTTTGGTACCTTATACAGAGGGCTGCACAATATATCGTGTACGCATCGTCATCATAATGTATAATAGTCACATCGCAGGTCCTGCAATGTAAGAGGCAAATTAACTTAATGTGTTCTTATCTAATTCCAAGGGTACCGGACACAGACGTCGCACAGCGATCCACCATTCAACATCGTTCTTAATCAGTTTGACAAAGAATAAGCCTTTTGTGGTAAAACGCAATTCAAATTTGTACATGATAAAACAAAACATGTACTGGGGGCAATCGCCATTCCAACATTCCTCCACTCCGACATGGGGGTTTGGAATAGGGTTAGTGTTATGGGGTCGAAATGGCGGAATGACAGCATGTAACCACATGTACTCAGGTCCAGGCACAATAAAAGCAAGTAATAAAAGATATTAAGAATGACTCTCAAATACAGACAAACACCAGACTTGGAACAT
Source organism: Atherinomorus stipes (assembly GCA_023101725.1). Taxonomy (NCBI): domain Eukaryota; kingdom Metazoa; phylum Chordata; class Actinopteri; order Atheriniformes; family Atherinidae; genus Atherinomorus; species Atherinomorus stipes. Next base: position 532,535 of record JALJCO010011378.1, on the reverse strand, counting down.
TTACAAAGAGAAAGATCACTGCAGGTTAATCGTCGATGAAATGGTAGGAGTGAGCATATCTTAAATATAACTTAAAGTGCTCAAGTCATCTACCTATAATTCCTTTTTTTTCAGATACTGTATATACATGTGTGTGTGTGTGTATATATATATATATACATATATATATAATTTTGTTGAAATTGACAAAAGTAATAATAAGTAAAGAATTCTATAAAAATCATGACAATGATTTTGAATTGTGTTTTGAAAGAAATATTAAAAACAAACACACAATAACTAAAACAAGTAAACAAGCATGTTGGGGCTCCAAGGCTAAAACTTTGTTGAGTATATATAGTGAGATATCTTGCAGAGGGATGCAGCACTCTTAAAATTGCCAAGCTTCTGAAGCGTGATCATCAAACAATCAGGCGTTTCATTCAAAATAGTCAACAGGGTCGCAAGAAACGTGTGGAAAAACCAAGGCGCAAAATAACTGCCCATGAACTGAGAAAATTCAAGCGTGCAGCTGCCAAGATGCCACTTGCCAGCAGTTTTGCCATATTTCAGAGCTGCAACATCACTGGAGTGCCCAAAAGCACAAGGTGTGCAATACTCGGAGACATGGCCAAGGTAAGAAAGGCTGAAAAACCACCACCACTGAACAAGACACACAAGCTGAAACGTCAAGACTGGGCCAAGAAATATCTCAGACTGATTTTTCTAAGGTTTTATGGACTGATGAAATGAGAGTGAGTGCAATGAGGCAAGATGGATGGGCCCGTGGCTGGAACAGTAAAGGACAGAGAGCTCCAGTCCGACTCAGACGCCAGCAAGGTGGAGGTGGGGTACTGGTATGGGCTGGTATCATCAAAGATGAGCTTGTGGGGCTTTTTCAGGTTGAGGATGGAGTCAAGTTCAACTCCCAGTCCTACTGCCAGTTTCTGGAAGACACCTTCTTCAAGCAGTGGTACAGGAAGAAGTCCACATCCTTCAAGAAGAACATGATTTTCATGCAGGACAATGCTCCATCACACACATCCAAGAACTCCACGGCGTGGCTGCAAGAAAGGGTCTAAAAGAAGAAAAAAAAACTAATGACATGGCCTCCTTGTTCAGGAGGGAAAACAGTCCACCTCTCTGAACAGTGTCTGGGAGGCTGTGGTTGCTGCTGCACGCAATGTTGATCGTGAATAGATCAAAACACTGACAGGATCCATGGATGGCAGCTTTTGAGTGTCCTTGCAAAGAAAGGTGGCTATATTGGTCACTGATTTGTTTTTGTTTGGCTTTTGAATGTCAGAAATGTATATTTGTGAATGTTGAGCTGTTATATTGGTTTCCCTGGTAAAAATATATAATTGAAATGGGTATATATTTGTTTATTGTTAAGTTGCCTAATAATTATGTTTGCCTAATACACCTGATATGGGTGTTGATGTCATTAGACCACAGCCCTTCTCATTACAGAGATGCAAATCACCTGATATGCTTAATTGGTAGTAGGCTTTCGGCCTATACAGCTTGTAGTAAGACAACATGCTTAAAGAGGATGATGTGGTCAAAATACTCATTTGCCTAATAATTCTGCACTCCCTGTATCTATCTATCTATCTATCTATCTATCTATCTATCTATCTATCTATCTATCTATCTATCTATCTATCTATCTATCTATCTATCTATCTATCTATCTATCTATCTATCTATCTATCTATCTATCACACAGTGTTAGAAAAAAAATTGCAATGTTAGTTTTTTCCAATATTGTGCAGCCCTACTTATATAAAACATCTCAGAGATGTATTGGAGTATTTTGTGGTTAGGTTGGAACCTTTCAGTCAGTAACAGATTGATTCTACTAATATGTAAAAAAAAAAAAAAAAAAAAAGTAAAACTAGAAAAACAAAAGCTATGAAGTGAAAATTGTGATTCAAATCAGAATCCAAATCTCACATGTGAGGAATTTGTCTTGGTGAATGCGCATGTGGTTGTCAAGTAACACTTGATGGAGAGCTGCAGGCTTTTCCATTATTTATAAAACTAGAACTAAGGAAAGGATTTAAATAAAAAGGATATTAAATATGTATCCCATGTGTTTGTATACCTGTAGGAACAATAGAATCTATTATTTACAGGATGTTACAGTCAGATGTACTTTGTGAGACTGTGTGACAGTGTAGCTACTGTGTGGTAGATCTTATTCTTGTTTAAAGTGCAGTGTGTCTACCATTGTTAACAAGACTTACAGCTCTGAGGAAAAGTTTCTGGCATGCCTTGCTGTGCAAAACAATATGATCTTGAGACTTCAACAAAATGGAAAAAAGATGGTATAGGCTATGTCCATTGTGAGAGGAACTGGTTATAATTTTGTCCAGTCGTCTCCTGAAGCGATCAGTGATCAGTGAAGTACTGCAGTCCATCTCACTATTGTGAGGAGAACTTGACCCAGGTGGTTAACTGAGCAGTAAGGATGGACTTTATAATTGCTGTGTAAAAGTGCATCATTAGCAGGTTGAAGGAGGTTGGATTTCTTGAACTGCTTCAGGAAGAACATCCTCTGCTATGTTTTCTTTGCATTTACAACCAAGTTCCTTTCCCACTTCAGGGTTAACAGATTTGTTAGCGCTTTGAAGTAAAACTTTCTGACCTTTAAACGTTGTGCTTCTAGTCCATTTTAATGGCACACTGTCATGAATTATGTACACCGTCCTTACCTGCAGCATCCCAAGGCTGAGAACCTGCACTTCACAACTTTCTCTCCAGCCCAGAGCATCAAGTTACAACTGAATTTAGCTTTACAGCACTGTGTCACCAGCCAGCAACTGGATGTCAGCACACGGGAGGTTTTGAAAGAGCACCATGGCTAATTTGGTGAAGAAATGCAAAAGGGCATTATCGGAGGAAACAAGGAGAAAAGAGAGAGAAAAGTGACAGAGCAAGAAACAAGTCAAGAGTCAACATCGGACTGGCTTTTACTGGCTGGAGAGAGCTCAGAGATGAAACAGGATGAGGTGGATGCCAAATTAGCCAATGTTAGGAGGTGCCACAGTGTGAAAAATTGCCAGTTAAGTACTGGGCCTTCAAGATTTAAGTGACTATCCAATGGAAACAAAAGCCTCTGATGCTGAGATATAGTGTTGCACCTAAAGTTTATCTCTGTCTTTTTGCTAGCAGGTGGTTGCAAATGACCCACAAATCAGGCTGCTCAGCTTCTTCACTGTCAGCAGACTCATTATCGTCACTTACGAGACTAACTAGGGTTATTAGCAAACTTCAGTCCATCAGTTTTCTGGGAAAATAGTCAATAATATAGAGACTGAAAAAAAGGGGGCACCAGAACACAACCCTGTGGTACTCCAGTTTTGGTGGTTTATTGATTTTTTTATTATCATGATTTTTTTTTTTGCTTGTTTGTTTGTTTTGGGGGGGTTTGTTTATTTTACTTGTCCAGCATCATGAAGAGCAGAAAGATCATTTGGCTGCATTGCAATGCTGAAAAAATTTGCTTTGTCAAAAGGAGGTTATTGAAGGCTCCCCATGACACTTGAATATTATCCTTTATTTTAGATATTGCTTAATAACATTTCAATGCTAGACCTGACAAAGGAAAAACATTGTAAGTGGTGTGTGCGAGGAAACAGAGAGAAGAAGAAAATTAGAGAAACTTTATGGCCTCCGTAAGAAAACAAAGCTGGCAATTATCAGGCGCACCAATTTGAAGACAAACTCAAAAAACTTGTATAACAACAACACCACTAACAGAAGTACTAGCAACACAAATATAACTGTAACTATTGGTATTAAAACAACACAAAAATGCATTTTATTACTTATTACTAAGTAAAATCCATCATGCAGTGATGCCTGCAATAGGTTGCTTGCACCATATGTCACATTCATAAGACGCTAGCACGCAAAATGCAGACGAGGGCCAGAAGGAAAGTCGCCTGTAATATCTGTGTGGAAAACGCCTCTGTGTCTGCAGTTTATAGCTGCTTCAATCACGCTATCAGAGAAAAGGATACTTTTTTTGAGTACCTAAAACTGTCGTTAACAAAGTTGAAAAATGTTGAAAACTGACAAAACAACGCTGCAAAACGTGGATTTTAAACCTTGGCCTTCAGTTGGGAGGAGCAGAGTCTAACAATGCCAAAGTTTACAGCGACAACTTTCTAAAACAGGTAAGATAATTTATTACTATTTTATCATTATTGTTAAGGATATTTTCCCACTCTCCCTGGCAGCAAACCAGTTTTTAGGGGGGTTTCTGTGGATCTCTGTGAATAGTAGACCTAGTTTGGAGAAATGCGGTTTGACGTATTCACAGCCTCAAATTCGATTAGGAATTTGGGAAAACAGAAGTAAAATAAATTAATATACAAGATCCAAGCACATAAAAACACTCAGCGTTAGCAATATTATGAGCTAGGTTATTTATTTAAAATAGCATAAGTCACGATTACCCGCAGAAACAGGCGACAGCCATTCAAAGCTTATTAGGATCCTGGTTGACCCGACATGAAACAGAATAATGCTGCGTTCCATTTTCATCGGAACTGGGAAGTGGGAACTGGGGGGTGACGTCACACCCGACCAACTTGCGTTCCAGCTCACTGGTTGGAAAACCAGTTAGCAACCTAGCAAAACAACGTGTTTGCTAAGGCTATTGTTATTAGCCGTTGTTGGCACAGCTGGTGTTGTAGTTCACATATACGACATGAAAAATGTGAATTTTATTACAGCAGCTTCCCCGTACATCTGTATAAACCAATACTACGTGTACAACTGATTTATGCAACAAAATATAAGTAAGAAGTGTAAATAAAGGTAACATTATAGAAGCTTCTAAAACTGCTAACACAGGGCGCGGCCATCTTTAAATCTGAACTCGGAGCTGCGAGAGTTGTCCGACTTTCCGAGTGGGAAATCCGACTTCAGGGGGGCGTTCCAGTTGAAACTTCCTACTCGGAACTGGGAATTTCCGACTTCCGAGTTCAAATGGAACGCAGCATAACTGTCGGCTTCTCGGCTGCTGAAGGATTCATTCATCATTAAAGTCATGAGCGTTGCTTTCTTTTTTTCTTTTTTGCGGACCTCCGGTGGATCTCTGCCCCGCTTGCAGCCTCATTCTGGGCTTTGCAGCACATGTGTCTCCTGGTGAAGCAAATTATGCTTTATATAAATACAGTCCATTGTATGGTTTTAAAAAAACAAAACAGCTGACGGTCCTCGTGTGTGATAGCGGCCGAGCCTCACACATCCTCCACTGCTCACAAACAGGTTAACACTGCAACAGTGTGGAAAATCCCTCTTAGGGAGAGAAAGCGATATTGGAAATGAAGCTCAGCCTCATGGGGGAGACCGACGCATCCAAACCACGTTAACTTATTTATTTTGGACTCCTGTCCCCCTATAGTTGTAATTTTTAAGATCGGACGCCCAGAAGTAAAGTTATGAGCGTTGCTTTGTCAGCAGAGATGGTTTGTGATGTAAATCGCCTCACAGCCGGTAAATCTACACGATTATAAGACCAGTCTGGTTTATTTAGACTTCATGGGTCATATCTTATGTATAAATATACTTTTTGGCAATATGGTGTCTGGACCAGCCCATTCAAAGCCTCAGTGTACTCGCTGTCATTCATTTCGCTGTGTTTTGAACCGGAAGAAAACACTTCTTGCCCTCCGTCTGCATTTCGCGCAGCGTCCGGGTCACGTGGCTGAAAGCCACCTATTACTGAGCCTTGTTATGTTTAGGTACATTTTAAGAAAAATATGACTTTTTCCATTTACATAGTGAGTGAATTTTTTTTTTTTTTTTTGGGGGGGGGGGGGGGGGGGGTGTCACACTCTGAAGACAGTGTTTAAAGTCTGCAAAAAAAATTCTTATTTTGTGTCCTTTCTAGTTGGAAGTTTTGATAAAACACATTGATTGTGTAAACAATTTTTTGAGAATTAATATAATTGATGTGAATGTGCCGACTAAAAGACATTAACTCATAGTGGCTGGTGAACAATACAGGAAGCAGATGAAATTATGCAAACCTGCTTCATCAGATCAATTTCAGTAATCATTTTGTAAAAAGAGCTATTTGAGGTCATGGTTTGTTTGTTTGTTTAATGCATTTACTGGAATTAGTCCACAACAGCCTTTGAACAGATGGATCTTTGGCTGTTCAGGCCAAATCACTCTTGAATAATGATTTCATTCAGCAGCTTCAATTATACAATGACACAAATTTAAAAATGTTGCGCTGTTGTAACAACTCAACATTTGTCCACAAAACAAATTAAACTATTGGTAAATTGCTATCACGTCATTAGATATACTTCCACAATTTGCTTAGAATTCAATTAAACGGAAATGCCTGGGATAACACAATCTATAACGGTCTGAAGACTAGGATCAAAAAGGAGGTTTTTTTGTTTGTTTGTTTTTTACTTATTTGTGTAACACAAACTTATACTTGGTTTTTCAATAAAACTGTGGAAAAAAGTGGAAAAGTATAAGAAACCTTTTAACAGAGCCTCTTCCTCCCCTGTCAGGTTCAGTTAATGCAACTATCAGGTCAAGAGGTTCTGGACTTGGATTTATTTAGGATTATTTAGCAGCATAATTTAGACATTTTGTGCTTACTTTTTGTATAGTCAAAACAACAGTACTTGCATCTTGCACAGTGAAGCAGCAAAAAAGGATATTTTAATGCAACAGTCTGTAGACACTGAAGCTTACATCCCTTTTACAAACCAATAATTAATGGAAGCTTAACAAGCTTTGCTCTCAGCTTATCTATATCTTTCTATTATCAGCATCTGGCTGCTACGCTGGTTGGCAGACTGATTAAAAAGTCTGATATAATGCAAAAAAGAGGGTGACAAATATTTTGGAAGGCATGTTACATTTTCCATAAAACTGGTTCCAGTCTAGTGTGAGTCCATGGCAAGCATCATGTCCCACTGAGCCAGCACGATGTCCAGGAACCCAGATTGGTTGTAAATTAGTCACACATGGTTACAGGAGCAGCCCTCCATGTATGTTGGGCAGAGCTGAAGCATGCTGCAACAAAATCTTTACAGCAATTAAGGGGGTGACAGTGATGCAAGTAGACATTCTGCACAGCCCTGAAAATATAAAGAAAACCCTCAAAGGCATAAGGCCTTTATATAACTGTATATTTACATAACAATGCACTATACAAGACTTTATTACATTGTAAGATTCCTTGATTTTTTTTCATTTTCTAAACTTTTATGTTTAAATAGATGCATGGATCATGTACAAAAACAAAAGATATAAAGCTGCTTTGATTTATCAAACAATATTTGAGAATTCAGTGATTACTCAACAAAAAAATGTACATTCATTTTACCGACAGGCGGACATTATTATCATCAGCATCCTTACAGTTATTGCTCTCATACTTTTTAGTGCAAAGAGGCGCTCTGCAGTTCAGTCAAAGTGATCACCAACCTCTAAAGCACATCTGTAATCTCAGCCTAGATACCACTCACACCGTTTGGAATGGATTTGAGTCAAACTGTATGCTCATTCAGATTAGCATAGCTTTGAGCAGCTCTGGCGTTGGCTCCTCCATCACCTACACTGCCTGCTGGCACCGTGCAGGATCATCTGCAGCCAAAGCTCAAGTGGAAATCTCACCAAATTGGATCAATACTGAATCCAGGATGGAGAAGTACTGTATGTCTTATTACATTACAGTATTGAAAAGAAAGGCTCTTGATTACCTGTGAGGATAAAAGCAATGCACAGTTAAAGGAGGTTACTGCGCTTTAACAATTTAATTATATCCGCATGGTTAGACAGAAAGGAGTAAGTGGTAATCAGACTTAAGTGGAACAGTATTTAAGACATACACACACAAACACACAGAAGGAATCTTTCTAACTGTGACTGAACAGAAATTAAAGTTATTTATTTCTAACAGGATTGAGACACAATGAAAAGAATTAGTGTGAAACCTTTTCTGTCTAAATTTTCAAGCTTACTGCCACTTTAGCAAGAGATCTGGGATGGGTGACAACTGAAATACTGTCACTGTCAGGCACAAACCTCCTATCTCCATTTTATGTCAGTCAAAAAAACCTGTACTCCATGTGAGCTCGATTTGGTTAATATTTTCAAAAAGTCAAAAAGTAAAATAAATAAATAAATAAATACAATCAAATATTTTACTATTAGGTGAAAAAAAAACACAATACAAAGTTTAATTAGGTGTCCAGTTTTACAAAATAATATTTTGGGTTTTTTTTTTTCACATCCTGAAAAATAACAGTTTAGGAGGTTTGCTCTCAGCGATATGTCTGTCATTTTATTTAATCTTTATTTATCTAATCATATAGTTTTTGTTGGAAAAGACAATGTTATTTCATCAGAAGGGTTTTATAGAGCCTTTTTTGGACACTCAGTCGGCTACACTCTGCTTCACACTGTGACCCAATAAAGTTAATTTGAACTCATATGACTTCTTTTATATCAAAATTTATAGTTTAGCATTCCCTAAAAAAATCTATGTAATCTCTAATATGCAGATATGCGAGTCCATATATTTATTAGTTAAATTAAACATGAATCTACTGTCTTTTCTAAGAGAACTCTGTCATTTGTGTTCATTGAAATGATTTTATTTTTGTCTATAGTGTGGCTGCGTTCAGCACCAGTTAAGTTTTGTTCGAATTGTGTGCACTTACAAGCTGGAAATAGCTACAGAAACCAGATAGTGCTGTAGGTGGTTTCTTTAAAATTGTAAAAGAAAAAAAGAAGCACAAGACGTTTGATCTGTCATCTTTTATTTTACTGCACTGTGTCTGTCTAGAAACAAAGAGGGAGCTCTTCAGATGTAAAATTTAAAAGATAGGTGGTGGAAGTCTTTGTGTCACAGACCTTTCAGGGCTTCCAGTGGGAAGTATCTGTCACTCATCCAAATATAAGCTGCCACTGAAAGCACTAATAACCTTATCTTTCATTAGCTGATGCCTGTGATTGACAAAGGAAATGGGAGGCATTATAAAATGCAATCCCGACCCTTTTAAGTTGATAGTTTACACGCACATTGCATGCAGTTGACAGCATAATTGAGACCAGTGCTATTTTTCTTACTATGGCAGAATACCAAAAGAGAATAAACTTGAGTCTTTTACATAATCACTGAATCAGTGGACATGGCAAAGCCTTGAGACATGCATTAGAGCAGAACTGAAAAGAGTGTTCAGCAGAACAAAGTGGAACATTTCTTTCTGCATTCTTTAGAGGTTTAACTAGACTGCAAGGCATCACAGTGCATTTACATTTCCACATTTACATTTTAGCCCCATTACAGCACCCAGCCACTTATCATAAGTGCATTCAGCAGGAGTTTGGTGGCAATCCAAAGATTATCGTGTTATCATAAAACCCTCTCAGGCAAATGAGTGAGGCTTTGATGCAGAAATGAACTTTCCTGAAAATATAGACGTGACATGGACTCATCCATCCAGTATTTACCATCCTTTATCACACTGAGTAAAAGGTGTTAATGACCTTTGTGGTCATCTTTATAAGGACGGGCTGGCTAAATTATTATTTCATTATTTGGTCTAGCTCAATGCTGGTTCATTTACTAGATGGATAAAATGTTGTAATATGAACAGGTTGATCATTTGGATTGTATGTAGCTCTACAACAAACTACTCTATTCATGGTTTTGATGAGACAAGTAAATGTTTTACATCCCATTGGGTGTTTTACCTGTGCTTTGTTACGATTCAGTGTTTTTATTCTGTTTATCTTACCTTTGTCTTTGCAGACCTGGTCTGGATCTGTACCCTGTTACTCTTATAATCTTCTTTTATTATTTTTCTGTCATTAATAATTAGGATTTATGTCGTTGAACTTCATTTGGACTTGACATCCCTGTTCCTTGACTCTCCAGCAGTTTGTTGCTTTTCTGCCTGCTGCACACTTTATGATTAACCATCTCTTAAGTTCACAGTAGATACACATAATGACAGATATCTGATGAACCATCATGTTTTATTTGTGCAGACAGTATAATGATGACAACTACTGAATTGAAGCAGGCTGCAACTGGGAAGAAAATGAGAGTTCAATCTTTACATTAACCCTCCTGTCATCCTAGGGGTCAATTTGACCCCATTTAATGTTTATCATTTAAAAAATAGTAGTTAACTTTTTTTTTTTTTTGCTTCATATTTCATGACTTTTCCTAATTTAATGGGGACAACTGATAAAGCATAACATTTTTATGCTGATATCTTTTCAATGTCCTGAACACATAGTGCACGCAAAGGTCGTCCTCTGGGGTCAATTTGACCCAAAGCTGTTTTAGCTGCTAAAACTTGCCTGTCAGTGTGTGGACCTAAACAGGACCACACCTGCAGGTGCAGTTGATACATTTGAGTTGATACATTTGAGTTGGTACATTTTCTGTTCCCAGGAGAACTTTGGTACTTCCCGTACCATGGGCATGAAGGTGTGTGTGTGTCTGTGTGACCTTCTGAACTCACACCTGTCAAAGTAGAACTGATTTTTCCCACACTGTGAGGGGATCCTTGTATTCCCTCAAGGACATAGGTAGTTCATGCAAAATCAGGGAGGAGCAAATATATAAAAGTTTGCACAGCAGTCCTCTATCCAAATCATTCCTCATCGTGCTCTGAGTAGACTGCAATCTGCACGCTCTCTTTGAAAATGTCTTCTGGGAAAAGATTTACTGTCAAAGATGTTTTGGAACAGCTCTTGGACAGTGAAAGGACCTAGAGGAGATTGTCTCTGAGACAAAGGACTGTGTTGAGGAGGACCCTGATTTTGAGGAATTTGTATCTGATGAGAATGAGTGTTGACCCTCCTGTTGTCCCTCAACCACCTGCAAACACGATCTACAAAAATTGAAAGATAATATGGTCCTTTTCCCCACCGAAACAGCAGGGTAGACATAGCGCTAGTAATATTATCAAAATAGTTCCAGGACCCACCAGACATGCAGTAAGCCATGTTGATGACATCAAGTCATCTATCAAAAATATTTGAATTTAGAGGGCAAGCCTGTGTATGACTTGTGGTCATTAATCTTCAGAAGTAAATTTGAGAAGATTTTAGTGAAAAATTCTATTCAAATTAATTCTAATTTAAAGGTTTGGCCTGATGGTGGCGCTAGAGGACAGGTCAATTCACTGATTTTCAAGGGGTTATTAAGTAGTCAACAAATAAATAAAGTGCCTTTCACAAAAACTTAGTCAAAAATATTCTGTAAGGGATTTCTGAGGTAATATCCCTGGGGTCAAATTGACCCCAAGGACCAAATTTGTTGTTAAATTTGAGAATGATATGAGGGTTAAACTCACTTCACAGTAAAATGATACAAATCTCTTTCTTTATTGTCACAAAATGTGACACAGGAACTTTTCTCTAGCATTGGTAGCTTACTGATACGTGCATGAAGAAGACAACTTGGAACAAACAAGAGTGACTTGGGCACTTTTAGCTCTGGCATCTTGGATAGGCTTTTTTTTTTTTTCTAAAAGGAGCCTCCTGACAAACTTCTCTGCGCAGCACGCTGCGTGTGGTTAACTAGCAGCTAAATCTTATGTCCAGGGAGTCAGAGGACGCACAAAAAGAATGCTCACTTCACTTTATCAGTTATCTTGCAGGTATAGACAGAGCAGCACTTTGCTAAACCTATACTCACCGAAGCATCAGCTGATAATTCCCTCCCTCGCGGTTCCTACACTACTGTCTGGAGCTGCAGGGCGTGTCTGGGCGCGTCTAGGTAAGCACGTCAGGGCAGTGACGTTTGGATCATGTGACCAACCGTAACGTTATCTAAATTATTATTTCCTTTTATTTATTGTTTTTGGCATCACCAACAAACTTTAACTCAACAAGAATAAATAAAAATAAAATAAAATAAATTAAAGAAATATATTTTTTTAAAAAGAAGGAGACAAAAGGGCACTTTGGGCACCAAGGGGTAAAGGGGCAGGTGCCCTCTGCACCCCCCTCTGCACGTGGCTGCTCGAGGTGAGGCGTTGGTCTATATCAAAATGAATTGAATTAGTCTATTAACATTAATGAAACCTCAGTGCGATGCAGAGCATCTGTGGTGTCGTCAGTGCCGGCTGTGATGCGTTACATTTGTGATGTACGGCTCCAACAGCTGACAGATGTAACGGAGTCCAGCAGAGGAAAACCTCCATCTTTCATATAAAATGTCATCTGGAAAATCAAAAGGGTTGCACCGTCTCTGAATATTCTTTCTCTTCTAAGAGCTCCTCTCACTATCTGCGCACCAACAATGACAGAATTTTCTGGGCAGGCCATTTTCCAAGAGCACTAATTGGTCAGGGGGTGGGCTTTTATACCCAGTGATCTCTTATCCAGAACTTAACCTGGTTCGGACCAGGTTAGGTGCTCAGTATAAGTTACCGGGGAGATATAACCCGGTTAGCAGTGAACCAGCGTCATAGGACGGAAAACCCAGTTATCTCGATAAGAGAAAATCGTACTTCGTAGTACAGGACCCTGTTATCTTGGTTTTGTTTGTTTTCCAGTTTTCCTCAAGTTTTTGTGTTTGCGTTGGAACTCATTCTCTTCCTCCCACAACCGTACAATCATGTGTGCAGGTCGGGCAGCATGCAGCCAGTTCTGTCACCAGAATACCTGTGAGTTCTAACTAAAAAAAACACACGCTTAATTGCAGCAGATTTAAGTAGATTTTGGAAACACAAGCCTGATACTGATGTGTTTGTGTGTGTAGAAAACTCCCATACAGAGACATACTAAATCATATTGATATTTAAACTTGTCTAATCACGCAACACAAAATTACTTCTGAAATAACCTTAATACTTAATACTGTATATTATATGGCCCACATGTATGTCTCAGTCACCTTTCTATAAATAACTGTAGAAACTAGGTAGATAAACAGAATCTGTCGTCCTACAGTCAAGTCATATGTGGGTCATTGTGGCGCGCAGCTGAACAGGAGTGCTCATAAATACACTCAAAGTGAAAACACTGTAAATGAACTGTGGCAGGTGTACACAGATCACTGCACCCCATCTAAATTATGTCCTGGTTAGGTAGATTGGCTGCTGCAGAAGCTGACATTGAAACAGCAAAGAGTTTGTGTGAGTGTTTTTGGGCTGAAGTCAAATCGAGAGGAAGAAATACTAAGAGTTTTACATCCCACTGAAACCATATTTCAACAAGCTCAACAGCTTACAGTTATAAAGAAACGTCAGTTTTAGCTTTTGATTTGCAGATTTAATTTAGTTTTTTTGTTTGTTTGTTTGTTTTTGTTTTGTTTTGTTTGGTTTTTTTGGGGGGGGGGGCATCTATAATTACCCTTATGTACAGTACAAGCTACTGTGTGTTCTCATGAAGAGTGTCCCCTCAACTGTCTGATGATTTATGGTTTATACATCACTGAAATATGATCAGAGACTAATGTCCATGATAGTATCTGAATATGCAACTTCATTTGCTTTTGTATGCCTACCTTAGTGAGGACTTTGTGGGACTGAGGATATTTGTGGGGAATGAAGACAGAGTGTCACACAGAAGAGAGAGACCTTACTCAAGCTACGCTCAAGTAGAACCTGACAGTCAAACTGTGAAGTCATCAGGTCTGGCAGAGCTGTGTCTCCACCCTGCTGGGAGGAGGTTTGATGTCTTGCTGTTTATGAGTGAGGATGTCCTGTCCTGGTCAGATATGATTCACATTTCAAAGAGGTCTTGGAGATTGTTCAGTGTCTGGTTATACCCAAATGTGCACTGAAAAAACTGTGGAGTATTATTTACTTAGAAAATCCTAGGAAAGTAATTGCACTCATTAAGTAGATTTTACAAGGGTTGGGTGTAAGTAAACTACTTGCAAAAATGAGTTAATTCCACAAGAAAAACTTGAAGAGCATCTTCCAGGTTAAATTTTCCACAATATGCTGTTTTTAAAAAGTCTAAGAGATGTGAAGAAAAGGTTTTGCAAATGTTTTTATACATAGTTAAACTTAATTTAGCACGCTAGCGATGCATTGCTTCAAAAGACGTGACTCTTTGAACCACGAGACGCACGACACCATTTTGGGTAAAGGAGTCCGAAAGCCAGCAGCTGTTAGATCAGTTTATGGCAGGAACGGGCAGGTTTTATCTGAGATTTCGGCAACATCAACATGGTGAATACGAGTGTTTGCGCAGGATGCACAGATTCAAGTCTCTCTGGACATTGTGTCCACTTTTCCTAACAAGAAGAGCCGCCTTTCACTCGTCCTGCAGCTGCTGCAGCCTCAGCCTGCACTTTTGGGGAGGAAACAAACAAACGAGCAAACACTGAACAGTAAATTATACAGGTTTGGGCAGATTGGGGGGTAGTGAAGGGATTTTTTTTTTATTTTATTTTTTGTGGGCATGACGAGTGCGTTACGGAGGCTGTTCCGCACCGGGGTGACCGGTGAAGCTCGTCGCTTTACCAGTGAGGGAGACGCTTTGCTGCTGTGATCCAGGAAGAGAGGACAGATAAAACCAGGAATGGTGGGTGAGATCTTCTTTATTTCCTGAGTCCCAAACACTCCCACTTTGGTCTGCGTGGTTATAATGGCTTCCAGCCACCATGAAGAAACATGAAGTTTCTAATGAAGGTTTCTCATCATATTCGTGTCTTTTAAAGCTGGGAAAAAAAGTATTGAAAAGGTCAACATTTTTCTCAGAAAACACATTTCTAGTAGAGCTATTGACATGAAATTTTCACCAGATAACCAAAGTAATGGACACATACAAAGAAATCCTAACATTTATGTGCATAAATTATGTGTAATATAGTGAAATGACACAGGGAATAAGTATTGAACACGCTATTGAAATGTATTCAATACTTAGTGTAAAAGCCTTTGTTGGTGGTTACAGCCTCCAGACACCTTCTGTATGGAGAAACTAGTGGAATATGTTGCTCAGGTGTGATTTTGGCCCATTCTTCCACACAAACTGCCTTCAGATCGTCTGTGAACTCGGATCTTCAGTTCTTTCCAAAGATTTTCAATTAGATTCAGTTGACTGGGCCGTTCTAGTATCTTTATTTTCTTTTTCTTAAACCAGTGTGCTTGGGTTGGTTGTCTTGCTGAAAGATCCAGCCTCTTTTCATCTTCAGCAGCTGCAGATGGCAGCAGATTCTGGTCCAGAATGTCTCTTTACTTTTCTCCATTCATTCTTCCTTCAATGATATGAAGTCTGCCAGTAACACATGCTGAAAAACAGCCCCCACCATGAGGTTCCTACCTCCAAACTTCACTATGGTGTTTTGGGGGTCAAGTGTGGTGCCATTTCTCCTCCAAACATGTTGTGTCTTATGACATCCTAAGAGTTCAGTTCTGGTCTCATCTGACCAGACTGTTTCCCCAGAATGTCATGGGTTTGTCCAGATGTTGTGTTGCAAACTTCAAATGAGCATCAACATGCTTTTTCTTCAGAAATGGAGTCTTGCGTGGTGTGCGTGGATGAAGGCCATGGCAGTTGAGTGCATTACTTCTTGTTTTCTCTGAAACAACTGTAGCTGCTGATTCCAGGTCTTTTCTGAAGCTCTCCACGAGTGGTCCGGGGCTGCTGGAGAACCTTTCTGATTATTGTTCTGACTCCTCTGTCTGAAATCTTGTGAGAAGCATCTGGCTGTGGCCAGTTTATGATGATGCCGTGTTCTTTCCACTTCCGGATGATGGCCCCAATGGTTTTCACTGAAACTTTCAGAAGTTTAGAAATGCACCTGGAGCCAATGCCTTCCGTCTGTTTGCAATAATAAGGTTGTGTAGGTCTTTACACAGCTCTTTGCTTTTACCCATCATGAAATGCTTCTTGTCTGACATCTTGGTGATGAGAAACCTTTTTTAAGGCATCAATCAGGATTAAACCAGCTGATATTACTTTGCACTGATAGGGAACAGGATTACTTTCTAATACTGACAGACTCCAGCTGCCTTCTTGGCTTTCCAGATCTTTTTGTCCTCCATTTCTTCATGTGTTAAACACTTATTCCCTGTGTCATTTCACTTTATCACACATAATTTATGGACATAAATGTTAGTATTTCTTTGTATGTGTGCATTACTTAGGTTACTTACGACATCTGGTGAAAATTTCATGTCAATAGCTCTACTAGAAATACATATATTTTCTGAGAAAAATGTTGATGTGTTCAATACTTTTTTCCCTGCTGTACCTCTGAGGGGATACCGATGTCTGTGATGATTCCAGTTTATAATTCTTCCCTTTGTACACGCGTATTCGGCTGCATACATTGAGTTGAGTCCTTTATCATCATCATCACTGTTTCTGTTCTTCTCCAGTCAGACGAAGACACTTTTAACGTGCAGAATTAGTGTAATATATCTTTAGTATTAACTGAATTCGGGTCATGGGTGAAAGAAATAATTCAGGGAAACTTGTTGCTCGGAATATGATGCTGTTTTCTTCATAAACTGGATTCATACTTGCGCTGCATCTGCGTCTGTGTCAGGTTGGTGACGCCGTCATTGCCGTACGCCCTGCATAGTTCCACAGAGGCTCAACACAAACTTCTTCAAGCCTGACGTGCTGCTGTGTTCAACAGAACACAGCATCCCTTTTGTTACTCAAACATGAGTGTGTGGAGATGCACATGTCTGCAGCCCTGGAGACCGCAGGTTACTGCTGAGTGTATGGCCGAGTGTCTTCAGGTTTCTCCGTATCACTCCACCTCCTCTCTGCGAGAGCACCATGTTTCATCAGATGCAGCGTCGGAGACACATTGACAACAGAAGCACATGGTGACAAGCGTGCCTTCAGGTCCCACCCACTGAACCTCGGTCATTGTACGCCAGTGCTAACAGTAGTGCTAACTAGTAGCGCCTGCTATTCTATGAAAAGGCTGAATTTTGGTAAACGATCCTTTCATACAGTATTAAGGTACTTAGAGTCTGACTAAAAAAGAAACCAAAAGTTGCTGGGAATTTCATGCCACTGGCTTTTTAAGAGTGTTCTTTAATGACCATATTGGAACAGATGAACAGACTAGTCATTATGAATAGCTGCAACATGAAACATAGTTGATCAACAACTATTATCAAGTTCCCAACTCCTAAGACAAGGCTGTAGCACTCTCCATAGTTATTGGGGATGGCGGCTTTACTTATATTTACTGTCCTTCTTACTCATTGCAGCACCTTTACAATTCAAACATAACGGAACTTTCCAAACAGAATTCTCCAAATGTATACCCAGCAAATAACTCAAATTTATAGTATAGCAATCACAAAAGGTTAAACTCCTGCATATCCCATGAGCCTTTGTGGTCCAGATATGTTGAATTCTGAAAATAGCCCTGCCCCATTTGACAGGACTGTGTAGGCAAATTTTACTTACTTTTTACAAGTCGATCACATTGTGAATACACTGAATACAAGTTACATAGTAATTGTTAGTTATACTTACAACTTTAATTAAGTTAAAAATATACAAACAAATGTTAAGTAGCATTTAATAAAATTATGCCTTTTTTGAGTAAAAACAGGGTAATACAAAACTCTTGTAGAATTTACTTTTCACATCGAAGTGATTTTTACAAGGACAAAAGAATCCTTTTTTTCAGTGTGACTGCACATTCAGCTGCTGAGGGCACCCCAAATGCACAACTGTTCCTTTTGTACCTGCTCTGAGTTTGGATACAGTAATATCTTCCACTCAGAAATAACATTCAGAGCATGTGCACAACGAATCGAATCAACAGGAAGGTATGTGCATTTACAGAAAGTATGGTGAGCATGCAGACATCAAAACCGAGCTTTGCATATGCAGTCAGATGATACTACATGTGCACATAAAGTATACCATCCCCATCACTCAAGGTATTGATATCTCAGCAGTGACTGTCACAGACCTAACAGATAGAATAATAAATGAGTTCTTGTTTTGGATTCAGCTCCAGTGAGATAAGGACCAAATTAATTAAACATTAGCTCCCATTTCTTCTTCCCTTTATTTTCCATCTTTCATCTTTTTATGGGCAGAGTTTACCTAATTTATTTAATCCAGTAGTTTTTAAACTGGGGGTCAGGATCCCCATGTGGGTTGCATGATAATTTCAGGGGGTCACCAGCTCATTGTGAAAAAATAGAGGCTACATTTATCAAATAAATTTGGGATTTTGGGAGGCTATCAATATTAACACTATGGAAACAGATTCATCTGTGAATTTAACACAGTCATGGCTCAAATATTGCATAAATACAGTTATTACTAATACCATGTTAAAAGTCAGAATCTGGCATTATGTATCTTGGCAAGAGAAGCTGATTTTGACCACATAGGTTATTTTGTCACGGCAGTGAACTAAATACCCCAGAAAATATTTGATCTAATTTATTTATGAAGTTTCTGATAGTTTTCAAGCCTTACATGCAGATTTTTTTTTTTTTTTTTATTATTGAGTGCCCAGAAACTTACACCAAAGTATGTTGTTTTGGGGGTCGTGACTCAAAAAGTTTGAAAACCATTGGCTTAATTTTGTAGAAGAAAAACAAAACACAATTTAAGTTGATGAGAGTTTAAGTATGTTTGGCATTTGGGTTATAATTTTTTGTCATGAATAGCTGGTTTGGTAAGAACACACTCATTTGGTGGAATTGAAAAGTTGGTTAAATCTTTAATTCCATGGGTTTTCATGCAGTGTGTGTGTCTTTGTTCCTTAACAGAAATGCAGCAAAATCCAGCACATCAACAAGACTGAATAAAATAATATTGCTCAACAAGCTAAGGTCAACTAAGTTTCTCCAACTCATTCAGACTTCTCGAAAAAAAAAAAAAAAAAGTGTTCTCATTCTACAACACAACACAAGCGTGTGCTGCAGGAGTGCCCTCATGTGAATGGATATCCCTTAAACCGCTAATGAAGCTGCACGGGGGGAACTTAAGCCATAAATTTCCTATTGAGAGCAATATTAAAAATGTAACTCTGTGAGAATAATCCAAATGAGGAATGTATCCCACAGTTTTAGGCCAAGTTCAGAAGCATCATCCTATCACCCTCACGCACACATGCACCCAAACTGTGGAGTGCTGTCAGCTCAGCAGGGGTCCATTACACACTCACAGACACCCCTCGACTGCCTGCTGCTCCTTTCCAATTGCTAATGCTGGATATGCACTTTGCAACATCCGTGTGAGTGGATGTGTATGTGAGGAATAAAAAGTGTTTTAGCATATATGCATGTCAGCTTGCATGTTTAAAATGTTCGTGTGTGCATGTGTTTGTGCAGGCAGGAGGCTTAGATAAGCAGTTTTACACAGGCAGCAGAATAACCTGACCTGAATAGACAAATAAAAAATGAGTTTAGACACTTATATGAGTTAGGCTAAATGTAGCTGCATGGATTGATGACATGGTTAAATGGTGTTTCATAATCAGTGCAGAAAGCTGTCAAAGCAAAAACAGTGAAAGAGAAAATTGTTCCCCTTGCTTCTCAGATATGTTACTTCACTTCACTTTACTTTACTTTATTCACACACATAATTACAAGTTATAATAACACATATCAATAATTGCCACCATTAATTAAAAGGCAGGTAGGCCTAAATGGTGTGTGTGTGTGTGTGTGAATCAGGTCTCCCATGGAAGCTATCTAAAGCTCATTAGAGGAGCCTGGTTACACTTAACTGAGCAAAACAATACAACACATTATATATAACAAACATTAGACAAACAGGACAATATGGACCCCATACAAAGTGGCGAAAGCTTACACATGACAGAGTATGAGAATAATTTAACAGTTCACAGGGTAGTTGAGCATGTAGAGCTGCACTTCAGTTCAGTTCCAGCTCAGTATAGGAATTAAGCAAATTGACTTTCAACATCTTCTAAAAGGTGAAGACAGAAGTCACCATTTTTAGTCCTTCTTCAAGCTCATTGCAGATCTGCGGTCCCCTACATGCCGGAGAAAAGCTAGAACATTTAAGTCTTCTTCGTTTCCCTAAAATTAGATGTTTTTTCTGGTGTCACACACTTGCTGAGGAACCCAAACTGGAACAAGCTCACACACTCTAGAGTTGGCTTTATCGATAATTTGGTGCACAACACAGGCGTTACGAAATATATTTAACTCCGGTAAACGAAGAAGACCAAGGCGAAGGAAAAGAGGTCTTGTGGCGGCATTGTACTCGGACCTTGTCATAGCTCAAATAATCTTCCTTTGAAGACTTTTTTTTTTAAAATAACTGGGATAGGTGTTGCACCAAATGACATTGCACTGATTTGTATGTGGTTCAAAGAGGGTACTGTATAAAGTGAGTAAAGCTGTTAGAGGAAGATAATGTCTTATTTTGAAAAATATTCTAGTGTATAGGCTGGTTATTAATTGCTCTATATGAAGTTTAAAATTTAAGGTTTTGTCGAAGGAGACCCCCAGGAATTTGGTAGCATTTACTCTGATTAATTTTTTATCATTTATTTTATGATATATACTATCTGAATCTGAAGTTTTTTTGTTAGGATTAAACACTAATTGGTCTAACTGATATTTAGTGATAGCTTGTTACACCTAAACCAGGTTTCAATTTTCTGTAGTTAGGTATTTAGTTTGTTCTGTAGTTCAGTTACATTAGAATGTGATAAGAACAAGTTGGTATCATCAGCATAAATTATCCTATGAAGTGATATATGTTAAATCATTAATGTAAATAATAAAGAGTAATGGTCCTAGAATTAATCCCTGAGGAGCCCCATTTCTGACAAATTTGTTTTGTGATTTATGATCAGTGATACTCACATACTGCTGCCGATCATGAAGGTAACTTTTAAACCAGATGAGCGTGGTTCCTCTAACCCCATAATGTTGCAACAAGCCCAGTAAAATATTGAAGTCAGCTGTGTTGAAAGCTTTTGATAGGTCCAAGAAAATGCCAATTCCACAATTGCCTTGTTCCACCGGATCATTGATCCTCTCAACCAGATCTAAGACAGCCACACTGGGTGAGCTCTGTTTCCTGAAGCCATATTGGGAACTGGAGAGAATATGCAGCTTATCAAGATATTTACTTAGTCTGTTAATGAAAATGCAAATCGGATGGAAGAAATTCTTTTCCTTACTAACCATTTTTATTCAGGCACATCACTCAAAAGAAACCCTCCCACTCTACACCAGTTACAGTACACACCAGTTTGTCCATTTGTCACAGGTAATATTTTATTATATATATTGAATATATTGAGCAAGGTCCTTAACGCCCACCAACTGCTCCCTGGACATGGCAGCCCCCTGCTTTCAAGGCAATGTAGCTCTGGTAAAATGCAGTAACCAAATTTAGTCTGGAGCGCACTGTCAGACACTTTTGCAGCATTAAAAATGACCCAACAACCAACCGGACTTGCTGCAGGAGCAACACAACCATGGCTGACTACAGGGAACCCTGGCCCTACTCACTGGAGTCGCCTGATGCTGTGAAAGGTGGAAGTCATGTTGAAAGTAGTTTGCAGGAAAGTAGGTGTAAAGTGAACGTTGTGGTGTGTTTAATAAAGCTAATAACAAGCTGTTGACAGTAAACAATTATGTCTTGGCTGACCACTATCCACTGATAGCTTCAGCTATCATTGCCTTTACTGTTTCATTCCCTTCCTGTCACTCAACTTGATTTGGAGGTTGGAGTCAGACTGTGAAGCAAAAACAGTCTGGGAAGCAATTTCTCCTTCCTTGTGCTGGACTAAAGGCAACCTTGAGGCTAAATTCACTCATTGTCAATGCAGAAGCATGCAGGCTGTTGCCATCTTGCTTAAAATGACTAAATGGATATCTCTACAGAAATAAGATACACATTGACTTTGATTTAACCCAAGGGGCAAACTCCGCCTCAGAACAGTGAAGCTCTCTTCCGCATTGTATTTAGTGTAATCCTCCCTTCATCCGCTAGGGGCTGGCTCCAAGAGCGAGCAAACCCCATAGACTCCCATGTTAAAAACGCCGACTTCACAGCAGAAAAAACAGGTTTACAGCCTGGTTCAAAAAATCATTTTAGGTTTATTAGGTCACGTTTACCTTCATGTCAACTGTGAGGGGGGTGAATTTTTTTATAACTCATTCGTTTAGATGTTATTTATTCTTCAAATTACACATAATTAAGGGCGTATCCTTATGATTGACATGCGGCAGACCGGAAGCTCCGCCTGCCGACCGGAGGCTCCTAGTTAGCTCCTTCTTTGCTCTTAATAAGGTCTCAGTTTGTTACAGAGTCGCACAACGGCGGTGTTTAGTCAGCGAATTGCAAGTCTAAGCATGTCTTACCTTAACCATGCCGCTTAGGGGGCTTATCTTTGTTAGCTCCTCTTAGTTTCGTGTTAGCTCAGTTAGCGTTTAGCCCACAGTACGTCAGCTGTCAATCATTTGTCCCGCGGCCGCGCTGTGCCCATTTTAGGATTTTCCTGGAGTGACAACGTACGTGACACGGCAAGATGGCGACGGTAAGACACGCCCAACTGGCTTCACATTTCTCTATTCAGAAGAGACCGGAAGCTACGTCCAGTAATTATATACAGTCTATGATTTAACCCCAGATATTGTCTCCTCGTATTCTGATAATTGGGATGTTTTTTATGTTTGATAAAAAAAAAATCTTTGAAGATAACTTTATTTCAAATTGCATTTGAAGTTGCCTCATTTTTTTTTTTAAGGCTATGTCCACACAAAGTCAAAAGAACACGAAACGCTCATATTTTCCAGACCGTTTGTCTTAAAGACGGAGACGTAAAATAAATGTAATCGATCACATGAATGCATGGAAACGCTGCAAAATATATGACAGGCCTGTAAGTGGCGCTGTGGTACTAAAGCAAAAATAGGCAAAAACAGGCGATGAAGTACTGGGCATGCGCAGAAATATCTATACAACGTTAAACAACCAAACCGAATGCTCCAATCTACGGTTGCGATCCGCCAGAAACTCCAAAAAAGAAGAAGGTTGAACAACCAAACCCAAAAGATGGCAGCAAGTACGAATGGGCGAACAGGTACGAGCAGCAACCATTCAACGATGGCGCCATTGTTGTTGTGATGCTGAGTGTAGCGCATGCATGCAGCTATGACGCATGCGTGTAAGAAAAAAAAAATGCGGTCAGAGCTTAAAGATGGAACCGCAAAAACGGCGTTTCAAAATCTTCCCACTCTGAAGGCTTGATAAAAAAAAAAAGATAGTTTATAGATCCCCAAAATGCTGGCTTCGTATTAGGGCTGTCAAAAAATTAATCCTAAATTAATCCTATTGTCAAACAAGAGATGTCCTTTTTACTTACTACTGCTATATGCAGAAAATACATTAACTTTTGTTTAACAACTTAAAGGCTAAAACCAAGCTACACATCCGGGAGTAATCCAAGACTCAGACCTGAATTTCAGCTTTACATTAGGACAGTTGTAAAGTCAGCGTGTGTGGACGTATCAGCAACATTCTGGACTAAACTACAGCTGTCTGAAGGACTATAGGGAGACATGTAAGGACAGGGTTTCAGTAGTTTAGTCTACTAAAGATAAATGCAGAATTCCTGGTGAGACACCTTTAACCCTAAATGTGTTCTAAACGGGAAAAAAGCAATGTAATTAATCAGGATTAATTTTTTGATAGCCCTACTTCGTATGGATGAGAGGCTGGTTTGGTAAAAAAAAAAAATTGTGAATTTAGGCCAGAGTTTGACTTCGTGGACGGGAAGGATTCGGGACCGGATGTCCCTCTGTCACTTCTAGTAACTTAACCTGAGCGTTGTGAATGCTCGCCTTCACTAAATAAGCTGCTCATTGAGAGAAAATGTGTCCACTATTATTCAGGAGCTTCTGCATCTGGATGAATGCAGCTCATTCTCAAGAAACAGTAAAAACAATGAGTACTTTTCAGGTTGCAGACCTTTTTTTTATTGAACCAGTTGCATGATTTTTCAATCTGTTATTGCTTCACTCTTTTAACTAATCCTAGATGGAAAAACATCATTTTAGCCAACATACAGGAGAAAAGTGTTGCTCTTGGAACAAGTCCTAAAAGTATATTTTTACCCACAATGATGAAAGATATTGATTCAATTCTTACAGTAGATTTAGATTTAAAAGTCTAACAATAAAACTCCCAATACTTCAAATTGGAAGTGCTTACAAAAATGAGGGCTGAGTAGGTCACATTATGATTCAATATCTTGCTTACCTGCTTTCTGACTGTTACTAAACAAAAGCTCTTGACCTATCGAGTACTAAATGCCATTATAATCCAACAGCAGAGATAAGTAAAGCTTAAAGCTTAAGCCCCTTCACACTGGACAAAAAGCCCACTAACATCTGGCTTTGTTTCTTCCGTGGGAAAGGGTCCAATTTGCATTCATTTTCACGTCACACGACTCACCAGTAGAAGCACATGTTTATCAGTGTCAGCTCCAGTTAGCAGTGATACAGACATGAAATCCATGTGGACACACTGATTCTCACTCTCTTTCTTGCACGCCGTTAACCTATCATGGAGGCAGCAAACCGAGTCCTGTCGATGGCCTCCGTCACACACAAACTATCTCTGCTGATGCAGGTTTGTGTGTCACTGAGGTTATGAAGTAGCATCTGTAACATTGTCACTGGCTTCCATGTCGCTTTCTGCTGCTTACTAATCCTGTTTTCTGGCTCATTTGTTGCCCCGAACATAACACACCGGAAAAAAAACCCCCACAAATGCAGTGCTTCTACTCACAGTGGAGAAGGAATTAAATGTCTTTTAGTAAATTTAATTATTGTAATTACTACTTTTTATAAACCTGCAGTTTCCCTTTAGGAAACAACTCAGAGACCCTGTTGCATGTGATGACAACGTAGTATCTTAACCACACTGAATGCCCCTGTTGCTGCTAAAGCTTCTTCAGCCGGATACCAAAATCCCAGTTAAGTTCAATATCCTGACAGCTAAGGGGCCAAAAAAGAAAGTGTTGTTTTTCATTGTTACAAAGAAAAGCTGTATTGAACCAGATTCTCAACTGCTGGATTAAGGATTGACATGGATACGTGACCTGTCTGCTGACCTTATAGCGTGCATTTGCTTTTTTTTGTGTGTATCTGAGGTTACATTCATGCTTTGGAGTGTTCTCTCGTAAGTACACTGAAAGAGGCCCGGATATAGAGGATAGATATCAGAGATTCGGAGGCATTAAGTGGAGATGGAGAGCAATGGAGAGGGGAGGAAGGGAGGGGAGATTGGGTCATAGAAGCTGGGTCTGGTCTGACAGCTGTTACACCGAGAGTTTATCTGATTAAATCTGACCATCTCCGCTGTGGGAGGGAGGGACCCAATTGACTGATGCCCCAAACACACAGATAGCCTACACACAACTTACCTTGAGCTTCTTTTTTTTTTTTTATTTAAAAAAATGAAAAATGTTACATTGCCAAGAAGAAACAAGAACATGCTGCGCAAGAAGATGCCAAAGACTTCCTTCGTCACCTTCACTCTGCATGATGAGGATTATGAATATTTCATCATCAGAGCTGAAGGTCAAGATATTTGTGAGCATTAAAAGTCGGAAATTACTCTGATGTCATTACTATAAGTTCAGGTGATGCTCTGGTGACTTAACAGGAGCAAAACTTAACTTTGCCAAACATAAAGTCTGGAGGATGGCAGCCACGTTGAGGATGAAGTCACAGGTTAAAATCTAACTTGCCTTCATGACATCTTCAGGATGGAGGAAGTGGATCCTTCAGGTGCTGTAGTACTCATGTGGGTCCTCCATAGGGGTTCAGTTCTTGTGCATCTGGTTTATTCTCTGCCAGACTGGGATCTGAGGAGTTTTAAAGCCCTCATCAACACTTTGGGTCCTTTGTCATTTCCCTGTTGCTACGATACAGTAAATGGATTATGGTCCAGCTCAAGGCCATGTGGTCTGACTAACATTCATATGAATGACGAGACCTTATATTTCTAAGTTGATCGTTTAATTGTAACAAAATGTTTAGTGTTATTCATCTTTCCTTATAGTGGTTTTAATCTGTATCTGTTCAGTATATTGTAGAAATGATTAGGAATTTCAAATGACACTATAAAAAGCTCCTACACAGCATTTGGTTCACTTCTGTTTCCGCTATATTCATGAAAACAGCTAGTGAATGTTATGTTCTTTCAACTCTAGCCAGAAGTGGAAAATAAAATCTGATCTGTAAATCTAAATTCATGGTTAATAAACATTTTCAAGTATTTCATGTATTTATTAGTCATAATCAGTGTGCACAAATAAGATGTCCTTGATTTATGATGTAAATTGTCCACCACATTGTCAAAAGACTTCACAGAACAAGGAAGTGTGTCGCTGTCTATCCACGCTCATTTCACTTTGTCTATATGGAGATGCATCTTGTGTGGTATACAGTATCTATTCATGTTTAAGCTTTGTGTGATCATATTCGCCTTCAACGTCTTCTTGTTTTCTTTGATATGCCTTGTTTGCATCTATGCATGAACGTGGGGTTTTGTTTGTGTTATTTTCACATATGCATACATCAAAGAAACTGTGGTGAAAGCTGACAAGACGTACAAACCCATTAAAAAATCCAACTTGGTCATACAACTTCATTGAATTCTGATCTAGATTCCCTACTGCTGGGATGAAACTAGCATTATCATTGCTTCCTGCATGTTTTACTTATATTTAATATGTATTTTTTCTTTTCTGCATTGGGCTTATGGCAATTTTTCAGCCATCTTCACTTTATAGAATCGCAGGAAAAATTTCTCCAAGGGTTGAGCATCAATGCAAATGCTGCAACCCAGCCCCCCACATCATGAGCTATAGCCCTGGGCAAACAAAAATAGTTCACAGCAATTAGATATACCCAGAATCCTAATTTATATGGTATAATTTAATTTTGTTCACAATTTATTCAATTATTGGTTAACACAGACCATGCCACCGCTCCCCAACCCCTCCTTTCCCCTCCAGCGTCATGACCGAATCTCTCGCCTGTCACTTGCTGCTGCACTTGACAGGCACATTTGCAACTGTTTGGGGAATTGAATGGAAGGGCACGGTCCAGGAAATACTCCACGTGTTGAATCCTGCAGAATGCTGAGTCTCTGCTGCTGAGAGATTTTTCCACTCTATCAGCCACAGTGATATCAGCAGCTCACCCTCAGCTCGTCTCTTGTCCTCCTGAACCAATCTGAGTGCAGCTGTTTCCGCTGATGCCTTGAGTGCTTGTTCACAAAAATATTAGAAATGCTGATTAGAACATTAAGGAGGTGTGTGTGTGTGTGTGTGTGTGTGTGTTTGTTATGCAGCCCTGCTCATTCAAGTCCATCATCACCATATCCTTTACACTACACTACACTACTTGTACAAGAAAAGAAAACTGTACCTTTAAGAGTAATAAGTCTGCATGCTGTGTTCAGCTTTTCAAGTGTTATTTACTGACCCCAGTTAAATAATTTCATTCTTTGTCTCCTTTATGTCAATAACTCTGGATGCTCAACTATATTTTGCAGTTTGATGTCTATGCAGTCTTTGAGCATTTGTTTGTTGACCTCAAATGAAGTAACTGGGATACTTGCAGAATGATGTTTTTGTAAAAGGGGTTGTTAAAGGGACTAGAGGCAAGATTAAGAAATGAAACTCGCGACTGCCACTTCAGGGTACTGCAGCCACGGGAGCGTGCACAAACTGAAGCTATAATGTTGTTTACTACGCTTTTTCTTCGTAGTTACACTTTTTAGTGTCTTTTAGTTGATCTGGATCGTTTGCTGACGGCAGAAGAATCCGTAACTATCGCTTACAGTGTTTGAATTTACCGCGACCGTCTTCTTCCTGTATCAAAACTGTTGGGGATGCGGATGCAGCGTCATTTGACGTCACGTCCGCAGGGCAGCGCGGGAAATTGGACACCGAATAGCAGCACATTTTGCAGCACACAGCCTGTTCAAGGCTACGGAGAGAGACGTGGGTGGGCTCGTTCTTTTGGGTATTTAGCGCTTCATCACCCATTAGCATTAAAAAAATGGACATGCATGTTTGTTTTTTAAAAAATTCCTGCCTCTAGTTCCTTCAAATAAGCATACACTTCAAGCAGTACCTTTTTGATTAGCTTTATCTCATGCTAATTATTATTGTGGGAGGTAGGAGGAGGACCCAGCAGGGTTTGAACCCAAGACTCCTGGTAACAGCCATGCACGCCGACCATTCAGCCAAAGGGAATTCCCTGTGGCCAAGTAGATAGGGCATGATCTTTTCTTTGTATTTTTTAATTAGGAACAATAGCATAAACACATGACAACTACTGAAAAGGTACAGGTTCCCTTTTTCTTCTCATATGGCCCGCCCCACCCCCCACACTCAGCTGAAAGAAACCAAATAAGGATAAAATAACTATGTGTGAATAGAATAAAAAGAAAAAAAATAGATCAAATAACAAAAACACAACTTTAAGGAAAGGAAGAAGGAAAAAAACACAAAAATAACAATATCATAAAATAAAATAAACAGAAAGATAAACACAGAGATGTCTAAAATAGGAGGGATGCCCGCCCAAAGATGTTGATAAGCCTCAAGTCCAAGTCTAGTCTCAAGTGTCTGCGTGGCAAGTCCAAGTCAAGTCTAAAGTTACTTTAAGTTGTAATGAGTAATCTGACATTTAATGCCTGTGGTCTGGTCTGCTTGAAGGACTCCATTATAACATCCAAGGAATTAAAAATCTGTACTCACCCTTTACCTCCCAGCAGCCTGTAACCGCACTGATCTTTAGCTTTACATGACAAATACTCTGTCCCTCTCCTCTGGAAGATGTCTTTGCTGTACCAAATTAAGAAAACCTGTAGGTCAAGATGGACTTTTATTCAGACTACTGTAGTAAATATCCTCTAACTTATCTGAGAGTTTTTAACGTGTACAAAAATCCATCTGGACCAACTGAGAATTTTTCAAAAGTAATCCTGCCGTTCATAACATTTTTTTTTTGGTCTGAATGTGGAGAGGAGACCGATATCCTGCACCTTGCTGCAGCTGTCCTGCAGGTTATAAATGTCTTCTGCTGTAACACACATAACAGCTTGTCGTCAAATTCTGCACAAGCCTCATAATGAGCCATTAATAATTTGACTCAGGTGTATTGCAACAGGTTAACATGTCCAAACCTGCAGGACAGTGTTGACAGCTGGTGATCCTGCACTAGAGCTGATATCTTTTTAATCCTTAATATAACTGTGTGAGCTGAGTGCAGAAAACATTATTGAAACTATTATTTAAAACTGTAAAAGCCTCAACATCTTAATTAATTTAGATTCAGTACTCATTTAGATCCAATTTCAATAAATATTTCTGATACTCCTAAAACCCACAATAGCTGGACTTCTCTAAAAAACAGAGCCAGTAAAACTGTGTTGTTTACAGCACGGTATGATTCCAGTTTGGTCCCAGTTAAACGTTGTCATGGCAACGTCACAGTTAATGGAAACGGTGTTCGGTAAACTTCTCATTCTTCTTCTGCATACATTCATTCGAGCCAATCTGATGAAGGTAACATGACTTTAGTGCAACGGTTGTAATGAGCTAACGCAGCTACGGTGCTAAGCTCGTTGCTAATCCAGCTTTAACAGGCTAGCTGCTAACATTAAGCTTTCACAGTGACTAACCTGTCCAGGTGTGTTTAAGGTGGATGAAGGTGGATGTGGGGAATCCAACGTCCCGGATTTTTAGAACACAGACTTCGCAGCTTGATGCTCACATATTTGTCACTTTTATTACGTTTTAATACCCAAAATTACAGCGATGCGCTGATGTGCAGCATCACGCTGTTCACTGGCCCTCCCATTGTTTTGATTGAGTGCACATGTGGTCGCGTCTGTCTGTGTGACGTTACGTCAGTGTAGTCTGGGGGAATGACAGCAGTCTCACACAGACAAGAGATCAGACAGAGAGATCATGAGGGGGAAAAAACATTTATTTATTTATTTTATTTTCAATGTTCACGAGTCTGAGGCAAGTCTCAAACCGCGAGTCAAGTCGAGTCTGAAGTCTTTTGAGGGCGAGTCCGAGTCACATCTGAAGTCTCTGGTGAATGCAACTTAAGTGCGACTCGACTCCGAGTCCCATGCCAATTTTTCAGGAAATCCCCTCTCTTACATCTTTTATTAAAAAATATAAATTAAACTTCAAAACCCCATCCTACCCCCATCTCATTTACCCACCGCGCTTCCGACTTCGAATTCGCTTGGAACTCCCTCCTTGATTCCTTCCACTTTCGATTCAATTCCACTTCCTATTCAATAATACCATTCTTCTTTACTTCCCCCCCGTCACCACTCTTCCTTCTCCCCTCCCCTCTTCTCTATTTTCCCCTTCACACTTCTCCCCCTTTCCTATTCTTTCTCCCCTCCTTTTTCCCTCTCCATTAGAACCCCATCATCTCCTCATCCCATCTATCATCCCCCCCTCCCCCCCTCATCCCTCCCCTCTCCTCCTCCCCCCCTACCTTACCCTCCTTTCTTTTTTTTTCTTCTCTTCTTTTTTTTCCTCTCTCTCTCCTTCTTCCCCTTTCCTCTTTTCTATTTTTATTTTCTTTTTATTTCCTTTTTCGCTTTATTTTTATTTTGCTTTTGAATTAAAATAAAATATACTTTCTCGATTAAAAAAATATACTTATTTTCTTGCTATTATTTTATTTTTTTTTTTTTTCTTTTTTTTTTCTTCTTTCCTTCCCTCCCCTCTCCACAACAACAAATAATAAACAAATATAATTTATTATTTTTTCTTTCTTCTCACCCCCTCCTCCCCCTTCCTCCCCTTTCTTGTTTGTTTTATCTTATCTTCTTTCTCCCTCTCCATGCAGGCCGCCTCCTGTTCTACCTTCCATACCTCCCTCTACTCCTCACCCACTTTTCTCACCTATTTCATACTCTTATCTTACACCACTTACTATCCATTTCTCATCCCACCCCCCTCCCTTCCCTGCTCTTTCTTTAATTCAGTACTTTGCGCTTTTGTTCCTCCTTATTTCACTCTTTATTGCCCCTTATTGCCCCTTATTCCCACCACACCAACTACTGAATTTATGAACATTATCCCCAACCCTCCCCCGCTACCTTACTCATCCTTCGCTCTCTTCTAGCCCCGGCAATTCTGGGTGTGCCATATCGTGGTGTTCTTTTCTGGACCTCTTCCCCACCATTCCCCCCAGGACAATTAACCCCTCCCCTCCCCCCCCCCCCCCCCCCCCTCCCCCCCACCCCACCAACCCCCCCACAACCACACCCCCACCCCTACAACCCCCCCCCACTGCTCTCACTCCCCCCTTTAAATCCACCAATTGACACCCCCGCCTCACCCCCACCCCCAAATCATAACTCTCTTCTATCACTTTCATCTAGTTCCCCCCCCCAACCTCCACATTAATATATTATATTTATTTCATTTCATTTACTTTATTTAACTTAAATCCAACACCCCCCCCCTCCAGCTGGCCCCCCCCCCCCCTCCTTCATCCCATTATTCAGCTCTAAAGCAGTTTGAAATTCCCCCCCCCCCCCCACCTCCACAAGATGGCGTCCATTTAGTGCGAGTAGTGTGCTTCATTCTCACTCATTTTTTGGCGTGATTAGGGCAACATCCTCTACTTTCAGTGCACTGAAATTTTCCCCTAAATATATCATTTTTTCAATACCCCCCCAAAAAAAATTTTTTAAATTCCTAAATTCCCAAATTGGAACAGACCCCTGACTCAAGTCCCCATCTCTGTGCCCACCACACTAAAAATGGAGAATCAGCTGGCATCCATGGAGGTAAGAGAATTTCCATACGACATGACAGGCTAGTGCATGCTCATTTGAAGAAATAGTGACATGACTCTACCTGTCACAATATTTTACGTTAAATCTTTTCCCTTTTTTGTATTCATTGAGAAATTTGAATTTTTACCAAATAAACAATGCTAAAAAAAATATATTAATCTAAGTCAAGCTTAAAGGAGCCTTATCATGAAAAATAGACTTTTAAAGGAGTGATGACATAGCAGTAAAAACTAGTTTACGTTGTTGGCATTACTGCATATGTAAATACTCCAAAGAAAAACGGCATTTTTTTACAGCGGGGTATTGTTTTGAAACACCAGACCTCACTTCCTCAGTAAAACAGTTGGGTCAGGTTATGATATGGAGCTTTACCCGGAGACCACATTGACTTCATTTTGATTGGCTACACCTTATTTGGAGAAACCAGGTCATGCTGCGGTCGGAGTTTGCTGAAGGCTAGCTGCTAGCAACGTGGGCACTTCAGACAGTGTGAGCTACGTTTATCAGACAAGACAGCGTTTAGAAAATGAATTAACTGGATGAACTGATTAATCCAGGTGTGCCTGACCTCAGTAACTGGTCAGACACACCTGGATTAATCAATCAGTTTGTCCAGTAATGAGAGACAGGAAACAAATGAGCTACCTTAAGTTCAGGAAGTAGTGGAGCTGTGTATAGAGCCCATTGGTCGAGAGCTTTGTGGTTCAGGACAGTCAGCCATCTTACTTCCGTGTTGGAAATTAGACACATAAAAAAACTAATATTTAATGCCAAATTAGTTTCTATAGTAGCGATGGGAAAATGTTTAGCTTATAAATGCCTGTATTTGACTTTTGGAACGTTTGAAAAGCATGATACAGCTCCTTTAATGTAACAATGGAAACCTTTCTCCTATAATGTTAAGTTTTTAATAAAAATCCAAGTATAGGTTAAATATAAAAATGTAGAAATGAAGCAATTGATCTCATGCCAGGCAATCATCAGCAGATCCCATCATCAGACACACACAGACACGACTACACTAAGCGCCGGATCTCCTAAGATCCAAATTGACGTGCAGTGATTTGCCCATGCAATCTAGGATTTTGCATGAGGGGCTGAACCGTGGTTTGTGTGTTATTTTACTAAAAGTGAAGGCGCAAATGACTGCAGGTGTAAACGTGTTAGAAACCCCCCCACTGAGAGGGTTTTTTGCGTGTTTGCAGCATGGCAAATTTTGTGAGATGACAGCGCAAAAGGAAATACAACCCCATGGAGATATTAGTTGAGGAGGGAAATGACAATATAATTTAAAATATACACAATAAATATAAAAATGAAAATAATACAACAGGTATCCATGCAGAGCCTCAGAATTGGACAATTTATGCAGACATGGATCAGGAGGTGCTGGACAAATAAAACTGTTTGCAGCCTTTAAGTAGGTCTCTGACATCTAATACACATGAGGTGCGCACTATTTAGCAAAATGCCAACAGCTTGCACAGGAGCGCACTGTACTACTGTTCAGCTGCTGCAATCCAAGTTAAAATGTGAGGTTGGCAAAAATTAATGCAGCTTTAGTTTTCATTAAGCTACAGCGGCTGCAAATGTTCTGTCTGGTTTGTCCAGAATATTTTATACCCATATTAAATCTTTGCTGTGTTGATTGTCATTTAACTCAAGATTGAAAACTAAACTCTTTGCTCATGAAAAATTATTCTGAATCAGAGTTATGTGTGCCCAGTATTGTCCCCCTCAGAAGCTGAAGCCATTTGTGTGCAAAGCTGCTATTCACCTGCTTTTCAGACATACTAAAATTATATGCAAAAACAGCCAGGTGTGATCCATCTCATGGTTGATAAATCGCTTTGCGAGTGCTAAATTAATATATTTACATTCTTTCCTCCCAACACACACACAACTGTGTGTAAATGCTCCATATTGCATATTCAATGCAGCAGACATACTTTCTGAGTAGGGCATGCTATATAGCGTCTTTGAAAGATGCAACCCTTTTTGCATGTTGTTAATAGATCAGTTTGTAATTTTTTTTTTTGCGTGTGCAGTGAGATTGCTCACGTTTTTATACACGCAAACCTCTGATAGATCCGGCCCTAAATGTGTTGATTTATGATTAAAAACATGCATGTGAAAATGCAAGAAAAGGCTAAATGTCACATGAAATATGAATTGATATTGTTCCTTAAAACAATTAAATGAGTAAGCTGGTTTCTCTTGAGACATAAATCAATAGTCTTTTCTCATTACATCAGTTATATTTTGTACCGTAGTGCTGCCACTATTTTTAGTTTTTTATTGTGTGAGTACAATAAGAAAAGTGCAAGACTGCAAAGCAGCATTTTTCCCCCTCATAAGAAATGGCTATTATGCAGAATTTATTCTATTTCAACCAGCCAATATGACTTAAGGTATGAGTCAAGACATTTACGAGTCATTTTTTATGGTAAGTGCATGGGCTGGTCTAACCAGAGGCTGTTCACCACCTACCTGACTGCTTTAGTCTTCCTGTCCTCCTCCTTTTTCATTTGTTCAGCCTTCCTGCTGAGTCAGGAAGGAACTTCTTGCCTTGTGGAGGATGAAAACAGCTCAAAATAGTCTTAGCCTCCACCCTGCAAAGATGTGAGCTGTGCACAATCTTAAGAAGAGTGTAAATCTGTTGATGTGAAAATGTCAAAGGCCCAGATTTCCTTCTGTGGAAAAGAGATACATCTGCTGCCTTATGGCTGCTGGTTGGGATCGGAGAGTATTAATGTTTCATGGCCCATCATACTTTAGTGTCATTATTTCTTTTATCTCCTGTTTTGCTTGCCACCACCTCGAGTGAGTGTGTCTGGTTAGCAAGCACATACAACAACATAAGCACATCTTCGCACCAAGTTTTTGTTACTCACAGCTCTGCACAAAAGATGCACAGATTTTCTTTCCCGGCATTCAGATGCACAAAAGTTTTCAGATACACACAGCTCGTATCTTTTTTCCAGATGAGGAAAATAAATAATGCACCCATCTAACTCTTCTTCTTCTAACAGACTTGAGGATTACAGCCTCTACTGTATCAGTATCACCTGATTTGTGATCCTCCATATTTGCTGACTGATCTGCAAGAGTTTCTTTCAAAATCTGCGTTCGGAAATCGGATCATCACCACGACCATGATAAGTTTTACCATGTTTTTATCAGTAGAACGTCTGTGTAAATTACTATTTGTAGCTTTGTTGGAGGACTCAAGAGCACCTGAATGAAGTCCATAATAACCAGAAACCCTGTTGCTGTGAGGCTATGTTCATTTTTGCTGTAAAGTATTGTTCAGGAACTTTTAGGTCCTTGTGGGCTTCAGCGGACATTAAAATCTTCTAAAAAAAAAAAAAATCGTGCAGGGGAAAGCTAAATAGCTGCAGTGTATGTTTAGATGATTTAAAAAGCTTCAACCTTAAACATGTAGTGATTTGTAAAAATGAATGACTTTTAAACGGCACGGATGTGATATTGCACAACTACAAAATGTTACAAATCACTTCTAAAGCATTGGAAGGGCTGGGGGGGGTGCATCGCTTTTTCATTTGTCCAACTACTTTCTCCTGTGGCAAATAACTTTGTTCTTCATTTCTGATGAGCCAGTCCTTTAAAACTCTCTTTTCTCTCTCCTCCCTTTCCATTTTTAATCTTTCCCCTCTTTATTTTCACCTATTCAGACTTTTCATGGTCTTCTTTTGTATCCACATCTTTCCTTCTTGCCCCTACTCTGCCCTTATTTTTTTATGATACCTCCACATTTCTCCCCTATTTGAATCCCTCACCCCTCTTGCCCTAAACCTATTTCCACCTCATCATTGCCTCCATCCTACCTTCTGATGTATCCTTCTTTTCTCTCCCTCCATCCAGCCCCTCTCCTTTACTTCTCCCTTGTTATTCTCATGAGCGTCCCTGACCCCATTCATTCATCTCTCTTCATGACAGTGGATCTGCTTTCAGCGATTACTCTGCATGCCCCACTCTCCAACATCCCATCCCCGTGTTTTCTAACCACTTTCACATCCACCCCCACGCGCTTTTCTTTTTCTATCCTTCGCCTCCCTCTTTTGTCTTGTTTCAACCTATCACCCGAGGGGAGTGATTGACAAGCAAGCAGGGGTCTTGTAAAGGAGAGTTTCTGATTGGTGGTGAGCAAGATGAAAAGGATAAAGCCTCCTGTACCAGCTGGACTGCACTGCAAAAAAAAAAGTCTTCATAATTGATCATTTTGGGTTCATTATAAAAATCTGTTCACACTGTTACTTTTTACAGCTTATATACAGTTGTCCTCCAAATTTTTCATACCCTCCAATTAAAGAAGGAAGAAAATCAGCAGTCAGTGAAATAAGTTGAAACTGACAAAAGTGATAATGGATTAAAAAAATTTATGAAAATCATGACATTGATTTTGAATTGTGGTTTAATTGAAATATTAAAAACAAACACACACTCACAAAAAACAAGTAAACAAGCATGATGGGGCTCTGAAGCTAAAATTTTGTGGAGCAACACTGAGGCAATTACTGTTCAAAAACGGTTCACTGTTCATGGTAAAAGGTGCTCTAATGTGTCTGGGACAGTCTTGTTTGTTTGGTTTTTTTTCTTATTGTTATTTTCAGCCACAATTTTAAATAGGGCTGCACGATTCTGGTAAAAATGTGAATCTTGATTTTTTGCTTAAAATTAAGATCACGATTCTCTGAAACGATTTTTTCCCCCCAAAAGTATTTATTGCAAAAATAAACTTTAACAAAACAAACAAAACAACCTATTCAAAAGGTAATTCAAAATAAAGCATGTGTTTGCACAAGAGCTTTGTTGGAGCATTTCTTTGGCAGATGCATAGTTGTAATTCTTTAACATTGGTTAGGGGGTGGGGAGGCAACGGCAGTGTTGCATTTGAGGGCGCCTGAAAAAATCTGGGAAAAATGGAAACTTATTTGTGATAAGCTCATGATTAAAAATGTTTCAGATTGTTGTGGGTAGAATTGAGATTGCATGTATGTGTGAATTGAGATCACGATCTTTTAACGATTAATTGTGCAGCCCTAATTTTAAAGCAATATTCTATTTCACTAAATTATAATTTTGTAATTTTTAATTTATTGTTAGTTTCTTTAGTTTACTGTTATTTGAATTAGTATTGTGAATTTAGCCTTTTCTTTAATTGGAGAAGTTTGAGGATGACTGTATATATACATACATATATATATATATATATATATATATATATATATATATATATATATATATATATATGTATATATGTATGTATATGTGTGTGTGTGTGTGTGTGTGTGCGTTTTTGCAACATTGTGGGGACCATGTTCCAGATTTTTACCATTACCGTGGGGACGTCTTGCCCTCGTGGGGACATTTTCCCAGTCTCCAGGGGTATAAACCCCGTTTTGAGGGTCAAAATTAGGTTTTAGAGATTAAGTTACAATTAGGTTTTGGTTAGGATTAGGGCAAGGGTTAGGTTTAGGCAATCAGTTATGGGTGTTAGGTTTAGGGTAAGGGGCTAGGGAATGCATTATGTCAATGGATGTACCCCACGGCGATAGAAAACCAGACGTGTGTGCAGCAATATCAATCAATCAATCACTTTATTTATATAGCACATTTAAACAATATGCACAGAATACCATATACCTTTTACATAAAGGAAACACACCTTGAAGAGGTATTTCTTGTGGTCTTTGAAGACAACTGTTGCTATTTAAAAACTGATGATGTAACCAAAGATGAGAAATAACCTTAAAACCAAAGGGCTTATGGGTAAAAGACAGATGTGGGCATCTGATAACCAGCAGCGCACGGATGATTACAAAACACAGATGCTCATTTTTCCTTTTTTCCTTTTGTGGTCAACATTTTTCAAAGCTGGTGGAGAAATTCTGCTGGAAAAAATATAAGTTT
Organism: Atherinomorus stipes; assembly: GCA_023101725.1. Taxonomy (NCBI): domain Eukaryota; kingdom Metazoa; phylum Chordata; class Actinopteri; order Atheriniformes; family Atherinidae; genus Atherinomorus; species Atherinomorus stipes. The sequence continues at coordinate 494,801 of JALJCO010011378.1, read as the reverse complement.
TATTCTTGATATCTAATCCTCACTGAAAATGTGACAATTTGGAGGAATAAGTAAAAGTAATTTTGTTGATTATGCAATTATACTAAGTGCAAGAAAAGTAATGAAAAATTAGGTTTTATTAAACCAATTGGACTCATTTTATGACATTATTCGTCCTGGTAGGAAGAATATTTTTAAATCATTCTGCAAATATGGCTAAATCATCCTGTACACTTTTCAGCTTGAGCTGTTTTGCAGTGTATGGTGCTGGGTTCAAGGTTTGAAGACCATTCATCTGGTCATTGGCTTAAAAAAAAAACTGTTTCAATATCACCACCATGTGGTCAATGTGATGGATGGCAGTTACATTACACAGTCATGAACTGAGCTTAATTTCAGGAGCTAGGCCGACACATACGGTGACATACAGTATAACACATAACAAAAACAGGATGCAAACACACACAGCACATTAAATCTGTTTAAAATCTGGCAAAAAGAAAGAAAGAAAGAAAGAAAGAAAGAAAGAAAGAAAGAAAGAAAGAAAGAAAGAAAGAAAGAAAGAAAGAAAGAAAGAAAGAAAGAAAGAAAGAAAGAAAGAAAGAAAAGACTTGCTGAGTTTTCATATAAAGACAATAGTGTGTGCTGTGCAGCCAGGGTTCAAAAATTCAAAATGAAATAAATGTTGATGTACTTGATACCAAATTATCTTCCGCATGGGGAAAACCTAACCGGAATTTTGTCTTCCAGTACACACACACACATACACACACACACACACACACATATACTCTGGAGCACAGTCCCTTTGAAACTTACACCCACCTGTCCCCAAATGGTTCAGCCAGAGGACAGCATTTGTGTCTGTGGGTGTTCATGTGTGCAGGAAACAGGAAAGGGTTAAGAAGAGGGTGGGGGGGGGCACATAAATCTTTCATATCTAATCTTTAATATTTCGGATACCTCTATTTTCTACATAGTAAAAAGCCATGCAACACACTATTTGAGTTTTAAATGTACCATTCTGATAACTGCTGTCAACTGGTCATAAAAATGTATTTTTCTCTGCTAAAGTCATGCACATTTTAAAGTCTACTAACTTTTACTTTGGATTAACAAAAGGTATTGTGCTATCTCTGATCTGGCATCTCGAAGAAAGACCGAAGCAGCCGGCAGCCCATTAGTGGAGGTTACAGACAGGTTGTGGGAAAGAGGCAGCACATCATTAAACTGCTCTGGGAGCTCTCCGCATTTATTGGTTCGAGCTGATTATTTAGAGCTATAAATGCCAGGAATTTGTTCCATCAAATCTAAAAGTTGACTCATTATTCTGTCATCATGCATATTTCTCCTGCACCACGCAATCCTCCAAAGGGCTCAGCACCTTACTTTGACAAACTAAGGGGCTTTGGATCTTTGTCACACGTTCAGCCGGTTGCCCTTTATGTTCTGTCTTGGCAGAAAGATGTACTGTATCATTACTGTGTAGGCTCACACCATCTGTAAATGTCCTGACTGCCTTTGAAGAAATGCTGGAAGGAACTGACAGCCACAAAAATGGAAGATATCTTGTCTCTTAAAACACCATAAATTAGGTAAATGATGCAGTTCTTTATGGAAACATGTTAATCTGCATAAAATATAGCATTATCATTAAGGCAATCAGTTGTTTTTTCTCTTTTCCTCAGTTCGCTAATTCATAACCAATTATTTTGTAGTCTTTTCCTCACTATATAACGTTCAACTTAAGCTCCTTGTTTGTGTTCTCAACCATCAATTACAGTGTTACAGATCAGAAAACCAGCTTGGTCTTGTCACTGATGATTTATTGATCACACATGTGAACATGTCGCACAGCATGGAAAGCAGAGATCTGATCCCACAGTGAGAGGGAAGCTTGTGAAAGAAGAGTCGCATGTGAGAGATGTCACATTCTCATTTTTCTGTCATTGTGGGGTCCAAAAACAGTGAACACATGGGTCTCAGCGGGTTTTCTGTGATCTCTAAAGGTTGGTTACCTCTAAAGGGATTTTTGGGGGAAAATCTTTGTTAAATGGTTAGAGATTGAATTAGGTTAAGGCTGGCTTTTAACTGTTATGTTTAGGGATTGTGGAATGAAAGATGTCAATGACTAATCACTTTGAAGACGGAAAAACAAGCTTGTGTGCGAGAGCTCTTGAACAGAGATCAGAATAGAAAAGTATGGGAGAGGGGAAACTGTCAGACAACTCTTCCTCACATCTTAGCTAATCAGAAGCAGCAAAATCTTAGTTTATTTCTACCAAATATATGGAAACAGAGCAATTAAGAGGAAAAAACTGAGGGAAATCTGAGGTTGTTAGGAACATTTTAATGATATAGGTTAGTTCAATCTTTATTTATAATAAGACTGAATTTTACTCACCAAAACAAGGATGTTTTGCATTCCAACTCCTTTTCTTGACAGTAAACTCACTATATAAACCCATTCTACACTGGCAAGAATACAAGAGTAGAGATATGGGATGTAGAAGGAACAAGGGTCACAGAATGTGCACACACTTAAAGTATTACAGTAATAACACCAGCAGAGGGACTAATGAACACAGAAAATTCACAATTTTCGACTTCATACTGGAGTATATCATAGAATAAGGTTAAATCATCATTTCATAGGACTTAAAACACCACATACCCCTGAGTAATTGGAAAGCAACTCATGACATCTTTGGCATGTAATGAGCTGCAGTTAATGTCTTCTTTTTTTAAATGAGGGTCAAAAGATCAAAGAATTGATGAGCAGAAGGGAAAATAAGTCAGGAATCCTAAATAGAGGAAGGGATATATGATTTGTCTTTGGCTGTTATATCAAATTATTTAAGCTTTTAAATTTAGCTTTGGATCACTGGTATCCACACGGTGTGTGGGTTGCTGGATCTGTGTGCCCATGTGTGTTTGTAATCATCAGGGGATTTTATCTGAATGTCCATCTGTCTCGTTAATGCTACAGACAAAAAGAGTATCATGATTATATTAATTCGGCAGAGTGGAAACAGAAAGTGTGGCAGACAGAGGTGTACAGGCAGGAGTTTGGCAGTAGTTTTCATATGCAAATGGTCAAATGTATTTATGTCACAGATATAAAGAAAGATTGCCACTGGAGGACATTTAAAATGAAGCTAAGCTAAAAATTGAACCAGCAGTAAAAGCTAAGCATGGACTTATTGTATTTGGCTTATCAGAACAATAAAGAATGACATTTAAGACTGTATTGGCTGTTATTAATTAGTTGAGACATTTTTTTCTTTTGTTCTGTGCCCTTGAGCTTGGGTGTATTATCTAAAAAAAACCAAAAAACAACCTTAAGATCAGCTGTTTGCTGTCTGGGATCCAGTTTTACATTCAGAAATCTCTTATAGGACACTTTTGGTGCTCGTCTTGTGAGTACCCGGTACACAAAATAGGATACAGAATAAAGAGATTATGAATGTGGCTGAGGAAGGTTAGATGTTAAGGTCTATAGGGCAAAAACATGGCAGCAAAACAGAAGTAAGGCTGGTTTAAATGATAATTATGCAACTGTTAAATGCAGCATGCATGTAGTGTAGCATAGTGATACAGGAAATAAACAGCAGCGCCTCTGTGTGCACATCCTCCTCTTTAATACTGTTGTAATTATCATTTTGTTTTATAGAAGACAAAATTTCAAAAACACAAATCCAGGTTCCATACATTAAAGGAGTCAAGCAACATTTCATGCAGTGAAAAGTGAGTTTGTTAGATGTTGAATATTTATGAAGAATACATTAGTTTTGTTTCTTCTGATAAATGACCATTAAAAAGAATTTTTAAAAAATTAAATAAAACAGACAGATGAAACAAGCTATGGCACAGTTTAACAGATAGGATTTCACATGTTAGACACACTGAAGGATCGATTTAACTCATCATTTCTCCCCAGCAACAAAATAATAAATAAGATTTTTGGCATAAAACTCCATCGTTTCCATGACATTTCATGCATTCTCTAAAATTCTGCCGCAATGCCCTACAAACGGCTACTTTTTTTTCAATAACTTATAAGCAGGTATTATACTAACATCTGTGATTTGTCAAGCAGGATAACGGACTCAATGAAGGACTGAATATTCATATGAACACATCCATTAAGACTCAGATGCAGAATATATATTGTCTACAGATTTCAATAAATATATCTGTGGCACTGATAAATACAAGGTGGTTTACTTACATGGAATGAGATCTTCAAGAGTGAAACGAAGCCTTTTTTTTGTTTTTTTTTTTCCTCTTTTGGCAGTGACAAAGACACTTGCATGTGTTTTACAAAGGAGAGACAACTATAGAGCTTTTCAACCACCAGAGAACTGGTTTGGTTCCCTTTAAACGTGGATTAATGATACTAACAGACAACACATTCTTTTCCATTTTATGTGCCTGATCTAGGTTGAGACCAAGTATACAAACCTCTGCTTGTTTTGTGCACTTTACATTTATAATTTTAGCCCAAATTAAATGTTTTATTTACCCACAGCCCCTTTATCCAGATATGACCAGCTCTGTTGGTAGAAAAGCATCTTTATTTGAACATTAAAGGGGGAAGTTCATTTTTTTTCCATCTGGACCTCTTTTACCGACGCTTTTACTGCGGCCGCTTTGATGACGTCACTATTATGCAACACCATAACAAGTAAATGTCTGTAAATAAAGACGAATCACCACAAAAAAGCTGCTTCGAGCTCTCAGGGGGGTCCAACTAATGTTTTGTCACAAAACATTGGTGAAATGAAGGAGTTTGTGGCAGATAATGCCTTATTTAGAGGCTGCGCGCGGTTGCCCCATCACTTCCATTATATTGGACATACGCTGATCTCCAGTGGATCTAAATATCTCCTGAAGGAATTCAAATTACACCAAAACTGTCTGGGTGAGTAAATGAACATATTTTATGCTAGAAAATAGGTCCATATTGAAAGAAAAACAAACTTCCCCTTTAAGTGGAGGGGTTAGAAGATAAGGCAGTTTTGGAAAGTTTAACAAATCTTTCTACGGATTAGTTTGGACATCTTTTTGGCACTAAAATCAGAGTAAAAGTCGCTGCTTTCTGTTTATATAGGTGGGCTGTTGGGTTAACAGACTTGTAAATCTAATATGTGGCTGCATGTTCAACAGAACTAAGCATCTCACTGAGACAAGGCTGATTGGTCCATTTGGATGATTGAGTCCCATTTCCTGGTGTGCTTATGCTGCCTTCATGTGGAATGGGAAAGATGATCCTTTCCACTTGTGAAATGAAAATTACCAGCGCGTTGTGTTCAAGTGTTTTGTTGTCGTAATGAAGTTTAACAATGGAGGCTATCTTCGACTGACTAGCTAGCTAGCTGCTATCTAGCATCTGCTCTGAAGAAGTAAACAAAACAATAACCATATCTTTACAAACAAACTAAGTTTAAATGGTGATGTTATTAAAGTTCTGTGTGTCGCAGAATTATCCCAACTACAAACTAACCACATAACAGCAGCAGAAAACTTTAAACAGAATGTATTGCTTCCCATTCAGGATATTTTCATTGCTCTCCGCCATGTTGAAAGGTCAAAGTTTACTTCACCTCGGCAACTCGGGCATCATAAAATTTTTCCAGGGTCCCAGTGGAAATTACGACATAGTGGTTTTTCAAGTGCAATTTTGATGTCGGACTTTGGTATTTACCATAAATACCATACCACATGAAGGCAGCATTCGTGAGAGGACTCATTTAGTGAGTACTGACTTAAAGGAATACTTTGACATTTTTGCTTAATAACTTTTTTTTTAACCATTATCAGCTTCCTTAAATCTCTAATCAACTGGACCAGCCCAAAAAACAGTCCAGCTACTTTTATAAGCTCAAAAATTTTGGTTGCGGCTAAGTATTTACTGTACAGACATTTAGTGAAATTTACACTAATTTACTTCCATGAGTCAAAATATTCCTTTAGGAGCAGACAAACAATTCAGATCATTTAGTTCAGATAAAACTAAATAAATAAAGCAGATAGCTACACTACATAGCAGACAGGGACTGATGTACTGTATTTCAAATATTCAGATTTAAAGTATCTACAAGCACACTGCCAAAGAACTACACAGGAAAGACGGTGGGTGGGTGAAATCTCAATTATCTGCAACAAAGCTGGAGAGGTGGGAGTCTCAGCTGGATACACAGCACGTAGGAAAGTGTGTTTAGGGAGCAGGTGACGGAGGTAAAGCTAACTGACGGACAGGAGGATTATGCTGAGGCTATAGCTGCCTGATTGGGGGAAGGTTGAGGGTCTCCAAAGCGCTGTGGTAGAGCTCCCTCAATGCTCTCAGCAGATATAGACGACAAAACATTTGGTTGAAGAGATGAGGCAAAGGCTCCTGGGAAGAAAGGGGGGGATTTTTAGGATGCATAAGGGAGTTTAACAAAATAAAACGTAATCATCATTCTTTAAACACACATAGACACATAAATACATGAATACTTCCTCACCCCCAACACGTGAACTCTGTTGTAGTACGAACTGAAGTCTTTACTGAGAGACACGAGAAATTTACAGATCTGAGGGACACAAACATTAATGAGTTTCAACACAATATTTAATGGCTGATTTTTATTTTAAATGAAAACTACTGATGAGTCAAGCATAACTGAAAATACCTGTTCAGTCTTTATGTTCGCTCTGGCCCCTCCCCCTTCGCAATCCACCACTTGTCCTGATTGGTCCAGCAGCTCAGAGAAGGGAATGAGATAATTGAAGAGGAGAAGCCACTCGCCCTGTCAGTCATAACAAGAGGACAGCATCACTGACCACTCTAACTTAGAACATTCAGGCTTTTCACAGGAAAGAAAGACAAAATAAGAAAAACAAATGGAAATCTACAGAAAGTAGAGATGAAGAGGATAAAATTTAGTGGCACCTCTTCTTTCAGGGCAGAAAAATCCAGCTGGGAACCTTCAGGGATTTCTGGGTACAGGCCTGAAGACAACAATCAAAAGCTATGTAAACATATTTGCTGATCTACTAATTCAAACTTGTACTGAGATTACACTTATAATTCTCAAAAATCTGCCCATTCAAGGGAAACATTTTGCTACTACATCAATGCTGTTTTCCTTCAAAGAATTTTTCATGAAAATAGTATTTTTTTTCCCACAAATGTAGTGTGGGCAGCAACAAAATAAAAGAAGATAAAACTACCAAAAAACTATTTTTATCCTAAACATACCGAAGTCTGTTAGAAATTATAAGTATGTCAGGGGAAGACAAGTTAAGCTGTAAGAGCCGCAGTCCTGCAGGTTTTAGATGTTTCCCTGTGCCAACACACCTGATTCAAATTAAAGGGGAAGTTTGTTTTTTTTTCAACCTGGACCTATTTTCTAGTATGAAATATGTTCATTTACTCATCCAGACAGTTTTGGTGTAATTTGAATTCCTTCAGGAGATATTTAGATCCACTGGAGATCAGCGTACGTCAAATACAATGGAAGTGATGGGGCAACCGTGCGCAGCCTCTAAATAAGACATTATCTGCCACAAATTCCTTCATTCCACCAATGTTTTGTTAAAAAATATTAGTCGGACCCCCTGAGAGCTCGAAGCGCCTTTGAGTTTCTTATTTGTGGTGATCCGTCCTTATTTACAGACATTTACCTGCTATGGTGTTACATAACAGTGATGTCATCAAAGCCGCCGCAGTAAAAATGTCTGTAAATAAGGACAAATAACTACAAAAAAAGCCACTTCAAGCAGCATCAAGCTCTCAGGGGGGTCCGACTAATGTTTCATAACAAAACATTGGTGAAATGAAGGAGTTTGTAGCAGATAATGCCTTATTTAGAGGCTGTGTGAGGTTGCCCGCATCACTTGCATTATTTTGAGCATATGCTGATCTGGAGTGGATCTAAATATCTCCTGAAGGAATTCAAGTTACACCAAAACTGTGGGTGAGTAAATGAACGGATTTCATGCTAGAAAATAGGTCCAGGTTGAAAAAAAATGAACTTCCCCTTTAAATGGATCCAACAACTTAATGGATCAAGCTCAGTGACTCATCCACATGAATCAGGTGTGTTGAGACACAGAAACCTCCAAAACTTGCAGGATTGCGTCCTACAGGACGAACTTGCCTATCGCTTATCTATGTCAACGACACTTTCATTTAGATTATTGTAAAAGGAAGATGGCCAACCAAAAACAAACAAAAAAAATAATGCACCAAATCTATGACTCAGCAGAAATATAATAAATAAAACTTACAAAATATATAAAACGTGTACAGTACAGTGAGAAAGTTTAGACACACTCCCATTTAAGACAGAAAAAATCAGCTGTCAGTAAAATAAGTTGAAACTGACAAAAGTAATATTATTAATTTCTGCCCAAACACATTGACCCATCAGTCTGATTCAGGTGCTGCAGAAGGAAATAATCAAAAATATGTTGACAAAATCATGACATTAAGTAAACAAGCATGATAGGGCTCCTGAACTAAAACTCTATAGAGCAACACTTTTCTGCACTGTTGCAGAAAACACTGCAAGCAGGTGTTTTCTGCAACATTCAAAAAAACTTTTGCACCTGTTAACAGGTATTTAGTCCATTGTTCATAAGCAAGGTGCTCTAATTGGTCTGGGACAGTTTTGTTTGTTTGTTTTTGTTATCATCATTTTAAACAACAATTCAAAATCAATGTTTTATTTTGCAAAATTACAATTTAGTATTTTTCTATAATTTAGTAATTTTTCTTTATTATTACTTCTTTCAGTTTCTTGTTATTTTAATTACTATTGTGAATTTATCCTTTAATGGGAGTGCGTCTAAACTTTCACACCGTACTATATATAAAATACAAAACTTATGAAGTCCATAACCTAAAGAAATGTAACAACTCTGTTATTCGTATTCATTTCAACCTCTTAATTAAATTTATATAAAATGATATAAAAATAAAATATAGTAAAAACTATGGAAAAATAAGAAAATGGAAAAAGTTATAAGACAAATAATAATTAAATATCAAATAAATAAAGACAAATTAAAATGGATTAGATAAAGATATATAAATAAGCGTAAATAAAAAACAAATGAATTACTAAAATAACTTTTGAAAGTTAACAACTAATCTCAGACTTCTCGGAGCAGCAAACCAACCAGAAAAGGCTCGACATAATGGGATGAAAGGCCAAAAAGAAACGGGCGCTTTTAGGCTCAGAAAAGCTGCTGCAGGACTTTACGCTGCAAAATGACTGAATCAAAGAGTTGATCAGAGAAATTACACGGTAAGTCTCACCCTTCTCCACTCCTCTCTCGTAGCTTTCAAACAGAGTGTGCAGCCTGGCGCAGTTGTACATCACAAACACTCCTCCACGTGGACCTTTGGTTGACACGCTTCCTTCCCTTTGGACGTCCAGTGTCACCTAAACACAGGGCTGTCAATCATTCTGACTCCACCAATTAAAATCACAGCAGCTTGAAGGAAATGTTCCTTGTTAGAGAGAAGTGTACAGTACTGACATGCACGTCAAACACGGATTTAATTAATCAGTGTTGGCATCTGGGGAAATACACGTCCTTAGAACACATGCACAGCAACAACTGTGACACGAAGGGAAAAACGAGACGAAAGCTTGACTCACGGGACTTGTGTGGACTGTTGACAGCAGCTCAAATCTGACCGTAGCAGAGGTCATCACCTTGATGATATCATCCCACGTCTGGCCTACAAGAAGACGGGATTTCACACCACTTAACTACATCTGTAGTTCGTAACTACATTCATTCAAGCTACTTTTATCGAGCAAAGAACATAAAGTACATGCAGTGAACATGTATGCAAACACACACACACACCTTCCACTTGATCTCCATACTTCATCTCTGAGGCTTCTTTCATCTGACCTCTTCTCAGCCTGGTGGAAAGATGGAAGAGAAAAAAAAATACATTTACAGTCCTCAAAATTATTCATACTCCCCAAATTAAAGAAGGAAAAAAAAAAATCAGCTGTCAGTGAAATAAGATGAAATTGACAAAAGTAATAATAAATAAAAATTCTATGAAAATCATGACATTGATTTTGGATTGTGGTTTGAAAGAAATATCAAAAACAAACACACAAAAAATAAAACGGGTAAACATCACTGCAATCAGGTGTTTTCTGTAATGTTCAGAAAGATTTCTGCATCTGTTGACAGATATTGTAGTCGACTGTTGGTGGGAAAGGTGCTCTAATGTGTCTGGGACAGTTTTGTTTGTCTGGTTTTTTTTTATCATTATTTCTACCCACAAATCAAAAGCAATATTTAATTTCACTAAATTACAATTCTGTAAATTCTTATTTATTATTAGTTTCTTCATTTTCTTGTCATTTGAATTACTATTGTGGATTTAGCCTTTTCTTTAATCGAAGGGTATGAATCATTTTGAGGACGACTAAATACCTACAGCTGACAAAAAATGCATAACTAACACAACCGCCACAAATGTGCCTTAAATTTTGTATAATTAGAGTAAAATTTTAATTTTTCAAAGCAGACAAAATTAAAATAAATAAATAAAAGGACAAAAGACATGAAGCGAAAGAGACATGAATTAAGAGAAATGATGCATCTTACTGCAGGTACAGTGCAGCTGTGAGGTTAGACCCAGGAGTCTTCACAGGTCCACACACAAGGTGTTTCTGCAGCCACAGAGGGCAGAACAGGTTACAAAAAAAAAAGCACGTAATGATATCATCACTGTGTGTGTGTGTGTGTGTGTGTGTGGTGTAGTGTGTGTGTGAAGTTACTTGTGTATGAGCCGCTCCACAGGCTTTCCACAGCATCGCTATCTGCTGCTGGCGGAATTCATCTTGACAGGAAGTCACGTGCAACACTGTAACCATGTCTACCTACAAGAAAATACAGCAGGGATTTTTTTTTTTTTAATGAGCAAAGAAACCGTGTTGTATGTGTTTGTGTTCTGCATATTTGTTTGCTTCTCTTACTGTGCAGTCAGCTGTGGATAAATCCAGTTGTGCCAGGTGGGAAACGCTGTCTCTGTGAACTGAAGCAAAACATCAATATCCTTTTACCAGTTCACCTTTCATCTTTCTAGTCCTGTGACATCAAGGGTGAGACTCGCAACATCAGCAGTTTATTAAAGGTTTAGTTCGGCATTTTGGTAATTATTAACTGGCTTTTAGAGATGCACGATATAACTGGACCCCTATCGGTATCGGCCTATATCGGCCTTAAAAGTTAGTATCGGACATCGGCCACCCCACCGATATTTAACCGATATTTAACCGATAAGGCTGATGTTTCTAAAGTAAAAGAAAAAATCAGACTTCATCTTCTTCAAAAACTTCTTTTTTACAGAATTTAAACTTCTAATGCCTAGGGGTGGAAAAAAATGTCGATACACTGAAATATTGCAATATTTTCATATGCTAATATATTGACATTTAAAAATACGGTATCAATCTATTTTAATTAAAGAATCTTGCAATATTTCATCATTCTGTTACAAAATCTCACGAGAATTCACAAAAATGTTGCGATATTTTCATATGCTGATATCATATTGATATTTAAAAACTCAGGATCAATCTATTTTACTTACAAAATTTCACAATATTTTATTGTTCTGATACGAAATCTTGCGAGAATTCACAAAAATTTTGCGCGATTTTCATATGCTGATATCATATTGACATTTAAAAACGCTGTATCGATCTATTTTACTAACAAAATCCTGCGATATTTCATCGTTCTGTTACGAAATCTCGCGAGAATTGGCAAAATATTGTGAGATTTTTTAACAAAACGATGAAATCTTGCGAGATTTTTAAGTAACATAGATTGATACCATGTTTTGAAATATCGATTTGATATTGGCATGTGAAAACATTGCGATATTTCAGCGTATCAATATTTTTCCCACCCCTATTTTTTAAAGTGTTGGAAACAGATAACAAAACTGCAAATTACAGTGACAGCTTATTTTTTTCAGCTTTAATATCGGTATCAATATCGGTTATCAGCCACATGAGTTTTAAAATATCGGCATATCAGATATCGGCCAAAATACCAATATCGTGCATCCCTACTGGCTTTCTTAAGTTTAGTTACCAAAAAAATAAATAAAAAAGCTAATCCAAGACTTTAATCTTGACTCTGATCTCTCTGAGACTCTGATCTCTAATTACCAGCTCTACCAGAACACTGAACTGCATTTGTGAGCAAATGAAAAGACACAACTTCCTGTTGGTTACCACGATACCTGACAACAAACACAGGACTGTATAAAATCACTAGGCAACCCAAGAATAAGCTTTTATAAAAGGGAACTTATTGAAGATTATGGTCTTTATGTTTTGTAGCATTGTCTCCCATTCTGGCTCTTCTGCTCACAGACTTGTTTGCTCCTGAAACTATTCACTGTGACACAGCTGATCATCTAGTGAAGTAATTAGGAGCAGAGCAGAGGGGTGCCAATACTATGGGAAAAAAAATCCCCATCATTTCCATGTCCTTTAGTTTACTACTTGTTTCAGACTCCTTTAAGTTTTTATTAGGGCTGTCAAAAGACTAATCTTACATTACTTTCTCCTCTAGAACATATTTAGGATGAAGACACTACAGGCAAATAGGGTAAAAAATGTAACTAACTGGTATCACCATGAAACTTTCCTGGTTTACTCTTTACATTAGGGCTATCATTTTTTGTATTGCAAGTTTTCTGAAATTTTATGTTTAAATATGCAAATGAGGTGTTAAATAGCCAAAAATGGGCTAATTTGCATACATTTCTAGGAAAAAAAATCTAATTTCAGGATTAACCCAGGTTTAAAGTTTCTTTTGAATTTTGTTGACATATTAAAGTCAAACGTTTTTACAGAGGGGATTTTGGATATCTCTATTTATCATTTCACAATTAAGAATATACTGTCAACAACCCAAAAAAAAAAACTAATTTTTTGGCATATTTTGGGGATGAAATGTTCTATAAATCCGGTTGTGAATGGGATATCAAAAAATCCTCTCGGTAAAAACTTTAAGAATACAGTCAGGAGCAAAACTTGAAAGTTTGGTTTTTGTAAGTGCTCCTGAAGTGGAGATTTTTACCCAGAGTAAGAGAAAAAAAAAACTCATTTTAGAAAACGGCAACTTTAGCTGCATTTTGAGGGGATTTGGGTGCATCAGACAAAGTATCATGAAATAAACCCTTAAAATGTTAATTTTGGACTTTTTTTTTTTACACTAGTCTGAAAGAAAACATGTTGAAGGAGAGAAAAAAATTAAAATCTCAAAATTGACAAGGTGATGAAAAAACTGGGTTTTTGCCTGCAGTGTCTCACCAGGAATTCTGCATTTATCTTTAGTAGACTAGACTACTGAAACCCTGTCCTTACATGTCTCCCTGTGATCTGAAACACAAAAAGCAATCAAAGCTGTTCAGACACAACTGGGAACTTGCAAACTTTCAAAATGATACCTTGGTTTCATCTAACGTGTTTTTAGTCTGCACAACTTATCTAAATAATTTCATCTGCTGTGCTTAACTGGAAGTTATTTTATTGCTCTTGGTTTGTTTGCAACTTTTTTATGTAAAGGCATTTTTCCTGTAGTGAAGTGAGTGTTTTCACATTTACTTCTTAGAGCACCGTTTCACAAATAGGAGTATGCGTAACCCTGGGGGCATTTGGAGGCATTCCAGAGGGTACATGAAATTTTAATATCTATGCGCGTTTTTTTTTTAATAAATGAAAAAATATCCTTCAATAAAATTTATCTAAGATGTCCGCAAATGTAAGAGTATGTTCATAAACTGAGTTTAAAGACACTATTTTGTTAAAAACCTGTCTTCCACAGACAGACACGGTTTGAGCCAACCTAATGACATCAAACGTCAATCACTGTCACCTTGACGACACAAACAGTGAGGCTGTGGTTGAAGCGTAGTAGAAATCTGACTGAAAAGAAAGGGCCAAAAAGGTAAAGTTACCATTGTTTTGCACAGTTCCAGTTTACAGTAATAAACCGGACAGAAATGACAAAGTGCAGTATTTTTTAAGTCTATTTTGCCCAACCAAAAATACTTTGCCATAGATAGGGGGTACTAGGCTTAAAATGTACAGTCTTTCACAATGGGAAAAAAAAGATTGAGAACCACTGTGTTAGAGCATTCCTTATGTGTGGGTGCTTTTCTTTTAACCTTTTCCATTTGATCCCACCTTCCAGAAATCTCAATTATGTTTATACAGTACAACCTCTTGAATTAAAAATCCTCTTTATAGTGTTTTAACTTTTGCACAGCAGCCTCCTGTCACTATGGCAACTTTAAAGTGAAATAGTGCCCACTAACATGTGGTTTAAAGTTCCAACCAGTCTTTGATCAAACTGGGAACTTGCTCCTTGAGGACTGTGTGCACCTCGACCAATAATCAGCGGCTACATAAAGATTCAAGTTCAGGAGCAAAGATCAGAGAGCTGAGGTTTTACAAGCAAACGGAAGCAAATACTGTGTGTATGAAGCAGATGGGATATGATGGAGGCCCGGAAACGTGACGGCACTTTTGAAAAAGAGCAGAGGACATTTTGTAACAATGCTCTTGAATAAGAAAGTTACATAACCTTATATTTAGGCAAATAAACACCAGTTGTCTGTCATTCATGTGCCTTATTTAAATCAGGGTGTTGCCATTTACTTTTTCATGTCATTGTAAAGGTTTCAGTGTTTCTGGAAAATCAAAAATCCGAGAAATGATACTGAGGAGTAAGCATAGGCCAATATTTGCGTTTTTTTTGCTGGTGTATTGGCTGATACCCCGACTCAGCATAATTTACCTACTTTTTGTAAAATATATTTATTAAAACTTTAATGTTTCTATTTAGTATTTGTTTACAAGTGCACTGTTTCTTTTTTATATATTTATTTGGGGTGCTTTGTTCATTTTTATATTGAAAGAGTTGTAAAATTACTTTTCATTGTATCCTTCATGATATTACTTTGGGAGACAAAAGCAGTATCAGCGCCAAATATTGGCAGGTTGTATTGGTTATCGGCTGATGAGAAAATATCCATATCGGCCCTAAAAAAATCTGTATCGGTCGATCCCTACTAAGGACAGAATATTTTTTGTCACACAACCTGTCTGCTGTATTTTTGGGGAAAACAAACACTCTCATAAATAAACACTGAAATGTGTCCATCTGGCCTCACCTGTGCAGGTACCAAGACTGGGGTCGTACCCCAGCAGCCCCTCCTCTTGGAAAACTCGTTTTAGGTTGATTCTGAGCACTCCGTCGTTCTCTCCCTCCTCCGCTTTCCTCCCTACTCCCCCACTGCTTCTTCTGCCTCTCTCTGTTCCTCTCTCTCTGTATGGTGAGTTCTCAAGTGCCTTATGGATCTTCTCTTCCCGCTCCTCATCGGTCCAATCAGCCGGCGCTGTCGGCCACGCAATTCCAAGGGCTCGGAGGAAAGTGACGATGTCGCTGTCTTCGGGAAGCGTGGGGCAATACAAGACTGCAAATCTATATCAGGAGAGGACATTTGCACGACAAATTCATTTGTTAAATCCAGAAACTGAAGATGTGATTGCGGGATGCACCCCAAACTCACCCCTGTCTTCTCAGCAGTGCCCCCATGTGGTCAGCCAGCAGAACAGTCCGAAGCTGACCCAGACTCAGTGTGGCAGGGGTGGGTGTGCTGGGTTTAGGATGCAGAACTGGACAGTTGAGCACCACGCAACCTTCTCTCTGATGCGAGGGCTTTAGGTACTCGGTGGATCCGCCCACCAGGACAGCCCTGAACGCTGCAGCTCGGTCAACTCGCAATCTTAACCCTTCGCCCATCACCTCCCCACCTGCGACAGGGAGAACCCCACTTCCGTGAAGTGACAGGACTCTGGACATCACTGCAGGAGGAATCTGGATGGGGGGAAGAAATAGCGTGTGGTGAATGAGGAAAGTGACTACATTTCAGGAACATATCAAGTGCTTTTATCAAAATACTGCTATCCAGTTAATACAGTAAAGTTTCCTTTAAATGCAACAGTAGTATCGTGGAACTGTGAGGTGATATTTTAAGGTTATATAAAACCTATACCGATAACCGATCAATTTCAGCTTCTAAAGGCATATACCAATAACTGATAACACATATACATACCTAATAATGACATCTACTATTAGCAAAATCAAAGACTTTTCACTCTTTACATAAAGAAATATTTATTTTTTCCAGTGAAAAACTATCCATGAGCCTCTCAAACATTTTCTAAAAGACATCAAACAAAACTATTCAATATGTCAAATGCCAATCAACTTAAATAAAAGCAAAGGCTCCTTGAACAGATGCAAATACATGCATCAACAATAATTCTGGTCTCATAATGTGAGTCGAGCATTGTCATGCTGACAAAAATAATGTGTGTGTTATTGGGGCAAGTCGTATAATATAGAATATATCGAAATGATGTAATAATTTCCTGTTATCAGCCTGAAAATTATCAACCCGATAATTATCATGAGCCCCTAGGTTATATTTTAAATTTCATACCATTACATGTGCATTGGAAAAAAAAAAGAGAGAGAAAAAAGAAAGACAAATCCTTTGATTTTCTGTGCTTACAGGCAAAAATGCAAATCGCAATTTGTTGCTGTGTAAAAATATAAAATAATGGTGTTTGATTCATAAAAACACCATTAGTATAAACAATGGTGCACACATCCAGTCTTCAAGAGCTACTACCCTGCAACTTTTAAGTTTTTTTTTAGAGCGCCCCTTCTCCAACACACCAGAATCAAATGGCTTAATTACTTCATGTGCTCGTCATTCAGCTCTACAAAGGCTGGTAACAAGCCTTTCATTAAATTCAGGTGTGTTGGAGAAGGGACGCTCTAAAAAAGCAGGGATCATCAACTCCTGCCCTTGAATGTTGCAGCAAGACAGCTCCAAATACCTGCACAAGCTGCGCTCGAGGACCGGAGTTAATGATCTTTGCTCTAAAGGATGCAGGAAAGTAGCTGTTGAGGACTGGATGCAACATATTACAGATAAAAAAAAAACAATAGCACATCATCATACAAGCATGCATCCAGTGCCCACTGAAGTGGAGGTTTAAAAATGCATATTTTTTTCATAAAGTGATGAACTTGGGTTTTTTTTTATCTGCTGACATAATCAGAGTGTTTTTAAGAGCACCCTCAATTTCAGCTTAGCCAAATGAATCAATCTCTGCTACACATGGATTGATAATTACAGCTCTAGGCTGTTACTGTCTGATCGATCACAGTGGACCAAAGTCAGCAGCCTCCAATCAATCCAAACTAAATGTCTGTTTCGGTGTCATTTGAATGTAATTCTATAAAACACTGAAAGTCTCCCTCATTAAACAGTGGACTAGACTACCTTGTCCTTAAAGACCACGATGGATCAGCTGGGTATTATATAGTAAATAGTTCCGGTAATCTTTTCTGACTGGCTGACGATCCAAACTTTAGATCCTGGTGGATATTTGTTGTATTATTGCGCAACACGAAATTGCATGCAAACCTGTACAGGAACTAGGCTGCTTAGTGGAAGAATATATAGTTTTAACCGAAGAACTGTGCGTAGTAATTGACGCAATTATAAGAAAGCGAAATTCGACTGACAAGATGTTAATTAACTTAGTTTGTTTTGTTAAAACTCTGGCTTTATTCAGCCATGTCTGAAACCAGTGTTAATGTGTTATTAGACACAAAATCAGCATTAATGAAATGAACAGCGTGTAAACATCTCAGGTACTAGCCTGACCAACCTGTCCGTCTGCATACAGCGTGCTGAGCATCGTGGTCGGGGACAAGAAGTCCCTGTTTCGTAGATTTTTAGCGCTGCTCTCCTTGAACCAGAGCTTCTCCGGTTCGGGAAAAACCCTGTCGCCGTTTCCTCGGTTCGAGCCGTGGACATTTTCACGCTTCCCTCGCAGCGCGGAGCTGAGCGCTCGGACGGTCTGAGTGATCCGAAGGGGCGAGAGCTGCTCGGTGTTCTCCATCACCGCCGCAGCGTAAACAGGTGCGCTTGCTTAGCGGGCTCTCCGCACATTCACACCCTGATCATACCCTCTGTAAAAACGACAAAACCTTAGTAAAGCGAGGCTGGCTGCGCTGGCCTTGCAGTACTCCAGCGTTACTGATTACAGCTCGATGTCAAGATATTGGTCTGTGAAGGGGGACTGCAGTAGCTGATTACCCGTTGCGGAACTAATGAAATGGAAACAATGTTTCTTCCGAGATTAATTTTCCTGCTGAACCAGTGTCGCGCCATCTAGTGGACGGTCTGAGCTAAGTTGTAAATTTACACATCCCACGCAAATTTTCCTTATTTCCTTTCCTTATTTTAGTTAAATATTTTATTTATTGGGGGTTGTTACAGCATAGTTAGGGAAAATAAAAATGGAAGAAATAGGAAAAATGATGACTCTGTTGCAGAGGTTTGGGATCTCCAAGGAAGGAGCATTAAATGCTTTGGGGTGTCGAATTTGAATTGAAATGTAAGATGAAATATTTACTCTATTTTCTTATTACAATGCATTGATTTAAAAACGCACATTTTTATAGCATGCATCAAAGAGTTTAAATTATTGACGACTCATACTTTGAAGCCCGTCAGCATAAATCAAATATTACTTAACCCCTTCAGACCTGCATTTTTTCTGCTGGGCAAAAAATTTTTTGTCCAACTGATTTTAGCTCCTCTCTAACATAGAAACAAATTGGATTTTAGTTTTTTTTGCCAACTCATGTTTTTATTTGTATTTTTTCATGTCCATTGCAGTGGACGCCACGACTAAATGGGCATAAAATGTTATGACCTTGTAATTAATCAGGTGTGACCTAAACTACTGGATGTCTGCATACATACCACTACATAAGTGGATTTAGGGAAGGGTCTTGCACCATTTTTGCATTTATTGCACCATTTTTTAACTCTTCTGCTTTGTAGTGTAAGCTCTGAACAAAATTCTGTTGTTTTTATCATGATAAAGCAGGGGTCTCCAACTCCAGTCCTCGAGAGCTATCCTGCATGTTTTGGTTGCATCCCTTCTCCAACACACCTGAATCACACAAATGGTTCATAATTCAGCTCTGCAGAGCTGAATTATATGCATTGGGGAATTAGCTATTTGAGTCAGGTGTGTTGGACAGAGTATGCTCTCATTACAGGATAGTAGTTCTCAAGGACCCGACTTGGAGACCCTTGTGATAAAGACTATAAAATATTGACTTATTGATATTTGTGAGATCATGTACAGTTTTGAACATGTAAATGAACTTTACAGACATATCCCTGCATTGGTTGAGAACAGCAATGAGCTAATTACCAGGAAAATCAAACCAATCTAAACATGAACTTGATAGACGTATGAGATAACCAGCTGCCACTGCAAGTTCTTCTGGCATGCACACTTCTCCAGTGTACCTCTCTGAATCCAATAACAAACCAATCACATTCTTAACTAATTTTGTGCATTCTCTTATTATGTTTTATTTTCTATTTTTGTATTTATTATTTGCTATTATCATTTATATCTCATTATTCTTTTCATTTTCTTATGCATTACATGCAATGCAAATCTTACATATAAGACATAAAATTGATGAAAACCTTACACTGTGACAAAAAAAAATTTTTGAACTCACCATCTATATTACTTGTCTCATCTGACTCAATTTCTGAATTCTAGGAGTCAAGTTTAGACAGCTCTCCATTTATAAGACGTTCCAAAAAGTCTTTGACTTTATGCTCTACAACAACATTATGTACAAAAAATATATACACATTTAACAATTTATAGATATGAATAAATATACTGTGATAGCAAACTTTACCTTTGAAAAGCTTGCAGGTATATTATTTCTTTGCATACTGACACTGAACATGTTGGTGTTGGCTAGTATCCCCAAAGTCCTGATGTCCATTGCAATGGACATCAAACTTTGAAAAAAATCCTGCTAATTGGTAAAAAGAGTTTTCATCAAAATAACTTGAAACACTATCACCTGCAACAGTAAAGATTATTCTAAGAGCAAATTTGTTTGACTTGCATGAGCATAAACTGATATTTTTGATTGAAACTGGGCACTTACTCTTCCCTCTCACCAATTGCTTAGCCATACTTGTCTTGTCTGAGGTCTCTCACTTTTTCAGAACATGCTCAAAGTCATGAATTGGTTTAGACTAGATAATCAAGATCCAATGAGCAACCAGCAATGGTGACATGCTTCAATCACAGTGTTTTCATTGGTTTAGAGCAACAAATATGTCATGTCCATTCAAATGGACGCAGGGGCTGAAGGGGTTAAACCACATTTTAACTTTTATTCGTAATTACTTGACCACAAGTGACTCACAGCTGGTCATCATTAATGTGCAGCTCCTCACTATATAGAAAATGCTAATAAACCTTTTTTAATTTTCTTGTTGCTATTTACTGAGGAATGTTTAACCCTGTCTGAATTTACTTTTTTACCATACACCATATCTAAGAGGACCACGAAGGGGCACCATTATTGAAAAATATTTTTAAGATGGCTGGACTCATTTTGCAAAAAGATTCATACATAAGGTAATTTTTTTTTTCGTGAACTTTATATAAACAGAAGAAAGTATGACGGAGGTCTTTGGGATTGCAGTACAGAAGTGTGCTCCCAGGCTAAGAAATGAAACTGAATAAAACAGAACAAAGTGCTTTCAGTAATCATGGCATGATGTATATCATGCTGTGGGGCTGCTTTCTGCCTCTGGGACCCAAGTTACTGAATGAATCAAATTAAAGGAAGCATTTACAACACAGTTAATCAAATCTATTGGTACGCTTTTAATCTCTGTAATAAATGCAATTTTAAGCACTTGCATTTGGATTTTTTTTTCCATTTATGAATTTATTCATTAGTGTGCATAGTTTTCCTTTTACGGGGGGCGCAAAACCATAGTCATCTTATTAATGTATGTTATGTATATCTTATGTATTTATAATGTATATGTATATATGTATGTTATTCGTATTAATGTCTATGGGCAAAACCAAAACAAATCACAATCCGCCGCCCTCTTCCGTCGCAGGGATTTGACGTAAAGAGCCGCGTAAATATACATGGGAGGTGTTGATAAGTTAAGACGCTTCAGCGGCACAGTTTTTCACAAAAGAGGAGATGCACAACTGGCAAGAGAACGAAATCAGAGAACTTTTGACTATCCGGGGGCTGGACACGATTCGTCACCAGATCACGGGCACGGTAAAGGACTCCGTGGTGTACAGCAGGATGACCAAGCTGCTGGCGGAGAGAGGGGTGCACAGGTCTCACATGCAGGTGATCAGCAAGCTGAAGGCGCTCCGAAAGCAGTACTTGAAGTATCACCAGCAGAGGACCCGCTGCGGGAACCAACGCGTCGACTGGCTCTTCTATGAGCTGTGCCACAGAGCTTTCTCCAGTCCGCGTACGGGGAATGCGGTGAAGCGGCAAAGGAGCCCGTCGCCCCCGCTGGCACGCGCTATGGCGGACCATATAACGACTCCAGCGCCGTCGCCGCCAGCGCCCCCGCCTCAACCGTCAGCTACAGCCAGCAGCGACGAGCACCAGGAGGTCGTAGTTAGTCTCTGGGATGACGTTGACGACCGGGAGATCAACAAGCACCTGGGCCCGGTGGAGGCGGAGGATGAGGAGGAGCCGTACAGCCCCCCAGAACAGCTGCACACCATTAATGCCAGTAAGCAGGCTGGTTTCTGTTTCTTCTGTGTTTAGTTTGTTTGGGAAAGCTGTGTCCACTGTGCTACGGTCCAAACTGGGCCCAGAGTGAAGCTACCAGCCTGGAAAAACGGGCACCTGTCATAAGAGATCTTAAAGAGCTTCGCATTTCCCTCGTTCATAGCTAAACAGCATGCACTTGACTACTTTGCTGACTGATTTTGTGCCCTGAAATGTGTCCGCTGCCCCGTTCCCCAATCCTGAAGGTTTTCAGAGTGTCCCTGCTCAAACACACCTGTCTCAACAGCCAACAATGTTCAGGCATTAATTTGAATCAGGTGTGTTTGAGCAGGAACACATTGAGAGAACTTGCAGGATCGGGGAACTGGAAAGCTGTTGCAAAAGCATCTGTATATTACATGGGAGGTATTAACAGAAGTGAAATGGACTTTCATTACATGTTCTTGCACACCTAAAACCCTTGTTGCAGAATTTGCCTCTAACCAAAACTGATTCAGCAATGCTGATGGATCAGTTTTGACCCCCATGCTACCTTGGTACTCTCACACAAGACAGATCAGCATTAAAATGTGTTTGAAATGCACATCTTAAAAGACCCAAATCTCAGAATTGTACTAAGCCTTGCTGTTTAGTCTTGCATCAGTCTGGCAAATGTGTTCACTTTATGTAACTAGAAACGCACTCTGAGAGTGCAGACCTCCGCCAGGCAGCCCATTTATCCATTTCCCCATTTTCAAACATTTCTGGATTCAGAAGCTGATCGGAAGTGCCACCTGATGCGAAATCTAGCAGATAATGTTATTAGCAACTGATGGAAGTGGTCAAAGCACGGGAATATAACAGCACTGTGGCATTTATTGACACAAGCATCGCTGCGTACACCCCCACCTGCCACTGAGGAAGTTTGTCTGCATATTTGATATAATCACATCATTTTATCATCATGTATTAAGTCACAGATAAGCATAGAGTGTTATAAAATTTGTGGAATTGATTACAAAAAATCATAGAGACCTGTCCTGGTGGAGTTGATGGAATCCTTTTGCAACATTCATATCTGCTGTATCTCATCATCTAAAGTTTAAAAACCTCTGGATCTGCTCTTTTTCCATGAACAGCCACATAATCCCTGTCCTATAGATAGGCAGGTTCTATGTTAGATTAAATGAAGCATTTATTTTCTGAGGAGGAACTAGTAAAATGACACTGTAGTCCAGGGGTGTCCAGATCTGGTCCTCGAGGGCCACAATCCTGCAGGTTTTCTATGTCTTCCTGCTTCAACACACCTGATTCAAATTAATGAGTGATTGTGCAGAACTTTGATTAATTTAAAGGAATAGTACACTCACAGAATGATGTGCGTTCATTTTCTACTCACCCTCATGCTGAACAAGACTCTGGAGCACTTTTTTAATATCTCAAATGCAGCCAGAGATGGGGGGGGTGGGTCGTATCCGTCGTTATCCTCCATTTATATAATGGAGGTCACTGGCGCCTGAATCAAAAAAGGTCCATAACAGTCCACAAAAACTTGGCAGTACTCCTCCATACTGCTCATCCAATGTAATCCAAGTGTCCTGAGTGGGTAGCGTCCATAATTTACTGTAAATAACATAATTTAGTGGATATTTATAGTCTAAACATTAGAACATTGCACTTCTTATTTGCACGTTCGTGTGAGTTTACGACACTACGGAAGCCGCGGCGTTCAGCACCTACTCTGCGGATAATGCAAGCGTAGAAGAAGAAATTCGTTGTTTACATTGTGCTAAGAGCGAACAAGCTGCGAACAAACATAAGAAGGATGGCTATTGATTTAAAACCAAGAAAGAAAAACAGAACGCGCAATCTCGTCTGCTACGGTGCCGGCCGTTTATAGATGTAGTATACCCCCTGTTATTGGGGGTTTTGTTTTTTTTCCCTTTTGAAAACCTCCATCTCCCTCTTTAGTTTAAACCCTCTTCTCCTGGAGTGAAAATAATTCTCTCTTGGTTCTTCTCCTTTTCTATCCTAGTTGACACCTCCCCCTTCCTTCCCTTTCCTGCAATATTATGGCAGAATGCAGTGTTACCTTTTAAATCAGGGGTCCTCGGTCCTCGAGGGCCGGCATCCTGCAGGTCTTCAGGGCTTCCCTGCTTTAACAACCACCTGATGTCCAGAGCTTGTCTGCACAAGTCTGCTAATTACCCATTGATTGAAGTCAGGTGTGTTGCAGCAGGAAAAGTCCTAATACCTGCAGGACGCCGGCCCTCAAGGACCCGAGTTGCCTATTCCTGTTTAAAATATAATAATTAGGGATGCACGGTATAATCGGCCCCCTATCAGTATCGGCCTATATTGGCCTATAAACTGAGTATCAGATGTCGGCCACCCCACCAATATTTAACCGATATTTAACCGACCAGGCCGTTGTTTCTAAAGTCTACAAAAAACCAACTTCTTCTTCTTTAAAAAATTATTTTTTACAGACTTTAAAACTTCTAAAGACAGTTTGTTTAAGGATATTCTGTGTGAACAGAGTTTATACACGGTCATTTGTGTAAATAACCAAATATCCCTTGTTTTTGGGTTGTTGTTTTTTGTTTTTTTTTCTCAGGGAGAATAAAATCCAGGTCGTGTTAGGATATCACGCACACATCCTATTAGTTTTGTTTGAATAACTGTCATTAAGTATGAGGTATTTTTCTAATTTTGCACAAGGAATGAATAATTTATTTTTCAGCTTTGATATCGCATCGATATCGGTTATCAGCCACATGAGTTTTAAAATATCGGCATGTCAGATATCAGCCAAAATTCCAATATCGTGCATCCCTAATAATAATGATTTATACTTTATTAATCCTGATTAAGAAATTTTTACTGCTTTTAAGGGCCCAAAGTGGTTCATCCTAAGTACCGAGTTGGGGACCGCACCAAACTCCACGACATTATCAACTATCTAACTATCAACAACTATCAACTATCACTCTCTAATATATAATAATTAAGTCCCACAGGTTTAAATTAAATAAACTTTGCAGGTTAAGTGTTTTTTAGATGCCATTTGTCTCATTAAGGAAGACATAGACATGTCTGAGCTAAGTTTTGATTAGTCAACTCAGTGGTCCATTGCAGTCAACTCGTATAGTAACTTCATCCTTTTCATCTTTGCTGTTTACCAAAATTGTATCACAAGATCTCATCTCTATCCTGTAGTAATAAAGTATTATTAATAAAGTAAAGCATTATTTGAATTATCAACATTTACTTTTTTATTGGTATTCTAGTCTCCGAGCATGCAGATTGTTCATGAACTCTGACTGTGCGTTATATTATTAGTAGATCATGTCACATCTTGGTTCTCTCTGAAGGAATAAATAACTTAGTATATAATAGCAAAGAAAAGCCTGATATGTGGAAAAAAAACAGCTTCAGGCTCCAGCTGAACATGCAGTGAGATGAGGAGGAGCTGATTCAAAAGAAGTATCTGTTGCATTAATGAGCGACTGCTGTGTCTTGTTTCTAGCATACACGGTTCCGACCAAGAAAAGGAAAACAACAGTGATGCAGCAAGTCTCCACGCTGGTGTCTGCAACAGTCGCCCAGCTCAGAGAGATGGATGCCGCCATGCAGGCGCAGGAGGACGCCCGTCTCCAGAGGTTAATGAACCACGAGAGAGAAATGCAGAACAATCTAATGAGTCAGCTCATAGCCATGAATGAAAGGATCAGTCAAGAAAACCACGAGAGGAACCTCGAACTTGTGGACAGAATACTGTCCAGGTTCCCGTCACCATCACCTTCAGCCTCATCGGGACGCTGACGAACTCTTCCTGTGTGAGTGATGGCTGTGACCGGAGCACTTTTAAATCCCTCCTCTGCCAGCTGACTAGTGCCTAAGCCCACGTTGGCTTCACTTTGACTCTGTCAGTGAAAGGAGAATAATTCACTGACTCTGGCCTTTAACATCACATCCTTTCAACTGTAGCCAATAAGAATCCAGGTCGGAAACCAGGTCATGTTCACACCACAGCTGTTCTGATTTTCTGCTCATGTAACGCTTGTTTTCATTCAAGTTAACCACGTAACAGATGTGACAGCTGTGATGAAGGTGCGAGTGCAGAAGAATAAGAGCTCATTTGAAAGAAACGATGATGCTGCACTGTAATATCCTGTAATCTCAAACACACACACACACACACACTAATACACATTCAAAAGCTTCTCATTTAAGTCCACATTACAGTTGAAATATGCAGTATAGAAAAGTGTGTAGATATACAACATATGCTTACTTTTTGCACGCAGTATACAATGCTGAACCCCAAATAATAAGGGTGGGAAAAATATTGACACACTGAAATATCGCAACATTTTCATATGCCGATATCGATATTTTAAAACACTGTATCGATCTATTTTTACGAACTAAATGAAATCTCACGAGATTTCATGACAGAATGATAAAATCTCACAAGATTTCAGTAGTAAAATAGATTGATACAGTGTTTTTAAATATCAATATATCAGCACATGAAAATATTGCAATATTTCAGTGTATCAGCATTTTTTGCCCACCCCTACCAAATAAACGGGCGAAAATTTGAATAGGAGTTTCTGGTAGTTCCTCTATAATGTCTCAATTTATAAGTTCTCTTATGGTGCAATTCTTTACCTCAGAAGTCAGAACTGGGAGTGATTTTTCAGTAGCATTGTGCATGCAGCTGACTACAAATAAACAGGAAATTATGAGGTAGCTGTGATGGATTTGTGGACGGTGAGCCTTCAGTTTTCCTGTTGAAATGACTTCTTGGTTTGGGGCAGGTATTTTTGACTACTTGGATTAATTTAAATTGCACTTGGGCAGGGCGATAATCTGAAAATTTACAGACACTGAAATTTACAGTGTTAATTTACAGTGTTAACTGACGTCATTTTGCCCATGTTAGGTATATTTGGTGTTGTGATAAAATAAAGTGGGTTTTTTTTTTTTGGGGGGGGGGGGGGGGGGCTGTTTTGTCTCTTTATCCCTTTTTAAAACCATGGGGATCACCAGTAACACCGCTGTATGTGTGTTTCAAATTACTGTAACTCCTCGCTACTTTGTGCAAGTTTAATCATTCAAATTGCCCTAACTCTTAAACTTATGGTGCTAAAAGGGTTAAAAAAGAAGAAAAAAATTCCAACATTTATTATAAAGAAAATGTGATGATATCTTATTCCATCACGTCATCAAATTGGCATTTAAAGGGTTACAGGTCGGCTGTGCTCATGTGCCTGTAAGACGCTGGACTACATACACCGTCTGTAGTCACATGACACCACCGCATCCAGTCTGTTATGAGTTATCGTCTATTTATCGTTAGGGACTCAGTTTCATGATATTGATTTTAGGCCAGATTGCCCAGCCCTAGCATGCACCATTCGTCCCTGTCCTGATCAGCCATATGAATGACTGAAACAAAAGGAAAGAGGAATATAATGACACATTTTTTTGCTTTTATTTTAAGAATTAAGTTAAACAATGATTATATTTATTGTTATTGTGCAACACCATGTTATTTCTTGTTGAGACATCACAAAAATCCAGTCAAATTTTAGTAGTAGAGAGCTCCTTCAAGTTGCTTCTTCTGTAGTTAAACATGAGCGGAACTCTGAGGTGGAAATCACAATGAAACAGAAAATATGATGATGAAAAATATTTAATCTGGTGTTTTCCTACAAAAGTAGAAGTTTCCTAAAACAAGGCCATTCCTCTGCATGGAACTTCAATAAGGATGCTTACGTTTGACAGCCTGTAAGGCAGGGATTTATGAATCCTGTCCTCAAGGGCCACCGTCCTGCAGGTTTTAGATGTTTCCCTGCTTCATCACACCTGGCTGAAAGGTCACTGTGCAAAATTAAACAAGCTGTGGATCCATTTAATTTTCTTTCAGGTGTGCTGCAGTAGGAAAGCATCTAAAACCTGCAGGGCATTGACCTTTGAGGACCAGCATTCTTTAAGTACTTTGTGTTAAATGTGGATACAATTAACATTTATATTTGTGAACAAGAAATGTTTTTCTGTTCAGGATTTTTTTTTTTTTTTTTGACCAAATTTATGATTAACATCCAGTAATAAGTGATGTTCCCGAGTTGTAACCGTTGCAGGTTTTGTCCTCAGATGCAGATGTTTTCTTGAAGGCTGTTTTTACTGCAAATGACACTAAAACGACGACTATAACTTGACATTTTAATGTCCCAGCAGCTGTTGGATCTGCTCAGGGTTCTTGCTGCTGTTTCACTGCACTAATATGACATCTGTGACACTGTTCATGCATTCAGAAACAACATTTCACCAGCTCCTCTGAGTGTTTACGTGAGGGTTCAGCTGCTTTCATGAAACTCTGCTCAGACTACACACAAACACCTTTTGGTCAGCAGGTCTCTCAGATAAACTTGTTTCCACTCGCTGGAAAGGCTTTCAACAGTATGTATTAAAATGTAATCTTCCCTGCAGTTTTGTTCTAAAGAAAAATCTCTTAAAACCATCTGAGGGATCTGTAAGACATGAGGTTGAGAATCTGAGTCTGCAGTGTGAACATAACCTTCAGTACGCGGCGTCTGGCTTGGATGGATGCATTCCTCTCTCACCTTACACACATTAAACCAGTAAACCTGTCAGCTGCTGCCTCGTGTTGAAGGAAATCACCTGCGGGATGTTTTTGTTGTAAGAGATCTTAAGTGTGGCATCAGTGACACTTACAGGCGTCATGCTCTTTAACCTGATATCTGTGTGAAACACTAACGCCACATTTCACCCAGAACCACGTCCCAGTGACGGACGAAACCAGTTAGCCACACATACAGGACCTCTCTTCAGTGGTTTTTGAATGATCGTTTATTTGAAAGACAGCTCGTATACTTTAAGTATAACAGCAGTGTAAAGTACTGGGTACTACAAGAAAAATACACAGTAATTGATTTAAAACTAGAATTTATTCAAGTACAAAAGTTGCACCAAAACTTTACAAAGTTGGTTTTAAAAGTGCTGTTTTTTCTTCAGTTGTGACTTGGGTGTTATTCTTGGCTGACACGAAATTCCCGGTTGCGTTTAACGCTTGCCAGCAATCCGGGAGAAAACGTGTCATTGAGGAAAAACACCTCGTCATGGAGGAGATGCAGAGCTTGCTTCACTGCCTTCCTGGTGTTTTAGTTTTTTTCTTCGTTCTCTCCATTGGTGATGGAAGCAGGAATTTAGCCGTACCTCTTCCAGACCAGCGCTTTGCAGCAGGTTTTCTGAGTGGTGGCAGATTTGAAGCTAAACAGGCTTTGGTTCATCTGTGTGGCTCTATCAGCTGGGATATGTATTTTTATTGTAGATATTTTTCACATACTGTTACCAGTGTTTCATTCTTTTAGACCTGTTTTTCTTTAAAGAATAAAGTTTTCAACTGAAAAAACACAAAAGATTGTTCCTAAGTACATGCTTACATGAGAATTTAAGTGTAACCTGCAGTAAATGATTTGCGGTAGGAAGGAGGATCATCGCCAGTCTGTCAGCTCAGGAAGTGCTGTGCATTGTGGGATAGAAACGGACCCCATAACCAGCTGGGCTTCAGAATCACAGCTGCATTATGGGTTCCGTTACAATCCCACCCACCAAAAATAAAGATCCAGGGCTGGAGTCACATCAGCACTGTTAAAAGAAAGGGGAAAAGGTTATAAACAGTTTTTTTCTCTGTCACTTTATTATAATAGATTAATATACCAGTACAATAGATTTATTTATTTTTTGTTTACGGTTTCTTTATATTTGCTAGTATTTATGTAAAACCATACACGCCATGACTAAGCAAGTAAAATAAATTGCTGTTGTGGAAACTAGTTTTAAAGGAAGAAGTGATCCTTGTTTTCTCTGAGACTTTAAAAGTGCAGTTTAGAAAGAAAGAAAAAAAAAAAGCGCAGCAACTTCCTCTGCACGTTTTTATTAGCTGTCAGTGCAGATGTGACCTCATTTCACACAGAGTCATTACAGTCTGTTCGATTGTTAATTCCGCTCCTTACAACATGGTATGTTCTTCAGATTGTTTCTTTAACTGATCATCTTGCTGATAAGATGTTTGCAGACCAAACTGGGAGGAAAACCCGTATGAACAGCAACATGCCTTCATCTGTTCAGAACTTATTCTGTTTAAGGAGTCAGTTCATTTTTTTATGGTGTCATATAAAGTAACAACCACAGAAATCCCCCCTCCCACTCAGTTATCGATGATGAAAAAGTTAATAGAGTGAAAACCACACATTTTTAATGGAACCACAATTTAATTATTCAAGCAAAAAATGACAAAGTTAAGAGAAACGATCAAACCAGGAGCAAAATAATCACAGTTCTAATAACAGGAAAACTCACTGGTCAAGTTAACTAAGTAGTTTTTAAGTTTTAGCATATCTTTGAAAGCAATTAGGCTATTTTTGTGCTGCATACTCTTTAGTGTTTGACGTTTTGTTGTGAGCAACAACAAACAGGTTTAGGACGAGATTAGATTAATCTGAACAGAATACCAAAGCAGTGACTCCTCTTCAAAGTTTGTGTTCTGCATGAGGAGAAGCAGCAGGAAAATGCCATTGATACATCTGTCAGTTTCTCCAGAAAAAGGGAAGAAAAAAGTGCAACTAAAACCAGACTCATCTTTTTTTTTTTTAATACTCTGGTACTTAAATTTTCAAATATTTCAGTGTATCACGTATTAGAGAGGAAAACGTTGACCTATCATTTACAGTCTTGATTAAAAATGGCCTTGTGCAGTAAATAGGAGCTCTTTCTTGAAAAACCAGTTGTGTTATCTAGTCTGAGACAGAAAAGAAAGCAAACAAGGTGGGACTGGAGGTCAGTCTTACAGAGAGCTGGGGGTAATAAAAGGAAGAAGGTAGCTAAGAAAAGCTTTAAGGAAGAGATTTGCATCTGCATGTGGGCTTTAAAATATGCTCTGAAGCCTGAATTGAAGCTGCCTGAAACTTTTCTTTACCTAAAGAAAAACAGGAAGATGGCTAAAATACTGATGGGAGACAGCAGCTCCAATATACTTTCAGTTTTTCATTTACACCTCAACACAGAAGAGCCTCATACTTGTTTTATTTATCTTTGTTTTATAGGAAATAACACGAGCATGAGGAGCCGAAAAAAATCCCATTAAAGTAATTCAAATATTAACACAAAGTGAGGTCAAGGTTTAAAAGGTTAGGCTATTTGATAACAATGAAGGACTGGATCAACTAGCAGCACTCAGAAACAAAGCAAGCTGAGGGGTAAAAAAGCACAAAAGCCATTTTAAAAGCTGATTAAGCTCTTAAACTGTGTAAATATGTGATAAAAGTTAGAAAAATAGGAAACTTCTTTCCATCTCACCAGTGTCTGAGAGCGGAGCGTCGTCCTCTGCAGCCCTGCCTGCCAACAGCTCTGATAGCCCAAACTTCCTCTTTAAATACTCCAGATTAATTTCACTTTCACTTCTCCTGAGCGACAAAACTCCTCCTATCCTGCCTTTGGCCGCCAGGTCTCTGTCTCAACTGTGCTGCCTGATATCCCTGATTTTAACGTAGATCCTACTGCTACCAACATAGGTCAAATCTGTTTTTCCACTAAAAAGAAAAATAACAATCGTGACATACGTACTTTATTCCAAAAAGATGTGGTCTCTGTTCCAAATGTGGAGTTTTACTGGAATAACCAAACTTAAAATCTGAACTGGAAGAAAATCTGGTGTCTTTCTTCTAAATACTTTGTCGTAAATAAGATCAAGGAAATCTCTTTTAAAATTATTCACAGATTTTATCCCTGCAAGTTTTTTTTTTTTTTTTGTTTTTAACAAAGATACAAAAAAGACATTAAAAAATGAACAAGTGACATCAGACAGTCTGCAGAAGATTTACATCATTTATTCTGGTCTTGTCTTTCTCCTGTACTTTCTGGAAAAGCGTATGTACGCTCATTTCCCAAAAAAATTTACTTTCATTTTACTCATATTGAAGTGTCATTTGGTTCCTTTGGCCATAATTCTGCCGAATTAAATCAGGATTATATCATAAACTTAATCATATTATTTGCAAAATAACATATTCATAAATCTAAATTCTCTAGTCACAAACCCTCATTCTTAATTTTTGAAAGGGAACTTAAACATTATTTAATAACGATACAACATTCTAAAAACAAGAAAGCTGTCAAAACCATTGATCTATGTCTGCTTTATAACATTGTCTCATAAGCATCCTAAAATGTATTAGTCTCTGGTCCTTTAACATTATTTGTTCTGTTTCTGTTCAGTTGTTATTTTGTCTGTTTTATACTGAACAAGTGTCAATAAAGTTTAATTTAAAGAAAAAAAGAAAACAGATCCTCTTCCTGCTGCCAGGAAGTCCAGCATATATCTTGTCATTCTTTCTGTCAGAAACACTTTCACAAAGTATTTTAATCTAAGAAACTTGATTTTGTTTCAATAGTCATGTCAAGTTAAAAAACAAACAAACTGAATGTTTATAGCAGGGGTCTGCAACAAGTGGCTCTTTGGACCTACCGCAATGGCTCTCAATAACTTGGACTAACCAAGAAGAGCCAGATGATATTTTAAAATACAGATAACATTTGTAGGTTTTAGCAGTTTTTTCATAGAATAATTGTGAATTTCCACAACATAGTGACACTAAAAGTATCATGTTTGGCTTTAGAGAAACTGACTTATAGGTTAAAAAAAAACAAAAAACTTGATGTATTTTATCAAAATTGGAATGTTTTCCTGAACTTTCTCAAAAATAACTATTTAATTATCTCCTCATACACTTTGTAAATCTGTATTGTGGGATGACGTAACATCTGTTGGTGATAAAAATCTTTTTGCGTTTGGTTGTCTGACAGTAATGCTTGTGTGATATCCTGAGTACTTACTTCATAGTTATGCGAGTAATGTTCCGTAGTGGGTATTTAATTTTTTTTTTTCATTTAATCTAATCTTTATTTAATTAGTTTTTAACAATTATGCACCTTGCATTTACTTATATAAGGATGCATTTATGTTTGCATACATGCATATAATGTGTGATAAATTACATGTTATGAAGGTATTTGTATACTCATAATCAGTTTTTTTTTTTGTTTGTTTTTTTATATTATATATGTTTGGTTTTTTTTTCCCTCTCTTTTGCTTTACTTTTTTCTGTACCTTTATAAATCTTGAGGGTATATAGTGTTCTGTCTGCTTTTTTTTTGCACTTATGTACAATATCATCTTAAATATCTCAATAAATATATGAATAAACAAAAGAAAGAAACACTTTCACAAAGTATTTTAATCTAAGGAACTTGATTTTGTTTCAATCGTCATGTCAAGTTAAAAAAACAAAAAACAAAACCTGTTCTCAGTAAAGTGAATGCTCAGGGGTCTGCAGGGGCTCTTTGGACCGACCACAATGGCTCTCAAAACACGGACTATAATTAAAAAACAGCTATTTTAAAATACAGATAATAGTATTTGTAGGTTTTAGCAGTTTTTCATGGAATAATTGAGAATTTTCATAACATAGTGACACTAAAAGTACCGAGGCAATAACATTTTTGTTTTTTTAGATATATTTCATTTGTCATCAGCTCGGGAATTAGTTTTTTTTTTCCTAAATTATTTCCCATAAATACCTACATTTTCATTCAACCTTTTTTATACAGTTAAATCCCATCAAAGAAAATGTGTCCTCTTTTTGCAAGTTTTTTTTTTTTTTTTATTTCAAAACCTAAAAGTTGAAATAAAATGAATTCCTTTCAAAGGACAGCAAATTTTCAATAGTATTTATCAAAGCTTGTAATTTAGCTTTTTTTCAAAAGACCAAGGAACATTTGCAGCTCTAAATGGCTTTTATTTAGCTGAGTTGAGGCAAAATGGCTCTTTGGATTGTAAAGGTTGCCTCTGGTTTAAACACTTACATTCAATAAAATCCGTACGTGTGTTTTATTTTTCTTGTCCCATGAACAAAGTTCTATTCAATCATTTACAGGCAGGTTAGTAGCAGGAGCTGCTTTGGCTCTTTTTTTCTTTGAGCAGCATCATGCGTAAAGCCAACTGACAGACTGACATAGAGGGATATTCACGGAAATTAACTGTTTTTCTTTGTGTTTTGCTTTTTTTAGTTATTCTCCACCAACTGGTCAAGATGAAGTTTTCTTTAGGACATCACCTTTATCATCTTTATCAAACTTTATCAAAACAATAGTTGTAGCATCATCTCCTCTCCAAATTCAGATTTGTGATTTCTGAGTAGGGATGTAACGATTACCGATAAAATGATTAACCGTGATAAAATTCCCAACGATTAGTAATACCGTTTCAAATGTTTATATTTGTTAAAACCGTGATTAATTACTGCACTTTCAAAAACTCGCTGTGATGCTGGTTATTGCCCGGAAAAGCAGCAGCAGTCCCAGTTTGCAATGTTTAATTTATGAAAACATGGTGGAAAGCAACAAAGGCACCCATGTGAACGGCACTCTGGAGATTTTTTTTTCCCCTTTCAGTAGACGTCTAGACCCATTTTGGATATTTTTAAAGATGCGGAGGGGTATTTCAATAATATCGGGATTATAATGATAACCGTGATATGAAGTTTCCATAACATTACATCCCTAATTTCTAAGTGAACACCACTTTCATCAGACATCCATGGCTGCTTGTCCTTGTTGACTGCAACCTGGTTTCCTTCTGTTTAGGTGTTGGTGATGGTTAATGTTTGCTTTACTGGGTGTAAATCCCATTTCCTTCAGCCAATTTGTCTCCCTTCCTGACATCTTCAGGCTGACCTGAGTGTTTTTCCCTCTTTACAACCTTCTTCGTGTTGAATTATCTTTATTAGGGACTTTTATAAACAGCGGACCTCTGTTGCTGTTATGTTTCTTATCAGAGTGCAAGTGATGTGCAAAGGCGCGTTTTTGACCTTGCAATCTTTATTTGTATGCACAAACTTCTTTTTTTCCTCACGAGTGGCTCCATAATTCTTCCTCTACTTGATCTGGTAAAAATAGCTGATTAATTAATTAGGGATGCATAATATTGGAATTTTGGCCGATATCCGATATGCCGATATTTCAAAACTCATGTGGCCAATAACCGATATCGATACTGATATGAAAGCTGAAAAATAAATTATGTAGTATTCATTCCTTGTGCAAAATTGGAAAAATACCTCAACATTAAGTCAAACTTAATGACAGTTTTTCAAACAAAACTAAAAGGATATTTGCATTATATCCTAGAACCACCTGGATTTTCTTTTCCCTGAGAATAGAAAAAAAAACAATACTCAAAAATGGGGGATATTTGATACGGGTGGTAAAAAAATTAATACACTGAAATATCATGATATTTTCATATGCAGATATCATATTGATATTTAATCATACAGTATTGATCTATTTTACTAACGAAATCTTGCACGATTTTTTTGTTCCGTTACGAAATCTCACGAGTTTTCATGAAATCTTGTGAGATTTTTTAGGTAAAATAGATCAATATTGCGTTTTCAAATATCAATATGAAATCCACATATGAAAATATCATGATATTTCAGTGTATCGATATTTTTTTCCCAGCCCTACCTAATATTTGGTTATTTACACAAAAGACCGTGTATAAACTCTGTTCACACAGTACATCCTAAAAAAAACTGTCTTTAGAAGTTTTAAAGTCCGTAAAAAGATGTTTCTGAAGAAGAAGAAGATGTTTTGGGTTTTTTTTTAGACTTTAGAAACAGCAGCCTTATCGGTTAAATATCGGTTAAATATCGGTGGGGTGGCCGATGTCTGATACTCAGTTTTAAGGCCGATATAGGCCGATACCAAGGGCCGATTATGTCCTGCATCCCTATAATTAATAATTAATAACAAATTTCAGCCTTGTTAGGTTCTACAAAGTTGGAATGTTCAACTGTTGAATGAAACAGTTTTCTGTCTTATGTGATTTATCGCTAACCGGAAAACTGAATGCACATCATCCAGGAATGATGATAAAGCTTTCCCAGTGCTTTTACAAGCACTGCTGCCTTCCAGATCACACTAATGTCTTGTTTATGTCTCATTTGTTTGCTTGTTTATGTCTCATCCCAAAATGTGTTTTATTAATTAACATGACAGTTTACTGTATTTTGGTCTGCAACATTCATCACTTCATTCAAAATACAACTACTTTTACTTTACCTACTAACACTAGAACCCTTCTGGGTCAACATTAGTGGTATCAACTCCAGTGTGGTGGTACTGGCAGTTGAGAGAGAACTGGTCGTACAAGTAGCATCTGGCTTCGTCTAACTAGATTTAATGGACTGGTGTTTAGTTTCAGGAGTGAAACCATCATCTTTCCGTTGTACTAATTGACGTCTGTAAATCGACTCTTTCTTTGTGTTAATTAGAAACCTCTGCGTACAAGATGGATGATGTAGGACAGGTGTGACCAACAGAGCATGACAGGACAACTCCCATCAAGTCCATTTGGGTTTCAGCCTGGAAAGTCCGGTGAATTCAGAGAAGCACTTGATCCTCCCAGGAGATCTCCAGCAGGAAGAGACAAGGTGAGGTGGGTGGATATGAGATGGCTGCTTGCTCTCAGAGGAAAAACATGGGCATCATTTCAGCATTTTGACCATGTACAGTCGTCTTCAAAATTATTCATACCCTTCAATTAAAGACAATGCAAAATTCACAATACTCATGCAAATAACAAGAAACTAAAGAAAGTGATAAATAAAAACTTAATTATAATTATTTTAATAATAATTTAATGAAAAATTGTTTTTGAATTGCGCTTGAAAAGAATAATTTAAAAAAAACAAAGTGTCCCAGACATATTAGAGCACCTTGCTCATGAACAGTGGACCAACATACCTGTCAGCAGGTGCAGACGTCAGATTGGACGTCACAGAAAACACCTGAATGCAGTGATTGCCTCAAAGTGTTTAACATTTAGTTCAGGAGCCCCATTATGCTTGTTTACTTGTTTTAAATATTTCTGTTGAACCACAATTCAAAATCAATGTCATGATTTTCATAAATTTTTTCATGTATTATTACTTTGTTCAATTTCAACTTAATTCATTGATGGCTGATTTTTTCCCCCTTCTTTTAGGGGGTTAATGGGAAGGTATGAATAGTTTTGAGGATGACTGTATGTGCTGGAATAAAATGCAGTTTGCCAATATTGCTGCAGATTTAGACGGTCAAGGATGAAACAAGGTCCTATTTCTTAGGCCGACATGGAAACTATAGTTGTGTTGCTTGCAGTAAGACAATTTTGGTGCATTTATCTTTGTAAAGTGGAGTTTTTTTCTTCACATGCAGCTGTATCCCAGATGACAGATCACTCAATCACCTCATACACATTTCCAGTTAAAATGTTCACCATTTGGAACCATTACCCTCCAAAATGCTTAATTTGTCTCCAAACAATTCAACAAGGTTTGCCCAGTATTTTTCTTACAATTAATTTCACTACTTTTAGCTTTATTTTTGGTCTAAAACTTTCAGGTTTATGCTGGAAAAAGCAAAGTGTCTGAATTGTAGAGACCGTTTTTCAGAGCATCTACTTTACAAACCCCAACTTTAACGTAATGATGTGCATTAGCTGAAGAGTACTTTGTTTTTGCTGGGAGAGTGGAACCCCGGCTTCACACCTGGTCTGTGAGCGCAGCGCAACGGCTTTGCTGCGACCTGCACAGCGCGAGCTGTGCGCCCTGAGTGACATCACAGAATCACGGTAGGAATGCAAGATTGTCTGTGATTCTGATCCAAATGGTTAATTTTGCTCACGTTTGTGCGTCATGATTTCTTATTTCACTGAAACCTTGTGTACACGGAGATGCCGTCATATTCTGGTAGTTCGGCAGTTTAAAAGCTGCACTGTGGCTTTTGTTTAGGAAGTTACCGGATGTTTTTTGGGCAGGTTAGGAGTCTATATTTATATGTTTTGGGTATAAAAATGGCAAGGGATTGAAAAAAGAAAATTTAATTATAAATTAAATAAAAAATTAAAAAACTAAAATAAAAACATTGAATCTGTGTCTGACTTCCTGTTTGGTCCGATCTGAACTACTGATATAGGGAGCCGAAGTCACGCCCCTCTACTTCCGCATCATGGGACCTAAGAGACGAAAAAATATGAATGGAAGTCAATGGGGAGAAAATAATTATCTTCTGGTCCCAGTCGTTCTCTGTCCTGGATTCCAGATATGTTGGTTGTGGTTTTTTGTAACTTAAACTTTTTTTGTTTTTATTTAAATGAAAAATTTTCGTGCAAAGACAAAAATAAAATATAGATTTTAAAAATAAAAAAAAAAACCGCGAAGATTTTCGATAATATCAGGATTTACTTGAAGCCTCTGTGTGGACTACAGCCCTCTTTGCCGCAAGTGATGACGTCGCTCCCTGCGGCGGGCGTGAACCAGACTGGACATCGTTCTATCGGCGTGATGGAAATTGACCCAACAGTTTCCTGACTTAAAACGGTTTTCACATCTGTTCATGCTCTTTTTCCTGTTCTTGAAAAAAATATTTAACTGTAAAAATTAATTATTAAATAATTTATAAAAAAAAATTATTTTTTTTATTTTTTTTTCTTATTTTTTTTTATTTTTTTTTTTATAATAAATTTTATTTTTTTTTAATTTTTTAGATTTTATTTTTACCCTAAACATTTTAAGATTTTTATTATAACAATTAAAATATACATTTTTTTTTTTTTTTTGTTTTTTTTGTTTTTTATTTTTTTTTTCCAATTTTTGTTTTTGCTCATCTTTGCGGTGACGTGCCGGAGTAAAATCACAACGGTAGCGTACTCAGGCAGCTGGATACGTTTTTTTTTTTTTTTTTTCTTTGTTTTTCTTCTTGTTTCTTTCCTTTACCAAGATACACCTTTTTGTTTTTTTTTTTAGGTCTTTATTGTTTTTTTATGTTTTTTTTTATTATTATCATTTTTTTTTTTTCTCTTTTTTGTGATGTATGTATTATTTTCACCCCATCTCATGATTATATTATTATTCTACCTGATCAAGATAATACACTTATTTTTTTTTGATTTTTTGGTTTTTTTTATTTTTTATTGTTTTTTTTTCTTTTAATTTTAGCATTTTTGCTCAATACCTTTGACGTCATGTCGGTTGCGACGAGGGCTGTAGTCCACACAGAGGCTTCAAATAAATCCTGAAATTATCTAAAATCTTCGCGGTATTTTATTTTTTCTTTGCACGAAAAATTTTCATTTAAATCCATAACCAACATATCTGGAATCCAGGACAGAGAACGACTGGGACCAGAAGATAAAATTATTTTCTCCCCATTGACTTCCATTCATTTGATTTTTCGTCTCTTGAGGTCTTGATTTTCTTGTTTCCTCCACCTTTTTTTTTTTTGTTTTTTATTTTTTTTTCTCTTTTTTTATTTACCATTTCTATCTTTTTTTATTATTTGATTTTTCCTAAAGAAAACTTTTTTTCTTTATTTGTTTTTCCATACTCACAAACACCACTCTAATTTTAGGGCTTTCTTCTACTTGAAAAGAGGGCGCTGCTTCACCGCAGTATTATTCTCCTCTTTTCTCGTCATGGCTCTTCTTTCACTAACCATGTGTGCACGGAGATGCCGTCATGTTGGCGCGGTGTCGGTGCGTGCACCGTTAAAAATAAGGCTGGCGCGTATCTTTTGTTTGCAGCGGTGCGGACGACTTACATTGCACACGTGCCGTTTCCTGTTTGGTCTATTTCAAACCATTGACTACATTGACGCGATCCGGTGTGTGCTCGCGCCAAAAAAATGCTCTGCGCTCCGTCACGGACCAGGTGCGTAAAGCCGCTGCGCTGACGTCATGGATGAGCTGTAGCAAGTCCGGGGTCAGTGTTTCCTTCCAGGTAACGACAGCCCAAATAAAAACATGCTGATAAAGTAATGCTCCGGGGCTTTAGACAAGATTCATATTTTTTAATCAAATAATTTCAGACTTCCAGGCAGAAATTTACAATTGAGAGAGAGAAATGGTCAGTTACTTTAGGAAAAAAAACAGAAACTTTTATTGTTTGACATTTTTTGCTTTAAAAATGGACACAGCAGAACACTGGAGACATTGTAACATGACAAGCACATTTTTTTTTTTTCTTTTTTCACTACTTTTGACTGAATCAAACGTGCACCTGCTAATAAATGCTGTTAGCCCAATTTTCCCAAACTCACACATTTACATTAAACAGACAATGCATAGATGACACTGGCAGGAAGACTGATGACTCCTTGGAAGAGTGGAGCAAGTGAACTGATGTCTTATTTTATCGCATATTTGCTCAGTGTGTGTAGATTGAGGACTTGGCTGGGTCAGACAAGTAGTGTGCGCTTGTATTCTCCACTTGAAGGCTTGCTTTCCTCTCAAAAGAGTCGTTTCTCGTAGCTGTGGGAGACACAAGGAGGACAGATCACACGACCATCCAGAATGCTTTCTGAGGTTTCCTGTTAAGACAGACACTGCAGTAGCCAGAATGGAAGCACTAAGAGGAAGTTTTAACTGAGCTTGTTGTGGTAAAGACATGAAACTGAATTTTACATACAATGGAAGGGGAATCTCAGTAAAACCAAGTTAAAGTATGTGTTAAAAAACAGTTTGTTATACTAGGCGTACCTGTGTAGACTGTGGACTCCTCCCTCCATCTGAGCAGATGTTGTTCTCTTTTCAAATTTCAGATCTCCAGAATACATCATGGCTCTGAGGGGAGAAAAAAGCTGTTACAACATTCACACTGAAGCAAAAAAAAAAGCAAACATTTAAACATAAATGCAACAGTAAGTAAGACTAGACAGGCTATCTAACTCCTTACTGCATAGATAGTTCAGGAAGCACTGATTACTCAACTGAAACCAGTGACCAGCAGGTCAGGTTTGGTAGGTCTGGGTCTGGTAAAATCATGATGATAGTGACATACTTGCCGGCCAAGATGCAAACTTAAATACTGCTATTAGCAAAACAATTTGAACAACAAACTTGAGTCAGTCAAAGACAACTTTATTTATCCCAAGAGGGTAATTCAGATTATACAATCATGACACTTTAAACTGCATCAGCCACTGAGGGTGCCCAATTTGAAGCCAACAGAGGCAAAGCTACGAATTTAAACTGGTGAGACCAGGACTTTCCAGGACTTCCACTAATCAGTTTCCATTGAGGTTTAAGAAATGTGATACATCTGCATTTTATCTTAAATTTCCAGTACAGACAGACAGGCCCTGTAATCTGCTGCAGTCCTGGGAGAAAAATCTAACTTATTTCTCGTTAGTGTTTTATTATGAACAGTCTAAATATTTGCTGTAAGTGTAAGCTCCTCCTTCAATAATCTTCTGTGTTCTGCCAGTTTGTATTTATAGTTATTAATCATTTGCAGAAGTCTGCAGTCAGTGATATCAGTTTGGAAAACCTGCTTTTTTTATCTGGAACAATTCAAACCTTTGAGAGCTGTATTGGGAAGTTTAACATAAATTCAGTTCCGCATCACAAAGTTGTTTAGTTTATAACAAAATTTTCTAAACCACAGACCATTCACTGAAACAGTGTGGCAACATGGATCATGTTACACAGACTAGGTTCAATGCAGAAGTGATGCACTGTAAAAATCTACAATATATCCTTCTCATGAACTGCTATGAAACTTATGGCTGCTTTAAAGGATTTTAAAAAATCATTTTCTCATTGCCTCTTCTTTGAGTAACTTTTACAAAAGCTTTGGTTCACCCATCAGGAAACCAGTCTAAACATGTCCTCAAACAGCATAGGAGAAAAAAAAAGGAGCTTTACTTAGATCTTTACACTGGCTTCCTGTGTGCAAAACAATTGATTTAATATCTTGCTGCAGGTAAACAAGGCACTGAAAGGCTCTGGGCCACAATATACATCTGATCTACTGACACCATATGAACCACTGAGACTTAGAAGCTCATCTGGGTTAAGTTTGCTTTTAGTCCTGAGTTTAAACAACAGGAGGAATCTGTGTTTGGTCCAGATATTAAGAGCATAAAAACTAAACTACCAGAAAAGATAAAGTCTACTCCAAACCCTAGCTCATTTAAATCTGGTCTTGACACCTTTTATTTGACACCACTTATGGCAAGCAAGGAATTTTTCTTTCACATATTGTTCATTGACATCTGCCTCATGTGTATGTATTGTCTTGATAATGTACAGCACATTGGGATGTCTTGGGTATGTAATGTGCTATATAATAAAATAAATTTACTTTGCCTTCTAATTCTTAAGAGTGCCCCCCCCCCCTATTTCAACTTTTAGTGAGGAGGTTTTTGCTCCATTTATGACTGACCATATACTCACTGTATTGAAGTACTTCAGGCACCAGTTGTTAATATGTTCCATTTTAAAGTTTGCTCATCAATTATAAGCTTTATTTGCAATAAATGTCCATAAAACTCCAGGTAACTTGCATTTTTACACATGCAAGTGTGTAATGCTGCTGACTTTACCTGAGCTGCGTGAGACTTTTGGCTCCG
Source organism: Atherinomorus stipes (assembly GCA_023101725.1). NCBI lineage: Eukaryota > Metazoa > Chordata > Actinopteri > Atheriniformes > Atherinidae > Atherinomorus > Atherinomorus stipes. The sequence continues at coordinate 452,543 of JALJCO010011378.1, read as the reverse complement.
ATGTCTTGACAGGAGTGCTGAATGCCAGCCAACAGGTAAGGGATGAATTTGTGGATGGAACCTTTGTCCTGTACTGCTCCAGAGACGCCCTGAGCGACTTTGATCTTATCACTCTCACTGTGATGGAGTAGAGAACAAAAACAGGTAGTTGATGAGATTCTCACATGTAGCATATTGCAACATTGTGACTTAAATGTCTGTTTTTAAGCTATAATGAATGGATAGGAAGCCCAATGGTGCGTTCACACTCTGGCAGTTTGGTGGCCCCGCCTCTCTTCTCGGTGCGGCACTCTGTGTAGCTATGTTCAAGTGCAGAGCAGATATCAGACAGTAAGCTACTGCTCCTGCGCTTCTGGAGGCAGAATTTTGAAATGGTACTAATATAGTTAATATAGTTCCTCTGGGATGGGCTTGTTGCAGTTTGATAATTCACTGCTGATGTGACAAATTTAACTTCCTCTTTCTGACATTTAACAAACTACAGAAACACATCAAGCCCGTGTGCTCATTCACAGAATGAAGTGATGCTTCAGTCGTATAGTTAGCATCGTGGTGGCTCGCCATGACAATACTGTTAGCGCTGTGGCGAACCCGGCCGTCGTGAGTCAATATAAGAGAAACACTTAAAACTGCTCAGTGAAAAGCTTGTCTTCTCTCTCTGTTTTTTTTTAATCAAAAGCAACTCTTAAGATGCTGCCCACTCTCCATGGTTGTGTGGTAATACAAACGCTTTCTTCAGATTCTTCGTTGGTGTTCAGCGGACTGGGTGTTGAAAAAGGAATTCAAATTTAACAATTTGAGCGATTCCAGGAGAATCAGGAAGTTAGTCCCAGTTCTCATTGATACTCAATGACCAATCCTAGTGAAAAGTACTACAGAAATACTTGAATCATCCTGTTGCTACCTGAAAGACGATGTGCTTCCACGGTTGTGTGCTCCCACCTAGTGGCTCAAGATTTGATATGATGTTGGCTACATAAACCAATCTTCTGTGGCTACATTTGTTCATAATCCATTTAATAAAAGTGCCGCTCTGTTGTCTTCTGCTGGGTTCACCAGTTTTTACCACAAAAAAAAAAAAAAAAAACACAAAAGAAAATGGAGAGGATTTGATCTGAAAGTAATTTGGCTTAATTCTATAAAAGAATGTCCTATACAGACTGGGTGTGTAAGAGTAAATCTCTTGCACTGCCGCCTTTCTTTACCTGAAGTATCTGGTCTGGGACCCCAGGTTTTTGTCCATGGCATCCAGGGAGCCCATGCCACGGTATTTCTTCAGTCTGATACCGTCTGAGAAGAAATATTCACCAGGAGCTTCAGTGGTGGCAGCCAGAAGAGAGCCCATCATCACTGGACACAAAAAGAAAAATAATTGTGAAGCATTTCATTTTCAAACAGGTTTAACAAAGGATTTAAAAAATATACATTTGAGCTTTACTTTCACTGTTACAGCCAAATCTGAAATAAGGTCTGCAACATTTTAACTCAGATCAAAGCCATCGTTACCTGTTGATGCTCCTAATGCTAGGGCTTTTGCAATGTGTCCAACGGTCTGTATGCCCCCATCAGCAATGACTGGAACACCAAAACGCCTGGCGTACTCCGAGACTTTATAGACAGCTGTCGCCTGGGGTCTGCCACATGCCAGCACTGATGGGGTGAAGACGAGAGAGATGGAGGATTGAATGAAAGCACACATATAAAGCTGAATGCTCTAGTGTCGTGACTGTGGGCTGTCTAGCCTTTCTAGCTTTCCTAGTTTGTGGAGCTCTGATACAGTCGTGTCTTTTACAGGCTCATATGTTTTCCACTTTGGCAGCACCCCAAAATAGATTAAAAAAAAAAGAAACAAAAAAAACACTGAGCTACCTGATAGTAATAAAAAAAAAAATAAACAAAAAACAACATGCATTGTTAAGGGTCTCACAAAATAATGGGATTTTTTTTTGGGGGGGGGGGGGGGGGGGATTCTGTGAATGAGCACACAGGCTTTATGTGTTTCTGTAGTTTGTTAAATGTCAGAAAGAGGAAGTTAAATTTGTCACATCAGCAGTGAATCATCACACTGCAACAAGCCCATCCCAGAGGAACTATCTGCCTCTGTTCAGCTTCATACAGTCACTGATTTGAACAGCAAGTTAAAAACATCATGCAAGAATCCCACCAATAAATCAAAGAGACACTCTATAACAATACCAACACCAGAATAATTCCAGTTCTATTTTTAATACCATTAAACTCATTTTGCTTCTGGTCAACACAGAACTGCACAGTACTCACCCAACTGGTGTTCCTAATTTTTTCCAATAACTTTGATTGTCTTGATAGAGACAGGAAATGTTGTTTGAGTTCTTTGTAACATTTAGCCAACGTATGAAAGGGCAGCAGCCCAGTAAGGATGTTGCAAACCCAAACACCACCATTCCCTGTACGGTTTTGGGGATTATTGTTCTGTCCCAAATAAAGAAACTTAATATCCTACTTTTAGTGAGATAAATGTTAAAACAATCTAAGAATTTTCACACATCACAATGACAATAATTTATGATCACTTTAAAACAGAAAGAACCCAGTCAGTCCGAACACCACTGGAAAGTCTGTGAAACAGGGACACCATGTGGCTGCAAGTTCTTTAGCTGAGCAACCCTCTGCTGATCTTCTCAAACTCAGGAATGGATGTTACAAATGGACGAGTGCTGTGGCTTTAATCCAGAGATAATGAGTGGACGTGTGGGGAAGACAAAGCAGCACAAAACGTTCAGACTTCATTAGAGTGCCGAGTATCTAAACACAGTTTGTGTCTTAATCTGATGACATCACCAGATTATTGACCAAAAGTCAGTTAAGTGGCCGGGGGGAGAGCAACACTCATTTAAAATGATTAACAGATTAGTAGGGGCACAGGAATAAGCCAAACCCCAAAACCCCAAAATCCAGCTCTCAAAACCTACATCTACAGATGCAAAGCTGTTACCCAATCAATGCAGCAGGCAGTGAAGGGGGAGGGGCGCTGTAATAGTGGAGCCGATCAAGGCTCAGCACAAGCCAGCAGGGAAACTTACTGGAGTATCCCGTAACAGTGGTTGGGGTTTTGGGGCTGTGGAGCTTTATAGCTGGTGGTACACTGGGGGGAGCTGGACATGGACAAAAAGACATACCCAACAGGGGGTAGGGGAAAGGTTTTAGGGGGAAAACAGTGGACAGAGGAGGGAAGAAGGTAGGAAGACGGCAAAATTTAAATGAGAAAAAAAAGGGGGGGAAATATGGAAAAGAATAAGCAGGAACAAGTACTAAAAGGACTTGGTCAAGATCAGGACACAACTAAAGGTCAAGGATGAGTAACACTGTGAAACAATGCATGTGATCACAAGTCGTACCAACACCAAAACTCAACCAATTAAAATACATATATTAAAATAAACAACCTTAAACTGAATTAAAAATGCAAACAAAATTCTTTTTTTAATTCAAAAAAGTTCAAATGCAAAGCTCTTTTAAGAGACTGGCAATACCTGCACCATGATTTCACAACTGAATGTCAACCACTAGAATCAGACATCTTTTTTTTTTAAAAAATCTATAAAGGTAAAATTTCAGATTTTAGTTTATGTCCCTACAACAAATAAACTGCACACTGAACCCCAAACAGTTGCAGCATCTACGGTTTCCCAACTTTCATGATGCAAAAAAGACAGAGGATACAAGAGAGGCTAGAGACAGAGCTCTGGGATCAAAACTGTCAACAGCCAAGAAGATGGAGAGGGGAAAATCCCCGCTGAAAATTGCCCCACAATCTCAAATTTGTTAAACTAGTTGTTGTTCCATCAAAACACAAATTAAATCAAGAGAAAATTCAGCCATCATTGTCACAGTGTTATCCTGTCTCAGCCTTAGGATCAAACTAAACTTTTAACTTGTGTTATGCTGCTGAACCCAAGTTATTCCAACAGTTCTGACATTTTCCTTCCCTCTTTGGACTGCAGTGACAGTAAGCTTAAAGGCACCAAAATGGCAGAGATGTGTGATAAATGGGTAAAAGTGCAATGGGTTGCATTTTCAGAGTTTGAAAATCAACCACTTACCTTCCTGTGTGATGCAGATAGAGCCACTTCCCATCCCCACTCTTAGTCCATCTACCCCTGCGTCAATCAGGTTCTTGGCCTGAGCTGCAGTAACAACTGCCACAGACAGGGGGAGACAGAAGCAGAGCTAAGTAATGAGACCACACAACCAATAAACACTTTCATCAATGTAGTCAAGGAAGCTTGGTTGCCTGTTCTCCTCAACTATTTGGAGGCTAAGAATCACAAAACTTGAGATATGCTTACATTCAGTTGATAACACATATAGGATGCACATTTTAAATGTTTGCAATGACAATGCATCACAAATAACATTTATTCCATCATTCATTCAGTACAATTATTCCAGCTTTCTAGAGGGAAGCCAAGATCTACATAGAAAAGGTTTCCATGCCATTTACCCCTTACACATTTCAGCATGAAGGTAATATATACTTACCATTGCCTCCGATGACCTGTAAGTGTGGGTACTTTTCTTTGATATATTTGATCATGTTAATCTGGAAGATTGAATTGCCCTGAGACGAATCCTGTCGGTGATGAAGAAACAACATATTATCCAGAAAAATCATTACATACATGACTACAAAGCAAGTTAAATCTTGAAATAAATCCAGATCAAGTAGAATCAGAACTCCAGTAAATCTGACCAATGTTCTCATCCTCTACTTCATCAAAAAGTACTGAGTACAAAGTAACAAATGTGTAACTGTTTGACAACTAAGTGGACATCTTCAAGGACTTAATGAGCATTTATGATGCAGACTGACTAGAATAATGTTGGCTCTCATGGTCTTCTTCTTCCTCTGAAACAGAAATCTTCCTCACCAGTACGACCACATCCACCCCACTCTGCACCAGCAGATCCAGCCTATATTTGTCATCATTGTGGGTACCGATGGCAGCACCACACAGCAGCTGTTTTCGAGAGTCTTTGGAGGCCAGAGGAAAGTCCCTGTTCTTCTTCAGGTCTGTGCGGGCAATGATGGACACCAGGGAGCCCTCTTCATTCACTATAGGCAGTTTCCCTGCAGAAAGAGCAACAAAGATTAAAATAAAACTCCTACAGGTAGGCAAATCTTTCTATATACTTTGATTCTAATGTTTACTCTGTGTTCATTAAAGTCAAAACAGTTATCGAACCAGGAGCATCCTCGTTACCTTTCTTACTCCGCTGAAGGATTTCATTTGCTTCTTTCAGTGTAACTCCAGCAGGAGCAACCACTAGATCCTCTCGCTTTGTCATCACCTGTAAAGGGGGCAACAAAAAAAGTTTGGGAAAAATGTGGTTAACCTTCTGAGATCCCCCCCCCCCCCCCCCCAATAAAGGCCTACTGTATCTAAACAAGATTTGCCATTTGTTCATGTACACTGACATTCCTTCAGGTTGTGGTGATCCTAATATCCTGAATAGGTGGGAGTCATATGGGGCTGTCATACAGACATGTCCCTGGCTCTGGTATCAGTCTCAAACCACTGGCCCACTTTCACAACAGTTCAACCACAACCAAAGTAAGCTGGCTTTACAACACAGAACTAAACAAATATCTTGAAGATGTGGTCATAAAAGTCATCAGGCTTCATATTCAGACAAAGTAAATTTCATCAGATGTTGGGATGTTAATCCACACTTATATAAGTTGCCTTCTCTGGTGGCTTCTTCGGTTGTAACTGCTGTGGTGGCCGTCCAGCAAATACATCACATTGATTCAGATTCAGATTCCTTTATTTAGAAGGCCGATTTTATCAGCTAATTCTTTAACTTCTATGAAGCACAGCTTGCAAAACACTTGTGTAAACACTGACAGACAGTATTGATCAGGCTTCAGTTTTGTTTTTATTTACTTTATTGAAACACAAAATGGCAGTCTGGTGTTCAGATGAATCTGGCCTTTGCCCACTGATAACAGGGCCTGTAACAACTTGAGAGCCATTGAGGTCATGCATGTCGATGCACTCTAAAAATCACGCTGGTCAGTAGGGCCATTCTGGACATGTGATTTGTTTAGTCTCACAACCCTAACACAGGTCATCAGGGTCACTGTCTACGCATTCTGATATTTCTAAATGAGAAGATTGTCTTCTGTAAAGCTAGATGGAGAGATTATGTTGGTTTTCTTTACTGGATTATGAAGTAAGGAGCTAAATATTTCCTCTCTCCCTTAGGCTCCTGGCAAAAACTGAGTTACACTGTGTCTTCTGACAACAAGTACTCTGGAAGTTAGAATGCATCTAAAGCATCAAAGAGAAACCAACATGAGTTTAAATTAGTTCAATAAAAAACCCTAACAATAATAAAGATGCACTTATTTTCTTCATTTCTTAAAGTTTATCAAACAACCATCACATTTTAGCCAAAATACAGTTACTGTGAAGTACAAAAACTGTTACAGCTGATGAGCGAAATGCAGAAGGGTTTTTACAAACACAGACCTTGCAACATAGTTGGACAAGAACTAGTTCATCCGAAAGAAAAATGTGGGCTAAGGCAGTGAATGATCAGTGCTACACTGCTCCAATTACAGATTCTGCACTTCACCTACATTTCAAGACAAATGAGCACACATTTTGAAAGAGAAGAGGTACTGAGAAAAGAGTGGAGAAAGCCATCTGGGCTAAACTAAAATAATCACTAAACACCGACGGCCCATAACACCACATATTAGCAAATACAGTACAATGCAGCTATCACATCCCTCCCCAGGTGGTTTGGCCATGATCATGTAGAATTATGTGGCCTTAAGGAAGGGAGGGAGGGAGGATTGATGGATGGATGGATGGAATGCAAAATTAACATCCCTCAAGGAGCCTATGACTGCAACAGAGATTAAATACTTTGGATAACTGGCTGCTAGGGACTGGTTTGTCTAAGCTTTACAGGACTGTTTACCTCGCTTAGTGGCAGGTTGTGGTCCTCCTCTTTCAGGAAATCAATGTCTCTGGAAGAGATGATGCCCACCAGCTTGCCGCCCATTTTGCCGTTGTCTGTGATGGGGATGCCACAAAAACCATGTCGCGCTTTGGCCTGGAAGACATCCCGCACTCGCTCGTTGGGACTCATTACCACAGGGTCTGTGATAAAACCCTGCTCATAACGCTGGAAAAAGGGAGGGAAGGAAATGAGGGAAAGGGGGCATAGGGATGTGGAAAAGTTAAGGATAGAAGACGACGAAGCAATAGTGGGATTAAAAAAAAATCCCCGTCTACATCTACAGCTGGAGCGAAAGGGAGGCGGATAAACACACTGTTTTACTAGATCTTACAACCACAATGCTGCAGAGACTAGTACTTAAAGCATGCACTAAGATATGAAGCAAGATGGGAATGATCAAAATGAACAAACAGGAGACTACTGATTGAAAGGAGTCAACACTAACATGTGATAGATAGGAAGCTGAAAGAAGAAATGGAAACAGTTACTGTTAAGATGAAAAATAAACTGCATGAAAGAACAGTAACAAATAGTCCATAACACTACCTTGACTTTGCGAACTTCATTGGCCTGAAACTCTGGAGTGCAGTTGTGATGGATGAAGCCAATGCCCCCTGTTAGCTGAAAGAGTATCATGAGTGAGAATTGCCTTGTCCATTTCTTTTTGACTATCTTTTTTGGAGGATAAGCATCTTGTTAAGCCTGGGATACACTGTGCGATTTTTTCAATCGTTGCTCGCAGCCCAACTCAAATTGTGCGAATCAGTCGCAGAGTTCAAAAGTTCACAGCTTGCGTTGTCCTCGTCTTGTATGAACCAACGCTCGGATGCCATCTGACTACTTACACTGTACGTCCTCAAAGACACGTTGGGGTCTTGAACAATCCCGACATGCAACGCAAAAAATACAGCCAGTAGTAGAAGAAGAAGGAAACGGTGAAGAAGACGACAAGAACAAAAGCAACAGTATGCTATCACCAAAAAAACGTGCTGCCTTGGCGATTTGTGCTCTTCTTTGTGAAAAATTCACCAAAAATAAAAGGTGACGACGTGTGTGAACGAGGTATTGGCTGAGCAGATGTGGGCTGTACAGTCTGCTGGTTTTACAACGAGATCTCCATCCAAATGACAAGCTTGGTCACCATGCTGCTTCTGGTTTACTTCTGTTTTTGTTTCACGCATCCAAAATGTGAAAATCTCCGAGGAAAGCATTCTCAGTCTGGTCGTGGTGCCGCTTCGACATGCGATTCACTCACGAGCCACGACCAAAATATCAAACAGGTTTGATTTTCTTGCGACTCACGATTTCTGATTGGGAGCTCGTCATGAGGTGCCAATCTTCTCTTGCGACCCCCTGATATACTACACAGCGCACGACAAATGATTTGGCCAAGAGTTGGCCCGATTGCCAAACTTGTCGCACGTCTGGAAAATCGGCTCAAAAACAGCCAAAAATCGCACAGTGTATGCCGGGCTTCAGACAACAGCATGTTATGCAATAACTACTTTAACACTGAACAGTTGTACACACTGTTTGCATCCAGAAGTTAAGAGAAAGTCAAATTTGGGTCACCTGGAAAGGTTATAGTGCATTTATATACACACACACACACACACACACATATACATACGCATGCACGCACACACACACTTTTTGTCTAAAAAAATTCAACAAAGCTTCCCAAGTTTCCTCCCATTCGTGCATATATACAGATATTTTCCAAGGTTATTGCATTCAGCAGTTTGTTGGGCCAGTTTCTAAAAACTGGAGCAGATACGGTTTTCCATGTTTCAACAATAATCTTTTTGGAAGAATTGCTCCAAAAAGCAAGGCCATCCTGGTTGTGGAAGATTCAGCAATCCTATTGAGCATCCAAACAAAATCATGTCTCTGTCGACAGCTGGATCTCTTTGCTAAACCGAAGAATAGAAAAAAAAAAATATTGGATCTTTTTTTTTTTTTTTTTTTTTTAAACATTAGAACATTCCCAGCTCTGTCTTCTCCACACTTATCACTAAATGATGCCACATTCCACGAGAACTTTCTTCTTGTTCTCAGGGCCATGAGAACAAAATGGCGTCATTTTGTTCTAATGGATGTGATTGAGGACAGCTTGCAGCTGAGAAGTATTGTGTGATTGGTCGGACATTTGAGGCAGGGGGGTTAACACAGTCGCTTGATGCAGAGAGATGTTGCCTCCGCTTTTCCACAGATGCGACGTTGAAGGGATCGTTTTAATAAACAGCTGATCGAGGTGGTGAGAAAGTATGAAAATGTAAACAACACACACGTGGCATTTAAATACACAAACACCACCGCGTGCGCAATCCTCTTTAGGAACAAAACAAAACAAACTTTTTTCTTGTTCTTGCAGCCTCATGGGTAAGAACAAAGTTCTTGCTTCTCGTGGAGTATGGAACAAGCTTAAAGGAGGAAAAGTGTGTTTGAGGGGCCATTCACACATGGACGATTGCGGGTAAAAATGACTACATATTTCATCGGAAGTGCCTTTCATTCACACGGCAACGGCGTAATTCGGGGTTGAAGACGCAAAAATCTGAAGACTCATTCCAAAGTGGAATTCCTGAAGATGCGACGCTGTTGCGTTCTCATCTGCACGGCCCAGAACACAAAAATGATTGAGGTCCTGCTCGCGCCATGCTCACAGTGCATGCGCGTTGACGTCACACACAAACAGTAAAAACAACATGTCGGACTACGTAAATCCAGCTGATCTAAGGTAGATTTTACGCATGCGCGCAGACATGGTGGAGTTCTATCACAGCACCACCTAACATTCTTCATGACGACATGGATGGAAAGATGAAGACGAGATGCCACTTTTGCATCTCCTCTTCTGATCGTCGCCGTGTGAATGTAGCCTTAGTCATACTTACTGCCATAGCAATGGCCATGTTGGCCTCCGATACTGTGTCCATGGGAGAGGACACAAATGGGGTCTTCATTGTGATTTGTTTCGTGAGTGCTGATGTCAGGTCCTGGGGGGAAAAAAAATAAAATTGCAGGAAAAATTGTAGGCGAATACTCATGCTGATTCTCATCTTACATGGCTCCACACTGAATATTCTGTCCCTAAGGTAGATTAGGTTAATGCAACATCAGTTCTTCTCAGAATTTGTGTGTTCATTGATTTTTCACTCACCACTTGGTCAGCAGTAAAGTCAATGTAACCTGGCAGAATAAGGAAGTCACTGAGGGAGAGAAAGAATAGCCATTTAGGGTGAGAGAAAAGATCAATCTTGCAACAACCATCTACCCAAAACTAATAAAATTGCATCAGCCCATCAAGATAAGAAAGGACAGACAATCCTAGGCCGCACATTTCAAATTGTTATTTTAAGCATCTGACATCATGGAAAGAATGCCTACAATGTCAGACCTTTTTGTTAACATTTTGTTTCTTAGGGTCTCAGTTGAGTCACTTTTAACTGCCTTCTGCTTTTTTTTCTTTCCTAGCTGGTGCAAAAATGGGTTTGAAGTGGGGCAAGCAGCAGGAAAGAGTGGCTCTTAAATAAAGGGGGGAAACATCTGCAAACAGAAGGAGGGATTATCTTAGAGCAGCTATCTGTCTGAGTGCTAACATTCATTGCACATTTATTGTTACTTATCACCGGCAAGTTAAAAGTGCTACAGAGGGAAAAAACCATTACCAGCAATCAACTTCTTGTTAATGTACAACCCAGTATGCAACATAGCAGATTCCTTGACTTCATTCATCCACTCAGTATTACACTGTTGCTTGGCAATAAGACAACTCATGTTTGTATTGGTTCAGGTGGGCACTTACAGCTCCTTTCTGACTAAATGGTATATGTGACAGCTGATATGAAATTGAATTGGTGCAGACTCTACTTGTAAAGTATGGTGTGGCAATAATTCAGAACAAATGGCTGTTATTTGAGCATGGGGCCAATAAATCCATCTGGGAAGACCTCCCCTCACTCAGCATTTTCTTTATTCCCCCAAGTAAATGTGCTCTGTTGTCAAACTTTTTAACCATTTACATGATTAGGTACAACTTTTTGTTTTAGCTTCTAGTACCTTGTGAAAGCTTAGAAATATGTAGCTCAATAATTTATTCCACATTTAAGAAGACTTAACACAGGGAAATGCACTCGAGCTGTGCAAGGTAACTTGGCAGCTGCCTCTTCTCTCACTCTAGTGTAGACTGTTGTCTTATTGCAGCTCACCTATTAACTTTCACAGTACTACTAAGATTTAAGATCTTTTACCATAGTGAGGCCAAACACTAGTATTCAACAAACTTGGCCCCAGTTGGAAATTCAATAAGTAGACCTTTGTAATATGCTGTTAATACCAGAGCTGCTAAATTACTTATTATTTTGCAGCAACAATGAAAAAATCACGTCCTATTCTACTTGGCCACATGAATGGCATATTATATTGTAGCAATCAAGCTGTTGTTACTCAAGACAAACTGTAAACAGTATCAAGGATGGCTACAAAGGAAATAAAGTCAGAATTTTTCTCTCACCATACTAATATACCTGATATTTGGAACGAGATTCAGCAGCAAGTCAGATTAAAAAAGACAAGGAAGGATTATTTATTCTTATTTAAAGAGGACCACCTAAGAGATGTTCTATTTATATAGCTGGGATCCTCATAGTCCCAAATAATAACACAGACCAAAGTCAGGACCTATATTTAGGTCCAATGTGTGTGCTGAAAGAATGCCTCGCCACCTTTAATTCCCAAATGGCTCCATTTCAGATTGGAAAGAGGCGGGGTTTAAGTTTTTGCTGTGTGTTTGTTTGGTGGCTTTAAGGTTAATTACTTCTGTTACTAACTTCCAGGATGGCCAAAATGTAAACGTGTTAATCTGATGTGACATCAACTTATATCGTCAAGTGAACATTAACAACAGGCTGCGAGCGGTACGATGACAGCTCAACCGTTTTAACGTGAATATCGTGTATTCTTTCAGCTACAAACATAATGATTTAGCAAACATGCTCTTAGTGCGTGTCTGTTACTTGTATGTGAGCCCGTCTCCACCGTTGAACAGCTGCTGGCCAGTCAGCCCGTCGTCGGGCACGTAACCGGTCTGTCCGCTGATGAGGTAGTCCGCCATGACATCTAAACACAACCTCCAACTCCTTACAAATTACCTTAACGAGCTGTTAAGGTAACGAGAGAAAACACACACTCCCCACGCAATGGTCCGAGATTTTTTTTCTTTTCTTTTCTTTTAAAAAAAGACCCGAGAACTTTCTTCCGTTGCGCTGTGACTTGACCTCCCCCCGGTAAGCTAACGGTTGAACAGTCTTCCTCCTGCTCCTCACTCGTTCAGGCCGTTGCGCTGACTCCTGCTGGCTGGCCGCCTGTTATGTTAACGGTAAAGCTGAGCCAGATGGGTCTGTTTGTGTAGAAATATTGTCGCTTTACTTGTCTTTCCCTCAGCACACGCCTGCTACTCATGCTCTGCCCGCGGCTGCGCGGCTCCCTCAGACACGTGCAACACTTCCCTGACAGCTTCCGACAGGAACGTCATATCCGGTTGATTCCATGACAGATGCCTTATTTTTCTCTCTTTTTTGTCACATCTGTATTCATACTTAATTATAACTTGATATTTTTCTTCATGTAAAGCTGCTGAGAGACTTTCAACCTTGAAAGTACTCAAAAAATCTTCGTCAATAATCATTTATGAATTAGGGTTTTCCTGGTTCCGATTTTATTATAACTTTTCTTCTGATTTGAAACAAAACTGAACAAGTGCACATCATTTTATGTATTATGTACTGACTTTAAATCAAGTTTTTGTGTGTGTGTAGTAAACTGATTTTGTTTGCTGCTAAAAAAAAATCATATTGCATTTGCATGTGTATGCAATAGAGCAAAGCCTCTTTCATAGTTTAAAAACAGCCTACATTTAAAGTGGTTTAAACTATCACACAACCTGGAACTGTTTTACAACGGTGGTGCCTGCTTGTCCTTCTTTGGAATAAACACTTGAGGGTGCCATCGACCAAATACTCCATGTTACATGTGGATATCTAACTGGGTCACACACACAGGAGCTCAGGCAGAGCAGTAAATACTTTCTTGGCACACTGTTCCACTTGACTATATAAGGCTATTGCAGAGTCATTGGGCCCTGCTACAAGGTGCCAGTCTGATAATGTCAAAGGTGGCCTTGGTTTCTGCACAAGTCAAAACAGCAAAAAGTTTTTTCAATACTTAAAAGTCTAAGTTATTGAAAATGAATAGATTTTTTGCAGATGCAATGAAATCTATGCATTTTTAACTGTTGCATTCGTAGCACATTTATTTCAAATGTATTCTGAGTACCTGTGTTAGAGGGGAAATTAGAAAGATGAAAAGCATCTTATCCTTTTTTTTTTCCTTCTTCAACTTTCAGTACTATTAGTTTGAATTTCAGACTTTTTGCTCCACAACCACTCTGTATTATTATCAATTCTGGAGCAGCTTAATGTTACTATTTATCATAAATGTGCCTGCATCTACATAACCTGAGTTTTTAAACATTTGTATTAAAAAGTTAACTTCATATTCAAAGAATTAGCTTAAAATCAGCTTTAAAGACAAATGGCTTTTTATAGCTTTGGAAAACTATGCCTTGGCTCCTACTGATCCTAACTTAAGCAACTCTTAAGTGTTTTTGTTGTGGTCTGTTTGTGCAAGTGTAATCAACACACAAGAGACAGGATCCGGTTTTAAAAACTCTCAGTAACTCTATTTCTGTATTAATGTACAACCGTTGAAAATTACAGCAATTTTTTTGTGTTTTTTCTTTTTCCTTTTTTTTTTTTTTTTAAACGATCAACAGCCATTTTCCAGAAGAAAAGTGAACAATATGAGCTGGAGGAAAAGAAAAACCAAAGAGGAAAGGAAAATGACAGTCAAGAATGAAGAGAGCGCATGAGGGTAGGAGACAAACTCAATCTTTTTTTTTTTTTCTCTCATGTGTGCGGTGGAGTGTTTGAAAATGGTTGTGTTGGTGTGTGCATGCTATGTCAATGTCAGTGGGAGGTGCTGTGATGTGTGTGAATGACTGAGATTGCACTTGCTGCTCCAAAACAACTTTATCATCTGATCAGTGGAGGTCTCTGTGTTCGATTTTAACGGAAAAGGTTCAATCTGGCTCGGATCAACAGATGCTTTACACAATCCAGCAACTATATTAGTATAATAATGTTAGGAGACAAGAACTGGGTCATTTCAGTAGTTAATTCAGTCAACTTTCATGATCATCTGCTGGCAGCACAGGCAAGAGGGCCTCCAGGTTCAACAAAAACACGAAACAAATCAAAAAGTAATAAATGTGAAACACTGGCAAAAGGACAAACAAACAAACAGAAAAAATAAACAGCTGCCATCTAAATACACAATCTCATTCTTTACTCTTTTGGGTGCATGAACATTAATAAAGTCAGATAATACAGATTTTTGTTTGGTTCCATATTAAGTATTTTAAAGAGTATTTAGATGTATTCAGAATTTATTTCTGTGGCTGAACATACTTCATAACAGAATTAATACTTTTTAACTTTAACAGCCTTCATACTCTGCTACCAATTTGTTAATATTAATGCGCAGCTGGTCAGGTTGATGAAAGTTAAAAACAGAGCCAGAGCAATGGCAGCAACATGCATCCTTTACTGTTTACGTATCATTCTGCACAAGCTGGGACAGGTCAGGGTTTACGACAGCTGATGTAAACAAACAGGTTCAACAAAACTACACCACCTCCAAATTACTTCATTTCTATAGATCCCTTGCACCACAGCAGATGATGCTTAATTTCAAATTAGACCAGATCTGTTAAACAGGTGCAAGCACCATTTACTAATTGTAAGTCAATTTGGTTTGTATAAAACCACAAAATACAGATCTGCTATCAGCACCATCATCAACAAAAAAAATATATTCTCCCATTAAAAGCTAAAGCTTCTCGATCCTCTACAGGGATTCTTGTCTCAGAATAGTTCCACCACAACAGGAGTAATTTTAGAGATTAAATAACATCTCAATCATAAACTCTCTAACAAGCAAAAATGTATATATTAATGTTGGAGTATGTGAAATCCAGGTAAATCCATGTTATTTTTAAAAATTATACCTCAAACTTTGACCAGATATGAAAAGTTGAAACAAGTGTAACCATGGTGAATGAGATGCCAGGAAGCCTAAACGTGTAAAAATGAGTTGAGAATGAAACAAGTAAGGGGCAATACAATCGTGAAATTCTGCAACCCTGCAGCTTTATGGGAGTGAGAGGGGGGGGGAAGCCAGAACGTAAGAAGCAACTGAGCGAGTGTAGAGCAAAGGGAGGGGTCAGTATGACCGCACCAAGGGATGATCATGGAGGGAAACAAAGGTAGTAGGAAGGGGGGGAAATAAGGAGGGAGATGCTGGTGCTTCGCAGTCACGATTGGAGCCTCAGGTGTCGTGGAAATCTTTCAGCAGTGTGCGTCGCCTCTGCTCAGCAATGTGCATCTGATTTTCCAGATCCTGGAAAAAAAGGGGGAAGAGAGAGAGAGAAGAGAAAAAAAAGTATTAGTAAGCTCCCATCAGTTAATTCATTGGCTGCCAGAGATGGCTTGACATCTTTTCAGATCCGAACGTTTACTGCCAAAGATGTCTTTTGTGGGGTTTTTTTTTAACAGGGGGAGTGGAAGGACACTGCTGGACACTTTGGTGGAGCTTGTTAGTGACAGTCAAGTTATTTACTGCAATTAAAGTCGAGAGTTTAGTGCTTGGCGAGAGATCTGGAGAATATGGCGACGAAGCGATCAAAATAAAAGCAACTGAGGCAGCTCACGTTAGAGCAAAGTATGTGTTGCAAGTGTTCGGGGCTGGAATGTCACGACTGATCAAGGACACAATCGACAAACTCAGCAGCGATGTGCGCCAGCAGCCTTTATAAAGGAAAGTAAGCCGAGCTGTTAGCATCACGGCCTGTCGTGTGGGGGGTCATTTTCATTCTAAACAGCCCGACTCATTGCTGAATCCAGATCAGAAGGAGAACTGGACCCAGACTCGTCAGGGTGGATGGATGGATGGATGGAGGGACGGAGGGATATATAGATGGATAGACATTTTTGTCAAACATGACGCTGTGAAAAAGAAATTGCTGTTGCTATACATAGTGAATAATTTAGGTTGTTTTGCCACAAAAACCCTTTTCTCAGTGTTTCTCATTGTTTTTGTTGTTTTGTTGTTCAAAGATTCACTGAAGTAAAAAAATATTGGCATCAAAGTCACTACTCCGTTTGAAGTGCCTTGCTGCACAAAAAGCTAATTTTGCTAATAAAAGCAGCAAATACCCTATGGTCTACTGCAGATTACTAAAGAATGGGGAAAGCTGGAAACAAACTTTTTTTCTGATGAAAGAAGAGTCTTCACTTTGTTTTGCTGATTTACATACAGTCATTTCACTGTTACAACTGTCTCAGTGCACAGGGGCAGTTGTAACATGTCAAACAAAATACATATTTAATCAATAAAATGATCCTCTTGGGGGTCCAGTATCCAGAGATGGACAATTCAAGTGCCAGAAAGTAACAATCCTGTCGTGTTTTCTTGGATCTGCCTGCAAGTTTAGAACAAGTGTTTTCACGAATGAGCTCATCTACGTTGCAGAAGAGCCGTATTAATTAAACTCAGCTGGTTTAATGATTGACTGGAACAACTGCCAGACAGGATTTCTCATTTTTGGACCAGGGATATCCTCCTCTGCCAGTACTCTACTCAGGGAAGTGATGCGGATCCCTGGCACTCCAGCTTCTGCCTCTTCTTATGAAGATGGCACAGGTCACATGGCAAATGCCATATGATGTGGACACTCCCCTGACTGATTTACTTTGTTTTAACTCACTGAAGCTCTCTCCAGCAAAGGAAGTGGGACTACCCTGTCCGTCTTCCTCTTTCTGATATTTGGCTTACTGTCAGCAAATGTGTTTCCTCTGACTATTAGCATATAGCAGATTAACATTATCTTAAGAGGTAATCTAGTTTATGTAGGACTAATACATACAGTAAACTTTGTATATCATTTCATTTAACTAATATTACCCTCATTCTTTTTATTATAATGATCTATGTTTTTAAAATACAAATGAAAACCGATTACCTGGCGTCCCTGTATCACCAGCTTGACTGCTAGTTTAACACATGCCAGTCATTTTTATTTTAATCTTGCAAAACAGTGATTCTAATAATATCTCTTGTGACGCCCTCCTGGCTCTTCTGGTTTGGTTTTGTGGTTCATTACTCTTATTTCTTTTCAGGTGTGCAGGCGTGATTGGGAGAAGTGGGAGGCGGCTCCACTCTCCATAAAGAGCCCTGCTGTCCCCGGGCGCAGCCCCGGTCTACCGCGCTCCTGGGCTTGGCTTTTTGATTCCTTTTTGATTAGTTATTTATGTTAAAATAAATATTATTTGTTAAGACTCCTCACGACTCCCCTTTCTTTGTTGTGGCTCGTGAGTTGGCCGTAACACTCTAACAAAATCGGAACATTTGTTTGGATGCCCCGACATTTGATCTCAAGACAGTATCCAAAAAATACATCTGATAGAAAAGTAATCTTGTGTTAACTTTGTCAGGGAGTTTCAAATGTAGCTCCTTAATTGCTAGTAAGAAGACTTTCTAACGAAGAATGTGCAAAGTCAGTGATATCACTCTAGCCTTTTCTGACTGGAGGAATTCAAGGTCAACTGTCCCTGGTCTCCCCTAGTTTCCAAGTGTCTGTAGTCCAAGAACTCAATATTCTGTGGGTCCTGAAAGAGGAGCCAAAATACTCCACAATGCTGGCAGTCTGAGTTATTGTGTGATATAACTAGCATTGTTTCTGTAATGGTAACTTCTCCTCTGCCACCATGACCATGCATGGTTTTCCCGGCCTTCTCATCCTTCAATCTGCTCTCTTACCCCTCTGTCACTGGCGCTAGGTTCTCCCTCGCCTCCCACCACTCCTCTCTCATAGCTGTCGGCCCGCTCCACCTTCCACGACAAGTTTTCTATCTCCGCTTCCAGCTGGGCCTGTTGGTATTCAAACTGCAGATGATGTGGGACATGAAGAAAAGCAGAAATATCAGTCCAAAGGAATATTTTCATTCCTAGACACTTGGAAAAAAATATTATTTCAGACACAGTGTAAGAAATTAAAGAACATTGTGTAAAAGGTACAAGGAAATGGATAAATTAACCTATGATCACAGTAGAGTTATTGTTTTAACTTTATTGTGTTATAAATAATTCTGCCAAAGAGGTTAGTTTGTTTCTCACCAGTTTTTTGCGTGGGCCTGACTCCATGTAATAGGCGTAAGGGTAGGTATACTGCAGTGTGTAGCGACACTGCAAACAAAAAGAAAACAGACTGATGGTTTTGCAAAGACGAAGTTTGGTACATTTGAAATTTAAATCACAGCTGGGCAAAACTAAAAGAGACAGTTAATTTATTGAAACTTTAAAGGTAGAGTCCGGAGTATTCCCCCATTTTGATTTGTAAACACTATTCAAACTGAGAGCCCCAACCTTTGGGCTAATGGCCACATCACTCTTCAGCCCCAAACATCTCTTTCAAAGCTAGAAAGCGGGTAAAAGCCAAACCAATATTAACCCATGGTTTTTGAGCGTGCACCATCTAAAGCTCTTTTCGCCGCAAAACACTTTTCTTGGCTGCACCCGCCATTTTTATCAAGAATTCGAGTGAAACTGGTGTCTGTTCTGGTCGACGTTTAAAAAAAAGAAAAAAAAAAAAGTTCGCTCCAATTGACTAGTTTATCCCAACAGAACGCTACGCTCTAAGCTCTGTCACTGGCTGGAGACAACACGCATATCTCCACCCAGAAACGTCCCCAACACACCAAAGCAAAGGGAAAAGGCAAAATACAGTCAGGGGAGGGGAGCTGCAAACAAAACTCAGGCCAAAGGTGGAGATTAAGCTGGATTTCACTCACACAAGTCTTATTTTCAGGGGGAAAACTCTGGATTCTACCTTAAAAGTAGAGTAGAGTTGGATATTACGGGAAAACTTTGTACTTTTATACTTTCATAACAAAGGGGAAGAAAGTGTTTAATACAGGAGCTAAGTCAACATCCGCTTTCCTGGTGACAAATAACAGAATGTTTTGCAAGATTCTAAACAGAAATGAACAGAATTTAAATTAGTTTCAACCAGTTACCCCCGTGTGTGTGTGTGATATATATATATATATATATATATATATATACACACACACACACACACACACACACACACACACACACACACATACAACACACACACACATATATATACATATATATATACACACACACACTACCCAAAAGTTAAAATATCCTGAAAAAGTTCATGTATTTCTATAATTCAACTTAAAAGGTTCAAATTACATATTGTTTAGACAAATAATATGTGAATCAATATATTTCAAGCTTTTGCTCGTTTGGATGTTGCTGATTAGGACTTGCAGCTTTAGAAAACCTCACATTCAAGGGGCTCAGAGTGTTACATTCTAATCAGGTAAGTAATCCAAAACACCTCCATAAGTGCCCCAAGCCTTTAAAAAAGTCTCTGTCTGGTTTAGAAGAATTCACAAACATGGGGAAGATCGCTGATCTGACAGTTGTGCAGAAAACCATCATTGACTCCCTGGACAAGGTGAGAACGTCACAAAAAGTGATAGCAAAAGAAAGTGGTTGTTATCAGAGTGCTGTCTCAAAGCACATTAATGGACAGTTAAGTGGAAGGAAGAAGTGTGGAAGAAAACAGTTTACAAGCCGGAGGGCTGACAGCAGCCTGGAGAAGATTGTCAGGAAAGGGCCTTTTAAAAAGTGTGGAGGACTTCATAAGGAATGGACCTGTGAGCTTCATTAAGTCCAGCATAAACGCAGCCGTCTACCAGGATATTTTGGAGCACTTCATGCTTGCTTCAGCAGACCAGCTGTATGATGATGCAGACTTCATCTTCCAGCAGGACTTGGTACCTGCCCACATTGCCAAAAGTACAAAATCTTGGTTCAACAACCATGATCACCATGCTTGATTGGCCCGCAAACTCACCTGACCTGAACCCCATTGAAAACATGTGTATTTAAAGTCCTTTTTAAATTGATTTCATGCAGTATTCTAATTTTTTTGAGTTTTAGAATTTGAGGTTTTCTTAAGCTGCAAGTCCTTATCAGCAACATTCAAACAAATAAAAGCTTGAAATATATTGATTTGCTTATGTTTTGTCTATACAATATGTAAATTGCACCATTTAAGTTGGATTATAGAAATACATGAACTTTTTCACAATATTCTAATTTTTTGGGAAGTACCTGTATATATGTTCCAAAAAACAAAGTAGCATATATAGATGCTACTTTGTCAGTTGCGTGCGCAACCAGGGGGCAAAAAGCCTGTTTTGTATCGCAGTCTATGGCCAAACACGCACTCATATATTCATAAAAATGTAAAGTAACCTGACAAAACAAACAGAGATTGTTGTGTTTTAAGTTATATTGAATAAATCTGTATTTTGATGATGAATAAAAAAATGCAGACGCAGCGTTGCCATTTTGTGTTTCCATTACCATTACACTATCTTGGCAAGGAAGTTATCACCCGGAAACGGCATTTTTCTTGTTAAAACATGGATATTATTAGTCTTTGACCTTATTTGAAATTTGCCTGAAAAACTTGAGTTAGAAAGCGGCTTAAACTTTCATTTAGACTCTTTGTTAAAACCAAAATAGGCCACAACAGTCTGCTGTCTACAGCAGGTTCAGCTCCGGTGTCGTCTTTACCTCCTCCATACAGGAGCAACTTTCACTAGTTTGGGATTAAACCAGGCAAAGACGACATCAACACTACGTTTGGAAAGGAGCCGAATCCAACGTTAGGGACTCACCTGCATTGCTGTCGGTAAGTTTCGCTGCTTGTGTAACGTTCTGCTTTATTGTGGATGAAATCCTGGTAGACAGACTAGCTAACTGCTGACAAGAAAACAGTATAAACTCAAACGCCATCTGATGTACGACCCCCGTACTTCGTATTAAATCTCCAGGATGCGTTGTTGTGCAGCGTGAATGTTTGTAAACGGTTCCACAATCAGTTTTTCCTTCTTTTTATTTTCCGTGTCTGAGCAGAGGACGGCTGTCACACACAGCTACAGCGTTACAGCTTACAGTGTTGTGATGCAGCATGAGTCGTGAACTGATAAATGACTGGTTGCAGCCGTGATACTGGTATTGTTACAATTACTACAACACAGGAATAATTTCTGCCACCGCGGTGATTTAATCAGACATGGTGGTGACCATGGGGAAAGACTAAACAAATCATGTGGTCTGAACCTGCAGAAGTTATCCGGGAGGGTTTTCTGAAGACCAGTTACTGCTACTGTCCTACAGTATTTTCACCATTTTCAACTCTTTACATGCATTAACGTTTTGATTTTTGCAATTGAACAAATACCAGGACTCAAACATTATATTTCCCCGACACTTTCATGTCATATCATGACCTCATCTGCATTAAAAGTCGAGTCTTGCATGAAAAACACACGTCTTCTCATAGTTCTTAATGCTTTTGCCTGTTTTCTCGCCCCCTGGTTGCACGCGCATCCTATCTGTGACGTTGCTCAGAAACCCATCTATATATTCTCTTTTTGCTTCTTCTACCTTCTTATTCTCACATAACTCAGTAATTGTGTAACAAAACTTTACACAGTACCTTAGCGAGTAACTTTGCAGCATTATGCAGGTACTGCCAGTCGATCCATGTTCCCAGATTGTTCATTACCCTCTCCTGGATCTTCTCCTGGATCCTCTGGTACGTCTGAGCCTCCAACTGCAGAGACTTGTTGTGATTCTCCCACTTGTGAAGAGAAGAGATGAATGATATGTAAATACCAAACTGCATTTTTAATTTCCTGATAATATGCTGACTTACTGAAGAGTAAACTTTACTTTTTGTCTGAAGAACTTTTCTGACACACATTAACATTTATTATTTGACACATGGGATATTCAAACATCCACATTATGAAAATGATTTGACTCTGTCAGCCATTAATGTTTACATACTGAAGCATTACAGGTAGTTTTAAAGTATTAGGAAACTGGAATGGTAACGGTTTCTAGACACTGGCGTAATTTAAATACAAATTCCATTTAGCATTTTAAATTTTAATCTAATCACAGCTGTACACCAAAGATAGAGAAGTTCAAAGAGGAGAGATAGTGGGAGTGGCGTGAAGTCCTCCATTACAGAGTCTGGTTTAAATACCAGTGGCCTCAGTGGATTCTAGTTCAAAAATTTGTGATAAATTGAGGATTTTTTAGAAATCAAAATATTTCATGCATTTTTAGTAACACGGGAAAATCAAAACATACTCTGGCTATTAGGTCTGAATTTTTAAGGAGTTGACTGGTTTTTGTTTTTTTAAACTCACCCTCTCAAAGTAGAAGAGGTATTTCTTAAGGGCCTCTCTGGCCTGAGCCTGCTGGCTCTGGTTGACTATATCAGGGTTTTCTTTGTAGCGGCTGCACTCATAATATTCACTGCCATGAGTCTTCCAGTCTCCAAGACACATCCAGCAGAAGTCTTTTAGAAAACACAAAATACTTCATTATAGAGTCTGCACACAGGTTTTACACATAATTTACAGTAAGCAACATGTTTATACATTTTATGCTAAAGAATAACATACAGGATCAGTTTTCCAGTCCACAGTACTCAAAGTTGGCTGATGTGGTGGTGTTGTTGGTAACATATTTCTGTCTCTGCATGACTAACCACAGTTTGATTTTACCACAAATATAAATTGATAAACTAGCTGGTGTGGATGAAGCTGGTGACATGTGAAACACAATAGTGAACATAAAACAACTGTCAAAATGCAGAAGTGAGACTGCAGCTTTAATTTTAGGTAATTAAATCAACAATTGTAAACACTCTTATTCATCGACACCCAGAAGATGCAAAAAGGATGAGTACTGATGAATTGTGTAACATGACTTCATACAAGAGGAGTAAAAGAAAAATGAAAAATAAACTTACCATGTTTGCACTTGGAACATTGCTAAAACATACAAACACACAGAACGGGAGTCAATTAATAAAGAAAGCTTTTCAACCGTGCAAGTCACAGTGAATGAATCTGAGCTATTTAGCAGGTAAATGTGCACATAATTTAATTACTGTGATCTTGACTGAACAAAAAAAAAAAAAAAACATGCAGCTTAAACAATAAGAAAAAAAGGTTACATGTCTCAACTTTTAAAATTAAGGAACTCAGCTCCTAGAATTATTCTTAACATTTCCTGTGTTCTTGGAAAAAGTGTGATATCAGCCATTACTCACCATGTGATTGCATCCGCCATTCTTCTCAATGCAGATATTGCACTTTGGACACTAGTGCAGAAAAATAGACAAATAGGCTCATAAATTCCTATTTAAATCTGTACAGCACAGTTTTAATATTTTTAATCTTAAAAAAAAAAAGGCAGTTATAGTGGGTCTGTGTATTTGTGTGTGTTAATGTGCCGTCTCCATACATCTTTAGTGTGTGCGCTGATGTAATTAGCAGTCTCTGAATCGTCTGCACATTTGGTCAGCCATTTCCGAATCGTTGCACAGTCTGTGGGTGCGTGATACATCTGACGACATTTAAAACTGAAGGAGAGATGAGGAACACATACACTGTTAATCAAAACAGCCTGATAACTGATATGCTTTGAGGAATCAACCTTTAAAAAGGCAACATTATGCAGCAAACAAACATTTGGTGACCTTTCTTTGAAACATTTTTCATAAGGAAATTTGCTGCATTTAATTCTTTTGCTAGCATCCCAATGTTTCTGGAAACAGGCCACGGTTGCATTAATATTATATTGACACCTGATCCCAACTTATGCGTCTCACCAGAAGACTTCGCCACAGCGGCACTGCACCCTTCGTGCCCGAGGCTCCTGCACCTTGATGACAATGGGACAGTCTGCACCAGGACACAACTGCAACTGGAAGTGACTCTGCAAAATGCAGAGAGACTAGAATTAATGAACTGATGTTGTGGAGAGCACACTTTTAATTCAGAAGTCATAATTGCGCTCTGTTCAGATTTACAGTAACCATTTCTGGGAAGATGTGTCGTAATTTGAAGGCGTATTTGAGTTTTCTTTCACACTGCCTCTCCATACACCTTCAATGTCTCACAAGTACCAACTTTGACACATTATTTGAGCAAATAAATTCAGTACAAAGAAGAGCAAGTCACCCACCTCAACGTAGTCTCTGAAGAGGTAGCGTCTGTATTTGTCTTTCAGCTCCTCTGCTGGCAGCAATGGCAGGACAAAGTCTTCTGGCATCTGCAAGGAACAGTCCTGAGCCATACACGAGATGCCTGAACACACAAACACAATTTTCTAATAAAGTCTTGACTCACAGTGGAAACATGTGGCATTGTTTTCCAGAGAATTTCACTCAACTTGAGTTGGTACCAGACATGGTGAAGGAGGGAGGTGATAAAGCATCACTTAGAAAGACAGAAGCTAGACAAACACCCTGTGTTGCTGCATTGTGGTGGAATAAGCCAAGTGAAGACAGCAGAGTGAACCATATTGGCTTATTTCCTTTCAATAAATACACCATTTCACCTCTTAAAACTACATTCTTTGCTAAATCAGAGTGAAGGGTGCATCAGTGGCAGATCAAGCATGATAATCCATTTCACCTCTGTGCTTTCACACATGACACAGTTGCACAACAAAAGCTCATCAGTCCTGACTTGAGAGTTAGAGACACAATCACAGAAAGTAGCAAGTCATTATACAGGAGATGAGTGAGCTTTATTCAAAATGAAGATCACTGGAAAGGCTTTAGCTATTTTCTAAATCTAACATACAAGTTGGCCAGCAACATCTCTGTGTGAGCCAATTATCTTTCCACATGCATTCATCATGTCTGGATCGAGTGCGCTTCTGAAGAGGGCATCTGAGAGGTTGAATGAGTTTCAAAATAATAGACTGAAACTTAATAGGTAAAAAGGTTAGAAAACATTTTGTATGATGTGAAACCCATTTATGGGAACATGATGCAGACTTACTGTGCTACAGAGGCAGCAGCTTTTGTGTTTAATTTTCAGATTTACAAAATAAATGCAACTATTTAAAAGCATTCAAACTAATTGGTGATGCCAAATGGTTTTACCACAATTTTGTTTGGTTTGGAGCACTGATCTTTTCTAAGTGTTACACTGACCCAGAAACTGTATTCAGGTCATCAGTTACCATAAACATGTCCTTGGTGCAGCTGATAGAGAAGCTTATCAGACTCAGGCTATGTTTATCTTTATCAGAGAGGCCCTTTAAGTAACACAGGGACACGAAGCTGCATACAAACATGCTCATATAACCTGCTGCAAAACCACCCGTACGCAACTTAAAGACAGCAAAGACAGCAGTGTGGTAAACTGTACGTTTACCACATTCTCAGTAGACTGCAACAACTTTAAACTGATCCATGTACACACCCACACATCCATCTGCTATCCTGCTG
Source organism: Atherinomorus stipes (assembly GCA_023101725.1). Lineage (NCBI taxonomy): Eukaryota > Metazoa > Chordata > Actinopteri > Atheriniformes > Atherinidae > Atherinomorus > Atherinomorus stipes. The sequence continues at coordinate 426,976 of JALJCO010011378.1, read as the reverse complement.
ACACAAGCACACTCTTTCACCAACACACTGATGATCATGAGGCTGCAGCAGCAGTATGCCTGCTAAACTTAACAGGTGGGAGTCATCAAAACATCTTTTACGCAGTAGCAACTCCTTTATCTGTCGATTGTGGATTCACTTTGAGAATACGAGAACCAAAGACTGCCTGGACAACATGAACCTGATCCATAACATCCAGGATAGCCAATATTTTCCATCATTGAGAACCTTTATGCATGCAACTCTCAGTAAGCACCCACAATGCAAGTCAGAAAGAGAGCACAGGCCAAAATAAAGAGTTTTAATATGAAAACTGGAAAAATGCATAAAAATACACAGTGGAACATAAACACACAAAGTGCAAACATAAAAAGGACACAAGCTGGGCATTCAGGTGCAATGATCACACAAAGTGTGACTCACACACTCTAATACCAGCTTTGATGACTGCAGAGATGTACACAAATCACATACTGTACATTACTCACCCACTCCTATGCCATCTTTCACCAGTACGGTGCAGTGCTGCTCCCAGCATGTTTTGCAGAAGGAGTGCTGGCAGGACAGTGCCAGCAGGGAGTCTCTCCGTACAACCTGTAGACACACACCACACTGGAGGGACTGAGGGGCCTGAAAACACAAAAAACATCATTAACATATCAATCACTGTGCCACTCTAAAAATATTAGCAGAACATCTTTCAGAAAGTAGTTCCTCTTACTTATATTAATAAATTGTAATGTTTACAATCTACTGATATTGGTTTAAAATTAAAATGGTGTCTCGAAAAGGATTCAAATTACTTTAATGTCAAAATATGTACATTAAATAAAAATCACATATTTTCAGTGTTACTGGATCAGCTGCTTCTCTGAAATTTGACAGAACTTTAAAGTACATCTTAGAGCATTAGAAAACCAGCAGATTAAAAGAGAAAAAGTTACTCTCACAGTGAATGATCTGCAGGTGCTGCTGGGCTGAACCAGAGCATCCGACAAAAGCAGAGAAGAGTTGGACTTATATCTGTGGGGAAACACACAGAAGTGGGGTTCAAACAAAGAATTCAAGGGGGCAGAAAAAAGCAGAAAAGATCCTTTTCCCCCTTCCAAATATCATGGGATCTTAAAAATCAAAAATTGTAAAACAGCAAATTCAGGTATGAACCTAAAAATCTTCTTTTTGTTGTTCTGCAGTGTAAACAATAAGAGAAAAAGTGTGAGAGAATAAAATTAAAGAAAATTAACAAGTTGAGGGAATTCATGCACAGTGGGATATAGTCAACAAGGAAAAAGATTAAGTATGAGAGAAAAATAAAGTAGAAATGTACAGATTAATGAGAATAAAAATGGAAAAATTGGATAAATTGAAGAAGAGAAGGAGCAATGAATCAGAAGCACTGCATGAGTGGCAACAAAAGACGGGAGTGGTGAATTAACAGAAGAGACATACCTGTCCAGGATTTGTGAAACCTGCCAATGAAAATGCACCAGGATCAGTTTTGCTATCGATGGTAAAACCTGCAAGAGAGAAAAAAAAAAAAAAGCAGATGACTGAAAGTGATTAAATGAGGTTTCATCCAAACCAACAACATAAAATTACAGACAAACTAAAAACAAAAAAAAAAACAAACAAAACAGAAACAAACTGCCAAACACACATGATTGTGCATGGGGTTATTCAAACTAAGGAAAATCTCAGGAGAAAAAAATGTTTGTATAAGAAAATGATGCATTTACTTTCCCAGTATTTTTTTTAATGACTTCACTTGTTAAAACAACAAAAATCCTGGAAGTTATAATACCTTGAGGACTGCTGAATTGCATCAAAATAACCTTGTGACTGTGTGTTTAAAAGGTTGCAGCCTGATGTATTGGTAATCACTTAAAAAGATTTTGGAAAAAAAAAAAAAAAAGTGCAAATGACCAGCCCATCCCATCCAGACACTGTGGCTACTTTGGAAACGTCTGTTTTTCTAATCCTGAAAACAAAACTTTGTTGGCATTTTTCACAAACACCTTTGTTTTGACATGTTAATAGGGAAGGAAAATAAAATGCATGACACTCAAAATTAACAATACTTCAGGTATCACATATTTGGTAAACTGGAAGTCAAATCTGTCTGAAATTATTCTGTTTGGATGCATTTTCTTATTGGTAATACAAAAAAAGAAAACACACACCTTCAGTGCCGCAGCCACAGTGTTTACTTCCTCTGTCAGCACCCGCTGGCTCTCTTTGTATGTCAGACAGGTAAACTGGTACTCTTCAGGGTCAAAGGAATCAGCGCCCTGTTGCTCCACATCAGTGGCAACTCCGTCATAATAGGTTTCAATGTCACCCGGATCTTCCTCCTCTCCTCCATCGTCTTCATCCTCTTCTTCAGAGATCACTCCGAAGTCTTCCTCATTGCTGTCTGATGCCTGGCTGTTCATGTCCACAGACATCAAGTCAACTGCCTCGATCACCCAGACAGGTAGACAACCCGCCTACCTGTCGGATCCAAGTGGTCCAGTTATAGCTGAAATGGCTTGACTGAAGCTCAATCCTCCTTTGTCCCCACCTTCTCTCCACCTGGTGACACTGTTGAGAGACACCCTGCCTTCCTGTCTGACTGAGGCGCGTAGGGAGCGCGCTCAGCAGCAGCGGAAGAAGCAGAAGAAGTCGCACTCTCCGTCACTCATTTGGAAACAGGGTTTCAGCACAATCTGAGGGAGGAATAAAGAGACCAGAAAAAAGGTATTGCTAATGAAGAATTAATAAAGGGGTGGGGGACTTGGACAAGATTCCTTAATTAAACCAGATAATTAAAATAACTGCTTACATTTTCCTACTTAATCAGAAATTTTCTATAGCTCTACACTTAACTTTACACAGTTTCATTGCCAACAAATGCTTTGTATTAATCTCTACGGGAGATCACGGTGCAGAGCCAAATTCAGTGCACACATGTTGTCTTCAAGTTTCTTGAATCATTACATCCCAAACAATTATGATTATATGAAGGTAAAGCACTATTCTGGGCATGCTTTAGGTAACTGCAGATGATGCAGTCTTAAAAATAAAGTTCTGATACATACAAAAACAGAAAAGTATCTGAATGAGATCAGCATCTTTGGGAATTTGGATGAATTACCAATTTGGGAGGCCATACCTCCTACTTTGAGACTCACAACGCAACTTTTCGACCTCAAAAATATGCGTTTGACTCATTTTGATGGCACATCAACATTCATTATGCCCATTTCTCAAACTGCCCCCGCCCAGCGGCATCCTGAGGCTAAGAAACCACACTATGCAACTGCTCCATTCAGGACGCGGCCGTGATGTTGCAGCTGACTATTGGTTGCGCAGCGCGTCACGTGCTAGCAAACAGATATGAACACACTGGGTGTTTTGAATGGACATCATGGCAGATTCGGCAAAGAAACACAAGAGATCATTATCAGAGTAAAAGATGAAAAGAAAGAGAAGAAGAGATAAAACAAGAGAGAAGACAAGAGTCGAGATAAGACTTGTCTTTTACTGGCTGGAGTGAACTCAGTACTGGGAAGATGAAAATGGATACCAGTTTAGACCCCGTAGAGGGTAGCTAAAAGTTCTGTAGTCCATCATTAAGGACAAATCTACATTCCTCTATAAAGAATGTTTCTTCAGGAAATGAACTTTATCGAGAAGCAATTCTTACAAATGCATGGCTGATGTACAAAAGGATGGTTTAAGATCCAAGCAGGTAACCAGAGTACGTTAAGCCCTTTAATTTTTATCAAATTTATGCATATTGGTGTTGGAAAATTGGTTGCTAAAGTCCAGAATTCATATAAAGGGAGGCATAATTTTGTGTCATGTCTGTCCAAAGATGACATTACATCTTGGAATAATTGCCTATGTTAAAAAAAAAAAAATCTATTTGTCAATTATTTACAAATAATATTTGTCAATACATTAGACCCTTTTATTGTAGTCTGTTTATATTCTAGTAACTCAGCCCAGCCATCCCTTTCCTCTATCTACAAATCATTATCCATAAAAGAGCTAAAATGCACATTTTTCATGGTACATATGAGTTCCTGAATTTGAGTTATACACAAGCCTTGTGACAAATTTGTTTTTTTCTTTGCGTGAAAGAACAACTAGCCATGATCTTAAGGCCATGGGCAGCGAGTGAAAGGACCACCAAGGTTTCTACTTCTTACATCTCATTCCCAAGTTTCTCAGTCTGCAAGGCTCAATTACACCTCACTCCCCATTTGCCTTTATTCTTTTCTATGCTGACACAGAGCCGTGTGTTTGGTCAAAACCAAGCATCTGTGCTAGATGCAAAACAGGAATAAGCTCAACTCAACTTGCCTTAATCAAAAGAACTGCAAGCAAACAGAAAAGTAATGCAGTTAGACTCCAAATGAAAACAAATAATGATATTAGTATTTTCCTTTTAATACTTTTTGGGGTAAACGCTGCTTTATGGGGCTGCTGAATTAAACCAAAAAAGAAAAAATCGTCATGGTCAATAATTTACCAAAGCTGCTCAGCAATATTGGAATTTACCAATTTTCATCTTTCTATCGTCGTTTCTTATTTAAATAGTTAAATTGGACGACTGGAAGGGGATTTTTCTTGCATTTTTATCTCCATATTCACTCGATCATTTCGCCACGTTCCTCTCCACGGTGTCATATAAGAACCGTGTAACTTTTAAACAGTACACGTACTCTGTCCACAATTAACTTACTCGAGCCAAGGTAGTCCAGCTGCTTTCGACATCTGATTCATATTCACCAAAGTCCTAAAGATGTCGGTAGGCACCGGGGTTTAAATGTGACTTTGCAAGTGTTAACTTGGAGAGACAATAAAGCCTGCCGGGAGAGCCAGCCAGCCAGCCGGACCCGGTGCCAACCCAGCGACAGACGAACACTCGCATTCCGCCCGACCCAGGTTAAAAATAGGCAGCAAACTGGGTGACACACATCTTGCTAGGCTAATATATCACATCAACTCAGCACACGTTAGATAACAGGTTTAGGGGGAAAAGTCAACCAATGTGCTCAGAATGGGATTAAGCAGCGTGAAAATGCTTGGTTTTCTCTGGACATTGGCATTTCGAATCGACTTTGGCGCATAAACTGGGGTGGAAGAGGCAAAAAACTGTTAAGCCAAATCCACATAGCGGCTGACTGACTTCTCGTTAGCCGGATTAGCTTTGCAGCTAGCATGCTGGTAGTTCTAGCAGTTGAGGGCATGCCAAAGCCACGGCCACAACGGGTTGTGCGGCTGACTGCTGTCAGAGCAGGCTTTACGAGACTTGATGGAATAAATAAATAAACGAAAAGTTAACTTTGCCTTAACATGAACCGAGCTCGCCAAGTGGCTACCCCTCCTCATCATTCCCTTCAGCTAAGCCTCCGCCTCTCACCCACTCTAGTCCGGGGATTGAGATGTAAACAAGGCCCTCTGCAACTCGAGAGTAAACACAAGCATCTAAACAACCTCTGCATAAATTTCCAGTGTGTGAGGTCCACTGTGTTTACCTGTCAGTGCAGTGTTGACTCGACCCGCTGCAACAACCAGAAGCGGGTTTAACGTTGAGGTAACCCAAACAGCGTTTTTCAGTCCTTTTCTTGGCTGCTAAGCGGAAGATAGACGGTTACAGGGGTACTTACGAATGACGTCACGTCCGCGGTCTTGCGCCAGCTTCCTCTCTCAACGAATGATTAATGAATCAGTGATCAGGGTGGACAAATAATGCATCACGTAATCACCTTTTTTTCTATTTATACAAAATATATGTTCATAAAATCATCTGTTTTGTAAAAGCCTTGGAGTGCCTGAACTCTAAAAGTTTTCGATCAATTAATTACATTTTTCTTCAGTTGGTGATGCTTGATTTTATTATTATTATTCCAAAAACATGTTTACTGGAATATCTTAAATAACATCAACATCTTACTGTAAGCCAGGGTGCGATCATCCAGTCGCAGTTTCAGGTTGCTTATGGAGCAGAGAACATCTCCTGCTTTGACTGCAGTTAAAGCTGAGATGCTGCTGCGCGAGCACGAGGCTCGTATGAGCGCTTCTCCGTGGGGGCGGGGCTTGTGGTTCACGTCCAGAAAACGTCACTGTAACAAAAAAGTTAATAGTTGCTAAGTTAGCCAGTGGCACACTGTAACACAAAAAGTAGTGCAATATCTCAGTGTATCTTGTTGCAGCCCTTCAAGGTACGCGTGAAGTGGACCTTCTGAGGAAGCACAAAATGAATGATCATACATGTTTAGTTCTTGTTGTGCAAAATTGACTCATCACTTGCAACTTTTGGTGTCTCGACCAGACAAGTCCCGTCAGTTTGCAGATGTGGAAGTGGAAGGATTGTTGCCTTCCACTCCTCTCTTTCATTAAAATACCAGGTTGCGTCCTCCACAGTGCCCCCTGCCGGTCATCAAAGGTGCTGTTAAATACCTCAGATCAGCTGGCTCATTTATATGCAGAAACACCCATAAGGTGCTTTGCATTGACCATTTATGGAAGAATGTGGGCATGTAGGGGGCAGCGTGAGCCAAATTCACCTGCGCAAACTTCCAGGAAGAGTGTGATTTATAGAGGAAATTGCTTGAATCTGTGCGTACGCAGTTTTATAAATCTGAATATCTTTTTGGTTTTGGGCGTAAGTACACTTTTAGTAAGGATCTCACGTATAGTTTTATAAATGATGCCCCAGTTCATGTTCTTACCAAGATGATTTAACTTTAACCTTATCTCAAAATTCATACAAAGTCCCATGCCATGCAGATTGAATTTATTTCAAATCATCAGTAGCATCAGCATGCAGGCCTCAATAAACTAAAGATGTTAAGTTGCAGCACACAAGCAATCAGCCCTTCGTGATGATGGAGTAAAACTTTGGAACCGTTTACTCATGCAGCTGTTTTTATTCTACTTGATCGTGTGTTTTTATTTGTCTTTATTTCAGCTTTTACTTGTGAATATGTATAGAGGTCAGTATTTTTAATTTTTGTTTTTATTTATTTATTTTTACAAAAAACTAGGCTATGAGTAAATGTTTCAGCTGTAAGTCCATGACAAATTCATTCACTTATCCCTGCTTTCTAAAGTAGAGCCCCTGCAGAAAATTTTTAAAACAATTTCCCCCAAAAGTTAAAGTAAGACTCTGAGACTGTTGCTGCTATGGAAACAGTAAAGCAGGCTCATCTGGTGTGTATATGTATAATCACAGATTTTCTCCCTACTTTTTCTGTTGAAAACACAAAAATACAGTTTCTCTTTGTAATCCTGAGAAGGTGGACATCAAAAAGACATTTGATAGTTTTCCTTTTTACTAATATTAAACATTTCTTACAAAAATTCTTTCATACAAAACTGTTTACTACTTTAAATGCAGCTACCATTAGCAGTGTAGGAGGAACACATATAGCATACAAACAGAGGTTGGGAAATGGTGATATATGTGAGACAGAGGGGTGCGAGAACATTACAAGTGACGCCAAAATAGAAAAAAATTAACTTCCTGGAATGTAGCAGACAAACAGCAAGATTTGAAAAGTAGAAATGAACCTCTGATGTGAACTCAAGACTGGAAATCCAGTTCTTAAACAGCAGTTTTAGCAATTTTCATATAGCATCCTCTTAAAAATAAGAGTTAAACAATCCTTATCTGCTTTCCTGTCATACAAATGCTCAACAAGCCAACTTTCATCTAAAACCAGCAGCATAATGGTTAAGTATTGGTTGGTGCCCAGTTTGAAGCTGTGAGAGGCTAAATGTAACATTACACATGAAACTATAAGGACACTTTCTGGTTGTCACATTCATTTTTAGCTTGTTTTCTCTATGGCAGCCGGGGGAACAATGATTTGCATGAGCTGGCTTGCAGGATATATGTTTTCTTACACTGGGATTGGAGCATGTATCATTTCTCTATCAATTTCTTATACAAAAAGATAACAACACAGTATTTAAGATGATGGGAGTATTTGATCCAGGTATTATTCATACAGCATCACAGCCGGAGAAAATGTTTTTCTTCTCGTTTCTTCCAGGAGAACTGTTTATCAGTTTTGCTGCTGTAATTTGTTGCATTGGTTCCTGAGGACTCCAGCATGTGAACACCCCTCCCAAATACAAGTAAATAATCAGCCAAGTGCTTTGTTGACTGCAGTCTTTTTTTTTTTTAACCAAAATCTTTACACCCAGTTTTGATCTCCAAAATCACACCTTCTCAAAGGGGAACAAATGTTGCTCCTGACCCTTCTTCCCTCGTTTTGTTTTTCTCTTCAGTTTGCTGGCACTCGTCGTCTCATCCTCTGCCGCTAGTTTGTTTTGAGGCCAGGACATTGCCAGAGTCTCTGATGCCGTTTTAGCTTCAGGACAGCCACTTTCAACCACCTCCTCATCAGAAGAAAACCCATCCTTGTCATCTCCCTGAGCAAGGCCCTGGCTCTTCTTGTTGTAGCGCTGTTTAAGCCGCTCTCTGATCAGGAGTCCCTTCACCAGCAGGGTCCAGTTGGCAGTTGCTCTTTTTTCCTTTTTCTAGAAGGCAGAAAAGATGAAATGCTCATGTGGAGATGTGATGCTGAAACCTTTTACACGACTGTCTGTCTTTACTTGAACATCAAATTTAGTTAGTGAGCAAAAACTCTAGTTTTTTGATAAGCAAAACAGATCAGTCATGCATAACCACTGGGAGTTACAGTTCATGTTTTTTTAATCAATAATTCAACTATTGGTGCATAATAAATACAACAAAGGAACATACCTCTTTCTCTTTCTGCTTCTGAATCTCTTGTTCTTCCACCCAAGCAGCTCTAAGAATCTCCTCATCTTCCTCACACACAATATAACCATCAGTCCTAAAACACACACACACACACAAATGTTGTTTTTCATATTTTCCTGTGAAGGAGGACAAGTATTAATGTCATATACAGCAGGGCAAGAGATTATTTAGTCAGCCACTGATTGCGCAAGTTTTCCTACTTAAAAAAGATGAGAGGTCTGTAAATTTCATCATAGGTACACTTCAACTATGACAGAATGAGAAAAAAAAAAATCCAGGAAATCACATTGTAGGATTTATAAAGAATCTGTTTGCAAGTTATGGTGGAAAATCAGTATTTGGTCAATAAAAGTTCCACTCAATATTTTGTAACATAAGCTTTGACAGGTGAAACATTTCCTCTAAGTCAGGGGTAAATTTCTACTACTTTTTTAATTTACTACTTTTTCTACTACTTCTACTAATTTTTACTACTGTAAATTTCGGTGTTTCAGTGTATGAAATCCAATATGCTTAGCCTATAGCATAATTGTCAAAAATAAAACCTCATACAAAGTAATGTAGAAAATGAATAACCCTATTTTATTACAGTCTGAAATGACTGAATATCCAAAACACCTTCAAAAACATTTGGTAAAGCAGTTGGTAAAACATAAATTCAAACCTTCATTAGACCAAAAATAGGCTATATCATGAAGATTATTAAAAACAGCAATTTTCTGCTTGAATATTAGGCATACTACTTTAAAATCGACTTCTATAGAAAAGTACTCGTGTTCCCGACTACTTCTAAACTTTCTCTTGTCAGTGTGCCACTGCTTTTCAACTATGACTTTTGACAATCTTCTAATTTATTCTCTGATCATGGGCTTCCAGATCTGAGTTAATAGAGAAACAACAGTGCCACCCCTTCCCACAATGTAATGCAATTAGAGATGCACAGTATAATCGGCCCCCTATCGGACATCGGCCACCCCACGATATTTAACCGATCAGGCTGCTGTTTCTAAAGTCTTAAAACCAACAAAAACATCTTCTTCAAAAACTTATTTTTTACGGACTTTAAAACTTCTAAAGACAGTTTCTTTTAGGGTGTTCTGTGTGAACAGAGTTTATACTCGGTCATTTGTGTAAATAACCAAATATAAGGGCTGGAAAAAATATCGATACACTGAAATATCACAATATTTTCACATGTAGATTTCATATTGATATTCGAAAATGTGATATTGATCTATTTCACCTATGAAATCTCACAAGATTTTATGAAAACCTGCAAGATTTCTTAACAGAACGAAAAAGTCTGATATTTCAGTCTGTAAGTTTTCCCACTCCTACCAAATATCCCCCATTTTTGAGGGTTTTTTTGTCTATTGTCAGGGAGAAGAAAATTCAGGTGGTTCTAGGATATAACGCACATATCCTATGAGTTTTGTTTGAAAAACTGTCATTAAGTTTGACTTTTTATACATAACACAAGTTGAGATATTTTTCTAATTTGCACAAGGAATGAATATTACATAATTTATTTTTCAGCTTTAATATTGGTATCGATATCAGTTATCGGCCACATGAGTTTTAAAATATCGGCAAATTGGATATCGGCCAAAATTCCAATATCGTGCATCCCTAAATGCAATGGTCATTTGTGGTCAGCAGGGGAAGTGTTATACTGAATAAATCTCAAAAAAACTTTTCACATTGCTCAGAAAATCAAAATTTTTAAAAGATATTGGCAGAGGGCCAAAAATAATAGCTCACAAGCCAACGTTGGCCCCCGGGCCCGAAATTGGACAGCCCTGCTCCAAGTCTTCATCAGGTCTGCACACACTGTATCTGGTATTCTGGCTTGTTCCTCCATGCAGATCTCCTCTACAGCAGTGATGCTTTGGGGCTGTTGCTGGGCAACATGGATTTCAACTCCCTCTACAGATTTTCTATGGAGCCGAGGTCTGTAGACTGGCTAGGCTACTCCAGGACCTTGAAATGCTTCTTCCGGAGCCACTCCTTCATTGCCTGGGCCATGCGTTTGGGATCATTGTCATCCTGGAATACCCAGCCACGTTCCATCTTCAATGCTCTCACTGATGGAAGGTTTTGGCTTAAAAATCTCCCCATACATAGCCCCGTTGTTCATTCTTCCCTTAACACGGAGCAGTCGTCCCGTCCCCTTCGCAGAAAAACAGCTCCAAAGCATGATGCTTCCACTCCCATGCTTCACAGTAGGTATGGTGTTCTTGGGATGCAACTCAAAATTCTTCTTCCTTCAACCACGAGTTGAGTTTCTACCAAAAAGTTCTATTTTGGTTTCATCTGACCACACAATATTCTCCCAGTCCCTTTTTGGACCATCCATATGCTCTCTGGCAAACTTCAGGCCTGGATATGTCCTGGCTTAAGCAGGGGGGGGGCTGGCACTGCAGGACTGAGTCCCTCTCGACGTAGCGTGTTGCTGATGGTAGCCTTTGTTGCTTTCCTCCCAGCTCTCTGCAGGTCATTCATCAGTTCCCTCTGTGTAGTTCTGGGATCTTTGCTCACTGTGCTCATGATCTTTTTGACCCCACAGGATGAGATCTTGCATGGGGCCCCAGATGGAGGCAGGTTATCAATGGTCTTGTATGTCTTCCATTTTCTTACAGTTGCTCCCACAGTTGATTTATTCACACCAACCTGTTCCTATTGTAGATTCACTCTTCCCAGCCTGGTGCAGGTCCACAGTTTTCTTCCTAATGTCCTTCAACAGATCTTTGGTCCTGGCCATGGTTGAGTTTGGAGTCTGACTATTTGATGCTGTGGACAGGTGTCTTTTATACAGATAATTAGTTCCAACAGGTGCCATTAATACAGGTAACGAGGGAAGGACAGAAGAGCTTCTTAAAGAAGAAGTTACAGGTCTGTGAGAGCTGGAAATCTTGCTTGTTTGTGGGAGACCAAATACTTACTTTCCACCATAATTTGCAAATAAATTCTTTAAAAAACCTACAATATGATTTCCTGAATTTTTTTTCCTCATCCTGTCTCTCATAGTTGAAGTGTTCCTATGATGAAAATGATAGACCTCTCTCATCTTTTAAAGTAGGAGAACTTGCACAATCAGTGGCTGACTAAATACTTTTGCCCCTCTGTAAGATTTTTACAATGTGAAAACATATAAAACACAGATTATATCATATGCTCTAACTATAATATAAAAAAGCTTACAGAAGATACCAGTCTTCTGAGGGTGTTCATGTACTAATAAATCTATGTGCTGGATTATGAGCTCTTACAATAGTAAGAAGAAAGCTGGAGATGACAGAAACTGTCTAAAAAAGATTAGAGCAAATTAAATCCCAGCCACAAATGCAACAAAGGTGCCTGAGCTCTGCGTTACAGCGATTTCATGCCCATCTGGAGGTTTCTTAGTTTCATCTTACACAGCGTGCGAGTATCCTCCGTGGTAGTCAAAGCCTGTAACTGCAGGTACAGCATCAAGGTTGATCTTCTTGGCCACACGATGCAGGTTAGGCAGTCTGACATGAACGCAACCCACTGGTATCATGCAGGGTTTAAACAGGTAGACGTTGCCATATTCATTACGAGGGACCTGAAAAGAGAGAGCAGACAACAGGTTAACAATCGGGGATCATGCTGAGTAGTTCAAGTAGTCAACCGGATGATAGATTACTGATCAGTCTGTTTTCTGATGTGAGTATACATCATTATATCAGTGTCATTTAAAATCATTTAAGCATGGGTTACTGGATGACACAAAATGCACCATAAACTCAACTGGTTTCATTAATTTAATTGTAATTTGTCTGGTTTGCATCTGATTTCATTTACAATATTTTGGTTTCTTAACTATTTATAGTAAAAGTTCCCTGAAGCATGTCAACATTTTGTGCTTCAGTTATTCCTCAAAGCTACCTTCCCATCCACAGCTATGGGTGGCTGATACTCTTCAGTCTGCCATTCTCCAAACAGAGGCAGGTCCTTCTCATCCTTTGCTTCAGACATCATCCGGGCTTTTCGTGAACGATTTGAGAAGCCTTTAACCATCTGAGAGAGAAAAATACAACATGATAATATGATCTATCATATTAGTGCTGGCTCCTACTGGTGGCTGAACCTGATTGTTGTTACCGTTTTAAACCCAAGTTAATACATGACAGTTAAGTTTTGTATCTATTAGTCACAGCAGCTGATTGATCAAAATCAGCCACCTTCTCCCTACTTTAAGATCACTGATACAACCAAAGGTTTTATTTTAATAAAAAGTCTACATTAAACCAAAAGTTTTGCAGTAACCTTAAAACTGTCCACAAAAACTTGTATTTCTTTGCTTTTGAACAAGCTACAAAAAGGAAATCAAATCTAAGAATGTGCCATACAAATGTGGTGGTTAGTTTAGTTGAAACAGTGCTTTTATTGGACTCATCTACATTGAAGGAGCACTTGAATAAGAATGCTGATCAAAACGCTCATCTTGTCTGTCAGCATCAGTCAAAACTCATGCAAACGAAGACCGCTCAGCTGATTCATCTACATGCTCGACTGAGTTTAAATTACAAAAAGCAACAAGCAAAGAAACAGACGTGGAGAAGAGAGCAGAGGAAGAGACAAAAACAGCAAATATGACGAAGGCACGCTCTCACCTTGTATGGCTCTTCTCCAAGTCGGACGGTTCGTGCTTCTTTCAGCCAAGTGTCTCTAGAGTGGAGGGTGTGCACACAATCCCTGAGGAGAAGGAAGATCAAAAGATTGTCTCATAAAATACTGATTTATTTTTCCATTACAAGATTATCCATACGAAGTGTGATTAGGGCAGGCAACATTATGGATGACTGTAATAGTCAGAAAATTGAGATGTAATAGAAATTGAATTTTCCACTTCATAGTATCATGAATACTTTCAAAATATGTAGGAAACTTCTTCATTTGGCTCCACAGCACTGTGTTCACACAGTGGTGCCATGTGTGTTTCAAAATGCGAGCATACTTTTTTCTTCTTCTTTATTTTGCACATATGAAAAGTACGGCATATCGTAATTTATAAGGTAAATAAGACAGTACAGTGCCAGGAGAGGCAAAAAGAAGCCCAGGCAGGCTTTTAACAAGCCTCCACCTACAGTATAACAAAGCCAATAATGAAAACAAACAACAGAAATAAAATACATTATGCATAGCAATTAAAACTACTTGATCCAGTATTGAAAAACCAAACCAAAAAAAAAAAACCAAACAAACAAAAAAACCTGACAACAAAGACAAAACAACCAAACTCAGACGTGTGTGGTCAAATACAACCCAAATTCCCCAAAAGTTGGCATGCCTTATAAAAAGTAAATAAAAACAGAATGCAGTAATTTGCAAATCTCGTAAACCCACATTTTATCCCAAATAGAATATAAAAAATGTTTAGTCGTCCTCAAAATTATTCATACCCTCCAATTAAAGAAAAGGCTAAATTCACAATAGTAATTCAAATAACAAGAAACTAAAGAAACCAAAGAAATATTTGCAAAATTATAATTCAGTGAAATAAGGTATTGCTTCTGAATTGTGGTAGGAAATAATAATAATAATAATAATAATAATAACTGTCCCAGACACATTTGAGCATCTTTCCCATGAACAGTGGACCAACATACCTGTCAACAGGTGTAGAAGTCTTGTTGAACATTGGAGAAAACACCTGATTGCAATGATTGCCTCAAAGTGTTGCTCATAACATTTTAGCTTAGGAGCCCCATCGTGCTTGTTTAATTGTTTTATTTTTTGTGTGTTTGTTTTCAATCTTTCTTTAGAACCACAACTCAAAATCAATGTCATGATTTTCATAGAATTTTTATTTATTACTTTTGTCAATTCCAACTTCTTTTAGCAACAGCTGATTTTTTCCGTCTTTAGTTGGAGGGTATGAATAATTTTGAGGACGACAGTAAGAGATGTTGAAACTGAGACACTTTACCATTTCATGGAAAATAGTCATTTTGAATTTAATGGCAGTAACACATCTCAGAAAAGTTGAAACAGGGTGATGTTTAGAGTTTCTCATCCACTTTTCCCATTCCAGAAATACTGATTTCTGATTACTTTGTCCTGTAAATGCAACTTTTTGTCCAATTATTTTAATTAAAATTGGTTTGTTACAAGTCTGAAATGCGTATTGTCAGTGCTTTGTTGCTACCTTTATATTATAGGGACCTGACTGTGATTGTAAAAAACTACTGAGAAAATATGTCAAACCCCAGCTTCAAGCACATAACGGCACCATCAAGTGGATGATGATGCTTAAAGGAGCTGTATGATGCTTTTCAAACGTTCCAAAAGTCAAATACAGGCATTTATAAGCTAAATATGTTCCCATCGTTACTATAGAAACTAATTTGGTGTTAAATATTAGTTTTTTTATGCGTCTAATTTCCAACACGGAAGTAAGATGGCTGACTGTCCGGAACCGCGGAGCTCTCGACCAATTGCAACATGTTTTACGCCCATTTCATGACGTCGCCCCGGAAGAGACACTGACTGTGAAGGGTCACAGAATTGTTCTTAACAGCCTGCTTACTTGGATGTATTTGTAATCATTATGGATAATCGGACTCCGATCGACGGGATAAAACAGACCAGCCTGTTATGGAGCTGTATGCGCTCGACCCAGAGTCTGATATGGAGTTTGAAGTACACACAGTACCACAGAAGTACCACAGAGACCCCCGCCAAGCAAGTAAATAAGCGAACAAATCATAGGCTAACAGTTAGCATTGAGCTGAGAGACGTGTTTCACTCACTGGTGCTGTTGTCCGTCCATGCGGGTTTTTATAGTAGGAACTGCGTCAGGTTTCAGAAGTAACCCCCGAGGAAAAAACACTTTACTGCCCGAGATTAATAAAGTTGTCGGGAGTGAAGTTCACACACAAAGTTGAGGTTTTTTTTTCTGCTCCTGAAGTTATAATCCAACTACTTCTGGCAAGTCGATTCGTCCAGTACAACAAATAAACTTCCACGCCGAACGCAACCACATTTTTCCCAACTTGCCGTCCTCTAGAGCTTAAAAATTTTTTTCCCCCCCCCTCCCCCCAAAAAAAGGAAAAAAAAAATCTCCTGAACTCTGGATCAAACGTCTGTTAGCTGATGGCTGCTTTTCTCTGAGGAAATCTTCCTGCAGGCTGTTAGTTTCTTCCTCAGAGAGTGTGTATAGGATTCTATTTGAGTTTCTGTTCAACAAAGAGGACGTCTTGCTACGATGCTGTGCATGCGTGTTTGACGCTTCGTGATTGGTGCCACCTTGTTGCGTATACCGGTGTAAGTCGTGTAAGTCAGTTATGTTAAGGAAGCTAGAGCTTGGCCTGAATATTCATATATATTACTCAAATATGTACGAATGAAGAAAAAAAACGACTTAAATGAAGTTTTTATGTGGAAATAACATAGTAACATGCTGAAAAGCTCTTAAGTCCATTTTTCATGACCGGGCTCCTTTAAAACCAGAATTAATGCAGTCTTGCAAGACTTTCCAAATAAAATCAAGCCTGTTCCCAAATTAAAGCTGTAATTAAGGATTTTCCACGTTTTTTTTTCCCATGAAAAAACCATCAGCTGTGATTATACTTGGACAGATACCTCCTACACAATACATTTTTAAATAAAGAGGGTGGCCTCAGCACACCTCCATAACCGTTCCCTGCAATTCAAAGGATTATGAAACTCTGTAGGCCATCCAGTCATTTAAATTTCCACATCCCAAATCCAGCTCCAAAACTAGGTCAAAACAACTGACTTCACTCAACATCAAAGCTTCGCAACTTTCTCAGTCACAGCGCTGCATAAATCAGCATTCACAATGAGAACAAACTGGGTTAAACACAGAATACAATGCATAAACTCATCACAGTAAAGCATATCCATGGTGGCAACTGTTGCGCTGACCTGGAGTACACTGGCTCTCCTCTGCAGTATCCCAGCACGGTGGCTGTAGAAGGATAGAGGGCTTCGTACTTCAGCAGGTGTCGCTTTAAGGCATACAGAGGGTGGTTCTTATATTCTGCTACAGAAGTCGGCATGGGTTTGCTCAGAAGCTTATTCTGGAGCTGGAGGGGAAGTAAAACAGGGAAAATAGAGCGAGTCAAAATTTTACTTTTCAGTATTTTAAAAACCTTTATGCACATTTTCAAATGAAAAAAAGGTATTAAAAATACTGGGATAATAGCCATTTTTTGAGCATTTACAGTTGTCCTCAAAGTTTACAACAGTAATTCATACAACAACAAACAAAAAAAATGAATAAATTACAATTTTGTGAAATTAAATATCACTTTTGAATTGTGTCTGAAAGAATAATTTAAATTAAAACAAACAAAACTGTCCCAGACAAATTAGAGCACATTGCTCATGAACAGTGGACCGAAATACCAGTCAACAGGAGCAGAAGTCTGATTGGACGTTACAGAAGACATTTGATTGCAGTGATTGCCTCAAAGGGTTGCTCAACAAAATTTTAGTTCAGGAGCCCCATCATGCTTGTTTACTTATTTGATTTTTTGTTTGTTTTTAGCATTTATGGCAAACCACAATTCAGAATCAATGTCATGATTTTCATTAAATTCTTCTTGTATTATTAGTTATTATTTTTTCAGTTTCAACTTATTTCACTAATAGCTGGTTTTGTTTTCTTATTTAAAAAGGAGAGAATGAATAATTTTGAAGACAACTGCACCGATCCGATACCTACATCGGATATCGGCTCCGATATTGACTCATAAGCTGGATCTGATATCGGATGAATGAGGTTGATCCAGCATTCTGAGCCAGTCATTTCTTTATTTTATTAATATCATAATACATGAACACTTTTGCTATTTCTCAATAAATAATGTTAATCAAATTTATATCTGGGTTAATTTGTAACTTTAAAAAAAAAAACAAGGCTAAATGCTTATGTCAAGCCTGATGCCTTCACTCATGTGGCAAAGTATACGCTTCATTCATTCAATGGTAGAATTGGATCGATATTGGCTGATACGCCCAGCCCAAGTATCGGTACTGGACTGGATCAGAAAGGACTGGATCGGTGCATGCTTTCTCATAAAAGCAGCGAGACATATACTGTTTAGTAGGGCTGGGGAAAAAAATTGATACACGGAAATATCGCGATATTTTCATATGCAGATTTCATGTAGAGATTCAAAAATGCAGTATTGATCTATTTTACCAACGAAATCTGGCGAGATTTAATAAGATAACGGTGAAATCGAGCGAGATTTCACGAAAACCCACGAGATTTCTGGACTGAACAACGAAATCTCGCGAGATTTCATTAGTAAAACAGATCGATACCACATTTTTACATATTGATATGATATCAGCATAAGAAAATAACGGGATATTTCAGTGTATCGATTTTTTTTCCCAGCCCTACTATTTAGTGCGATGAAGCACAACTAGACAAACTTATCAAGTTTTGACATGAGCTAACAACCCTCTGTGCAGGATCACAACTGGGGGCCACAACCTCCAAACTCACCGAAGCCTACTTCAATATTTCATTCAGGTGAACATACATTTTTAAGAGAATTTACTTAAAGGACAAAAAGAGAAAATGCACACAAATTAAAACTGTCCTTAGATTTTAAATGAAAATGTGTCAACAGTGTTATGAGGGTGCATGTTTATGGGGAACATTGTGTCTGACAATGAACGCACCTCCTTCTCCTCCTTTTTATCCCTCTCATCCTCTGGTCCTAAGAACGGCTCGAGTGTTTCTTCCCACCATTCGTCGTCCACCCGCCTCTTCCGCGACGACGTCATCCAGGTGGGGTCGTACTTTCTCCCCAAATCCTTCAGAAACCCATCTCCATCCACTGCTACCACATACGTCACAGGTGCTGTTGCATTCTGGGAGCAGAGGTGAGGCATCCCAACCCCCTGCTCCACATCAACACAAACCCAGGAGGATGTTTTCTCCAGGTACACCTCCAACCACTCGTCCGCTCCAGGCCCTTCGTTCTTCTTCCCACTCCTTCTCTTTGCTACGTTGCTTGTCCCACCCTCATCTTCATCATCTTCCTTCCATTCCTCTGACCCACTGTCCTCTTCTTTTAACTGATCTTTTTTCCTTCCACCACTGCTTTTCTTGGGAGCGGGGGTATTCTTGTTGCTGGTCGCTCTGGTCTTCCCCTTCCCCCTCTTCGGCTTTGTAGATTTCCCTCCTCCTTCTGAGTCCTCGCTGTCGTCCTCACTGGTCGCCTGGAATTCCTCTGCATCACTGAGCTCCTCATCCTCACCCCCTTCACTGTTGCTCTCCTCTTTGTAGCTGACTTTTGAAGCGACACTGCGACGTTTAGAGTTTTTTGGCCTCTGCCCAGTTGAAAGTACAGGTTTCTCCTCTTCCTCCTCCTTAACTTCTTTCCTTTTTGCTTTTTTTCCTCTGTTGCTCCCCTTAACGTTCCCTCCTTTAGCTGGTCTCTTGGAGCCGGGAGAGACTTTCTGCTGTGGTGAGTTGGTTTTGGAGGATTCTTGGTCTGTTTTGCCCTTTTCTGAGATACCAGTGGATGCTCGAGCCCCTTTGCACTAGAAAAGTGAGAGATATTCTTTAATATTCATATTTGATAGTGGAATTAAAATAAAATCCCAACTAATGTTTTTATGATCATGTTGTAATGAGCAAAAAACTGTTGGCAGAGGAAGGAGTATGTGTGGTGTTTTGTTCTGTTTCAAGGTTTATAGACCATTTTAACACTTCTGCTTTTCCCAATCACGAGAAATATCTCAGCAGTGTCACAGCTAATAAACCAAAGCTCGACAGAGCACCAGAATTAGCCGACCTCGAATTTATAGATTTCTTTTGCAATTTTCCACATTCACTGCATCAGTTAAAATTGGTATTTTGCCAGAGACAGCTTTGCTAAATAACTACGCTGGATAAACTAAATCATTACACTTTAAAAAATGATTTTTTTGTGCACAGATACTCAAACAGCACTCTGATTATGCCATAACAACAGACTTTAGACTAATCAATACATACACCAAAAATTATAGTCAGCTCAACTAATATACAGTCGTCCTCAAAATTATTCATACACTCCCATTAAGTAAGAAAAACATCCACTGTCAGTGAAATAAGTTGAAAGTAAAAAAAAAAAAAGTAATAATAAATAAAAATTTTATTAAAATCGTGACACTGATTTTGAGTTGTGGTTTAGCAAAAATATTAAAAGTAAGCAAAAAATAAATAAATAAATAACATAAAACAAGCAAACAAGCATCATGAACTAAAATTTTGAGCAACACTTTGAGGCAATCAAGTGTTTTCTGTCCATTGTTCATGAGAAAGGTGCTCTAATTTGTCTGGGACAATTTTGTTTGTTTGTTTTTTAAAATTATTCTTTTAAAGTACAATTCAAAAGCAATATTTCATTTCACTGAAATATAATTTTGTAAATTTTGATTTATTATTACTTTTTCAGATTCTTGTTATGTGAAAAACTATTGTGAATTAAGCATTTCCTTTAATTGGAGGGTATGAATAATTTTGAGGACGACTGTACATTTTTATATATTTTCTTTTAAGAACCATAAATTAAAAATAAAATAATATCCTTCCCTAACTTTGGCTGAAGTAAGGGTGTCGTTTTCAGCCTAGACCCTCATATTCTTAATGTTTTTTCAGGATCACAGTTTGTCTTCTTTGATTGGTTATCTAGATTAATAATAATCATAAACAAAAAACAAGTTTTAGAGTTTCTATATGAAATGTTTGGTTTGTTTTGAAATCACAAACCATTTTATTTTTAACAATATCTCAATTAATGAATCTTTAAATAAGCTGGATAAGTTGGAGCCCTTCATTCTAAAAACAACACTCATGACTTTGGTGTGTGTCGTCTAAATCTATCGCTTATACCTTGGCTGATGATTGTTTGAAAGGAATCGGCTGCAAAGACAAAACTAGTCGACAGAAGAGCTGCAGAGACCTCAGGACCAGCAGGAAAAGCTGCAAGAAACACAAGGGGGACACCATTATTTCTCTGATTTATTCTCCCCTGTATGCACCACCATATCCTTTTTTACATTAAGTAAAGCAGACAAGTCTTGCATTAAATAAAAAACTACCAACATGAGTCATCTCCTGGTGGTCTCGGGCTGAGAGGCTCGCTAGGCGCCTCGTCAGGAGAGCCCGCAGGTCCGGACGCTCCTCACAGGGAAGACTGGGGTTGAGAGTGAACGTTGCTCTAAACCTGCAATAGCAGAGAGGATGGAAAATGATCATGGAATCAAAAGATGCACAAAATCTCCCATTAATTTTACACGTTTAGACAAGTAAGGCACTGAAAACATGCACTTTGCTTTTTAGAAGCACAGACCATTTCAACAATCCAGAGAGGTAGTTTTGGTCAACGCGTTCCTTCGCCAGCATGGAGAAGTGTGCAGGCAGCAGGGACAGAGTGATGGCCAGCAGGTCTGGTTCATTACACAAACTGTTGCGGAACATCCCGTTGGCTATGAGGCACATGAGGTGGACCTGAGGAACCAATCAGATGTTGATGAGGAACCATTAAATCCCGCAGATCAGCCCAAAGACTGAGCAACACCATAAAGGAAAAAGGACAGTGTGTGTTTTCACCTTGTGTGTGTCTATTAGCTGGTCCTTCTTATACCTCTTCATCATTCGTCTCAAGTAAGTCTCAAACTCTGCCTTCCTCTTCTTCCTGACCAATCAGAAACAAATATCAGTGTATTATGGTAAAGGAAGTCCAAGTATAGTTCAGTTTGTATAAATACATAATAAACATTTGCAAAACATGCACTTATTATCTTCTTTCTGAGAAAATTCACACACCATGATTGTATGAGACATCAGAATTGTACAAGTTTATATATTTAATAAAAAGATGGAGGATGTTTCCAGGTAAAAAACAAACACAGAAACAAACAAACACAAAACATTTTAAAAAACATCATTAATGAGACTGATTGGTGTGTGTTTTCTCTAAAACTTCTGGTACTATAGCAAGTAAAATGTGGAAAATTTGAAAAAAAAAAAAAAAAAAAAACAAAGAAAAAAAACAGAAAAAAAACAGAAAAAAAAGATATCTAAACAGAACAAGGCAATCTTCGTACTTTTTTTTTTTATCTTCCTTAGATTATTTCTCTAATGAAAGTATTTTTTTAACAATTATAACTATCTATAAAAAATATAGGGATGCACAATGTTGGAATTTTGGCCAACAACCGATATGCTGATATTTTAAAACTCATGTGGCCGATAACCGATATTGATACCGATATTAAAGCTGAAAAAAAAGAAATCATTTCAAATAGCAGTTTTGTTATCCGTTTCCGACACTTTGAAAAATAGGGGTGGGAAAAAACACCGATACACTGAAATATCGTGATATTTTCATATGCTGAAATCAAATCGATATTTTAAAAACGCGGTATCGATCTATTTTACTTACAAAATCTTGCAAGATTTTATGGTTCTGTTACAAAATCTCACGATATTTCATGAATTCTCACGAGATTTCATAACAGAATGATGAAATATTGCGAGATTTCGTTGGTAAAATAGATCGATACTGCGTTTTTAAATGTGAATATGATATCAGCATATGAAAATAATGCAAAATTTTTGTGAATAGTCACAAAATTTCATAACGGAACAATGAAATATTGCGAGATTTCATTAGTAAAATAGACTGATACTGCGTTTTTAAAAGTGAATATGATATCAGCATATGGAAATATTGCAATATTTCATTGTATCAATATTTTTTCACACCCCTAGTCTTTAGAAGTTTTAAAGTCTGTAAAAAAGAAGTTTTTTTTAGACTTTGACTTGAGTGACTTTAGAAACAGCTGGCTTATTGGTTAAATGTTGGTTAAATATCAGTGGGGTGGCTGATGTCCGATCCTCAGTTTTAAGGCTGATATAGGCCGATACCGATAGGAGGCTGACTATATCGTGCATCCCTAAAAAAAAAAAGTATGATATAAATAAACCTTTCAAATTTATATTCATATATATTTCTATGAAAACATTGCAAGACACATTTACTCACTGCTTTCTGACTTCTGCAGTTTCGATCTCGATTTCTACAGGCTGAGATGGCAGGACAGGCTCAGGTGGTCCAAGTGGACCCAGCGGCTCCTCTAGCTCTGATCAACACAGACACACACACACACACACACACACAAGTTTTACTTCTATTTCCCTCTGTTCTCTCACCATGCCAAAGCTCATCTGAAAATGATGTTGCTTTGTGATATAACAATAAACATAATTAATGTTAAATATATTACACATATAAGTCCAGAACTTTTTTTTTTTAATTTATGGAACTCTTACCTTCCACTTCCTCCCAATCATCCTCATCCTCACTGTCATCGCCTTCCATCTCCTCCTCCTCCTCTTCTTCTTTCTCTGATTTCTTATCGTTTGCTTGAACTGGAACTGGTGCCGAGGTCCCCACGTCAAAGTCATCTTCACTGTCAAACTCCTCCTTAACTGGTGACTGAAAGTACTTACTGGTTTTGGCATCAGAATTTACACTGGACTTGGAAGAAGTGGAGTTCCTTGCAGGGTGTTTTGAAGACATACGTGGCTTGGGATTGACCTTCCTCTTAAGCTTTTCCTCGCTTTCAGCAAAGTCATCATCTGGATAATGAAAAAGGTTTTTTCTAATTATAATTTAGATTGTGAGGTTTTGTAAGTTATAGTTTAGTTTCAGTTTTTTACTTTTTTTGAACACCTTAAATTAACAGCTCCAGATAAAATCATTCCCAACATTGAATCAAAACCCCATTTTAAAAAAATTGAGTAATAATGACCCTAACACAGACAACTACAAAGATTTTCTTTACTCTATCAGTGCAGAGCAGTACTTTATGTCAAGAAATATTCTATTCAAAAGCTTAAAAAGGAACAGTGAAGAACTGCTTTTGCATGGAAAACTGACATTATCCTTTGCAGAGTATTGAACTAAACTACTGCAAACTACAAAGAAATCACATCAGAGCAGCAGGGGTATTGCTTTAATCTACAGTTATATGTAAATGTGCATTTCAAGTACAAATAATAAGAAAAGATCAAGCCAGCCAAAGAAGAGAAGTACAAAACAGAAGCAGGCTTCAAGAATAATATCTGACACCGTCTAGATGCCTGAATGATGCAGGGCTCAGTCCATGTTAAAAGCAGAAACACATCAACACCTGCGACTCTCACAACTGTCTCATATTTATATGAGGGCACAGATGTGCATCAGGGCCAGCAGATCCACCCCAGTAACCATGCACATCATTTATCCATGCACCTGCACTCTGAATGCTTACACAGTGCCTTTTCATAACAACACTCATGAACACGCTACATGTCAACTCAAATCAAACAAAAAGGAGCTAAGTATTTATATCTAACCATGGAGTCTGATAAAAAAAAAGAAAGAAATTAATTCCCATCAATAATAATGGATTACAAACGAAGGTTATTTTATTTCTGTTTAACAAACTATTATTCAGAGCAGTCAATATTTGAAACGGATAAGCTAAGCTTCAAACACACACCCCTCCATCTGATTTTAAGGCAACAATCTGAGCTTGACAGACACATGCTTGCAGTTTGGAGACGTTTCCTACCTGCATCTTTCCTCTTTGCTCTTGGCTGTCTGCTTTCTGTTTTCACCACCTTCCTCCGTTTCTTTGTATCGGACTGCGTCTCTGCGCACGGTCCCCGCTTCGCCATGCTGTCTTTTCTCAAGCAAATATACGTTCTGCGGTTGTATTTGAGGAAGGCAGACTTGCAGCCGTCGTTAAACTCGCCACATGGTGTTGTATAACGCCAGGGAAGTGCTAGTTACCCAACATTTCATTCAGGAGTTTTCATAACACAAGAAACAGCGCTCCGGCTGTGTTTAGGGGAAGGACACTGACGTCATATCCGCCCGATATTCTTCTCCGTCGTGTTGCTCCTCGTGTTCCCATTCTTCTTCGCGCTGGCTCCAAGAGAAACTACTTCCATATAGTCTAAATGACGCTTCACGCTCCTAAATAATAACTTTTTTTTATTGAGAATATACGAGAAATTCAGCTTATAAATGGTATTGCGCAACCTTACTTTTTAAAATGAATGTCGGACAAATGAAGATGTGAAGTTAGGACAATTTTAAAGCAAATGAACAGTGTCTGAAACTGATTGTTCCTTAGAATGAATGAATGAATAAATAAATAAACAAATAAATGAATGAATGAATAAATAAATACTGCAGCAGAGATCCGATGCAATACCTAATAGAGGTGGAAGTAACTACATTTACTCAAGTTACTGTAACTGAGTAAGTAATTTGTGATTTTTGAGTAGTTTTAAATAGTTTTACTTTTACTCAAGTACATTTTGACCCAAGTAATTTACTTCACTACTTTGGAACCCGCTCCCATTACTGAGTAAAAAAATGAAATTCAGGAGAGGAGAAAAATCAGCCTGAATGGGTTTCATGTCAAACATTACGGATTGCTCATCGCATCGTCCACTGACAGGAAATCTTACTGATGATGATGATGCTGAGCAGGAGAAGGGAAACGAAGGAGGCTGAGGGTTTAATTTCCGTGGAAGAGATGAAGGACATCCTTGGCCAAATCTCAACCAACGTAAACAAGGCAACAACTTCATCATGCAAACGCTGACTCATTGTCCAATGCTGGTATTCAGTGGGCAGAATATTCTTTGGAGCATGATACTTTATTTTATTTCTTAAAAGTAAGCAATCATTGTGCTCATTTGTTTATTAAGACAACTGAATTTAAGATTTATGTTTCTAAAGAAAAAAGGGCAGTGTGTTAATGAGGATCTACTCAACATTTTCACCATCTTGGACTTTGATTTGGTTTTATTTTTCTCTTTTTATTGTGAAAGTTTCTCAAAAACAGCGTTGAATTGGATTTATACTAATTCATTCTTTTTACAGCAAGTGACTGAAAGTAACAAAGTAACTCTTACTCAGAGTACATTTTGAATTAAGCACTTTTTAAAAAACTTTTACTCAAGTAGATTTTTAGGTGGGTACATTTACTTTGACTTGAGTAGAAGCAAAGTAAAGATACTTTTACTTAATTGCAATGTTAAAAACTGTACTTTTTTTCCCCTCTGCTAATTAATCGTGTTCTTTAGTTGTTCTGTCCTCTTGTTAGCTGAAGACTTGAAAGAAATGGTCTCCATGGGAAGATGGCTGTCAAAACAAACAAACAAAAGCAGAAAAGGCAATGGTCATGGGAAGATGGACCACACCTACACCTGACTGGCCTTGTAGGTGCTCTCCCAAGAATACCGTATCAAATTCCAACAAAATTAAGATCAACTTTACATTGAAATGGGTAAACCTCATATGGCCAAGTAGAAGTGAATGCAGCATATCAAGTATACATCATCAATACCACATTCTTGTTGCAGCATTTAGAAGGCTTCATCTAACCAGCTGCCAATGTCAGTGATTATATTTGTCTGTTCAAACTGTTTACATTTTATAAAGAAACTGTAAAAGCCACAAAACCACCAGATGTGGCAACTGTGCATAGTCAAATGGTCAAGTAATGCTCAAGGAAACACTAACTTGTGATTTAGCTTAAAGCCATTTTTGTGTGTGTTTAAAGCCGCACATTGCGATATCAAGTGCTTTTGACAAGGATATCACTGACTGATTACAAATCTGATTGTTGACTAGATTAGATTATTTCCTCAAATCTAGCCCCCACTTTTGTTAAAGTCTCATCTGCACTTATGCCTCTGCTGTCAAAAAATATTGCAGATCCGTCCCCGTTTCCAATATCGAGAGAGTTATGGGTGTTTAGAGCATACTGCTGTGGAGTTTTACTGCGACGCAGTACCGCTTTCTGACCGCTGGGGGAGGTGTTGTTCCACTGGAATCACAAGACCCTCACAAATCACCGAGGAGACGTCCAAAAGATGCTTTTGAACGAGCACGTCATAGTCCTGTTGTTTAATGTCATCATGTTTACTTATTATTTTTCTTCTCTCCCTCTGCTTTTTCTTTCTTTCGCTTCTTTTAATGAGATTTAGATAGTATGCTTTTTTAAATTCAAATTTTATTATGTGGGTTTTATAAAACAGACACAATCCCATGAAAACTTATATTTCAGGCATTTACCAAGAATAATACACTGAGTTAGTTAAAAAATAGTTTTCCCAAGATAGTACTTATTAACTTTTTCAGGCAACCACTTCAACATCATGCCATAAATCCAAAATTAAAGTATCTTCTTGACCATGAATGAGATACAGTCAGTTTTAACATCATTCGGCTCTTCACTTTTCCATAGCTCAGATAACAGATGAACATGGTTTAGATGGGATGGATTAATCAAGTTATTTTTGTGGGAAGTGTGGGGCATTCATAATAATATATAATACAAAATATGGTTTGAAAAATCGGTGTAATCTGTGCTGCAACGTTATCCTGATTTACTTCATAAAATCTGGTAGTCATTTCTGATCAGATACGTGTTAAGTCAAGGTAAAAGCCTGAACAGTTGGAAGAATGTGTTGAGATAAATAAATAGAAAATAATGAGTGAATTCAGGTACAGATTTCACTTCTGTATGATGCTGAGTGGATCTTACAATGTCAACATGAGACCATTAACAACCCTGGCCAACTGTCTGTCAAAATCACCTGGTTAGCGAGAACAAATGCCTGTGGACAGGTCTGAAAATAAGTAAAGCTGATGTCAGGTCATTTGAAGCCGAAGTAAATGTGACAGATTTAATGTAAGTCTCTGTCTGTTCCTATCAGTCGTACTTGGGGCATTTGAAGTTCACTTCATGATAGAACTGCACTAAATATTGTTTGGAAGTGCTTGTTTTGTTTAGTTTTTTTTTTTTAAAAAAAGATTTAATGTTATTTTCTTGTGATCCTTTATTCCAGATATATTGTGAATACACACATACACTTGTTTGCTGGAAAAAAAAAAAAACTTATTTTCAGGTGTCAACTCTAACTTGAATGCAAACATGAATGTTGTGGAAGTTTTAGTGCCTCCAAATCAGCACACACAGGGACACTTTTTCATCCCCACATGAAGTAAGACTTAAGTGTGGAAAAGGTCACAAGTTTATTCATTATTTCATCTCCTTTGGCTACAAGTGACTCCCTTGAAATGAGCTGTACCTCTCCATTCTGAATCAGTTCAGTAAATTTCCGTCCAATTTCATTTTTAGTCTTTTTTGTTGTTGTTGTTGTGACCTGTATCGATCATGTTGGGTTTCTGTGGCAGTTGTGTGTGTTTCACTTCAGAGAGCTGTCTGCCAGCTGATACAGTCAGACAGCTTCAGACTGACTCACTGCAGCAGGGTTTGATGGGATGAAGGGGACCATTTCCATCCTGAGTGTGCGTGAGGCATGCAGCATACATATGCATGTCTACCGCATGCATACGCATAAATGAATGCATGTTTACGTGGGGAGTACATGCGCATCCATATTTTTTGTGAGAGTATGTGACAGGTTTTCAATTCACAGTCACCTGGACGTGTGCATGCATTTCGTTGCCTGCTGTGAGAATGTGCGGAGAGAGTTTTGCAAATGTGTATGTGTGAGAGGTGAAGGAGCTTGAGTCCTTGGTCCAGTGTGCTGTATTCCCAGCGCAGTGCATGGCTTCCATCCCTATATGAACCATTAGTGCAGTCAGATAGGAATAAAAAGCCATACAGTGCACTGGGCATTGGGAAGACTTGATTTTAAGAGCAATGACATTCATTCACACACAAATAAATTGCCTGGAGCCAGCAAAACTGTAAAAGGGGCAGCAGGTGAAGGACACAGACACCTGACGAGGAAGATGAGCTGACTGAAGATGACACTCTGCCCTCAAGATGTGCAGGAATCACAGCATCACACTGAGACTGATGATAAATATATTTAAAATGAAATTGAGAGATTGTGAATCCTTATCAAAGATTAGTGATGCTTGAAGTTGTGGAGGTGTGGCAACAGGTTTGTCATCCATAAAGCACATCACCGGGCAATTATCCCCACAGCGCTGCTTCCAAGCCATCCAGATATCCAACAGTGCTGCTGCAGAGGGTCAGATAGGACAACTCCCTCTGTGTGATGTACATTTTCCTGTGAATATCAGGAGTTTTCACTCGGTAACCCTCATACATAGCTACGTTTAAAATGGCGAGTTATCCATGTCTGTTCTTTTCATCTGTATACATCCACATATCAACTACACAGTCATCAGTCTCCTCAAACGGCATTGCTTTAGCTTCTATCGACTTTTCCAAGAGCAACACTCTAATCTATAATCTATAATCCTTGTATTGTTTCTCCTTGTGGATGCGTAAACCTGGAATAAAGAAAGCCAGAATAAAAAGACGAACTCATCCACCTGACTGTGTCAACAGGTAGGCACAAAACATGCTACAAGTAACAAGGTTTGATAGGATAATCTGTGAAAAAAAGACATTTGGTGTCAGTATGAATCTAACTAAGGATAAAATTGGACTTGCTTTCTAAAAAAAAAAAGGAAAAAAAAATCATCTTTAAAAGGGGAAGCCAAATTTTTCCACCAGTAAACAATGGTGGCACCTGTTATCCTCCTGAATGGGAAGCATCTGCAAACATCCAGATTTTCTGACTGAGGAGAGTAAATTCTTTAATCTCTGTTAGGAAGTTAAAGCATTTTAAACCAAATGTCAGGTCTAATAGTAAAATAGAGATCTTCTCTGTCACATGTGAACATTTTCTCGAATATTCCTAAAAACAAATGACGAATAATAATACAAATAATAATAATTAATAACAATAAAAAATATCGCTGTGAAGTTTATGCTTGGTGCTCAAACTGGAGCATGAAATTATTTTTTTCTTTCTTTCTTTCTTTCTTTCTTTCTTTCAGTCTTTCTTTTTAGGCTTCATTAGACGATTTGGGGGAAAATGCCGAGAACTATGCCAGTAACAGCACAAGAACTAAAACACCATCTTCCACCCCAAATCCTAGTCTAGAAAGGGTATGCTTTTAATTGTATTCTAAATAAACGAAGCCTAAAAAACCCATTCCTGTCGCGCTTTAAGAGGCTTCACAACTTCAAGGAGCGGATATGAAATAAATCCAATTACCGAGCTGTCAATCAGGACGCTAATTAGTGCGACTCCAGCAGACTAAGTGGCATCAAAGCTGGAAACTCAAAATAGAGGCGACGACAGGGAGAAGTCTTAAAAATATAAAAATAAAAATCACACAAAGCGGGCAAATTTGCCGGTGAAAATAAAACTACCATAAATAAATCTCATCTCAGACGCTTCAGCCTCCAGACGAGCTGCTGCTATTTCTGGATCGCCTCAGACGAGCAACAGCATCTGGAGAGGGGGGCAGCAAAGAAGAGGCAAGCATCCACGCATCCGAACCAGGACACTGCAGGTCCTCCTCCCCTCCCGCTCCCTAAGTCCTCCGTCTGGGCTGCTGGGACTTCTGGTGATCCGATCAAACAAGGTCCGGCTTCAAACAGGTGGGCTCCAGGCTGCTGCCTGGTCCTCTCTTCGAGGTCATTGGAATGGCCCGAAATAGCAGCCTAGCTCGTCCCCTGCTCGGTCTTCGTGTCCAAAAAGAAGGGGGTCAGTGATGCTGCCGCCGCCACCGGTGGGTATGTGGAGTTTGACCGCCCCTTTACGCATCTGTGCGTATTTCCATTCAGCAGCAGAGGCAAACAGTCAGAGAGGGAGAGGGAGAGAAAGTGAGAGAAGGGAGGGAGGTGTGGTGGAAAAGGACAGGAGGAGGCGGAGGAGGAGGGGGTGAGGCACCAAAAGCCCACCAGTGAGGAGGAGCTAAAAAAAAAAAAAAAAAAAAGAGGGGGGAAAAGGAGAGAAGAGGGCATCATCATACCTGAACAGGAGACTCCCCTCTGCTTGTGTGTATGTGTGTGTGTGTTGGGGGCAGACAGAGGGTGTGAGGGAGGGGAGGCTTATGTCGCCTCAGTGACGCGCAGTGTTAATAAAAGCTGGGCGCTGGGGCTGAATAGGGTTCTTTTCTGTCTCATTCAAATACCGCCAGAAAGCACTTTCATTCTGCTGATAAAGTAGAGGGAGAATGTGGCACGCTGGAGCGAGGAAATGTGTGTGTGTGTGTGTGTGTGTGTGTGTGTGTCCATCTGCATCTCCCTGTGTTTGCCCTCTTTCTCTCTGTCTCCCCCCATGTCTCTTTTGCTGGCATTTACACTGTGAACAGCCAGACAAACTGACCGATGACTGAAGCCCCAACTCAAACCAGACATTGTCTGAAGAAGAAGATGACAAATCAAGCATTTGCTAGTGAAGTATAAGATTAGGTGACAGACAGGTGAGCAAGGAGACAAGGGAGCAAAAGAGGAGATTCTGCAACAGAAAAAGAGGGGCTCCTAAAGGGAAGGACGTCACATATCTGCTGCATGGTCACACAAGGTGAGGAAGAAAAGGAGAAGGAAAAGAATAAGAAAGAGAAGTGAGGGAAACGCTGCGCATTAATAAAGTGGAAATACTTGCTCGCAGCCTCCCCTTCCTCCACCTCCTCTTCTTCCTCCTCCTCCTGTTGTCAGGGGCTCGGTTGGAGTTGCATTCCAACGCGTCGCTCTTAATCCCCGTTACTCCCGGCAACACAGTTCCTTGATCTGGTCCCACGTCATGCCGGGCAGAAGAGGAGGAGGAGGAGGAGGAGGAGGAAGAAGAGGGAGGAGGTGAAGGTTGCAGCCTCAGGAGGAGGGGAGCTGAAGGATGGATGAGGAAATGGGCAAAAAGAGGAGGTGATGAAAACAAGGGAGGGAGACGAGGAGGGATGTGAGAGTGAGGTGAGGGGGGAGAAGATAGGGAAAGGGTGAAACATGAAGGGGTGGTCTGAGGAAAACAGGAAGGAGAGGGAGGAAGTGTGAGAAGGTGAAGAAGGAGAGGAAAAGGGAAAAGAATGAGAGATAAAAAAAGGCTTTAAAGAAAAGAGGGATGCTGGAGAAACATTTTAGAGGAGTGAGTATGTGTAGGAGGAGAAAAATGAGGAAAGGCGAGAAACAAATGAAAGGGAATAAATGTCTTAACGCTGTCACGCTCCCTGAGATCCTCCTTCCCGATTAAAAGGAACTCACTGTTAAGGATCATTTGCTTGTCTTAAGACCATTAGAGTCAGATGGGTTTGCTCTGAACTGTCTGGTTTAATAAAGTTTAATAACAGTTAAAGAGAGTGGGAGAGGAGGGCGGGATGGATAGAGATGACATCAAAGCACAGATGCTTTATGTCAGGTTTTGACTGTGGTGATTAAAATAATAAACGACAACTGAACATTTGACAGGTGGGATTCACATCAATGAGAAGAAACATTTCTCAGACTTTCATTGCATAACTTTACCAAGACAAATCACTGACATCTGATGGCAACACCCAGAGATGGCAAGATCTCTACATTTTGTATGTTTTAAATTTAAATAACCTTTAAATCAATCTGTCTATCAATAGATATGCAGTAATATATTTTTGTGAATGGCTCCATGCTCTTATAGAGACACTCGTTACCCTGTCTGCTACTGGGCTGCAAATTATTAAAGGGTTTGGGTCCAGAATGCATGCTAAACATGCTACAATCCGAGTCGGACTCAGATCCATCAGTTCAGGTCAACGAGAACCAGAATAAATATGGAGAAGCAGCACTGAGCTGTTGGGTTGCAAAAAACTGAAACAAACTCCCAACAGGAGTTAGGTTAGCCCCAAGTGTTTTTAAATAAATACAGGTGAAAAACACATTTCTTTCCCCGTGCCTTTAATTTAAAGGCACAGGGAACGTTCCAGATCATATTCAGGTCATTTAGTCTTTTAATTTGCTTTTAACTGTTTCTTAAATCTTCTTCCATTTTTTTTTATGAAATGCTCTTTCATTTATGTTCAGCACTGTGTTTTTGTGTATGAAAATGTGTTACATGACTAAACCCGCCTTGCTTTGCAGAACAAACTAAAAAACGAGGTTAGAAGAAAAATCAGCTTTTTAAGAATCTTTGAAATACTTTTGATGCCTATTTTACAGTCATCGTTTTTTCTGATCCAAACAAGACACCTAATTCAGAATAATAACACAAATAATGAGAATATAAAGAAAGATACAGGACAGGACACCAACCTCAGTCTTTTTGTCTGTGGATTTTATGGACTTTTCTGTTGGGAAATAAACTTCACAGTAATATGACATCAATGCAAGCCAGTAAAGATGCTGGTGGTGAACTGAAGAAGGCTTTTGGATGAGAGGTGAAATGTCTTCAAGAATGAGAAACGAATGTCTTGTTGCTTTCAGTTAGGCTTTTATACTTGACATGGTTAGGGTCTCATTCCGAAGATGTTTCCCTTGTTTACATGACATTGCAGCATGATTAGATTTTGGAGTTAGTCCAACAACATAAATATACAGTAGACATGTTAGTCTAACTGATATCTTATGTAATAACTTTCTAAAATTTGGGCTAAAAAATCCAGAAAATGACAGTGGGAGTCAAAATAGTCCTTCTACACATTTAAATTGTCCTTGGTTTTCCACCGTTTCTCCCCTGCAGGTTTTGATCCAGAAATGACAGAAAAAAAGCTTGTACAAAGAAGAAGAGGAAAATGTTAATAATAGAATATAAACACAATGGATGGTGTATCTTATTTGTAAAGAGTAAAGCATATAGCTAAAATACAAAATGTACAAAAATGTCTTCACATTTCTTTCTACCAATATCCACCTCACCTCCCTTTAAAGGGATACCATGTAACTTTGACCCAAACATTAGCCTGATGTAAGTAGTAATAGGTTGATTTCTGGGCTCAATATGCAGCACTTGACACGTGTCGGTGCTCTGAGGGGGCTGCCATCCTCAGACATTCAGACATTGTAACTTTGCATGAGCAGATCCGTCCCTCATTGGATCATGTGATCTCGTGGCTTTATGGCTCGATGACTTCACTATCAGCTGATGAAAGTGGTCTTTAAAACACGATTCCAAAACACAGATGGGGACTGTTTCATTTTGCAACAGTTGTGTGGCCTGTGGAAAGTTACAGGTTTAGTGACCCTACTGGCCACACTATGTCCCTTTAAATGTTTTAGACCAGGGGTGACCAATTTGGGGCCTGGGGGCCAAAGTTGGCCCCCCAAGTGATTATTGTTGGTTCGCTGCAAATTGTCTTTTTTTTTTTTATTATGATTTTAGGAACAATCTGAAAAGTTAATAATTATAAAGTGACATTTATTCATTGTTACACTTCCCCTTCTGACCACAAACGACCATTGCATTGCATTGTGGGAAGGGTGGTGCTGTTTTTCATATATCAGTTTATATCTGGAAGTTGATGATCAGAGAATATGTGAGAAGATGCTGGAGTCAATTGTCAGAGAGAAATTGTGAAAGGTAGTAGCACACTGACAAGAGAAAGCTTAAAGGAGTGATGACAGCAGTAAAAACTGGTTCATGTAGTTGACATTACTGCATATGGAAATACTATATGTAAAATGGCACTTTTTACAGCGGGGGATTGTTTTGGCGTGCTAGACCTCCCTTCCTCAGAAAAACAGCTGGTGCGGTTATGATATGCAGCTTACCCGGAGACCAAATTGACTTCATTTTGATTGGCTACACCTTATTTGGCTATAACCTTACTTAAAGAAAGTAGGTCAAGCTGCGGTCGGACTTTGCTAAAGGCTAACTGCTAGCAACATGTGCACTTCAGACAGTGTGAGCTACGTTTATCAGACAAGACAGCATTTAGAAAAAAAAAACTTACAGGTAATGACAAGGTTGTGGTCGCCTCCCTCAGTGTTACTGCAGAGTTTTCTTTAAATCCATTTTTTCCCAACCTATACCAGTTACTCAGCTCCACTCACACAGTAAATCACGAAGGGGGGGGGGGGGGGGGTGTTCATGATAGTGTGCTCTGATTGGAGCACCTGAATTACGTAGAATGATAAAACTACATAGAATGATAAGCTGCTGTCTGGTTCAACCATTTCTGAACAAAGAAACAAAGCTGACTGACTATGAACAGGGACTTTGATTCTCACTCTAAACATTCACATGGCCTCATCATTGCACAACAGATCATATTATAACCCCAAAACCCCACAAAAGTTAAATTTGATGTCATGGCACCTTTAAAATAGTGGGGAACATGAGTACTTTTAATTGCAGAAATTGATTTTAAAGCAGTATGCCGAATATGAAAGCAGAAAGTCGCTGTTCTGCAGGAATATAATCTTCATCTCTATATTTTTGGTCTTGTTTGAATTGACATCTTACCAAATGTTTTTGACGGCCCATCTGGATGGCCCATCATTCAGGCTGTAAACACAATTAACAAAAATAGGATTATTTATCTTCCACATTACTTTGCATGGGGTTTTATTGTGGATAATATGCTGCAGTCAAAGCATATTGAATTTCATACACTGCAACATGAATTTTTAGTTTTGGCCCATGACCATCCACCCAGAGTCATTTATGGCCCTCCAATGTAAAAAATTTGGAACCCCCCACCCGTTTTAGACTGTGTCATCTTCGGGCAACTGGAAAAACCCTGATACTAGCTGAAAGGGGGCAAATCCCCACCTTATGTCGTGGAGTTCAGTTAATACACTGAGTTCCTGTACTTGTGTGCTGGAAGAACTGAAGTATAATTAAACAACCTAGTTTAGTTTTAATCACCTCTCAGCTGATGAAACTATTGGGTGAAGATCCTACATGGTATTGCTATGACATAAAGGAATGCTGTCATGATCTGTGGGGTTTGGGTTAGTTTTGCCTCATCTTAGTCCTGTCCTGAGATACTGTTGTGATCCCCAAGGGGAAACCAGAGCTCTGGCGTGACAGGGACTTGAACCCGGGTCTGCCACCCCAAAGCCCGCAACACTGCCACTATGCTGCCCACTCCCCCTTGTTTCCTGTCTTATTTTGTAGAGCCTTTTCATTTGTGTATTCTGTTCGGTTCACTTCCTGTTCCCTGGCTCACCTGGTTTCCATTTGTAATTTTTACCACCTGCTCCATCAGTCCCTCTGTGCATATATACTCCCGGTTTTCGGTGCATTGCCAGATTGTCCTCATTACTTCCCTGTGTCTCCTTGTTGTTCCCTAGTGTCTTGTCAGCTTTCTCTGCAATAAAGAAACAAACCTGTTTCTGATCCTGCCTGCCTCCTCGTCCTGCGTTTAGGTCCTCCTTCAACCTCATCCAAGACAAATGTAGCACAGTTTCATACTTGAACCTGATACAGGCAATATAAACATGTTAAGATATGCAGAAATGCTCAAAGGAAGGTGGGAAAGAGGAAGACTGTTTACTTGATAACATCATGTTAACACAAGTGTCATTTGTCACAGAAGGAATACACACACACACACACACACATTATGACGGTGAACAAGTCTACACACTGGGGGATTTCTATGAGCACGGCGCACCGTGTGGTACAGCGAGTCAAAAGTTTCATTCCAGCCAAAGACCATAATACTCCATCAAGCAGAGGGAAAGGACCAGGCAGAGGTAATCAGTTGGATGAAAACCTGCAGACTGTAAAGTCTTGATGGAACATGGTTGGCCACCTGTGCCCTAAAGCATTGGAAATGACAAACAGGAGGCTTTTACAAACCTCATCTCATCCAGGTGTTGCTGCTTTAATGAAGGTCAACAAGACGACACAAAAATAGACAACGCTGCAGCAGCTCTGCTCGCCGAACCGAACAAGACTGAAAGCATTCTTGTGATCTGTGGGAGTTAATTGGCACAGTTAGAAATTCAAACCAAATGACAACTCAAAGCAGAAGAGGTCAAATTTGATTGTAGAATTTAAGCTCTGGATTCACCTCTGACTTACTGAGCTGGAATATTATGTAACAATCTTGCTTTTAAACACAAGATCGTGTCAGACTGAGCATCTAAAAAGACATATAAAACTCATTTTCAGCCACATTATAGCAACCATGAGCAGACTAGATTGTGTATATTGGTTTTGTGCTGCACCACGAAGGTTTACAGCAAACAGGATGATTAAATATGGTACTTATTGATTACTTATCGATCCATGTGTGGAGGAGCTGAGAATGGATTATATGAGAGAAGAACTAAGTTTAAAGGTCAATTCATTTGGGTTTTGAAGGCCAGAGCCGATACCAATATTTTCATAAATTCAGCTTTATTGCAACTATTGTACAGTGACAGACTTTCTAGATTTTGACAGAATTTATTTCTCATCAACAGAGCTTGTAAGTGAAACAGGAGCAGCACTAAGCATTGTGGGAAAAGGTGGCACCAAACCTGCATGAGCAGGTTTGTGTTTCTAAAGGACCCAAATAAAAACCAAGATCATCCAAAATGAAAAAAAAACTTTGGACGTATTTATTCTTAAACTCTAAACTCTCAACTTTAATAGAAACTGTTTCAAATTATTGGGATGTTCTGCAGGTTCTCGATTCTTGTCACGAGGATAAATATTTTTGCAGACATGTAAAGCCACATTTCAACCCCACAACTTAGTGGCTTGGAGCTATTTTCCCATAAGCTAAAAGGTTATTTTAGCCCGAGGTCTGGTGCCGTTCCCCTGAGGTCTGAGGTATAAGGCAGATGTGTGAGGTGTGCTGGTTCACCAGGTTTGTACCTGCCCGGGGTTCTACTGCCATGCTGAGCCAAGACAGACATTAATCAAGAGTTTAGAAGGTTGTGGGGTTTAGAAGGTCTATTATTCATGTCTTAGATCAGAACAATGATGAAACTATTGAAAATTCCCTTTTTGGGGGCTCTAAATCATATCTTCATCAACATCTGTTGATGCTGCATCTTTCTGGTGTTTTTATTTGTGTCTCAAAGCAACCTGAGTGGAAAGATCTGAGATCATTTCACTGCTTTTCTATCACAGTTGAAGCCATCTCTCATTCTGGAGCTCATCTGATCCCTGCAGGTGTTGGACAGGTTGCAAGCCCCACTCCAAAGTCCCATCTTCTCTTTAACTGTGTTAGCCCCTGCTCTCTGAAACCAGGAACTAAAAAGAGGAGGAAGACTGAAGAAAGGATCCCAAATAAGATTCTGGTTCCTGGACAAAGTTTTTATGGTAAAATTGCAGCTTATGAAGGTGTAACTTTGTATCACTAAAACAGTGATTCTCAACCTTTTTTCAACAAAGTACTCCTTGTGAAATAGATTTTCAGCAAAATACCTTTTGTTGGGATCATATATATATATATATATATATATATATATATATATATATATATATATATATATGTATATATAAATACAGCACTTTGTCGATTATAGTTTAACTAAACTGAAACTGTGCAAAACAATGGTCATTTTTTGTGCTTTCTTTTAAAATGTTTAGACAAAAGACATAAAGATAAGCAAGGACATATACTGTACATACACACCTATACAGTCGTCCTCACATGGTAATTCAAATAACAAGAAACTATAGAATCTAATGATAAATAAAAATTCACAATCATATTATTTAGTGAAATAGCTTTCTGCTTTTGAATTGTGGTTGGAAATAATAATAATAAAACCAAAAAAACAAACAAAACTGTCCCAGACACATAAGAGCACTTTTCGCATGAAAAGTGACCAACATATCTGTCAACCGGTGTAGACGTCTTTTTGAACATTACAGAAAACACCTGATTTCAGTGGTTGCCTCAAAGTGTTGCTCAACAAAGTTTTTGCTTTGGAGCCCCATTGTTTACCTGTTTTATTTTTTGGGTGTTTATTTTTAATATTTCTTTACCACAATTAAAAATCAATGTCAAAATTTTCATAGAATTTTATTCATTAATACTTTTGTCAATTTCATCTTATTCAACTGACAACTGATTTTTTTCCTTCTTTAAATAAAGGGTATGAATAATTTTGAGGACGACACACACAGATCATGTTTGTATGTGGGAGACAGTTACTTTCTTAAGGGTTGTGAAATAGCATGAAACTAAGTTTAAATTCAGTTGATGAACTAACATTAGTTGAAATAGGTATTTATTAGATACATTTTATTGAATTATTTGTTCATTAAAAAATACAAACATATTTATATACCCCCTGGAATGACTGGAAGAACCTGCAGGAGTTCTCGTACCCCCTTTTGAGAAACACTGCACTTAAAGACTGTGAAGATAACAACATAGGACTAATTTGGAATGGCCCACCTGGAGTCATTGATCATTAATAAGATCGCTCTTTGCAGATCTGAGTGCAGAGATAAGATTTAACTCAATAAGAGTCTATCATTATTATTTGTATTTACAAAGAGGCTGATAACAGTAGTCATTTCTCTACTGATGATCACTGAAACTTTAAGCCAGGATATAAAACATATCTCATGTGCTCAGTACAAAGAATGTTAAGACATTTTTTTCCATTGTTTGTTCGACTTCACAATGTATATTTCTATGAACAAAACTTATTAGCGAGCAGATATGAGCTGGCAACAGCAGTAAAAAGGCAATAATTTTCAGAGGGCTGTGTTGTTTTGTGAATATGAATGTGAAGATGATGCATCAGCAAGCAATGAAGCAGAACTGGGATTTTACAGCTGTAATCAAACATGTAGCCATCAGTCTGGAAAGGATGAGAATTTTAATTCTTCATCTGCAAAGAAAAATACCCCCGCATCTCAGTCAGAGGGAGTCAGCAAACGTATGGTCTGCAGATATTTCTCTCTATAAGTAACAGTACAAAATGCACCGTTATTAGAGAGAATTAGAAGCTGACAAGTTTATTTCACAGTTTCCTCTTCATGCTTCAATCTGAGAGGGAAACAGTTCTTTAGGTGGTGAAGCTGTTTGCTCCAACATATTAGTTTCACAGCTACTGCTGCAAATGATCATTAGTGGAGGACCAGGATAACACAAAGAAAAACACACACAAGGAGAAGGGATGCCTCTTTTGATCATTCCTTTAGGCGTTTGATCCTTTAAAAAAAATAGTGAGAATGAGTTTTTTATGCTTCCCTGTAAAACTGCCTGCTTCTGCTTGACTGCAGCACGTTCTGTGATTATACACAAAACATTAGCAGGGAAAAAAAAAGAAAAGAAAAGGTGAGCAAGGAAAGGAGGAGAAATGAGGAAGGCCTTAAATAGATGAGAAAAAAAAATACATCAGAAAATGAATAGTTCAAGGCAGAATTGAAACCAACAGAGGAGAATAGGCCGCAATAGAAAAACATGAAATATGAATAGGCCCTTGATGATATTCCCACTCTATCTGCCTGTCAGTGGGACTTCATTGATATTCAGGGGAGAGCTCCTCTTCAAGCAGCACATATCAAAAGGCAGTGTTATGATCAATAAACATGCCATGGGAATCAAAGCTTTTTTCTTTGATGGCATTGGTCATTTGCCCAGAAACTGTTTGGAAGCGGGAGCCAGCTTTGAAGGCAGTCTGGTATGAGTCACTGGTTACATTTACAAGAGAGCAGAAAATCAGATTTTTAACCTTTTGTGGGTCAGCTGAGCTGCTGATCCTCTTGTCGCTGTCTCAACAGCAGAGAATGAGATGCCGGGGCATCTAGTCCCTGCTTAGACAGCCTTGAAAAGAGCAGCTGTAAAAAGAGAACTGGGATTGACTGTAAAAGAAAAAAAAAAGTCTATAAAAAGCTTGCATCTTTCGACTTTTTGATTGATAATGCTGCAGCAATAACAAATCGTGTGACATTTCTGTGTGAGCCTCTGGGTTTAAGACTGATTGAATGTTTGGAAGTGCATTAAATGTATGTAGATAAAATCCCCCAGGAAGAACGGAGGGGTGAACATTTCTCCTGGACTTGTGCAGAATCACGTTCAGGTTAAAAAAGATCATGCATAAACAAATTTCATGAGGTTTCTGAGGACCAGAGACTCGTTAAATAAATTCCACTAACATTTGACATTTTTTTTTATTTAAGAAAGTTCTGGGAATAAAACTGGCTGTATGGCTTTGTAATAAACTTTGCATCCATGGATTTTTGCTCGAGATCATTGTCTTTTTTATTAAAAAAGCATAAAAAAAAAGGGAAATAAGGGTATACCTTCATGGAAATTTGCAACCTGTGCTTTTTTTAAAAAAATATTGATGGGAAATATTCATTATTTGTAATAAATAAGCTCAGAGATTTGAAGCAAGAGGAAAGATCCACCTCTATTCCATTTCCCACCATTTATCCTGATCAGCTTTCCTCCCCAGCCGTGAAGAATTCCCAGGCTGAATGTGATCAATAGATTCATTGATTCTTTTCAGTAGAGCTTCTCACCCTTGTTCTTCATCCAGATCATCACCTCGTCACCCAAAGAGCTTACAATAGGAGCTTGTTTCAGGAGTGTGGAATGGTCCTTTAAAGTAATAAGCTGTCAGATTGTCATAACAACAAAGAAAATTCATTTAGAGATTCAACACTTCCAAACTGAGCTTTGTGATTTTTGTCTTAGAGGGAAAACATATACAAATATAGTATATGTATAGAATAGTGTGGTGCTATATTTCCATTTAGATAGTTTTGAGATGAGCTAAGTTTTGGAGATAATCACTGTAGAGATATCAGCCCCAAAATGAGTAGTGAATAGAAAAAAAAAATAATGCTCAGACGGGAAATCAGACGGTGATGCAGAGGTAAATTCAGTGTTGGTGTTAAGAGAACAGCCCTTATTAAAGGTTATGGAATACAGACAGTGGTGACATCATGTGTGTCTAGGTTATATGGCAGAAAAATAACTCCAGCCGTAGCTATTGACATCGTAATAAATGTACACTTTGCTACTTGTTAAAAAATCTAATTAAGCACATTTCTGTGTTAATTTGTTACCTTTCTTTAAAGGTTTTTTTTTCATTTGTTTTTTTTATTTTTTTTTTTTTCCCCCCAAAAATCCCCTTTTATTTTTTCCTTTTTTTTTTTTCCGGGCGGGGCCTTTTTTCCTTTTTTTTTGGGGAGGAGGAAAAAAAAACCCCCCCGTTTTTTTTTTCCTTTCCAGAATCTTTAAAATTACCCCCCCCGGGGGGGGAGAAGCGTCCCCTACCTGTTTCTTCGTTGGGAGCCCTTGGTAAAACCCAATGTTTTTTTTATAATAACCGGAAAAAAGGAAAAAATGGGGGAAAAAAATAAAACTCCCAAAACCAAAATGTTGAATTATTTTTTTTTAACAACACCACCTTCTCTCCTAAAGGCCGGTGATAACTTTATATTCATCGGATGTCGTCGGTCTCCCCGTTTCCCCCCAATTCAGCATTAAAAATTACAGGGAGCCTCCCCCATTACCCAATTTCCCTTTAAACAAGGCTAAATGTCAATATTGATGCCTTTACTCACATGGCAAGGAATACAGTTTATTCATTCAAAAGTAGCATTGGATCTGTATCAGGTATTGGCCGATATGCTCAGCCCTGGTATCGGGGATTGTATCGGAAAAAATCTGGATTGCTGCATCTCTAGTTATAACTGACAGCTAACATTAGTCACGTTAGCAAGCAAGTTAGCTTACCAATCTGGGAGAAAAGTTGTCATTTTGATGCCGTGGAAAATGTTTATGTGGGTCAATTTGGAGTAGGCTTCACCTAAATTTACTCCAGTTTTGGCTCCTTTCAGGTCACTCCTCTTCAGAGATGGATAACAATATTGCCGGGGCTCTGAAGCAGCTGCTTGACTTGCCAACTTCACCATTTTCCCCAGTGCCAGCCTAACTGTGCCCAACATACAGTACTATTGTAACTTATACCCCTTTTCCACTGACCAAAAACCCCTTTAAACCCGTGTACAGTTGGCTTTTAGTGGCAGTGGCAGTCGACCCGTGTCGACCCACATCAAACGACTCGGCTCGGCTCCGATCGGCTTGCAATGGGAACACCAGACCCGGGTTGACCCGTGAAGTTACGTGAAGACATTGGACTTCGTATGTGCCTGCATTGTGACACCCCGTCAGTTGTATCTCATAGAAAGTACCATAGCAACTCTGCTTCGGTCACGAATTCACGTCACCTGCATTCCATCTGCGCTAGAAAATCCTCCATTTTGAGGACGGACAAAGGTGCAACAAGAAAGCACATCGACTACGGCCTGACTCGCTCTCCATTGTTTATTTTCCTGATTTCTGTCGCACGGCTGACATCATTAACGCCAGGGTGATGATGGCGTCACCAGACATGCAGCGGTGTGGACAGAGGCCACGCAGCTTGCTAGCAGGTGATCAGACCCGGCTTTTTTT
This sequence comes from Atherinomorus stipes, assembly GCA_023101725.1. Lineage (NCBI taxonomy): Eukaryota > Metazoa > Chordata > Actinopteri > Atheriniformes > Atherinidae > Atherinomorus > Atherinomorus stipes. The sequence continues at coordinate 384,007 of JALJCO010011378.1, read as the reverse complement.
TTGTCAATGAGAAAGGAGCCAAATACCGATTATGAGTGGGTCGAGACGCGTTTGGAAAACCCGTGTGAACCTGCTAATTTCAGTGGGAAATTATAGAGACCATATCTGGCAACCTGCAATGGCAGCATGCATTGGCTTGTAGATGTAAACATAACATCGTTGTCAAACCCATGAAAATTTTTTCTATATTTACTATCAGGCTAATTTTAATTTTTTAAGAAAATGCTGTACTTTTATTCTGCACCCCTTCAAATGCCTTGTGGAAGTATTATTTTTTTTTTTTTTAACATAGCTTTTATTTATTCATTTTTTTACTTTCCTGTCCAGCATGGTAGCAGCAGAACGATGATCTGGCTCTTTTGTTGCGTTGAACAGATTTGCTTTGCCAAGAGAAGCTTTATGAACACAAGGCTCCTCTTGATGTTCTGAGTTTATTAATTTTATTTATTTTTACTTAAAGCCAGAGTTGGTAATCCTGCTCAGAAACACTTTTTGTTATACTGGGTGAAATGGTCTTTCCATCCTGACAGTATCAATACATCATGTATTCTGTAAAAACTCTGACCAACCCCTGCCATTCGCACCAAAAGGCTGGAATTGGGATTTCACAACTTATAGAAAGAACAAATCGATGCCTTTATGTCTCGTCTCTGTCCCTCCCCACTCACCGTCCCCCACGTGACCCGCTCTGTGCGCCACTCACTGTAAACAAAAATAGCTAACCGAATGCTAACTACTGCTGCGCCAAAAAACCAAACCAAAACAACAGATAAGGATTAAGTCTCAGAGGTGTTGACGTTTGCAGTGTTGACTTTTTACACTAAAGAAGGAGTTGGAGGTGAGTGGATTAAAGCTTTTAAAAATGTGGCTTGTCAGCTGTTTACTAGCAAGCTAACGAGCTATCCATTATCGTTAACCTGCTTGTAAAACATCAGCACACACGCCCCTGTGCTCTCAAGGCGTGGTTTCGGTTGTATTTTTTTTTTAAATGTCGCTTGCTCAAACCATTTTTCCAACATTGCCAACGCTAGCGTTAATTGAATATTTGTCATATTGCTGGGCCTGACAAGAAGAAAAAAAGAAAAAACATGGATACATTTACACAGTCAACTGTTGCATCTGCACAGAAACCCATAAAAAACATTCCATGGTCTTTGCTGGAAAACAAAACTAGAAATCCCACACAGGAGGACCTGCAAGTGGCAACCTAGCTGAAGACAACTTAAATAAAGACAGCTACTGGAGAATCGTCGTATATACACAGAACTACGCAGAAAAGAGGTAAAACCTAAACAGAAGTAGTTATTAGTACACACACTAAATGGGAAGTGCCATCCCAGTGTCATTACCCAGTATGCAGAACACAAGGTGCTCTGTGGTGAGTGCAGTCATGCAGATGCGATGTTGCATGCAGTAAATATAGCTTTTAATAAAAATGTTCCTCATTCAACCTTTGAATTAGTCACAGAAAGGTTGGGTCAAGATTTTTTTATACTGCGTGGTAAGTTCTACTTTTTTTCTTTCCATTATATATATATATTTTTGTAAAATTACATTCAAGAGAAGGCAAAGATCCAAACAAGCACTACACAATGCTTGTAGTTTCTTTGAACCCATATTTTCCTCCCTACATCCGACAGAAAACAGTACTTCAATAATAAATAACTGAAATACACTAATGACTTTTATAAAAGACCTCCTGATGCCTGTCTGGCCGCCTGGCTGCTCATCACATTTCTATTAGTGCTGAAGCCAAGAGCTGCAGCACTTACTATCACTGTCATGACTAACACAAATGGCACGACTCTGGTGAAAACGGTCCACAAACACACACATTTGGTAGTTGTAACTTGGCTAAGCAGATGCTCCTTTGCTGAGCTAGTCAGCCACCTGCTGCCATTTCCCTACCTCGGTTTCAGGCTGGAGCAGAGCAGCGACGGCGACACCAGACATTAGTCATTAATTGAGCTTAATCATCTCATTGTTAAATTGTCTGAGACCGACCTAATGACTACGCCAAAGTCAAGAGCACTAAACACCTGGCTGCAATCAACCTGAAGCAAAGAGTTTTTTTGGATAAGGGCGGGGACTGGAAATGGCTCTCCTCTGCTGGGTCCATGTGTGATGAGTGCAGGAAACTTTTAATGGGGCTGGAACCAAATTCACACTGCAAAACTTTATTAGCACACATTCAGAGGTAATAGACAGTCAGCTGTTGTGTACCTCACTGACAGAAAGACTCATAGGTGTTCATGTGTGTGTGTGTGTGTGTGTGTGTGTGTGGCTGGAGCCAAACTCTTGTTACCACAACTACGACACTCTTGTTTGCTGGACAGGTGACAGGTGGCTAACGTCTCCAGGATTTATTAGGTGATTGTGTGTGCTGCGTGTCAGTTGGTCGGCTACTGAATCAGGAGGCTAAAGTGGCCGTTTGACAAGTCAGATTGGATGGAAAGCCATGTGGTTGGAGTTTGGAGCGATAAGAGGAGGGGCGCATATGAGCGGGTGGAGGGGCTTTGGAGGGTTATTGGGTGGACGGCTGCCCACCCTTTGTGCTCCAAATCCGAGGGAATCTGTTAGCCATTGTGGCTCCCTGCTTGCTCAACAGCCAGAGAGCTGAGAGAGGGGATTTCAGCTTCACATAGCCAATGACAAGCAGGCTTTTTTTTCTTTTTTAATCGTCCTCTTTGGGTTTCTCTCTTGCTCTTTTATCCTCTCTGTCTTTTCTCGCTGTCTCCCTGCTTTGTTCAGGATGCAGTGCACAGTCAGCCCCGGCCAGCTATAGTATAATCTGTGAGTGACTAAGGGTAGTGATCCAAGTCTGCGTTGTGATTTAGGTTTCAGGGTTATCAAACGTGCTCGGTGTTAGGGTGTAAGCCACAGCCTATGCAGGCCATGTAGCACAAATTCACATTTTGCCTTGAGCAAACGAGGCAGAAATTGCTTGTTTGTATTTTAACCAGGCTATTTTTGTTTGTTATAACAAAATCCAGGCTTATCCCGTTATTAGCTGCACGCTAGTGTCTCACCCCAAGTCATCAACGTGGAAAACCCTCTGAAACAGCATGTGGACTGTCACAGATCAGACAGGTTTCAGCTGTAACCTGCACTAACAAGCTGCTTTCAGATGAGTTGGAGGTGTTTCAAAGGAGAGTGATGCACCCAAAGCTCCTGAAAAATAGGTTTAACACCGGTTTAAACTGACCTCTGATGAATTCAAATGAAGAATTTATATCTATAAACAGTCTCTGAATGAATTTCACACAAGCTTGTATTTAAGGGACTATTATGAGGCTGCAGCTGTCAAAATCTACTGAAGTATGATGCCTGTTTTTGTTGCCACGACAAATAGCTGACAGACATCTATATGTCTCTAAAGCAGTAATTAAGACTTTGGGTTTGCCATCCAGAAAAAAGGAGAATGCAGTTTTTCAGTAAGGAAACAGTAAAAGAGGAGTGGTGTCTCAGTGCACAGCTTGAGCATTTTACCAGACTTCAGTAGAAAAGTTTTGTGGGTTTTTAAATTAGTTTGATATTGTTTATTGGTTACCTGAGCATTAATAGCAGCTTGCTTCTGAATCCACAAGATTTTTACATCACAGGCTGCAGAGATTCTATTTTAATGGATGATTGTCAACCTGGTAGATTTTTCATCAGAGTTCTTAAGATATTTCTGGTTTCAGTCCATCCTGATTAGATTTAGAGAGACGAGTCGTGTGTAGTTGAAGATAAGAACCTAAATGTGGGACTCGTGGGCAACAGGCAGCTAGGTAAAGTAAAACATTTTTTACTCTTGTTTACTTATCAGATCAGACAGATAAACTGAGTGCTACTGCAGCAGAAATCCCCAAAAGTCCCCAGAAAACTGAAATAAAGAAAACACAGACAAAACAAACAAACAAAAAATGAGGAAACAGCAAAAGTCATGGATGAAAAAATTAGGATATGACTTAGAAATGGCTGCTTTGAGACATGTATGCATGTATGGCAAACTCAACTCAACTCAGCTTTATTTATAGAGCTTTTTAAAACAAGCATAGATGGAACAAAATGCTGTACGCAAAAAGCAAATACAGTAGTTCAAACAATTTTAAAACAACAAAACACTTTAAAAGAATAAAACAATTTGAAAAATAAGTTAAAAATAATTTAAAACAAATAAAACAAACAACTAAAACAAACAACAAAACACTAAAACAGAGCCAAAGAATAAAAAATAGGTTTGGTAGTTGGAACTTGGCTGAGCAGTTTTTAGGTTTTAAGACGAGTTTTAAAAATGGATAGTGATGAGGCTTGTCTAATTAGGAGGGGAAGCTCATTCCACAGTTTTGGAGCAGCAACTAAAAAAGCTCTGTCGCCTCTGAGCTTCTGTCTGGACCTCGGTACCTCCAGGAGCAGCAGGTCAGCTGGTGCTATTAAAGACAGTAAAATCAGCAGTGTAGGTGCAACACTTAAAGAGTCAATGTTAGAACTAAGCCAAGTTACATACAGTCGTCCTCAAAATTATTCATACCCTACAATTAAAAAAGGAAAAATCAGTTGCCCGTAAAATAAGTTGGAATTAAAGTAATAATAGATAAGAATTCTATGAAAATCAGGACATTACACACTGAAAAGAGGAAACTTGTTTAACTCTTAAAATTTTCATCAACACTGCTTTTCATCAGGGAGCATTTAACTCTTAATGAAAGAGTTTATTTGATCTAACAATTCAAATTTTCCACTGGGGATTTTACTGTTTATTACTTCTGTTAGTACTTCAACTCCAGGGAGATGAAGTACGAACAGAGATAATAAACTTATGAAATATAGATATTTTCAAATAAAACAAGAAGTAAAGGTAACCTACACTGAACTTAAGAAAACAGCTGTGATTTAAGACAAAGTCAGATATTGAAAAAGATGTAAAAAATAGAAAGTAAAAGCAGAAATCCTGCCATGTTTTGAATCTCCTATTTTGAACAGGTGTTTTCAGTAACAAACTCATTTACTTGCAGAGGAGCTGTGCTAATCAAGTTCAGCTGGTTTACTGATTGGCTGGAACATCTGCTTGACAGGATTTTTACTTTTAATTCTACCTTACTTTTATCTCTGGATTTAAACACAGGTAAATAAAATGAATGACATGACAGATTTAGGCACCAAAATATTTTAGGAAAGTATCATGGTTTGGGCTGTTAGTGTAACCCCCCCCCTAAAAAAAAATAGATAAAAATTGCATTTTTTTACAGTTGTGTGAATACAGGCAAAATCTAACTTTGGCAACCAAGAAACTGAAGGAAAATCTTGCTGCTTTCAGCAAGAGTACCTTCCTGCAGTTACAATGGCCGACAAGGGCGCCGCCATACATCCAATTCATACCAGAAGTCTCAAGTGGAAGTTAGTTCAACATGCCAAGAATATCTATCTGCGGGTTGCAACCCAGATGCGTGTGGTTTAGTCAGGTGGTTAGGGTCAGGGTTAGGGTTAGATTTTAGTAAGTTACATGAAGAAGAAACTTCCACTTGGTAATTCCGGCGTGGACTGGATATACTGTATGGCGACATATCATGACTGCAGTTGGGTCCCTCTCGCTTTCAGTGGAGTCTACAGTATGTGCTTTAAGTTACATTTGATTTGAACTTGCTCTGTTCTGGCTGAGATTCCTTCAGTTTTTATCTACAAGTTTAATCAATTATTCTTTTATTTGATTTTCTTTTTAAACTTCAGTGAGGCTTGAAATTGAACGACATCTCCACATAGCCAACTAAATGTGTTCTATGAATGATTGTTGGAATGAAGAGGCTTGTTTTCTTAATTAGGCATCTAATTATATTTCAGGACATGATATAATTTACATAACTCGGTGTGAGCAGACAGAGCAAGCAAAACAAAAAGTTTCCTGGAGGCATCCATAATACTTTAACTTTTTCCTCACTGACAGCACGAATGCTTCCATCTCATATTTGACGTTATTCCTACCTCCAACCTCCGAGTTAAATCAAATGCACCAATCATACAGAGTAAAAGGAATACAACACCCACAGAATGATAGCTTAAACTTTTTTAGCTTAAACAGTAGAACATCGCACTTCCCCCAAGTTCGCAACACTACGGAAACCATGGCAGACAAAACCAGAGGAGTGCGCGTTCAGCACCTATACTCTGCCAAAAATGCAAGCGTAGAAGAAGCCAACCCCTCTTGTGTTTGTCCGCAGCTTGTTCGCTCTTAGCACGATGTAAACAGCAAATTTCTTCTTCTACACTTGCATTATTGGCAGAGTACGGTCCACTGAACTACACAAGCTGCAAGCCATCAGCAGAGATGATGAATGGGCTGCTAAAGTCCAGGACGCCTCAATATTTATAGTCTTCATCTTTATCAGATTGATCAAACTTCATGCAGCTCCCTCTGGCAAAAATAAACAGTTACAACTCTTTTTAATATGTGGAGTAAACACCAATACCTGTGAAAAGAGAGTGATGTGTAAAAGTAATGGACTCCTCCATCATCAGAGTTAAAGAGCTAAAGTCTAACCAATTCTTCATTTAAAAGCAAGAAACCATTTTTTAATGTCACTGTTATGCTTCCCGGTAAAATGTGGGTGGTTTTAACAGCTTATTGACTGCATACTACTGCTTGACTGATGCAACGAGGTAGCAGAGAAATTCAGTGCTAAAAATCTCAGCAGATATAACTATAATAACCTTTTGGATGTTGGAGGCAAATATTCAATATTTATTTTGCTCAAAGCCTCTGCAGCTAATATGTAGAGTGCAGTTAGAGGTCAAAATATTTCCTGATGTGCTATTCAAAAAAGCTGAGGCTTTTAAAACTACAGTATATCCCAGCAGTTAGGCATGTGAGGAATAATCGGTGGTGAGTACTGGAAAGCATCTCTGGGGGAAACAAGTTACAAAACAAATGGGGCTTCCTGATGGGGTTTTTTGGTACTGGTGCAGATGTGTTTGGTGAGTGGCTTTGGTTCCAGTCTCATGCTGGGCTGTCGCGTCTCTCTGCTCCATTTCCTGCCTTTTTGCTCCGTGGTCTGTCGTTGGACCAGGAGGAGGGGATGTGAATGGGGAGGTGGGAAGCCCCGCTTCTTTGAAAGTGAGAGAGACATAACACGAATCCATGGTTTGTGATGAGGAGAGGGAGGGGCTGAATCACAACCAGTAATTGCAGAGACGTCGGCACGGCACAGTTTAGTTTTTGATTGGGGTTGTAACCCCTTCAGAGAGTAAAATCCAGCCCTTTAGGAGATTCGATAAAATTACACTATTCTGCAGACGAAAGTCAGCTCGACAGCAGCCTTGAACGATCATCTCCAGACTGGGAATCACGCAGCTGCCAAAAGTTACAGTAAAGACAAACTGTATAAGATGTGAAGGTGATGAAAAGAACCACTAAAGAAGGAAAAAGAGGAAGAATAGAAGCATAAAATTAGTTGTGAGCTCAAAGAAATAAGCAAAGACAGAATGTGAGAAAGAAGATATGCAACCCAAGGATTAAACTTTTTGAGTCTTAACCAATCAAATGATCAAAATGTATAATAATCAGTATCTGGATCAAATAAAATGTACTCTAAATTAGCTGATGGACCAGATTTCACCATTAAAATCCAGTTGATTGAGTTTTTACAAGAGGCTACAGGGAGTCAAATCTACACTTTTACATCGGGATGCACGATAGTCTTTTTTAAAAAACCGATATCGATATCCGATAAATTTCAGCTCCTAAAGGTCGACACCGATAACTGATAACCGATAAGACGTACATACTTGATCATGAGTAGAGATGCAACGATCCTATACCTGGATATCGGTTCCAATATTGACAAATTAGCTGGATCGGATATTGGATGGATGTGGCCGATCCAGCATTCCAATCCAGTCATTTCTGTTTTTATTAATATCATAATAAATGTACACTTTCTTATTTGTTAAATGATAAAAATTAAGCACATTTCTATCTATGTGCAGTATATTTGTTATCTTTCTTTAAACTAGGCTAAATGTTTAAGTCAAGCTTGATGCCTTCACTCACATGGCAAGGAATGCAGTTTATTTATTCAAAGTAGTATGGATTGGTAGTAGTATCGGTATCGGGTATCGGCAGATATGCTCAGCTCTGGTTTCTGTATCGGATTGGATCAGAAAAAAACTGGATCTGTGCATCTCTAATCATGATATCAATACTGTTAACAAAACCAAAAACACTTTTCACTCTTTAAATGAAGCAATATTTTTTCAGCGAAATACAGTAAGCCTCTCAAACATTTTCTAAAAGATATCAAACTAATCGATATCTCAAATGCACATCAACTTAAATAAGGTGCATTGCTTACTAATACAAAAATTAAGGCTTCTTGTACTGATGTAGATGCATCAGGATTCCAACTGAAAAGGTGCAATCAAGACGTAAAAAAAAAACAGAAAATGACGCTAAAAAGTTTCAAACATTTATTGTACATTAACACAATGTGAAAAAGTTTATTTGTAAACAATAATAATGACTGACAGGTTAGACATGTTTATGTAAATTGGAGCATTTTTAAATGACAAAAAAATCCCGTCTCATAATGTAAGCAGAACACAGTCATGCTGACAAAAATAATATCAAATCAAATCAAAGATACTTTATTGATCCCAGAGGGGAAATTCATGTTTCAGTACAACCCGTCCAAGACACACAAACAAAAAAAAAACATAACAAGACAGGATCAGGCAGACCGTGGTCACATAGCCCCTCGCAGGGCGCACCTTCTCAGAGAGAAAACGGTAACATGAGGAACGGTGGGTAGGTGGTAAAAAAAGAGGTCTCCGAACTCTCCACGTACACAGGTGAAGAACTTGGAGACAAAAAAAGACACACCAATACAGAGAAGCACGAACTGGATGTGTCATCCATGTGTCATCACAACATGGATGACACATTGTGAGCAGGAAGGAAGGGGTTTCCCCCCAAACAGCAGAGCGAGGATGTGCTCAGGCTCAGGTTATCGGGGCAAGTTGTCATGATAACGGACTTATCGGAATGATGTAATCATTTCCTGTTATTGGGCTGATAACTATTGTGCACCCCTACTTTTACATCATACATTGAAGCATAGATTCGAGCTGGAGTAAAAGACACAGACCAGATATCAATAAAATTTCTCTGATAAATGCATGCCAGACTTATATGTCAACATAAATAATAAAGAAAAACAATAACTACAGGGAGTGCAGAATTATTAGGCAAATGAGTATTTTGACCACATCATCCTCTTTATGCATGTTGTTTTACTCCAAGCTGTATAGGCCGAAAGCTACTACCAATTAAGCATATCAGGTGATGTGCATCTCTGGGATGAGAAGGCGTGTGGTCTAATGACATCAACACCCTATATCAGGTGTATTAGGCAACTTCCTTTCCTTTGGCAAAATGGGTCAGAAGGGGGACTTGACAGGTTCTGAAAAGTAAAAAATATTGAGATATCTTGCAGAGGGATGCAGCACTCTTAAAACTGCCAAGCTTCTGAAGTGTGATCATCCAACAATCAAGCGTTTCATTCAAAATAGTCAACAGGGTCGCAAGAAACGTGTGGAAAAACCAAGGCGCAAAATAACTGCCCATGAACTGAGAAAAGTCAAGCGTGCAGCTGCCAAGATGCCACTTGCCAGCAGTTTTGCCATATTTCAGAGCTGCAACATCACTGGAGTGCCCAAAAGCACAAGGTGTGCAATACTCAGAGACATGGCCAAGGTAAGAAAGGCTGAAAAACCACCACCACTGAACAAGACACACAAGCTGAAACGTCAAGACTGGGCCAAGAAATATCTCAGACTGATTTTTCTAAGGTTTTATGGACTGATGAAATGAGAGTGAGTCTTGATGGGCCAGATGGATGGGCCCGTGGCTGGATCGGTAAAGCCACGGGCTTTAAACAATAATTATGTTTACCTAATACACCTGATATAGGGTGTGATGTCATTAGACCACACCCCTTCTCGTTACAGAGATGCACATCACCTGTTATGCTTAGTTGGTAGTAGGCTTTGGGCCTATACAGCTTGGAGAAAGACAACATGCATAAAAAGGATGATGTGGTCAAAACACTTATTTGCCTAATAATTCTGCACTCCCTATATGAAATATAATTTTTTCCTGAGCTATGGGGCAGTGTTATATTTGGACACACTGAGGTGTTAAGGATGGGAGCAAGGAGACTAATTTAATAAAAATAAGGACAGAAAAGGAGTGAAAACAGTGAAGCTAATGCAAAAGAAGATTGACAGGCTCACAAGATGTTCCTGTAAGTGAAGTTTGGGAGTGAAAAAATGAAAGTTGATGATCAGGAAAGCAAACAGACTGAACGAAAAGTCTCAAACAGTGAACTAGCAGCAAACTGAGAGGGAATTTAAAGAAAGACACTGTGAACCAGCAAGGGAAGCACACAAAAAAAGTGCAGAGTAACAGCAAGACGAGCCAACTGGGGAGAAGAGAGAGACGAGTGGTTAAACATTAAACAGAGAACTGGAAACTGAATGAGCTGAAACAGCAGACAGATACACAGCGCGATGTAAAGGAAGGGGAATAAGGAACTGCAGGGATGGAAGACACAAAGCAGAAAAGGAGTAGCGTGCAATAATGTGTACGTATATGTGTGTGTGAGCCGTGTGGAGCGGAGGCTGCATGGCTGAGCAATTTCTGTCCAGTTGACTGGCTGTACGGTAGGGGGTCCCAGGGAGAGCTTTGATCATTACCGAGTGTGACAGAGGAGTTCTGACAGAGAGGTAACCCCCAACCCATCTCTCACACACAGACACCAGCAAGCACCAGTAACAGCATCACCATGACCACTAATGTTTCTCCTATACATGGGCAGTGGGACAGATGCTGCAGAAAGCGAACCTAAAGACAGTTAATCGGCTTTTTTAACCGACTGAAAAGCTTGCTGTCTGAACTGTTTGTTTGCTTCAGCTGAGAGGTGTTTTAATCTCTAAAGGCTGCAATTAGCAAGCACTACCCTCATCAGTTAGGTCCTGACATACTGCAATGTTTTTATTTGATAAGTTGTTGCAGACAAAAAGTTTTTCCTATTCATAGTCAGTTGAAAAGGGTGAAAACTTCATGACGATTCACACCTGAAATACAGTTGTCAAGTAAAAATAAACTAACAAGTACACCCTGTAAGACAAAGTATGGAAATGCTGGATTCCCTTATTAATCAAAATAGCTCATAAGTTTGGACGTGTCATCAATATGATGTACATGAAGCAGAAATAACTTAAGGATCATGTGATTTGTCTCAGATGGAAAGTAAAAAAAACAAAACTTAGATAAAATCCAGGTACTTGTTATCTGTTTTTTTCATTTTTGTTGCAAAAATCAGAAAACAGATAACGATTTGTTATCTGATATTCCATCCTGGTTTCGAGAAAGAAAAATATTTGAAAAACAGTGTCCCCCCCTCCTTTTTCTTAACCATTTCACCAAAAAAATAACGAAAAACTGAATTTTCTGCCTTGTTGGTTTACCCTGAGAATATTTAACACAAGGAGGACAGATGAAGTGCAATCTAATCCAGAAATGTACAGTACCAGGGACAGAGCATTTTCCTGGTGGGCTGATGTGTATTTTGGGCCGACACAGTTTATTTATTTGTTGGTATGACTGGTCCATAAAAGTCAGCAGTGAGTGGACCAGCTTAAATTTCTAAACAGCTCCCCCTTTCACTGTGGCCTCCGTGCCTGAGTTATTGATTCATCCAAATAGTCAGCACAGAACTTTCTTTCCTGATCACCAGCCCGTGAAACACGTTGATCTGCGACCCATTGGTTCTGTACCCTGTTTGGTTCTGTGGTAGTGGACGCAGCTACCTGTCGGAACCGGAGAGGAGGCACAGAGGAACTGTGTGATTGAAAAAAAAAGTACAGAACAAAATATAACTAAACAACAACAGCAAAATGCTGCTAAATGTCCAAAGAAATTTGACCTGTTTGCTACAGCAGGACCTTCATCAGCTGCAGTGGATAATGATGATGATGATGACAGAAGTTGGAGTAAGCTGCACTGCTTTCACGTCACTGAGGATCTGTTCCACATAAAGAGATCCAGTAAACCCAGTTTGCTGACCCATATGAGCCAGTTAGCGATGCACGAACAAGTTGTTTGCAAAGTTATGATGAGATGATAATAACACGTCAATAAAACAGCTGTTTTACTACCACATTCGTTTGTCTCCTTATATGAAATTAGTTGATGACATCAGTGATTCCACCAGGAGAACAGCTGGTGAACTGGTTGTGTTCACTAGTTGAAACAGCAGTTCTTAATTTCAGTTATTTTATTTCTTACTGAACTAAATAATCTTATTGAAAGTGAGAAAATAATATAACCATTATTCATTATCATTAATTCATCATTATTATTCATTATTTCAGTATCATTCATCAACATTAACAGTGACTCAGCAGATTTCAGATTTTTCGTGATTAGCCTGTTTGTAATTGGTTGTGGTCGGATACTGGTCAGGTAAATGTAAGAGGCAGCTATTGTGCAGGTGCTTAGGGACAATATATAAGACTGTTTATTTACATTTTTATCAATTTGTTATGTCAAAATGTTGGAGGCTAGTAATGCAGTTGTTGGTCTCTTTGTCAGAGAAACCAAAAATTCTGGACGTGACTGCATCGTTGTGTTAAAAAAAAAAAATCTCCATCCAATATTTTATTGATCGTGGTTGCTAAAACATCTGCAGAAGAGAAAAGCAGGCAGCAGACACAGAAACACTGTTTCTTTTTGTCCAGGAACAGTTTTCCTCTGATCCATCGTTTCTAATGTTTGTTCTATTTTATGTCTCTCTCTGACACACGGTAGGAGGAATGCTGCTGTGATATTCCTCACTGTGTTGGAGTATAGATATTTATTTTGTTAATAAATTACACCCTTTGGAAGTATTTACTGTATATCTGCTCTCATTCTCATTCCTGCTAATTCACTGCATTGTTTTAGTGGATTTTGAGTTACATGGCTGATATTTACATTTAAGAGTGTGCAAAGATTTGCGGTGTGCATGATTATATATGGACCAAAAATTCCAGGGTGGATTTTTTTGTCCCAGTCTGCCCCAGTACAGTGCAGCACTACCAGTTGGACGGTCTTTACATGGCATAGTGTGAACGGACTACAGATGCAATGGTTCACTAAAAATGCATGACTGACTGCACTTATTCTTTGGCTAATCCTAATTTCATAATGCCATTTATTTCCTGAGGGCAAGCAGAAATAGTTAACCCATAGTGACCTGATACAAAACTGCATGAACATGTTTAACACTTAAAACATTTTGGTTGAGATGAAAATATTAACTCACTGGCTGCCATTCACGTGTAAACACGTTAATTCAAATCCGAACGTTAACTGCCAATCACGTGTTTCCACGTTAATTAAGGTTTTAGGGTTAGGGTTAGGGTTAGGGTTAGACCAGAAATGACAGTGAGTCTTGATGGGCCAGATGGATGAGCCCGTGGCTGGAATGGTAAAGGGCAAAGAGCTCCAGTCCCACTCTGATGCCAGCAAGGTGGAGGTGGGGTACTGGTATGGGCTGGTATCATCAAAGATGAGCTTGTGGGGCCTTTTCAGGTTGAGGATGGAGTCAAGCTCAACTCCCAGTCCTACTGCCAGTTTTTGGAAGACACCTTCTTCAAGCAGTAGTACAGGAAGAAGTCCGCATCCTTCAAGAAAAACACGATTTTCATGCAGGACAATGCTCCATCACACGCATCCAAGTACTCCACAGCGTGGCTGCAAGAAAGGGTCTAAAAGAAGAAAAACTAATGACATGGCCTCCTTGTTCACCTGATCTGAACCCCATAGAGAACCTGTGGTCCCTCATCAAATGTGAGATTTACAAGGAGGGAAAACAGTCCACCTCTCTGAACAGTGTCTGGGAGGCTGTGGTTGCTGCTGCACGCAATGTTGATGGTGAACAGATCAAAACACTGACAGGATCCATGGACGGCAGCTTTTGAGTGTCCTTGCAAAGAAAGGTGGCTATATTGGTCAATCGCCAATCGCTGATTGTGTCACATTACACGGAGCAAAGACACGACGTCCTGGAACCCGACAACGCAGAATTGTGCACGACGGTGAGCGACTGTCTACGACGCCTTTGTCTGGCCAAAATCGGGCTAAATTCATGTAGCTTGATCCAGGCTTAAGACAACATGCATAAAGAGGATGATGTGGTCAAAATACTCATTTGCCTAATAATTCTGCACTCCCTGAAGACTTTATTTATGGGTGGAAACTTAAATTTAATCTAATTATTTCACTCTTTGTTTTAATTTATGCAGCTCAAGTACTTGATAAGGTTTGGGAAACATCATAAACTGGGTTGAAGCCAGAGATGTTTGATATTGTTTTTTTTATTTTACCAATATCCTACAGTATACCTGTGCTGGTTGTCCAACTCTTAATTTCCAATATCCAATATCAACCGATACCGATCTATGCAGACAATTGTGAGGTTGTACCTGTCATATATTGAGAGATACTATATTCTGCTCCGAGAACAAAGATCCCAAAATAGCCTTAACCTGAGTTCATTTTGGACATCTGGCTGCCAGATATCAGATACTAGCAGGTATTAGCCAACATGTGTCTAATTATAATGTTTCTGACAACTTGTTAACTTAACCAACAACTTAAAACCAGACATATTATAAGCAGCTTCAAAGCAAGTCAGTCTGTAGCAGCAGCAGCTGCATCGTAGTCACATGACTCTGAAAGGAATGCTGGGATATGAAGTTCTTCCACAATATGAGGAACTTTTCTACATGCTGGACTGCTGCTAATGGAACAAGATCTTGTGAGATTTTGTAATGAAATGATCAGATCACGCAAGATTTCGTCAGTAAAAAATATTGATCTGAAAAAACTGATACCAATATTTTCTGATTTCACATTTCAATACAGATATCGTCCGATAATATCAGTAGGCTGATAATATCAGACATCCCTGGTTGAAATATATTCTTTCACAACATCAAGCTGTTAAAAAGCAAACACCCATAAGCAGCAAGCTTTTTATCAGTTTTCTTGATGATTTGAACAGTGACAACACCGTTATATTGTTGGGAAACTCCATGATTATGGGAGGTCATCAAAGCTACCTTAGCTTTGACACACTTAAAGAATAAAAATTTTCTTCCTTACATAATGCATACTACAGATAAGATCTCTCATTTTCTGTTGTTGATGAATACAGCGTAAAAGTGGCCAGTCACAATAGGTCAAACAAAATACAGAAGCATTAAAAGATATTTTGAACTCAGCAGCAAGAGCAATGTGATGTTTGATATTGAAGAAACCATAAAAAAGACAAATTATGAGTAGGCCTATGGCTGAGAATGAACTTGAGCTGAAACGGGTAAAAATGTGTATATGGCAGCTTTCGTCCGACATTACACGCGAACAGAAGATGGGTGGTGAGGAGAGTGTGCGTCGTGGTGCTGTGGTCAGAGTCGTGCGCACAAGCTGAAATAAAAAGTGATCTGAGATGAAGTTGGATGTGAAGCTATAGACGGCTGCTCATCATCACAGTGTGGCCAAAACAGGTGGAGGGACGGAGGAAAAAGGACCAGAAAGTTGCCGCGATTGAGATGTTTGTTTGATTTTTTTCCTTTCAGGGATGGTGAGAGTACATGCGGGTGACTCTGCTCCCGAGGTTAATGTGCGAAACATATTTGTTTATAGGCTACAGCAGCCTCCTCACAGTCCGATATAGTATTTATTAGCCGACACAGTTTATTACTGTGAGCAAGCGCAGCCGCGTTGCAGCCTTGAGAATTCCTCCTGCGGCTGTGACGCGCCTACATCCCTAATCAGCCGAGAGGAGGCTGACAACATACATGACATGGTGATGTTCTTCTTAGAAAAACCGTGAGAGAAAACTTAACACTGTAAAGACAAGTTGACGAAGGTTCACATTCTACCACAGATTCAGGTCTGATGCAGGATTGTTTTAGCAGCAAACAGAACTCAGCTTATTACAACTTTATAGGGTAAATTTGAGGTTGAGATTTTGTACCTGAAACGTGACTTGCACAGCTGATCTTTTCTGTCGTCTGGAAGGCAAACATGGAACGGCCTCTCTCTCGACTTCCGAACCACTCCCTGCTGTTTCAGTCATTCTTCGTGTAACCACCGGCACATCCCTCTCGTGCTACTTGTGCTCCAGCTTGCAGCTTTCTTTTGAGCATTGGCGCTGGATTGTCACATGACTGCCTGGCTGCACCTGATTGGTGGTACGTAGTGACACGTAGCTCATAATGTGTGAGGCGGCTAACAGCAAGCTGTGTTTGTTTAGTGAGACGTTCACGTCTCTCTAACAAAACAAACTGTGATGTGCGCACTTATAAGACCAAAAATAAAAGTAACGAGTGGGATATATGCCTTTGTAACCGAGTAGAAGTAGTGTTTCTTTCTCATAAATGTGCTTGAGTAAAAGTAAAAAGTATATCATAATAAATTTACGCTTATAAGTACAATTTATGTAAAAATGTACTCAGGTAAATGTAACGGAGTAAATGCAGCGTGTTACTTCCCACTTCTGATTGCAGTTTACATTTAGGTAAACAGCCATTTAAAGTTTGATTGCCAGCACACAGTGCAACTTTGTTATTTTCATAGTTTGACAGAACTGCCCCTGAAAATGACCGAAAGCGACACTTAAGGCGCTCAAACTATTGGACTCGGAGAAAATACAAGCCCACGCACCCTCTCACTCCAATAATAGAACATTAATTTCCCAATTTATTTTGTCTCTAGCTGCCAACTTGCCAGTCCTTCAGGTGTTTTCACTGAGGTTCAGGCTTCTCAGGCACTCAGTGAACTGGTAATTAGTTTCTCCAGGCTTTCTGTCTCATCGCCTCAGTGTGTGTGTGTGCATGTGTGTGTGAGTTACAACCAGACAGAAATCAATTTCAGGCGGAGATCTATCAGCTTTTGTAGCCAGCGATCCAATCATCAAATAATGCATCTGATATCACGCTGTCGAGGTGGTCTGTTCAGGGAATGATTCACTCTCTCTTTCTTTCTCCGGCTCTCTGTGCAGTTCTACATCTCCCACACACCTGCAGTATCTCACAATCTGTCTAACACACACACACACAGGGAGGTGATGGATAGTATTAGGAAACACGACTTCACCTGAGTGTTATCAGGGGAAAAGCCCTCCTTCAGATTCTTTTATGCTGCAAGATATCATCAGTCTAAAATGTTTAAAGCATGTCAGGAGATATTTTCAGGTGAAGAGCAGTGATTTATTTACCTTGTCTAGATCTGATTCAGTAAGTGATTTGCTTTTCCTATAAGCTCTGGCAATGCATCCAACTACATATATTGATAAACAGGTGGGAAAAGCACTAGTAATAGTGATATAATAGTCAACGTGTGCTTTCTATTTAAAGGCACAGTTTGTTTTTTTTTCTCATTCAAGAGTTCACAAACTTAATTTGAAAAAGAAACATCGGGTAACTTAAACTTAATTATTGCTTTGCCTGGTTCTAATGGCTGATCTAACATGCAAAATTGACTTTTTTGAGCTTTTCATTATGCT
Source organism: Atherinomorus stipes (assembly GCA_023101725.1). NCBI lineage: Eukaryota > Metazoa > Chordata > Actinopteri > Atheriniformes > Atherinidae > Atherinomorus > Atherinomorus stipes. Next base: position 366,419 of record JALJCO010011378.1, on the reverse strand, counting down.
ATCACGTCATTCTCTCCCCATAAAATATGCCCCGGAGGTTACTTTGACTCATTCACGCATATTTGAGAAATCCCTGAATATCCTACGCAAACCAACATGACTGCCAAAACGCTGCTACCACATAATAGCACAAAGCTCCTCCCCCTCTTTTATTAAGCTCCGCCCCACCACAACGTGAGAGTGTTGTGATGAGTGGAGTGGGCGTGTCAGAAACAGCAGGAGGCGTCTTAAAGGGACAGTGGTGAATTTTTAAGGCATCAGATACAGTTATGGAGTGATGTCACATATTTAGCTTGTTTTTCATGCATACTGTATTTTCAGAACTATTGAGGGTAACACCTGATTGTGCAAAAAAAGAAGAGAAGTATAGGCCTAAGAATGGCATGAAACCCCGCTTTAAGATTATTTGCAACAAAAAGTTGACAATTTGATCCTCAGCTTACTCTGGCAACATGATCAAGTCTCCTGGGACAACACACTGAAACCCACAATGACCATCACATAGTACTTGGTGTGTGAGTGTTTTCCAAATGAGATCTTATAGCAATACTGAAATTTGACAGTTTTTCATGCTTTATTGTCTCTTAACGAAGGCATCCATCTTGCATCCCGTCTCTCTCCAGGCAGTAAGTCGGTCTGATGTTGACTCTCTTCTTATCTCGTGGTCTGTCAGTTTAATATCAAAATGAGTCAGAAGCAGTATTTAAGTCTGAATCTTATGTATTGCTGCTTTAAGCAACAGACATATTTGGTAAGATTTTTAAATACCCTTGCTTTCACAATTTCTACCTCAATGTAGATCTGCAAACATTAAAAGGTCTGTACTATGTATTTTCTTTAATTAAAGTACACTCAGCAGTGACTTTATCAGCTCCACCTGTTCAACTGTATTAACACAAATAGAAGCAGCCAATCACATGGCAGCAGCTCAGTACATTTAGGCATGTAGACATGGTTAAGATGACTTGCTGAATTTTAGAATGAACATAAGAATGGTGATGAAAGTGGATTTAAATGACTTTGAATGTAGCAAAGTTGTTGGTGCCAGACAGACTGGTCTGTAATGCAGAAACTGGTGATTCACCTACAACCATCTCCAGGGTTTCCAGAGAATGGTCTGGAAAAGAGAAAACATTCAGTGAGCAGCAGTTGTTGGGATGAAAATATTTTGTTGATGTCAGAGGTCAGAGGAGAAATGCCAGAGTGGTTTGAGAAGATAACATCAGTAACTCAAAATAACTACTGATCACAAGCATGGTAAGCAGAATACTGTACCATCTCTGAGCACACTCCACACTGAACACACTTGTCCAAACCTCCATGGCCCTGCCCTGTTCTCATAGTTAAAAATGAGAAACAAAGTAATTGAAATCTATCAGTCTGGAAAAGGTTGCAAAGCCATTTCTAAAGCTTTGGGACTCCAGCGAACCACAGTGAGAGCCATTATCCACAAATGGTGAAAACATGGAACAGTGGTGAACCTTCCCAGGAGTGAACGGCCGACCAAAAGCACAGCGACGACTCATCCAAGAGGTCACAAAAGACCCCAGAACAACATCCAAGAACTGCAGGCCTCACTTGCCTCAATTAAGGTTCATGACTCCACCATCAGAAAGAGACTGGGCAAAAATGGCCTGCATGGCAGAGTTCCAAGACCAAAACCACTGCTGAGCAAAAAGAACATAAAGACTCGTCTCAGGATGCCAGAAAGCATCTTGATGATCCCCAAGACCTTTGGGAAAATACTCTGTGGACTGACGAGACAAAAGTTGAACTTTTTGGAAGGTGTAGGTCCAATTACATCTGGCGTAAAAGTAACACAGCATTTCACAAAAGGAACATCATATCTAAAGTAAAATATGGTGGTTTTAGTGTGATGGTCTGAGGCTGCTTTGCTGCTTCAGGACCTGGAAGACTTGCTGTGGGAAATGGAACCATGAATTCTGATGTCTACCAAAAAATCCTGAAGGAGAATGTCCGGCCATCTGTTGGTGACCTCAAGCTGAAGCGCACTTGGGTTCTGCAGCAGGACAATGATCCAAAACACACCAGCAAGTCCACCTCTGAATGGCTTAAGAAAAACAAAATGAAGACTTTGGAGTGGTCTAGTCAAAGTCCTGACCTGAATCCCATTTAGATGCTGGGCCATGACCTTAAAAAGGCGGTTCATGCTGGAAAACCCTCCAATGTGGCTGAATTACAACAATTCTGCAAAGATGAGTGGAACAAAATTCCTCCACAGCGCTGTAGAAGACTCACTGCTAGTTATCACAAACGCTTGATTGCAGTTGTTGCTGCTAAGGGTGGAACAACCAGTTATTAGATTGAGGGGGCAATCACTTTTTCACACATGGCCATGTGGGTTTGCCCCCCCCCCCCACTAATAAAAATCTCCATTTAAAAACTGCATTTTCTGTTTACTTGTGTTATCTTTGTCTCACATTTAAATTTGTTTGATGATCTGAAACATTTAAGTGTGACTAACATGCAGAGGCAGAACATGTCTGTGATGATGTACTAATGCTGGTGTTTATGCTGTGAAGTCAAAATGATAAAAAAAAATAATGAAAATAATACATTGAATTGCCCTGTACATTGGAGGATCTCAAAGTGATAAATTTTCAGGGGCCAACTTCTCATTTGGGGGTGTTAGAATGAAGGCCAGGGACCCACTCATCCTCACCCCCTGTGCTGAAATAGAGACATGGTAACATGGCATCTTATGTAGCTACCAGTAGCCCATAATGATCTGATATTAATTAATACATTTAATTTCAAAATAGGCTTAGACTGCATGAATGACCCTAAAGATCATGTTTTCATGCACTCTTTATGAGGTATAAAGAACACGGGAGGTTTCCTGTAACCCCATTACTGATAGGTGAACTGAATCATTTTGTCATGTGACAGCTAAACGCTGTGTAGTCACGTCTCATTTCTAATTTAAATTTACATAAATGACTGAAACAAGGTGATTAAAAAAAAACCCTGATGAAAGAAAAAAGTACTGATGAAACCGTTTCATTCAGTGGAGTCGCGCTGAAGCTCAGATCTTAGATAACTGGTGACATTTTTAAAAATGATCCAATTTACGTCCATGAGCATGAGATCAGCAGAAGAAGACGACAGCAACAAAAGTTGAGCATTCTTCAACTTTCTTTTTTTGTCGCATTGCAAGCCACTGTATGGATGTCTACGTGAGCAAGCGTGGAATTTCACATGCACGAATGTAGCATGAGCGACGTGGCCTCCCGTGTGTTGAGCCCTTCACACTCTTTACTCCTGAACGTCACTAAGGGCACGGTCTCATGGTTGTTTTCTGAAACGTCTTGAAGACTACCTCTGGAGAAGCGTCGGCAGGGAGCTCTGGCGAGAGACAAACAACTGCTGCCAGAGATCCAACACACCCCTTTCCCCCCCTCTTTGCTTGCGTCAAACGTTCCGGACTTTACAGCCGGCCTCTTCCTGTTCCGTTCTGAAAACTGTTCCGGACTTTGGCGCGGTCACATGGTGAAAGAAATATGGATCTTATCCCTTTTCTGGACTTGAACGTTTTTATCGTGACAAAAGTGTCCATGTGACCCTACCCTAAGTCATCCAGGCATGCACTGCTGTCTCATGAGGAAATGCAGCTTTTTTGTTACAATGTTTTTCTTCTTTCCTGAATACGAATATTTAAAAAAAAATATTTGTTCGAAATAAGTATCAGTAAAAAAAACGTTATTTGTGCCATTATGAATAGGCTACTGTATTAGGATTCTGCTCCATCCCTACACTTAGGACGCATTCAGAAAGCATAGTCCGTGAGTCTCTGTCTGTTTGGGGTCTCGGTTTGGCTGGGGGCGGGGGGGTAGTCTTCCGGACCGAGATCGCGTTCACGTTGCACTATTGCCAAACGAGCCAAACCGGCCATGAATCTCAGGTGGTGCTGCATTCGGATTCACCATTTTTGTACGAGGAGCTGGATATGCTTTCATAAGAACAAATATCGATTAAAGCTTTTACTTCCTTGTAACTCCACGTCTGACCATGAGCCATCTTTATAAGTACTACAGTCCTACACGTATTGTCGTAGCGTTTACCCACGTTGTCCAACGTTTGACCCACAAAGCCAATGCAATTTGTAGTCCACTTCCTGTCTTTGGTTCACTTGAATCGGACCGAGACCTGTGTTTGCAGGCGGACCGAGTCTGGTTGTTTGTTCCGGATCAGAGTCCGTTTGCAAACAGACTCTGATTTGAATTAAAAAAGCTTTGTGAATGCGCCCTTAATCTACTCTAAATTTCTATAGAAAGATGTTTTTCAAAGCAAATACACACAGGGCTTTATTTGATATTAGCAATTTATCTGTCCCCAATCCAAAACTCATCCTAATCTGTAACTCTAAAACAAAGTCTTAACCCCAAAGAAGCAGACTCTAGTTGGGAGTTTCATTTGTGTCCTTGTGGGTCTAGATGCATTCTGGTTCTAGATTTCAAACATGCACAGTAAAACCACCCCAGACTGTGTTCCTGAGTACTTCAGCATTTAGCATGTTTCCCTCTGAGAGTGTTAACAGGTTTTCCTCCTGCTACACTCGAGTGCGTCTGCATCTAACAGTGCGAGTGTGTGTCTCTGCAAGATTGTGCTTGTTTTTGTTTCAGCCTGGAGTTCTACACACCTGCAACTTGCAATCATGTGTATTTTCATGTTAATACATGGTTTGCATGTGTGTGTGTTTACCAGCTGCATTCACTTCAGTGTTCACTGTATATAGCATGTGTGTGGGTGTGGGTGAGTGTGTGTGTGTGTGTTTGAGGGTTAAACATTGATGTCATAATGCATTGAGACAGACAGTCTCTCCTACTGTGATGTTGTCATGGTTACCACATGAAGACAAATGCTCTAAATATCTCTATTTACCATCAGTTCACAACACACACGCACAAAACTGTGGACATATGGTATACACACAATCACACCCTCCTTTTCACGCACTCACATTCTACTGAGTGCGACACACATCACACACAAACACATTAACACAAAATCACTTTCACACGTTTTTAAAACACACAAAAACCCCAGACATGTTTGCGACTCACTTCACCACCCATCCGTTCATCGAGCATCTCTGTCCACACAACACACAATTACCTTTTGATCCCAGTCAATTATCATTCTCTCATTTACACACGTCACTCCTCCTCTCGCTTCATTTGCCACCTCTCACTCTGTCTCTCCTTCAGGAGAAAGGTCAGCGCTCACCAGGAGACTCACTGGCCTGTCAGAGACACAGGGAAGAACAGTAATGATGGAACACAGTCTGCACTCAGCCGGCTAAATTTATACACAAATGACATGCAATTTCAGGTCACGTTTAAAAAGATCTCCTCATGCGTGAACCTATTTTGATCATTTATTATATGACCAGGACAGACAGCTCAGAAGAAATACTGAACTTCAGGTGGGTAAACAGCTGTTTTTTAATAATCTCTATGATATCTACAATGAAACGCTCGATTAAATGTTTTTTTTTACACAAGTGTACAAGTTTAAAACTTCTGATCATGGCTTTTCATGAGTATACTTATGATAACTTTGGGTTAAAACTCAAACATGATTTATTTTTATTAATGTCTGATTACAGACACATTCTGAACTGTTAGTTTTTTATTTATGCAGGCAGCTTTATTAAGTATAAAGAACACAGCAGAGAGTGCTCAACCAGAGCAGCTAGCATCTATAGATACTAAGACCATAGGGCAAGAGGGAGGTCAGGTGCCTTAGAGGTGCCATGACAACAAATTTCACTTTTCTGTGGTTTTGGGGGGTAGGATATGATCTGTTGTGCACTGATGAGGTCATGTGAATGTCAAAAGTGAGTATCAAAGTCCCTGTTCATGGGCGGTCAACTTTGTTTCTTTGTTCAAAAATGGTCAGACAGCAGTTTATTATTCTACACAGGTTATCATTCAACATAATTCATATTCTCTAATTAGAGCACTCTATCAAGCAAACAGCCTTTTAGTGTCATTATGTTGTGAAAATTCAATTAAATTATTCCACAAAAAACTGCTAAAATCTGAGGATGGTATTATGCATATACTAGTATTTAAGAATATTAGTTGGTTCTTCATTGTTTTTAGTCAAAGTTATTGTGAGCCATTGACGGCCCAAGAGCCACTTGTGGCTCTGCAGCCACAGGTTGCAGACCACTGCTACAAATACTTTGTGAAAGCATTAATATTGATTTGGGATGTGTACGCATGCATGGACTTGAAGAATCTGTTGATAAATAAAGGTTATGAAAGGTTCCTTCTATTTATCAGGTTTTGGGACAGTGGTTGGTACATTAGAATTTAATGGGCTGGCAATAATGGTTTCGGTCAAAGAGTTTTGGGAAACCGAGTTACCTGATAGTTCTTACTTTTCCTCTTGTCATATGATCATTGGTAAGGAGTATAATGCTTTTAAAGCTACTCATAATCCATAATTCCTGCATAAGCACTTAACGTGGTAATCTGCTCAAGGTTGCTGTGGACTCCAAACGGACACTGGGTGAAAGGCAACATGGACCCTGGACAGTTCATCAGTCCCCTGCTTTTCACAAAACCACATACCAAATGAAATATGCTGTACACAAGCAAATCTTTTACACACATGTAACCACACGTTCTACAACACACACCCATGATCAAATCAACTTAGTACAGCAGAACTTTTCCCTGTGAGAGAAAACCAGAGTATGCAGACCCATGCAGGCAAGGGAAGAGCACTCAGGCCCCAAGCTGAAATTTGAACTTTCTTGCTGTGAGGCAGCATGGCTAACCACTGCACCACCCCGCAGGTGAGATATATATCCTCTTCAACCCCAGCCCCTTTTCTCTCCCAGCAGTTTTGGACAGATCCCTCTCTGTGTGCCAGTAGTAATTGCCTCAGATTCCAAACTCTCCTTGCAGCCTTGTTGTGGAAGCAGCTTTGAAGTCTGTGCTGCTCCTCTTCACCAGTCCAATTCCTATAACGATTTTTCTATGAATTAGCCCTCAGGAGCAATCCAAAACTACAGAGTAAATTAGAATCACCCACTGCAATAGTTTCTGGTGTTGTTAATTTTCTCATTTACGTGAATTTGTGTGTGGGGATCCTGATACTTGCAGGTTTATCTGTGCCTGTACCTTTTGTCACAGATCATTCTTAGTTGGAAAATCTTTCAGTGAAATAAAGGGGAATTGATTTAATCTGGCAAGTTGTTCCTTCTGTATTTGTCTTAAACAATAATGTTCTAGAAATACATTATGAAGCTATTTTGGAAATATTTATCAAAATCCTTTAGTTTTAGGATGTAAAAATATCTGTGTTAGCTGATGAGCATTACAGGGAGTGCAGAATTATTAGGCAAATGAGTATTTTGACCACATCATCCTCTTTATGCATGTTGTCTTACTCCAAGCTGTATAGGCCCAAAGCCTACTACCAATTAAGCATATCAGGTAATTTGCATCTCTGTAATAAGAAGGGCTGTGGTCTAATGACATCAACACCCTATATCTGGTGTATTAGGCAACAGATTATTAGGCAACTTCTTTCCTTTGGCAAAATGGGTCAGAAGAGGGACTTGACAGGCTCCGAAAAGTAAAAAATAGTGAGATATCTTGCAGAGGGATGCAGCACTCTTAAAATTGCCAAGCTTCTGAAGCATGATCATCGAACAATCAAGTGTTTCATTTAAAAAAGCCAACTGGGTCGCAAGAAACGTGTGGAAAAACCAAGGCGCAAAATAACTGCCCATGAACAGGGCAAAGTCAAGTGTGCAGCTGCCAAGATGCCACTTGCCAGCAGTTTTTGCCATATTTCAGAGCTGCAACATCACTGGAGTGCCCAAAAGCACAAGGTGTGCAATACTCAGAGACATGGCCAAGGTAAGAAAGGCTGAAAAAACACCACCACTGAACAAGACACACAAGCTGAAACGTCAAGACTGGGCCAAGAAATATCTCAAAACTGATTTTTCTAAGGTTTTATGGACTGATGAAATGAGAGTGAGTCTTGTTGGGCCAGATGGATGGGCCCGTGGCTGGATCGGAAAAGGCCAGAGAGCTCCAGTCCGACTCAGACACCAGCAAGGTGGAGGTGGGGTGCTGGTATGGGCTGGTATCATCATAGATGAGATTGTGGGGCCTTTTCGGGTTGAGGATGGAGTCAAGCTCAACTCCCAGTCCTACTGCCAGTTTCTGGAAGACACTTTCTTCAAGCAGTGGTACAGGAAGAAGTCTGCATCCTTCAAGAAAAACATGATTTTCATGCAGGACAATGCTCCATCACACGCATTCAAGTACTCCACAGCGTGGCTGGCAAGAAAGGGTCTAAAAGAAGAAAAACTAATGACATGGCCTCCTTGTTCACCTGATCTGAACCCCATAGAGAACCTGTGGTCCCTCATCAAATGTGAGATTTACAAGGAGGGAAAACAGTCCACCTCTCTGAACAGTGTCTGGGAGGCTGTGGTTGCTGCTGCACGCAATGTTGATGGTGAACAGATCAAAACACTGACAGGATCCATGGATGGCAGCTTTTGAGTGTCCTTGCAAAGAAAGGTGGCTATATTGGTCACTGATTTGTTTTTGTTTTGTTTTTGAATGTCAGAAATGTATATTTGTGAATGTTGAGCTGTTATATTGGTTTCCCTGGTGAAAATTATTGAAATGGGTATATATTTGTTTATTGTTAAGTTGCCTAATAATTCTGTTTGCCTAATACACCTGATATAGGGTGTTGATGTCATTAGACCACACCCCTTCTCGTTACAGAGATGCAGATCACCTGATATGCTTAATTGGTAGTAGGCTTTGAGCCTATACAGCTTGGAGTAAGACAACATGCATAAAGAGAATGATGTGGTCAAAATACTCATTTGCCTCATAATTCTGCACTCCCTGTAAAGGTGCTATAGAAGATGTTTCGGCATTTCAGAAAGCAGAGACTTTTAGCGAGTTTTTGAATAATGAGCATGCGCAAGACCAACCTGCTAGATTCACAGCTCCCTCCTCTGGCCACAGAATAACGTGCACGAGCCACTCCGGTGTTTCGCAGACAACAGGTATAAATTCTTCCGTCATGTCACAAATGCTAGTACAACAGATGTCGTTGTCTGAATGTTGCTAACTGCTAGCAGAATGATGTACCTGCTACCTGCTGTAAACATCAGACGAGTGCGTGCAGCTTCCGGGTCGCAATATTACTCCCGCCAATCAATCACTTTCATCGATCAGTCTCGCCTATTACCCATTGAACTGACTGTTAATCACTCTTACTACTGTAGTAAAAGTGATTGACGAGCCAATAGACAAATTAAAAAGTTAAGGAATGCAGAGATGATTGGCAGATATTTTTTCAGCCCCATTACTTTTATTTACTTTCACAGCTGATGTATAATAATATCTAAAGCTTTTAATTAATCAAAGTGTATGGGGTAGTGAACCCAATTTGACCAAATGTTGCAAAAATTGTTGTAAGAAACATCTTCTATAACGCCTTTAAGTTTGGTTGGTGCCATGTGTTACTCACAAGAAGGAATCAGCAATCAGGGTGAAAGGTAAAGAAAAGGACAGGCAGCTGTCACACACAGAAACACAAACACACACTCAAAGGAATGACTGTTTTTCTGCAGAGAAAATTAACAATCCCAAAGTAATACCCTGATAAAATGTGAACAAACTTGATAGTTCCTAAGAGCTCATTTTGGTGATGTTTTAAAAAGTGTCTAAACCAGTGTACACTGTACTGGTACTCCTGATATTTTGTAGCAATGTTAAACTCTTTGTTCCCATCACCTCACAGCTTTATTACATCCATTCACTGAAAAAGAAAACAATTAAAAACTATTTCATGTATTTAACATACAAAACTCATCTTATGATTTCTCTGCATATTAGATAAAAACAAACACTTCACATAAACATAAAGACCATAGACATCAACAAAAGACAACATAGACTAACAACCACATATAACTTCTACTTATTTTTGACACAAATGGAACCTCATAGAAGCCATTTAAGGTTGTGCATAAGCTTTAAATGACACCAGTGAGACATAAATTTAATCCTGTAAGAAGTACAAAACTGCTGAAGGTTTTTATTTTCACTGCACCTTTGGCTTATTATTAATGACTCATGGGTCAAAATGTAGAAAGACATCACTTTTGTATTCAAGAAAGAACTGGCTTTGGACCTATTTTCTGCATCTTTGGGATAAAACCACTGAACCTTGGCCCCTCTTTAATGAAACTGCTTTGTGTTGCTCTTTTCAGTGCAAAAAGATTTATTCTTCTATACAGTATTTATGACAGTTATTGTAGAAGTTACTGTATATTATTAGACACTATCATATTTGAGAGCCCTTTTTAGATCAGTGTATCGATGACCAAGCATGGACTAAACTCTCATTTTAGTGTGTGGAAACAATAAGATTAAGTTTAATACTTTATACTGTGTTGATGCATCTGCATTTTGACCGTCTAAAATCAATAGAGATTGACAAGAAAGACATCAAAACGTTGTGATAAAACAATTTGTTGGTCATCCCAGCAGACACATAAGGACTTTATACAAAACAAAGTAAAAGCAACAAGGAAAATAATAATAATAATAATAACAGCATGATTACTGCTTTAAAAAATGTTGTGGTCTCATCTGGACAGACAACAATAGCTGTCAACTTCTATACATGCAAGTCTGGTGGGTGCAAATGAACAGTTTTAAAGAAAGACGCATTAAGTGACAGTTAAAAAGCAATACATGTGAAAAGGGCCACTCAACACAAAGTTGCTGAGGAATATAATCAGTATGTTTAAGTTTATCTTAACTTTTTAAAGCTCATTGTTTAATTGTGCGGCCAACAACTTCTCTGTTCCGGTTCGCTGCTCTTGTGGCAAAGCAGAAACCCCAAATACTCACTGATGCTTTGTGTTCAGCATTAAACGACAAGTTTTCCCTCTGTTGTTATATAGTAGAGATTTAAAAAGTTATGCAAAATATGAAATATTTAAATGAAATTTCTCAGGTAAACATCTGAAAATTGCAGACACATGCAACATTAATTTTCTTCCTCATTTTGTCAAATCCCTGAAAAGAAATGTCTTCATAAATGGTGTGCTAAGATGCTTTTCTATAAAGACCCACAACAGAACCTTTAGCAGTTTTCTCAGTGACGTGCCCTCTATTGATGGGTAAACTAGCATCTATCTTGCATCATACCTGTACTGTGATTCACTCCAGCCAGTAAGACAGTCTTATCTTGACTCTCTTTCTTTTCAGCTCTTCCTCCGGTAATGTTTCCTTGCGTTTCTTTACTGAATCCGACCTGATGTGCGTTCAAAACACCCGCTGTGTTCATATCTGGTTCATATCTGTTTGCTAGCACATGGCGCAGTGCGCAACCAGTAGTTAGCTGCAACGTCACGGCTGCGTCCCAGATGCAAAAGTTACATAGAAGCCTCGGGACGCTGCTGTCAGTGAAGGCTTGAAAATGTGCATAATGAATGTTGGTGTAATCATCAAAACGAGTCCAAAACGCAGATTTTGAAGGTCTAAAAGTTAATTATGGGTCTTTAAAAGGACTAGAGGCAGGAATTGTGAAAGCATAAACATGCATATCCAGCTTTTTAATGCGTGATGAGGCGTTAAAAAACAAAAACAACAAGCCCACCCAGGTCTCTCTCCGTTGCCTTGAACAGGCTTTGTGGTGCATAATGCGCTGCGATTCAGTGGCCGAATTTCCCGCGCTGTCCAGCAGATGTGACATCAATTGATGCTGCATTTGCGTCCCTGACAGTTTTGATACAAGAAGGAGAAGGTCGCTGTGAAATTAAACACTGTAAGGGATAGTTATGGATTATTCTGCCGTCAGCAAACGATCCAGATCAACTGAAAGACACTAAAAAGCGGAACTATGAAGAAAAAGACTTTATTAGCATAGCAGTTACCCACAGCGCCAGTCGCGTCACTCACGAGTCTCATTTCTTAATCTTGCCTCTAGTCCCTTTAAGAATGAACCCGTTCATGCCTTAGATAAAACTCTACTCCTTTGTCTCATGTAATAAAGGCTGTGAATATATCGCTTTAATCTCCACAGCTCACCTGGCACCTGGCTCAAAAGCTCGACTTCTGTAAAGCTATAGCTTATCATAAATAAATCTTGTTCCTAATAGGGGATTATCACGCTTACCGGAAGTCCCCGGATTTTGGACACTTCCTCTTCCGGGCCATGTTAACGACAGCCGTTCCTGCTCTGTTATACTGTTTAAATCGGATAAACTCCAAACATACTCAAGTTTTCATTCTAGACTGAAATGATACTAAGGAAGAAGTGGATCAAAGCGATCGATTTGCCGCGGTGAAGGGCCGAACTTTATAATAAAACACACGTTTGTTTGTCGCCGGTGGGGCACAACACCGGCACTTCACAGCATGCTAGCATTAGCCAGCTAGCGTTTACTGACGTGCTTAACATTGTGCATCTTTAAACACACAAACATCTGAAAATCGGGTCTGTACCTCCCCGTTTCCAGTGGAACAACTGGGGACCGCCAAGAAAGGAGACACTTTCAGATGCTTGTGTGTTTTCAGCCGCCCAAAGTTAGGCACGTCATCGAGCTGGCTAATGCTAACCTGCTAACACGACTGTGTAGTCTGCCGGCCACAAACAAACGTGTGTTGTTTTATTATAAAGTTCGGTCCTCCACTGCGGCGAATCGGTCGTTTTAATCCACTCCTTTCTTAGCATCACTTCAGTCTGGAATGAAAACTTGGCATTGGCGTTTATCCGATTTACAAAGTTTAACAGAGTAGTAGCTGGCGGACTATTGTTAGCAGGTTAGCATTAGCCAGCTTGATGACGTGCCTAACTTTGTGCGGCTGAAAACACACAAGCATCTGAAAGCGTCTCCTTTCTTGGCAGTCCCCAGTTGTTCGACTGGAAACGGGGGGGTACAGACCCGATTTTCAGATGTATGTGTGTTTTAAGACGCAAAAAGTTAAGCACGTCGGTAAGCGCTAGCTGGCTAATGCTAGCATGCCGGTGTTGTGCCCCACCGGCTACAAACAAACATGCTACGTTGTTTTATTATAAAGTTTGGCCCTTCACTCTGGAGAATCGCTTTGATCCACTTCTTCCTTAGTATCACTTCAGTCTGGAATCCGTGAAAATTTCAGGTAGGGTTGGCGTTTATTCACGTTATCTACGAAGTAAAGCAGGGACATTGAACTGGACCGGAAGTGGGCCGTCTAACTGTTTAAAACCGGAAGTTCGGAACACGGAAGCGTGATAATCCCCTATTGCTAGCACTAACAACTTAGTTCTTCCCTGGAAGCCTCTGATTGGTTTCTCCCATTTGTTTATATCCATGTGCTTCACATCATAAATGCTACAATGCAGTCCTTCAGTGAAAATGTTTAACAACTGCATTAACTTATAATAAATAGTCTGCTGTAGCATCAAAAAATATCAGCTTGGTTTTAACTGCAGGGGTCTTAAGAATATGTTTCAAGTAGGAATTAGAGGCATTGAGATGGGTGTAAAGACGAAGCAAAAGGTCACACATTCTCATCAAAACTAGCTGAGTGTCATGAATAAATTCTGCATTTGTGTTAATGGCTAAATAAAGTAGAGGTCTTGGAGTTTTTCAGGGGAAAAAAAAGATCTACTTTCTTGCTTTTTGAGGTCATAACTGCATGTCATAGTTATTGAGTGAACAGCTGGATGCAGGCAAATAAAAAGAAAAAAAAGAGACAATTTTGGGACTGTAACAGGGGTTATACCTCTCCATCACCTGTTATCATTCAGCTGTGCGCTGCTGAGGGCTCGTAAGTGGGACCCATTTCTTTTCAAGCCGTATTCCCATGACCTTTTTATAAATGGCATCTCACTGGAGAAAAGGACTACTCAAGGTAAAACTGAGTTGCATGTTACCTCCCACTCCAGTTTTTGCTTTGCTCTCTTGCCATCAGAAGTGTGTAACAGCGCTCCCTTATTTGAGAGAAAATGAAATAACACAAGTGATATCCTTTAAAGCTGCGAGCATCCTTGGCTGTCCTCTACACAGACTAGAAAGGATGCTTCTCTTTTTACATCCTGCTTTTCTTTTCTCTAACATGTCACAGTGTCCTTCTCTGATATGTCTCTGTGAGGCATTGCATAGATTTGGATACAGTTTATGCTTAATAAACAGCTATTGATTGTGTATTTGTGTCTGTGTCAAAATCTTAGTAAATTTGCAGACTGACTGATACCTTTACTCACAATGCTCAACAGAGAGGAGAGAGAAGAATGAAGGGAAGAATAAGACCTTGAGTCAGAGAGCGAATAAGAAGAATAAAAAGATGAATTTGCAGGTGGATTTGATTCCCTCAGACAACTCCAAGGAGACTGACACAGGTGGAATATGAATGAGGAAAGTGTGTGTAAAAATGTGTGTGTGTGGGTTTGTGGTGAGAGAGGGGGTTGCAAGGAGAGCGAGCATTGGTAGAGAGACCCAGCAAGAGAAAGAAAGACACACTGAGTGAGCGAGAAATGTCAATGACAGAGGGAGCAAGGAGAATGGGGACATGGGGAAAAGAAGGAGAAGGAGAGGCGAAAAAAGCCTGAAAGAAAAACAGGTGGAAGGCGGGAGAGACTGGTTAGCTAATGGCAGAAGACAATAAGAAAGAGACAAAAGGAAATGATAGATAAGAGGTGAAGAAATGGTGCCGACATTAAAGAGAAGGGAGAGTGAGGGAGAGAATAACAAGCTGGAAGACAAAAATGGAAGGAAGGTCAAGGAAAAAAGTCAGACACAATAACATAAGCACAGTTGAAAAGGACACCTTTCAAAAAGTTTTTGAAGCAAACCAAATAAACTAAATAGAAATATGTCATGAAATTAAATGTGATAGTTTCAGCTTTTAACTGATATCCATTTGTTTCAAGATACCAAAGATGGTGGGCACTTTTCCTTAACAAAAGGTCACATAAAGTTAATAATCCAAAAAATGGTTATCCAGATGTTTTGCCCTGCAGTCATCTCCAAAGTCCTCCAAAGAATCCACTTGGTAAAGTAAGTCACCCTCAAAGAAACACAGAGTATGTGACTACATGAAACATGTTTCTGCAAAAATTCCAAAGTTTAACCAATCAGATGTTCCAAGCAGAACATGGAGCCACCATCATTCATTGCTGTCATGGCTAAGACCAACATTATCCATTAGTTAATTGAAATTTGATCGTGATTTCAATTTTCATGTCAAACAATCTCCAAACTCATATAATCGAGTTGAAACAAACTATTTATTTGCCATTTTTGTTTTCACAATTTCTGAAAGTTTTTCTTAAGTTAAAGTTCATTTCAGTGGCTTTCACCCATGCAATTTGTTGGGTGTCATGAACAAAAATATTACATTTGGAATGTTCTAGCATTGCACTAAAGCTCAACAAAGTTTATTTTGGGATATATATATATATATTGTATGTATATTCATTTTATTCTTCAAATATAGAAAAAATGCATAACAACTGGATACATCCAGTGTATGTATCCAGTTGTATCTAGTATCAGAATCCACAAAAAACCCACAAAATCAGTTTATTTTGGATACATTTATGTTTTTCTTTGGTTTTTACATTTATTTAATGTTCAAAGTACATTTATTTGATTGATTTAATGTTTTATACATTGCAAAAACAGCTGTAAGGTACATATTTGTAGCCTATATTTATTTTTAATTTGAATGTTTTGTATAAATTATCAAAGTGTTTTTGAAAGAGAGAAAATGCTAAATAAATGTATCATGTAACTAAATAATAATGGTTTGAATAACTGTGATTTTAATATTGACCAAAATAATCTTAATTATGATTTTTTTTCCATAATCAAGCAGCCCTATCCCCATTACAGGAATCTGATCGGTAAAAACTTTTAGATTTGGGCCACAAATGGATAGTTAGACCCAAACAAGACTGATTCTCTGAGGGATGTAAGCGTATTGTCCAAATCATTACAGATAACATCTCATAATTTTCATTTTTCATACATTCATTTTCTGTTTCTTCAGACTTATTTTGCAATGGACCAGTTTAAATTGTTGTCATGGAGGAAATCGGACATAAACTCCGAACAAAGTTATCAGCATGCCTGCATCTTTTCTTGAAGGAAAAGCATTGATTTTACCTCAATACTTCCTAACAGATTTAACAGTTAATCCATTATACTTGAGTCCAGCTGGCTGTATTCTTTGCAAAGTTTGGAAAATAAAACAATTATTTGTACCTCACATTATGAACGACAACAATTCATTCATTCATATTTTCTTTACCGCTTACCCAGTTCAGGGTCGCGGGGGTTGCTGAAGCCTATCCCAACTATTGTCAGGCGAGAGGCAGGTACACCTGGACAGGTCGCCAGTCTGTCGCAGGGCCGACAACAATTCAAAAAGAAAAAAAAAGTGGGATGATATCTAAAATGTTAATTATACAATGATTTGCAAATCACATAAACCATTGCAAACAGAACAGAAATGATGCACATTGGGGAACCTTGACCCACTTTGCCAAATTAAAAATGAGCCAATAATTTCTATGAAATGGTAAAATATCTCAATTTTAACATCTGATGCTGTTTATGTCAAACCTGGAATAAACTTGCTGTATGAGATTTGCAAATTATTGCATTCTGTGTTTAGTCACATTTTAGAAACTGTCCAGACATTTTTGGAGATTAGTTTTGCAGAAATTTAATTAGACACGTATTGCATATTAATTAAAATAAAGAGTTGGAACTTGTGCAGATGTGACACTACCAAAACCAAAATGTTGTTTATACAGTGATGTGTCTTGCTTGATCTGTGTAATTTGATGTAAAATTATCTGTGAAGTAAAATTATTCATGTATTTTTCTAACCCTCCCCAGTTGTTAAAATATACCAGTGCTGGTAGTTTGGGAAAGAAAAAGAGAGAGCTTCTGGAAAACGATGTTTGAGTTGTATATGATAACCTGTCAAGTGCTTTGTGCTTTTACATTTCTGTCACCTCTGACAAGAGATGGCAAGAAAAGTGTAAAGTAAAAATCAGGCATCAAGCAGCAGATGAAGAGGATGAAGAAAAAAGAAATGGGGGAGAATTGAAAAGGATTTTGAATAGAAAGAAGATGGGAAATTAAATGGGAACCATAATAAAAAAGGTCAAATGAGAACAAAGAAACGAGAGGGTAGATGTAAGAGGAACAAAAGAGAAAGACGGAGTGAGAAAAAGCAGCTAGATGAGAAAAGGAGTGAGAGTAAGAGTTAAAAAGGTGGCAGACAATCTGGAAAAGGGTGAGACATGACAGATCAACAGGAGCGAGGAGGAGGAAGCTGGTCTGTGGGATCAAAACAGTCTCAGGGATCATTTGACAAGAGATGAAAAAAGTAGGTGATGAGCAGTGAAACGGCGCAGATGATCAGTCAGAAAAGATGAATGCAGATGAGGAGCAGAGGTGAGCGGATAAAAGAAATACAAAGGGAAGACAAAAACAGCAGTGGAAGACTTAAATACCTGTGGTGTCACCTTTGTCGGTGCATGACGCCATCGCTCTGCAATCATATGAACACAGACAGACCGGGCTGCTTCCATTCACGCTGTTTCATCCACACTTTATTCAGCTGTGTCAGGATTGTTTTTCATGGTTTCATTTTTGGTAAAGGTTAAAAACAAAATGAGACAGAAACAAGCTGAGGAGGGAATTAAACATCTCAGGACAAAGCACATGTAAACCTTGCACCATAAATCTGATTTTATGCCTTCAAAATAAGAAAAATCATCAGGATGACTAAACTTTGATTTGAGATTTCATTTAGCATCTTAATAGACTTTGATTTTCAGCAGCTCACGTGCAGCATTTCACCATCAATAGCTCGTTATTACATACATTTTGAAGCATCACAGCGATTACAGGTTATAAACCAATGACAGGAACATCATTTACAATCATTAGCTTGCAAAGGTTGTTATTGTATCATGATTTTATGGGGATGTGTTGGTATGAAGAAGGGATTATTCTTTAGGGGAAAGTAGATGGCTTGGGCAGTGAAAGTTTTTTAAATTCAGAGTGGACCTTGTTTCATTGAAATGGGAAAAATTGCCAGACATACACTCAGCAGTGGTGACAGCTGGATGACAGTGAGGATCAGACAAAGCTCTGAGGAGTCTGTCAGGGAAGTACAATAACTGAACCCCAACAATGAGACGTGTGGTTAAAGTTTGTCAAACTTTCACAGGAAGAAGATGTGTGATATTGGCTAATATGGACCTAAAACTGAGCTGGCATGAGCAGCAGCTACAGTAACACTCAGACTGAGAGCTGTGGGTGGAGACACCCATCTATCATTTATATATATGGTTGTGTGAAAAAGTTTTTGCCCCCTTCCTGATTTCCTACTTTTTTGCATGTTAGTCACACTTAAATGTTTCAGATTATCAAACAAATTTAAATGTGAGACAATGATAACACAAGTAAACACAAAATGCAGTTTTTAAATGAAGATTTTTATTTTTAAGGGGGGGATTCAAACTTAAATGGCCCTGCATGAAAAAGTGATTGCCCCCTAAACCTAATAACTGGTTGGGTCACCCTTAGCAGCAACAACTGCAATCAAACATTTGTGATAACTAGCAGTGAGTCTTCTACAGCGCTGTGGAGAAATTTTGTTCCACTCATCTTTGCAGAATTGTTGTAATTCAGCCACATTGGAGGGTTTTCCTGCATGAACCATCTTTTTAAGGTCATGCCACAGCATCTCAATGGGATTCAGGTCAGGACTTCGACAAGGCCACTCCAAAGTCTTCATTTTGTTGTTCTTAAGCCATTCAGAGGTGGACTTGCTGGTGTGTTCTGGATCATTGTCCTGCTGCAGATCCCAAGTGTGCTTCAGCTTGAGGTCACCAACAGATGGCCGGACATTCTCCTTCAGGATTTTTGGTAGACAGCAGAATTCATGGTTCCATTTACCACAGCAAGTCTTCCAGGTTTCTGAAGCAGCTAAACAGCCCCAGACCATCACACTACTACCACCATATTTTACTGTTGGTATGATGTTCCTTTTCTGAAATGCCGCGTTACTTTTACGCCAGATGTAATGGGACCTACACCTTCCAAAAGGTTCAACTTTTGTCTCATCAGTCCACAGAGTATTTTCTCAAAAGTCTTGGGGATCATCAAGATGCTTTCTGGCTAAACTGAGACGAGCCTTTATGTTCATTTTGCTCAGCAGTGGTTTTGGTCTTGGAACTCTGCCATGCAGCCATTTTTGCCCCCCAGTCTCTTTCTTATGGTGGAGTCATGAACACTGACCTTAATTGAGGCAAGTGAGGCCTGCAGTTCTTTCTGGGGGTCTTTTGTCGCCTCTTGGATGAGTCGTCGCTGTGCTCTTGGGGTAATTTTGGTCGGCCGTCCACTCCTGGGAGGGTTCACCACTGTTCCATGTTTTCTCTATTTGTGGACAATGGCTCTCACTGTGGTTCTCTGGAGTCCCAAAGCTTTAGAAATGGCTTTGGAACCTTTTCCAGACTGATAGATCTCAATTACTTTGTTTCTAATTTTTTACTGAATTTTTTTTGGATCGCAACATGATGTCCAACTTTTGACGATCTTTTTGGTCTACTAAACTTCGTCAGGCAGGTCCTATTTAAGTGATTTCTTGATTGAGAACAGGTGCGGCAGTTCTTCCCACAGCTGTATATGTTTTTATAGTATAGCCATTTTTTCTCAAACACAAAAACACATAAATGATTAAATGACTGATTCTTTTTGAGAAAACATTGAGGATATTTGCATTATTTCCAAATTCCAAACAAAACAAAGTATTGAAAGAGACAGTTAATTATTTAATGAAATATATATATTGAAAAATACATTGACTTTGATGGCAGCATCAAGTTTTATTTGCACCTTCACCATGTTTGAGTAGCACTAAAATTGTTTGGTTTTTTTTACTGTTTGATTTTCCGATCTTTTATCACCCACTTCCTGAAGTTTTTGAGATATAATGCTGCCATCAAGTTCAAGATAACTCAATGAGCAAAATATTTTATTGAGGTTGTGTTGTATTTACATTTTACACACATCAAAGTCTTTCTTTGTACATGAGGCATATACTGCACCTCTAAACTTGCCAAAGCTGGTTGACAGTTGCAGGCGGCTATACAGTTGTGCTTAAAAGTTTACCCTCTCATTAATACTTATATGACAGCACGTGCAAGGAGCAACAAAAATAATTCCTCATTTGTTTACTTCTTGCCATTATGATGCGGGAATTTATCAGTTTCAATGGTATTATTTATTATATCTTCAAAAGTTATTGCTTTTAACTTTTATTACATTAATTATAATGTGATTTGAAGCTTGTAAATGATGTTTTTCATATCTAATAATATTGGCTATACAATATGTTGCTTCCCATTTTCTTTGCTCCTAAATGTAGCTGCTTTAGTAATCGCTGTAATGTTAATCTGCATGTAGAAAGTTTGCACAAAAAAGGATATAGAGACTAATACAAAAGAAAAACAAGAAATCTAAGAAGATGTATGGAATGTGACACATTAAGTGGGCTGGAATCCGTCTTGTGGTGGTGTCCTGACATGCTACTGGCCTTGAACTGCTGACTCACCCTGATGTGTACAAGGCTTGTCTATTTCTTGACACTTTCAGACTCATTTCCTCGTCACTCCATCATAAAGGTGTGAAGGATGTGTCAGTGTCAGCAGATATCAACGTGTGGTGTGTCTGTTTGCTACAGAGTCAATACGGATTTTCAACACATCTTGGCCACATTTTTAATTGGCCACAATCCTGGCTTAGTTAATTTTCTAACTACACTTCCCAATGTAGACATATGTCAACAGTACTCACTTGTCATGGAAAGTGACTCAAGAAAAACAGGTTTTTCTATATTTCTATAATAAATGCTTGGAAAAACCAAAAATAGATGTTATTTTTTTTGTCGATTCTCTCTTTTTTTTAGGTGGTGAGCTTTTTGACCCTGGGCCTTGCAAAATCCATTCAGTAGCTTTAATAAGATTTCGAAGATCCATGGTCATCAGTCTTGAAATGAGCCTGCTTCTCTAAATTTCTGAAAAATTGACTTTTTGAAAGTGCAGTGAAAAGCAGGTGAATAGAGACGGTGCTCACCTCTGCAGACACACAAAGGAGCAGTTCATCACTCTTCTTACCAATTCAATTTAAGGGACAGCTAAAAAAAAGAAAAGAAAAGAAGACGAATTTTCTTACTTCCCATTTATTTAACATTTGCAGAGGATGAATTCTGCTGATATCTATAGGAGTATGAGCCCACCCTCGGCAGCCTGTCCTGTCTGAGCTGTAAAGGACCTCCAGGACATTCTGTCTGAAGCTACCGAGGAAGGTCAGACATTACCTCCCACAAAACTCTGATCAGTCACATTAATGTGTAGAAGCCAGGAAATGGTGATTCAAGAGGTAGTGACAGCTGTGTGGGTGGAATTGCTGTGTACGTGCAAAATAGTAGCATAAGAGAGCCTCACAGTGCCCTTTAGCAATGTGCCTGATATTTACAACCATCATGAAGGTGATGTTTACATTGTTGCTTGTCTGTCACTTATTAAAAAAGAATCTCTAAAACTTATTCATAGAAACCTGCTGGAGACATCAGGTGTGCTGCACACAAGTCTTCAGCCCTGTTTCTTTATATTTTGCTTCCTAATGGGCCCCCTTATATCTGAACATTTTCAGAGAAATCTGTCTGTTAAGCCACTTCTCAGTGACCAATGAATCATTTAAGCATTAAAAAAGTTCTCAATTTGAAAGACTAAACCAGTGTTGGGATGGTAGACAATGAAAAAGCAAAAGAACAAGTAAACGAAATAGACAATGTAACAAATAACCAATTTTAGATGGTATCTCTAGGCAGTATTACTTGCATCTTATTGCAAAGACACATGATTTGTTTCCATTTCTTTAGTTGCAGCTATGCAAAATGTTCAAGATATCAGGTTGACAAGCATAAAATTGTATTTCTACATCAGCAAGTTATTCCCACAGAGCCACAATATACGCTGAAAACCCCAAGTACCTCAATTGAGAGCCCAGAAAACGATTAGAGGAAACTGGAAAGGTGAAGAGAAAAAGAAGAAAGGTCAGGCCTAAAAAAGCAAAACCAAGAAAAATAAAGAACACAGACAACAGATGAACAGTATCTGATCTGCCCCATCAGTTTATCTGTATACTGTTCATTGAAGACTGATCAGAAATTGTGTCCAGCTATCAAGAAACCTTTATACAGGAGGAGAAACAGAAAAAGCTAAAGTATGAAGAATGCCACATGACACAAGAACTGGACAGAAAGTGAATCATGCCCAGATCTCAGACCCCAGTGTTATTGGTACAAGCAGCATAAGAGATGTATATGACCAGGGAAGTACACGTCCAGTCCTCAAGAGCTGCCATCCTGCAACTTTTAGAGCACTCTTCCAACACACCTGGATCAAATGGATGAATTACCTCATGTGCATGTCATTCAGCTCTGCAGAGGCCTGGTAACGAGCCATTTATTTGATTCACGTGTGTTGGAGAAGGGATGCTCTTAAAGGTTGCAGGATAGTAGCTCTTGAGTGCTGGATGTGTGCATCTATATGACAGTTAATCTGCTTAATGATTTGGTAAAGCTGAGGCTTCACATGTGAAGCAAAGATGATGTCAGTGAGGTTTTCATTTGATGCCAAACATCTGATAATATGGGAAGCATGAACATGCTGCTGTCCAAATGCTTAGCATTTCCAGTTACCTGTGATACACAGCACTAATGCTGCAACGCTGCATTTGCTTCCCAGTAATGTTATGCAGAAACGCTACTATATTTTTTTGGACTATGAGTTACACTTTTTTGTAGTTTGGCTGTTCCTGTGACTTATAATCAGATTTAATTTATATCCTCCTGACTACCAGCAGTTCAAATTTGTCTTCTGGACCAAGACCGCGGTCCAGTTCATAAGGCACAGGAGTCAACGCAGTGTTCATGTCTGCAGCAGTCAGACTGTTTCCAACCTTCACAGACTGATGTTTTCAGTCGGTGGAAGAAGCTACAACATGGTTACTTGGTCAAAGAGACGTCTCTTTGGCTGAATGGTCAGCGCGCACGAATCACCGGGAGACTGTGGTTCAAACCCACCTGCCCGGCCTCCATGTTCTGCCACACTTTGTAACGGAATTATTAGGCTGCTAATAGACCTATAACACGAATTATTTAAAGAACAAATGAATATTGTGTAAAAATAAAATGTTCAGCAACCCCGACTGCCAGGATGGTATGATCTTTGCTTGGTAACCACATGTTGTGTCTTTTCGACTTAGAGACTGGCAGTCAAAGCACAGTCCAACAAATCGTCAAATCACTGAATCGTCGAATCATCGACTATTCGGGGACACCCCTACCAATCACATAAATGAAAAATCAGAAAATTGTCATATTTCAGCAAACGGAATAATTTTAGACATTGCTTAAGTTCTTGAACAAGAGGTTCTATTTTTGTGTTCCTCCTGATGTCACCAGAAGACCTCTAGGATTGAGATGGGGAGCTTGGGGAGCTTGCTTACTGGCAACTTGCTTGCTGAACTTGCTAGCTGGTTATGCCAGCTTAGCCTAAGCCCCGTTTCCACGCACAGGTCTGGGTTGGGTCAGGTTGGACCAGGCCGGATCAGGTGGGTTTTGGTACAGATATGTTGATTTCAAGTGTGTCCCCACTCCCACAGCAAACTGTACCCTTATCCTGGAGGCGAAGTATTAACTGCAAAGTGCTGCGACCTGATCGTGTGACATCATCGCTGTGCAACGCCTTTTAAGCAAAACACCACACAACACGTGACAGAAACAAATGAGTCACCCCTGCTTTGTTTTTATGCCGGGTCACGTGGGAAGTGACAGATTTTTTAGCAAATCAACGGATTGCTGTGCATTAGCTCCACCTCTTTGGCCCGGATCGGTTAGATCAGTACCCCTACCGAAGGGTACCGAAAACAGAAAACAGTAGACCAGGGGCCTGTACGACGAAGCCGGATTTTCTCTTATCGAGGTAACTTCAGGGTTAACCCTGGGTTTTTCGTCCTATGACGCTGGTTCACTTCTGATCGGGTTCTATCTCCCCCGGTAACTTATGCAGGAACGCCTAACCTGGTCCGGACCAGGTTAAGTTCTGGATAAGAGATCTCCGACTATGAAAGCACCACTCCCTGACCAATCAGCACTCTTGGAAAATGGCCTGCCCATTTTTAGAAGATCCTGTCGATGCCGGTGCGCAGATCGTGAGAGGAGTTCTTAGAAGAGAGAGAATATTCAGAGATGGTGCAACCCTTTTGATTTGCCACATGACACTTTATATGAAAGATGTAGGTTTTCCCCTCTGCTGGACTCCGTTACATCTGTCAGCTGTTAGAGCCGTACATCACTAATGTAACGCATCGCAGCCGCACTGACTACACCACAGATGCTCTGCATCACACTGAGGTTTTATTAATGTTAGACTTATTGAATTAATTTTGATATAGACCAACGCCTCACCTCGAGTGAAAAAAAAAAATTAGTGCTGTACTGATGTAGCTGAAAAGCTTATTTTTTGTGGCCGAATTATGCTCACGGTCCCACTCAGTAAAACGTCATTCATTTATTTATTCATTCATTCATTCACTGGTAGTTTGATGCACACCGTTGGCGACACTGAAAACGTATAAAAACATGTCATGTAATACCGCCTTTTTCCCTGTGGGCTGCACAAATATTAAATGAAATTCCATTCATTCATGAAAGAGTGTGGCAGCATAGAATCTCGTCAATGGCCGGTTTGGATTATATATTTGTATTTGTTATTTACTTGTTCCCATGATCGTCTTGCGCTGCGGGTTGCATCTGAAATAATGTGATTAAGAGGTCACACATGTAGAAAACATGAATTTATGGAGCGCACACCCACCCATGCCGGCATGGTGAAGGGTTACAACACGTTCAACGATATGAGCCTAAAATATCCATATGCACAGTATGAGAAGCAAATATACTGAGGAAGCGCTGTAGTGTGATGAACACTAAATGATCAGAGTCCGATATTGTTCCATGATTGTACAATCGCACGGACTTGCTGCGCATTGACAGCCAGCATTAATTCCTGGCTTTTGCTGTGGCGACTGTGTTGCTGCAGCATAAATGGAGCCATTTATTATCATTCCTGAATCATAATGTCGTGTTATCATTCAGGAACGATGATCCTGAATTCTACATATTTCTTAAGTATCATCGTCTGCTCCTCCATGGTGAAATATGTCGCTCTCTGTTTCTCCATGTCTGCGATTGGTCAGATGCTTCCAACGCCGCCTCTTTTATGTGAGCGCGCACTGATTAAGATTGGAAAACCCTGGGTTGAGTTACCGAGTTGATAACCAGCTTCATAGTACCGTTTAATCAAGACCGCAGATGTCTGGTTAAGTCAACCCAGGTAACAGAAGAAATCCCGGGCATGTTAATCCGGCTTCGTCGTACAGGCCCCTGGTCGGGTCGGATATAAGGGTACCCGTCCCAGGTAAATCTGGAGACACAAAAAGATGGGGCTCTATTCAGCCTCAATGGTATGTTCTGCTGCCTTAAAGGTATAGTCCGACGTCCCCCCCTGAAAATAAACGTTAGACTTGTGCAAGTGGAAATCCATCTCAAACTGCGCCTTTGGGCCTCTACTCGCATGCCGTGGCGCGTTTGAATGCATCTCTCTCTCCCCCTGCCTGTAATTTGCTCTTTAGCTTTGTTTTCTTGTGTTCGGGACGTTTCTGGGTGGAGATTTCTGTTTATATCGGCAGCCAATGACAGAGCTAAGAACATGACGCTGTGTGGAAATAAGCTCATGATTGGAGCAGACGCCAGTCACTCGAACTCTCGAAGAAAAAAGAAAGAAAGAAAGGAAACACCGTGGATGCACTGAAGAAAAGGTAAGAGCTTCAGATAATGCAGTTTGGAAAACCAGGTTAATAATAGTTTGGCTTGTACCTGCTTCTGAGCTCTGAAGGAGAAGCTTGAAGTTGAATAGGCTAGCTAGAACGAGGCGGCCATTAGCCTAAGAGGGAGGAGCGCTAAGTTTGAATGCTGTTGTTTGCAAACAGAAACGCTGGAGGGGCTTCGGACTCTACCTTTAACATACCAGACACATGTTCAGCCCTTTGCTCTGTGTGCTGTTGTGTAGATGAATAACTAATTTTTCCAGATAAAATGTCTGTTTTCGGTCTTGGATTTTCTGAAATGAATTTCTGAATAAGTACGACTGATATATGTCCCCCCCCCCTCTTTATTAGGTATTTTATGCCTGATGTGACCTATACTGGTGTGACATATAGTCTGGAACATACATATCTGAGTTTGATTTGAAAATCTTTTCTTTTCTCGTGTGCTATTTCAACTTCAGTCTCCTCTCACTTTGGATGAAGCAGAACAAAGGAACGATTCTTTTAAGGATTTTAAGCCCACACATCAACAACTTTACTGAGAGAACCAAACAAATCGGCACAATGCTGTGCAACACATAACAAGCAAAGTAATCGATTATTTCTCACCAGTTCAAGCAACAACTCAGCATCCATTCTGCATTCTGTTTATTCACTGAGCAGCCCCCAGTTAAAGTGACTGGTTTGTCCCAGTTTGCTGCATCTGTCATGTTTTTTTTTCTTTTTTTCACCCTTACTTTGTTTTTAAATTTCATTTTTCAGAAGTGTACTTCTTTATAGTCACCAGTATGTGACGCAGTACCAGAATCCTTTTGACAAAAGTTAAAAGTTGTGAAGTTTTCAGAGTCCAGGAGCACGTCAGGGCAGTTTCAGGCCCAGAAATGTGCATAATGAATGCCATCAAAACAAGTCAGAAGGTTCACACACTTCTCATGCTGCTTTAAAGGCCAATTCATGGTTTGCACAGAAGGCACATTAATATTCATGAAGAATGTGCTGATTGAGAAGAAACTCAATTAGGCCTGATGAGTGAGATTGGCTAGAGTTTGGGGAAAAACACCAGCAAGAGAATAGTGCTGGTCACGTCTAGCCCACCTGCAAAAAGGGAGATAATCACACACCTCTCTTTTTCTATGTTATTTGGCCTGGCAAAAACAACATATAATAATGAAACAGAGAGAGAGACTGGTTTAATTCTGACTGCCATGCAAGTATAGCTTAATCAAAATCATACAATATTAAAATCCCTTCAGGCACATTAGACTTTAGTGATTCCAAATAAAAATGCAATTTTTATTCGGTTATTTTCTCTATCTATTAGCAGACTAGCCTAAAAGTGAGAAAACACTGCAGTCTGAACTGAAAGAAAAACAACTCTCAAATCTTTTTTTCCCTTGTTGAAGCTGAGTGGAAAAATATCTTGCACAATTACATCTCTGATGAGCTGCATTATGTTTCCAGGCATCAGAGCATCCGCAGCTAACAGGTTGATTAGCTGAGTGCTGCTATCAGCAGCCTTCTTTTTTAGGTTAATGTGCACACGTCGTGCTGACTTTGGTTACTTCTTGTGTGAAAATACAACTCAAATGCTGTGGGGCGTGTTTTGAAATCTCATCTGTCCTACTTTCCACCTTGCTGGTTTACAACATCTGGGTACTGGTGTAGGTTACGGGGAGGAACGGTGGGTGTCTGCATCATTTTTAAGACAACAGCTGCAAAAAAAGAAGCAAATGGTAGAAAAAAAAATAACACAAGCAATGGGTGGGACAAAGAAGGAAAGACAAGAAAGCTAAAAGTGACTCTTGAGTGATGAAGAACACACCTGGCTCCCATTTTAGCAATCAACTGGTGCCACTGGTGCACAGAGAGAAACACTGAGGAAGAAGAGCAGGTTGGAGTAGGGTGGGGAGAAGGGAATATGAGAGGAGGAGGAGGAGGAGGAGGAGGAGGGCAAGTAAAGGGAGTAACGGTCGTCTCCATGGTGAAGCAGTGGTCGCCATGGTTACCCACAGAGCCCGGGTCAGCGGCTCCAGGAATGTGCATGCTGTTTGCGCGCGCACACACTGGTCATTATTTCTTCCCCCTATGTTTGTGTGTGTATGTGTGTGATGACAGATGAGTTGTGTTGTCAGAGTCACCGGGGGTGTGAATGTCTACACTTCAGGAGGTAAGAAAAGAGGTGTGTGTTTGTAGCGTGAGTCAGAATGAGAGTGTGTCGTTTCATCTTTTCGCCTCCCGTTGAGAATACGTGTTTGCATCTGGTGTGTGTTCCTGTTTGTGTGTTTTGTTTGCGTAGGTATGTGTGCAGCCGGGTCAAACAGGTTCATAGCAAGGAGGGGGTGACCAGATGACAACGACTCCACTGACGCTGCCATGTGCAGTGTGCATGTTCTCGTTCATGTCCTTGTGTTTAAGTGGGAAAAAGGCCAATTCAAACATGTACAGCTGCGTTGCTTTTTCTGAAACATCCAAATCTTTTTGCAAGTGGCAGTTAAGCGCGCACAGAATAAAAAATGTTTCCACCTCCAGACACGCTCACCCGAGCACAAAATCAGAAGTTCATGCAAGACCTTCACTCACTATTTTCCCAGCGTCTTTCCACTACATTTAGGCAATTCACATGGTTACCATGAAATGCAGGCACGCCACAAACATGCCACACTACACCGCTCTAATGTGCTCTAATACGGTTGGATGCATGTGACTGTGTCTTATTGATGCGTCCCTCATCTAAACCTGTGTGTAACTGGTTCTCCTGCTGCGATACCTCTGGATCCTCAGTTCAACTGTACAGCCGTGGTAAAGCTGAGACAATGGCTCAAGGTTTTACAAATGCAAATATTCCATTCTATAAAACTTGTAACGTGAACTATTTTCACTTTGGAGAAACAGTGGCATGAATATGTGTGCACATAACTGACTTTCCAGTCATAACAGGATCCAATTTAACATAATGGCTGCAGTATCCTAAAATAACTGAGCTGAACATGTTCTAAAATAACTGATACACATTGTAAAGCTTTAAATAACATCTCCAGCTCTCAGACCCACGACTTGTTTCTAAAACTAATCTAGAAATGTTTCTTTAAAGGCAGGGTAGGGGTCCTGGAAAAACGGTTTGAGCAAGCTACATTTTGAGAAATGCACCCACCTGAAACCACGCTTCCAAAGTACAGGAAGTGTGCACCGATGGTTTACGAGCAGGTTGGTGTAGATAACCGATAACAGCCGACTGGATAGCTTGTTAGCTTGCTAGTTAACAGCGGAGGGATGAACCACATTTCTAAAAGTATTAAAGAATATTCACCACAACTTTACCACTTCCCTACCTTCATGGTAAGCAAGACTCTGGAGCACTTTTTTAATATTTCAAATGCAGCCGGAGATCAGGACAACTTCTCGTTTCCCCCAACTTTCATATAATGGAGTTCAATTGAGCCAGAGCCAACAAGGTCCTTAGAAGTCCACAAAAACTTGTTAATATTCATCCATACTGGTTGTCCAATGTAATCCAAGTGTCCTGAGTGGGTAGCGTCCATAATTTACTCAAAACTATGCCATTTAGTATATTTTTAGAGCCTAAATAGAAGTACATCGCATCTCTTGCCCGCACGCCGATGCGCGCTCATGAAGCTACGGAAGGCGCGGACGAATGAGATCGCGC
The DNA here is from genome assembly GCA_023101725.1 of Atherinomorus stipes. NCBI lineage: Eukaryota > Metazoa > Chordata > Actinopteri > Atheriniformes > Atherinidae > Atherinomorus > Atherinomorus stipes. The sequence goes on along the minus strand of JALJCO010011378.1, from coordinate 336,759 downwards.
GTTCCCTTTTTCTTTTATTATTTGTTTTAAATCCACCGAATTAATATGAATTATCACAATTTCAAGTCTCTACTCATAAACACCCATTTTTACAAGTCTTCTCCACCACCCCTCCCTACCCCTCACATCTCTAGGCTTCTTCCCAGGTTCTCACCTCTTAGATACCTCAGCCCTCACTTTTCTATACTCCCTCTCACTCAGGTCTTTCCCATCTCCCAAACCTCTCTAAAATCTTCCTAGACGAAATCCACCTAATCACCGCTCTAAAAGCCACCCTATTACAAGATAATTAAATATTCAACTATCACCCGTCACCAACTTATTATATATTAAAATCATTATTATATCTTCCTTTCATCATTATATAACATCACAACAGCAAGAAACCTCTCACCCATCACAGTATATCTGTCCAACTCTGACCAAATATTCTCTCTGTATTACTCCCTCTCAATCTCCACCCCTATGATACCCTATCCTCATCATTTACCCATCTCAGCAGTGTGTCTCTCTCTCCCTTCCTGTTTCTCTCACGACCTAATTAGAGAATGGGAATCACTATTTCTTTGTTAATTTTCATCTCACTACAAAAACATGACATAACGACCTCTCAGACTCCATCCCATCTCTCTCTCAAATGATTTATATCATGTCAATGGATATCTACATCTCTTCTATCCTATTGTCATATTTTTTTTTTACAACAACATTATTTTTATTCTTTCTTCTCTTATTTCTTTCTTATTCATTTACTCTAATACTTTATTTAATCCTACTCTTCCTCCCCCTCCCTCTACCACCCCCCACTCCCATATTCGCCAATCATCACTTCTCAATCCACCCTCACATCTCCACAAAGCCCCCCCCCTCATTGAAACCCCAGAATCTCCTCCACCCCCCGAAGAGACATTTACCTCCCAAGAAATCTTTCTCAAACAACAACCATCCCCCTAAAACCTTTTCCCCAAAGATTTAAAAAATTTTTTTCCTTTTTTTTTTTTCTTTTTTTTAATCTCTAGAGACAGCAAGATGGGGAAAATTGAATTTTTTTTTAATGGTTTTTTTTTCATTGAGTTTATTTGTTGTCGGGGCGGGCCCTTTTCCCCCCCGGGGCCCCCCCCCCCCCCAACCCGCAACACCAAACGCCCCTTACCCCCGGCAACCACAACCCACCACCAGCCAACACCAATTTCCACTCTCGCCTGCTCCCTCCACGCCTGCCCCCCCGCGCTACCCGCACCCTCCCCCCGAGCCCGCCGCCCTCCCTCAGCCTCCCGCGCCGCCCCCCGCCCCCCCCCCCCCCGCCCCCCTCCCCCCCCCCCCCCAGCCACCCCCCCCCCCCCCCCTCACCGATACTCCCAACTTCTCACTCAAAACAAACTGCCACGCGCGTGCCAACCAGCCTCCCAAAACCACCAACGCCGAACTGGTGAATGCCAGACCAAACTCCCGCCACAAACACCACTACCCTACACCACTCCACTAAACAGCCCCACTCACCACTCTCGCCACGCACCAACCCCCCCCCCCCCCAACCGCCCCACCACCGCACACCCCGTCCTCCCCCCCCCCCCCCCCATCCAACTCCTCTTGTGTTTGTCCCGGTTCGTCTGCAGCTCTGTTGCTCTTAACACAGTGTAAACAGTGAATTTCTTCTTCTACGCTTGTATTATCGGCAGCGTTGGCTCTGAACGCCGAGGCTTCCATAGTTTCGTGGATGCGCAGGTGCGCGCTCCGTGGAATAATATACTCTTCTTTTTAGGCTCTAAAAATATAGTAAATGACGTCGTTTCGAGTAAATTCTGGACGCTACCCACTCAGGACACTTGGATTACATTGGACGAGCATTATGGAGGAATATTGACAAGATTTTGTGGACCTTTTGTGTCCTTGATTGGCTCGAAACAACGCAAACCACCCCCCCCCCCCCAGCAAAACACCACGTGTCCCCCCGAAAATAAAGCCTGTCCCCAACAACGACAGAACAGACATTCTCACCGGACATTCTCATGGCCTCACAGTGCACAACAGATCCATTATACCCCCCCAAGAAATTATGCTGGCACCCGGGCCGCCAGCCCCGCACAGCAAGCAGGTGCCACCCGCCCCCACCCCACCCACCCCCCCCCCCCCCTTTTTTTTTTCTCCGGGGGGCGAGCGCCCGTCCCGGCTGCATTTGAAATTTAAAAAGGCTCAACGAACTCCATTATATGAAAGTTGGGGGAAAACGAGAAGTCGCCCTGGTCGCCGGCTGCATCTGAAATATTAAAAAGTATAGTGCTCCCAGAGCCCCCCCCACCCAAGCAAAAAGCCACCCCCCGGCCCCCCCCCCCCCTCCCCCCCCCAAAAAAAGCTTGCTCACCATGAAAAGTCTGAAAATAAAGTTAAATCATTCTGAGGTGAACTATTCCTTAATATGGAACAAAAGCTTCAGTGTGGAAGAGATGAACAGGCAGGGCATCAACATGCAGGTGAACTGATTTGTATCAATTTTCATGTAGTCGGTTGTACTGCTGTCCTGCCGTTGTCATTTTTTCAAATAAAAATGTTTCTCAAAATTATCCTCACCTCTGTTTTTTACACAAATTGCACCCTAAGGTTAACTTTGGTAGGAACTATAAAAAGTTATTGATGGATAACTCAGGGCTGTTATTTGAAACAATTTCATGAAAGCTAGCACATTATCATTTTCATGGTGAATGTGCAACTCAGACTGCATTTAGATCAAATTATCAACCGAATGTTAATAGAAATTTTTAAATATGGCTTCATAGAAAATGTGCATCTTCTGGACTCTGAGTTTTCTTCTACATTCGTGAGTATTCTCCATCTTACTCACAGCATACTGTGAGTAATAAGATGCTTTATCAGAACCAGTTCACAGAAGGTTTCTTCATCCATCCCATGCTGAATAACTTTCTTACAAATTTAAAAACCCTGTCTTAAGAAAACAACTTAAGAATTCAACTTTAAGGCTGAGCTTATCTGAATTTTTCCATTTCAGTGTTATCTTTTTTTAATTAGCATGCTGCAGAATATGCCAAAATAGTTAATGGAAACTCAAGAAATCATCGTATTCAGTTTATTATGTTAACCTTCTTGAAGATGATTGTGTGGACCGCAAAAGTACCGTAGCTGGTGTGAGCAGTTAATCTCTTCATCTCTTGCTTTTGGGTGAAATAATGCAGAGAATGTCAGGAAACATTTTATGTTTCAAACGCAGATGAGGCGTCATCCTATTCTTCATTACCCAACCATTGTTAACTGGTTAAAACTTGTTTACTTTTGCAGGAAAAAGACCCTGGAGAAGGTAAGAGATGAAAAAAGAAAAAAAGAAAAAGAAAAATGATGGACCTCACCAAGACTGACTTAATCAATATGCCAGTTTTGAGCCTAGAACGGTCTGCTTCTAAATCCAAACACCAGTTTTGGGGGGATTTTTTAAAAATTACACATACAAATTCAGCATTTAGATTTGTTTATTTTAAGGAGTCATATTTTGGTGGATTTTACAAATCATTGAATTTTTCATGAAGATAAGTATTGAAGGTTAATAGAAATGTACATATGAACTGACATATAAATCAGAAGCTGATCTTTGACCATAAAAACACCAGCCTGAAGGTACAATTGAGCATCTGTGCTTACAAAACACAAGTTCAGATCAAACAGAAGCAAAATATAACCTAGCATGCTGCAAGGGATTGCTATTTTCTGTTAAAAACAATTTGAAAATAAGACTTTCACTCCAACACTAGTTTAATTATGATAAGCAACATTAGGTTGATCAGTCCTACTATCCCAGGAGATTTTAACTGATTAGGTTGATGTAAGGCAGAAAAGAAAATTAAGTTTAACAAGTCTAATAAAGACACTTTTCTCTTAGATAATTTCTTGGATTTAATTTTCAGCTACTGCCCTCAGTATCTTCTTTTCTTTTTTCACTGTGCTAATGTTTGCATTGTTTCACAGAGTATACACCAAGACTGCTGGCAAATCACATTTGTTAAATCTGATCTGTGGGACAGACTTTTTTTTGCAGTGTTTTTTGCAGGCATCCGTGTCCTGATATCTGTCAGCACAGGTTGCTGTGGCAGCAATTTATATGTCAGTAACAACCAAGTACTGCAGGTTGTCAGTAATACAGTAGGTTCCTTCCACCCCCAGCAAAGCAACAGCAGACAATTTATCCCAGCACCTGTCCACAGATTGCTGTTCTCCACACTGTCCTGTGGAGTTACCGTCATCAATGTCTGCCATGCTGCAAGGAACACAAAAGACATTTTGAAATATGTCTTAATCCCACACCAAGACACGGCGTTAGGAGACTGAATCCCACTTCAGACCATTTGCAAAAATCAAATTTTACAAGGTTTTTTTTGTTGTTTATTTTGGCTGTTCATATTTTCTATCATAACAAAAAAACAGCTAACCAGAGATTCATACTGACAACCTGAGCACAGAATACTGCTCATTAAACACAGTTTTGTCCACCTGGGTGTTTTCATGTTACCTCCCTTTCAACTAATGAGCCGAGTCTTTTCAGAAAGACTGACAGTCTTTACAGTGACCGTGTGACACTCTGATGCTGACATACCAGATAATTAACAGTTTATGGTGAACAGCGGTAGCAGAGTACCGCTGTTAAAATGCACCCTTTAAAGAGAAAAGTCTGCATGTGGAGTCCTGAAGAGAAACAATAAAGAGCAGCAGGGTGTCACACACTTGACAACAGAAGAGCTTGTTATTAAGTTGTGCTACAAAGGCATCCAGACACAGCCTGATGAAGACCTTGATGTCTGACCTCACACTAGTTGGAGTCCTGAAGGAGAAGGAGAAAGCCCCCTTAATAAATGATCTTGCCCAGTTCTGTTCCTACACTGAAAACTAAAAGGTTTCATGACCTGAGGCCAAAACAGACCTATTGGAAAGGCTTTGTGAAAGGTCATAAATTCACAGATATGAGCAGGAGGAGAGCAGCTTCCTCCGTTCCTGGATAGTCTCATGTAGGTCTGAGGTGTTTTGAAGGTCACTACAAAATGCTCAGCATGCCTGGTTGAGCCAGCCAGAGCACCACCAGTTCTCTAACCACTGCCCTTTACAGCTCTGACAAAAGATTCATGGGGGATTTCTCTTCCAGTAAGTGTTGCAATGTTTGCTCACTTTCAGCTCATTTTTACTCTTTGTGGGCGCTGAAATAACTTCAAAAGAGCCCACGCACATGAAAGAAACATCTTCCTGGTGGAAAATTCAACTCATTTAGTCTGTTTTAGGAACTTTTCTCCTGTACTTTCGTGATTAGAAACTTTTTTTCTATGTGTGTGTGTGTTTGTGTAACATTCTTCCAGTGAGATAAATATCATAATGTGAAAAGGGAGTTGGACTGAATTAGGCCTACTGTGGGGGTCTTTTTGCACTGTTTCACAAAAATCTCTGATTCTTCAGTTTTCATTTCATTATCACTTTTAATGGAATCAGAAGAGGTGTCTAGTTACTGTTTAATATATTAATCCCAATTATAACCTTTTAGTTGAATATGTGTAGATCAAAACTAGAGGTTTCCAAATATCAGCTTGATGACTAAGCTACATCTAGATGATTAAATGGAGTGATCTTGAGACAGAATTAGACTATAGTGGAAGAGATATCTGAATTTTTTTGCACACTGTAGACAAAATTATTAGTGAAATTAACAATAAATATATTCAAGCCATGTAATTCTGCCATAACTATTACTGTAAATTGGATTTTGGCATTTTTGTTGTCCTAATGTATTATTCTATGTCAAATTAACAACCTTCTGGTATGTTATAAATCAAAATACTTTTTAAAGATGTTTTAGAAGATGTTTCTTTCAACAATTTTTGCAATTTTTGATGAAATTGGATTCACTACCCCATACACTATGATTAATGAAAAGCTTAAAATATTATTATACATCGGCTGTGAAAGTAATGGGGCTGAAATAACATCCGCCAATAATCTCAGCATTCTTAACTTTTTCATTTGTCTATTGGCTCGTCAATCACATTTACCGTAGTCAGAGTGATTGATGGTCAGTGCAACGGGTAATAAGCGAGACTGTTAAATGAGAGTGATTGATTGGCGACAGTAATACTGCGTGCCGGAAGCTGCCCACTCTCAGCTGTTTACTGTAGCTCGCTAAAAATCATTCTCCTAGCAGTTAGCAACGTTCAGAAAACGACATTCTGCTTTACTTGCGTTTGTGTTGCAATGGGAGAATCTGTACCTGCTGTCTGCTTAACACCAGAGTGGCACATGCACATTGTGCCGTGGCCGTGGGAAGGAGCTGTGGATCCAGAGGTGGAAAAAGTACTGAAAATTTGTAATTAAGTAAAAGTATCTTTAATTTGCTTAAATTCTACTCAAGTAAAAGTAAAAGTACCCATCTAAAAATCTAATAGAGTAAAAGTAAAAAAGTATTTAAAGGTGCCATGACATCAAATTTCACTTTTCTGGGGTTTTGGGGGTGTAATATGATCTGTTGGGCACTGATGAGGCCACGTGAATGTCCAGAGTGAGAATCAAAGTTCCTGTTTATGGTCTGTCAGCTTTGTCTCTCTGCTCAGAAACAGTTGAATCAGACAGCAGGCTATCATTCTATGTAGTTCTATCATTCTATGCAATTCATTTGCTCCAATTAGAGCACAATATCAAGCCAACAGCCTCCTCCCCTCCTCTCTCCTTCCATCCCCCCTGCTCCATTCTCACCCCCTCCCTTGCTGATTAAACTGCGTGAGTGGAGCTGAGTGACTGCTGAGCAGTCAGATCGGTTTTTCAAACAAATGGATTTAAAAGCAAACTTCTGCAGCAACACTGAGGAGGGGGCCACAACCTTGTCATTACCTGTAAGTTTATTTATTTTCTAAATGCTGTCTTGTCTGATAAACGTAGCTCGCACTGTCTGAACTGCCCATGTTGCTAGCAGTTAGCCTTTAGCAAAGTCCAACCGCAGCTTGACCTACTTTCTCTAAATAAGGTTATAGCCAAATAAGGTGTAGCCAATCAAAATGAAGTCAACGTGGTCTCTGGGTAAAGCTGCATATTATTACCGCACCCAACTGTTTTACTGAGGAAGTGAGGTCTGGCGTTTCAAAACAATATTCCGTAAAAAGTGACGTTTTTTTCTTTGGATAATTGACATATGCAGTAATGTCAATTACATGAACCAGTTTTTACTGATTTGTCATCACTCCTTTAATTTAAAATTTATTCTGAGTAAAGGTTACTTAGTTACTTTCAATTACTTGTTAAAGGTGCCATGACATCAAATTTCACTTTTCTGGGGTTTTGGGTGTATAATATGATCTGTTGTGCACTGATGAGGCCATGTGAATGTCCAGAGTGAGAATCAAAGTTCCTGTTTATGGTCTGTCAGCTTTGTCTCTCTGCTCAGAAACAGTTGAATCAGACAGCAGGCTATCATTCTACGTAGTTCTATCATTCTACGTAATTTAATTGCTCCAATAAGAGCACACTATCAAGTAAACAGCGCCCCCCTCTCTCTCTCCTAACGGCCTATGCACCGTCCGCTCCCCCCTCCCCTCCCTGTCTGATTCAGCTGCATGTATGGAGCAAGTAGTAACTTCTGTGCAGTCAGGTCTGGATTTTCAAACAAATGGATTTAAAAGAAAACTTCTGCAGCAACACTGAGGGAGGGGGGCCACAACCTTGTCATTACCTGTAAGTTTATTTATTTTCTAAATGCTGTCTTGTCTGATAAACGTAGCTCACTGTCTGGATTGTTGCTAGCAGTTAGCCTTTAGCAAACTCCGATCGCAGCTTGACCTAGATTCTCCAAATAAGGTCATAGCGAAATAAGGTGTAGCCAATCAAAACGAAGTCAACGTGGTCTCCGGGTAAAGCTCCATATCATCACCGGACCCAACTGTATTACTGAGGAAGTGAGGTCTGGCGTTTCAAAACAATACTCCGTTGTAAAAAATGCCGTTTTTTTCTTTGGAGTATTTACATATGCAGTAATGCCAACAACATAAACTAGTTTTTAACTGCTATGTCATCACTCCTTTAAAAAAGGACGAGTTATACTGTAAATCCAATCCAACACTGTTTTTGAGAAAATTTTACAACACTACAATAAAAAAGATAAAATAAAACTAAATCAAAATATCCAAGATGGTGAAAATGATGAGCAAATCCTTATGAACAAACTGTGCTCTTTCTATCCCAACATCATAAATTCTCTTGTCTTAATGAACAAATGAGTACACTGATGGTTTATTTAAGAGATGAAATAAAGTGCAATGATCCACAGATTATTCTGTCTACTGGATATCAGTATTGGACCAATTTTTCAGCGTTTGCATGATTACGTTTTTACTTTGTTTTCATTTAAACACAAAGAGCTGACTGAGGTATGGCCAAGGATTTCCATCTCCATCTCTTGCTCGGCAGCAGCCATCATCAGTGAGATTCCCTTTCAGTGGACAATACGAGTGTCATCAGTAGAAGAGCAGCGTGGATTAATAATCCATAACGTTCAACATAAAACCAGTTCAGGCTGATTTTTCTCCCCCTCTTTCATCTTTTTACTCAGTAATGGGGGAGGGTTCCAAAGTAGTGAAGTGAATTACTTGGGTTAAAATGTACTTGAGTATAAGTAAAATGACCTATTTAAAAAAATACTCAAAAATGACAAATTACTCACAAAAACTACTTAATTACAGTAACTTGAGTAAATGTAACTAGTTACTTTCCACCTCTGTGTGAATCTAGCAGGTTGGTCTTGCGCATGCACATTATTCAAAAACTCGCTAGCAGTCTCTGCTTTCTGAAATGCCAAAACATCTTCTATAGCACCTTTAAAACACGTTAAAAAGAAAAATTTTACCCATTTAACTCAAAATTTTAAGGCAGCCCTTTAACTCATATTTTTAAGTTTAACATTTTACAGTTTGCTCATGCTCATATTTTATATCCTGTATAGGCATTAGATGTATGAACATGTATTTGGAGCACAAATTTGTTCAACAATTAGCAATTTTCTAATTAATGTTGCATTTTAAGACCTTGACAGCACTGAAGTTGCTCATAAACTTGAACTCTTATGATTTTGATCCGACTGCTGTCAGCCTACAAATGACCTTCGGCCTTTCTGACATAATTTATTATCAATCTAAAACCACATGCACATTGCGAAAAGCCTCTGAAAGCACGCAAATGGCCCTCCTGCTACATCTCTATTGTTGCTCTTTTCAAACTCGATCTGGGCTCTCAGTGGTGCATCGGGCCCCATCTGTGAATACAGTAGTTCACTCTACATGACAGACAGTGAAAGGCATTAAATACATCAACACAGACATCAACAGTCTTTCTGAAAATGCCTCAGCTGGTGTGCAGAGTCACTTGAGGCTCCTGCAATTACATGTTGGACAAGAAACTCAAATATAATGCCTCTTGTGGCACTGAAATGGCAGCTTTTTTGTGTTTGTGAGGTCACGTTGCCTGACTTCACTGACAGATATTCAACACATCAATAGATGAATGTCTGCATTCTTTGAAACAAAGGGAAAGCCTGGAATTTCTGTCAAATGTCTCTCATGGTGCCACAATGACTCCACCTGGCCCTCGCCTGTCATCAAAGAAAGCTAAAATATGTCACTGTTACAATTAAAAGCGACTCTTTTCCATCAAAATTCAGATGCTCATGTCCTTAGAGGCACCCATGACATTCTGGCTTTATGTGTACACAAGAGGCCTCTCAGTAAAACAGTAATTATGTTTCATGTTAATTAGGTAAAACCGGTCTTTTCACTCTCCTGGCATCCGCCTGGGTCGATGGTGACACATGGTACCCAGAGTTAGACGCTTTGCTTTGGTTTCACCTGTAAAAGAACAAACGCATAAGCAGACTAAACAAATTACACCTGATGCAAAGATATCAGCGAAGCTGTTTTACTTCAACACGTCTCTGCCATCAAGAAAATTAGCTGAATCTCAAACTGGGGATTCTGTATTTTGACCTCTTTTTTTTCCTGTGTGACAGCCTGCTGTGTTTGAGGTAAACAACATTCCTCTCCTTTTTCATTCCTGGGAGGAGGGCATGAACCATTAGCTTCTAGATCCAGCCTGTTCCCCGCTGCCTGTGTGTCTGTCGGCCGAAGAGGAGAGAGCTGGCAAGCAGGCAGGATAGCTGGCTTCCTGCTTCATTGGCTGGATGGCTGGACGTTACACTCTGCTGAACAGAGATGCCAAAAAAGGTGGAAAAGCCTCTGGGGGGATAGAAAATTACAGATGATTCAAAAAAAGGCTTTTTAATTTAAATGCAATTGTGAATTTCTCTTTTGTTTTGTCTGAAATGTACTGCTGAATGCATAAACAACACAAAGTGAAGTTTATCCCCAGGAGGTGATGACTCGTGCTATGCATTTGAGCTCCACAAATCACTCAAAGATGCAAAAATAGGCTGACGGCTTCACTTTATGCTTTGAAAACAGCATTATCATTTGTATTAACAACAAAGGAAAAAACAAAATTGCACTACACTGCAAGGACATTTTGTTTATTTCGATTTTGTCAACCACTATTTGTCCTTGGCTGAATTAATATGAGTTTTAAAAAACAGCACTTTTAAAACAACTAACAGATAAAGTGTAAGATTTCAAGGTAAAGTGTTTGAGAGAGGCAGAGATGAGCAGGATTTTCAAAAGCAAAGACAATGATTTTTAACCCTGAGCGAATGTTTGAATATGGTCAACCTGCAGGCACAGGTGATGAAGGTGATGTAGTTTTCTTATAGTTATTTAGTGATATCATGTAAAAAGGGTATGTTTAATGTGTGATATGAAAAATGATATAATTACTATAGGTAAGCATAGAGACCTGAAACCACACACAGCAGAGCCATACTTTAGGAGTCAGCCAGGTTTGGTGCAGAGTCTTCTTTGGATCATCAAGTTTTGGCTGCAGGCATACAGTATTTTCCTCCACAACAGCTCTGTGGTGGAGTCCCAGCCAGCGAGCCAGATGGCACAGGGACACGAGTTACCGAGCGACACGCAGAGCAGAACTTTGGGGCTAAAATGGCTTCAGCAAAATACTACAAAAGGCCAAAGTATGAGCCACTCTGCACTCTGGCACCAGACCCCACTGTTTGTAATTACAGAATTGCGAGTGTGTGCTCTGGGCCAAATAGTGAAGCGCAACAAAGCATTTAAATCTTGCCAAAGTCCCTGGCGGCATATGCTGCTTCTGCACCGCGATGGAAATTACTCTTCCTCGTGTTTGCAGCTTTTCGGTTTACTTGCAAATAAGAAGGTTAAAAAATATGTTTTTATTCATTTATTGTTTATCTGTATAGGGCCAAATGTTCAGCATTAGGAATGCGGCACACTATGGCATTTATATCCTGAGCTAAGTTGCAACGCCCTTCCCTAGATGAGCCTTCCAGTTACTTAAAAATCAGGATATGAAATACATAAAGGTCAGTCAAAATACTTAAAGGTCAGTTCTGAATACAACCACACAATAAATACATTAAAGTAAAATACTCCACATAAGGGCCAGACAATGCAGGAAGACTGCACATCATTGTGACCACATAACTGGTCTTAAAATATAGTTTTGATCTGAATGATCCAGATCAGGGTCCAGTTTCAGCCCCATTTTAATCCTTCATGCATTCGTGGATTTGCATACAAGCACAGTACAATTCCCATAAAAACCTCCAATTTTACATTTCAGGAGAAATTTAAGAAATCAAACACAGATTTAGGAGAAGCAGTGTGGTGATTAGTCATGATATGGAATCTTAACTCATGCGGAGCTGCTGAGGGGGTCATGGAGGTTTGACCATCCAGTCTACATATGTTTAATGGGCTTACAGAAGGCTTATGACCATGTCTCTGAGAGAATTTTGCTGTTGAGGTACCAGAGTTCCTGCTATTACTGAAATGAGAGCTGTGTGTGCATCCTCTGTACAAGGTTGAACTTATTTACTGTGTGTGTTAGACCCCTCCAGGGATGCCACCGGAGCTACACAGGAGCAGTTTTGCCACCCTTCCAAATCTGAAGCCTTGGTTCTCAACAGTAAAGGGTTGAAGCTTGACGAGTTCACTTGACGAGTTGGAAATTGGGTCTTTGCTACAAGTGGAGGAGTTTGAGTATCTTGCAGTGTTGTTCAAGAATAATCATTGGATCAAATGAGCGATAGATGGATGCATCAGCAGTAATGGAGCTGTTGCACCAGTCCTTTTTGGTGGAAGGGGTTCTGACCCAAAAGGCAAAGCTTTCCATTTGCTCCTTCACCTTCATTCCAGCCATTTGTTTTCCAATTTACATGGAGACATGTCATTAGTCTAATACTACAGTTGTTTAAAACATGTTAAAAGGCCAAGAACTCTGTTCTCCTGAATTTTGGAGATGAACTGTGAAACAAGTTTTTGCTCAAGATATGTGGGGCAGGTCAGAAATTTATCTGCCTGCAGAGCTGATTGAGAAAATTCATTATTCACATGATTGTTTACATTCTCTTACTGCAGAGTTCAACTCTTTCAATCACCTTCAAAATGTGGACTGAGTTACCAACATAGTTAAATGGTGAGTTATCACATTTCAATAAACTGCAGCTGTGCTTGAATCTTTGTATTTTTGTACTTTGGGCAATTAAAATTAACCCCCAAAGTGCCAAAGTTGCAATACAACTGAAGGAAACAGGCCAAAAAAATAGCAAAAAACTGCTCCCACTTTATTTTACTTTAATTTTTTCACATTTACCGTGTGCCTTTATTTCTAACCACTTCCAGGCTACAGCCTTTTGAATTCTTGATATCAAAAGTTCAACATTTAGCCACAGTTAACCTAAAGGGTTAATGCTGCTTTTTTTTTTTTTTTTTTTTTTTTGCCAAAGTGTTTGATTTGAGCTGACTTGAGATCTGTTAATCAGTGTAGAGCAGAAAGCACTGCCCATCCTCCTTTGATTCTGAGACCTGATTTTATTCACTCGATGATTGTTTTAATCTCTCTTGCTTTGCTGGTCAACAACACTTTTGTTTTCCACAAAGTCAGAATGCAGATTTATTTCTGCTTTGGTAAAGCTTTAACATCTCAACATTTTTCACAAATTTTAGGTTAAAATCCAAAAGAAGGCTAATACCTTTTATACTTCAGACTCGTTCAATATGTTGCTTAAACATTGCCTTAAATTAAGGATTGCCACACATTTGCTAATATAAAGTGGGAAACCTTTATTTTCAAATAATGCGGTAATGAGCATTTACAGTATATGAACATGGGTCACTAATGTTAAAGAAGCACTGTTGATGTTTAGAAGAATTTCTTATTGACAGACATTTAGAAAGTTAGACAATTTGAAAAAACCTTATCAAACATATTCATCAGGCAATCAAAACTGTTTGACAGAAGTAAAAGCTATTTATTTTTATTTACTCTCAAGTACTGTGAATCAAACCTGAGTACAGCGAGTCGCAGATGCTTTGAGTCAGTTTCCCTCATATTTGGATCAAACCTAGATCTGGCAGGCCAGTTAAACAATTTAGTGATTATAGATACTGATGGGTTACATTTTCTATGTATCATGGCTCAACAAAAATAATCTAAACTTCATACATTCTTAGAAACAGTGAACCTGAAAACAGGAGAAGGTCTGAAGCTCTCAGCCCTGTGCCAGATTGGGCTGATTCCATCAGAAAGGATAGCAGGTTCACCACGGAGACAATCATGCAAACACACACAGATTCACACACACTCACAAAAATTCATACTATACACACACTAAACAGAGCTCTACAATTCATGCTAAGACAGGGAGGCCTCGATGAGGAGACCTGGAACCAAGGTCACTTCCTGAAGCACACAGCCTGCTCTCATACATACAAACACTGACACAAATATCGGTCTTCAGTCACACACACACTCAGATGTGATTCAGAGGAGGTGGTACAGATACTGGGCAGGTTGGCAGATGAGTTAGGAAGTATCTTTTTACGGCGCTGTCTCCCACTATTGCATAAGCCTCGTGGTCGAAGATCAACCACAAATGAGGGATGGCTCAGTCTGCAACCTGCGGCTCCAAAACCATAAGTAACTCTGGGATTTCCACAATGGCTCTCTATCACTTTGACCAAAAAATAATAAAGAACAAACTAATATTTTAAAATATATACATAAAAACATTTGCAATTTTTTCCATTTTTTTTTTCATGGAATAATTGTGCTGAATTTCCACAACATAATGACACTACCAGTAATATAATTTTTAAATCTATTTCTCTTGTCATCAGCTTGGAATTTGTTTAGTGTTTTTTTCACACATAACTTTCCACAAAATATCTACATTGTATTTATTCATTTAACCTTTTTTAATACTGTTAAGTCCCATTGAAGAAAATCTGATTGAGGAAAATCTACCTACAGTATCCTCTTTTAACAAGTTTTTTTTTTTTTTTCCTCAAACCCTAAAAATAAAACTGTGATTCCTTGCAGCAAATTTTCTATTTTAAGTGTTTATCAAAAATGACTTTTGTCAAAAGAATATGGAACATTTGTGGTTCTAGAGGACTTTTATTTAGCTGGTTGAGGCAAAAAATGAGAGGGACCCAACTGCAGTCACGATATGTCACCATATATCCAATCCACACCGGAAGTCCCAACCGGAAGTTTTTTCTTGATGTAACTTACTAAAAACCTAAAACTAAAAAACTAACCCTAACCACCCGACTACACCATACACATCTGTTTGCAAGCCCCAGATAGTTAAACACCGCTAAGAGTATCTAACTTCCGACTGAGATTTCCTGTATAAATTGGATGTATGGTGGCGCCCTTGACGGTCATTGTAACTGCAGTTAGGAACTGTACTCTTGCAAAAAAATGGCTCTTTGGATTGTTAAGGTTTCCAGTTTTTTTTTTTTTTTCGTTTTTTTTTTACTTATAAACATGAATATCAAAAATCATTCTGCAACCTATAAAATGTAAATCACACTGTCAGGAACCATCCACTTGTGGGAGGAGATCCTGCCAAACAGACATGGTCTGTTTTTCAGTTTTTTTCATCACCTCAATTTTGAGATTTTTGTTTTTGTTTTCCCTCCAGCACATTTTCTTTCAAACTAGTGTAAAAAAAACCATCAAAAATATATAATTTAGGAGTTTATTTCATTATAGACTGTCTGATGCACCCAAATACCCTCAAAATGCAGCTAATGTTGGTGTTTTTAAATGGAGCGAAGCACCGTGGTGATCATCTGAACCCCGTCATGCCTGGAATCGCTGCAAACTTCTCTTTATTCCTGAACGATGTCATCTCAACCAAACTTGATATTTCCAGCTCACGAATCTGATATATGTAAATAGTGTTATTGAAAAAAAATGTGGAGAATTTTACAATCCAAAACTTTAAAGGCTGTTTTCTCAAAATTAGTTTTTTCTCTTATTCCGGGTAAAAAATCTCCACTTCAGGAGCACTTACGGAAACCAAACTTTCAAGCTTTGCTCCTGACTGTATTCTTAAAGTTTTTACAAAAGGATTTTTTTATATATCTCTTTCACGACCTGATTTATAGAACATTTCATCTCAAAAATATGCCAAAAAACGATTTTTTTTCTGGTTGTTGACAGTATATTCAAAATTGTGAAATGATAGAGATATCCAAAATCCCCTCTGTAAAAACATTTGACTTTGATATGTTAACAAAATTCAAAAGAAACTTTGAACCTGGCTTAATCCTGTGTTTAGATTTTTTTTTCCTAGAAATGTATGCAAATTAGAGCATATTTGGCTATATGACACCAAATTTGCATATTTAAACACAAAATTTCAGAAAACTTGCACTACGAAAAATGATGCCCTCATGTGAGCAATAAACCAGGGAAGTTCTCGCCTTAAGAGGTCATTCCTGCCTGTTTTTGCTGCACAAGAATCACACTATCAATACGCTTATTTTAAGTTTATTTCATTGCAATTTTTGTAATTATAGTTTCAACATCATTTCTAAAACCAAATCTAGATTTACATCTAAAACAATCTATCATATTATCTTCTTAATATTTGCGCATGTTGTTCATGAAGGGATTGTGCACTCCAATCTGTAATCATTACAGTGAATAAACACACTTCAAATGTAACAGCATGGTACAGCGGTCTCGCTGTGGATGCTCCAAGCGCTGTAATTTATTCTCATCCTTGATTTCATCAAAGACCATTACAGTGCTGAGCTCATGTAGGAAACAACTCAGCGTTGCTTGTTTGTTCCATACATCACAGAATGTCAGGACTGAGTGAAGTCTTGATTGATTCATCATGATTACTGTGAGGAGAAACATATGGCCAACATACGACAAGTGACAGCGCAGCCAGCATGTGTGAGGAGGTTCTCTGGAGATAACATTTTTCTGCCAAATGGAAGTGCAACAGATGCAGGACTGACTTATGGAACCTCAAACAAGGTTCCCCCGTGTGACCGTTTTGGGTGTTTAAAACTAAATAAAAGGCCGTTGTGCTGTTTGCAGATAAGTGCTTCCTGTCTGAACAGCAGAAATGGGCACGGGAGCCAAAACTGCAAACAGCAGCAGGGGAAGGGAAACTGGCCAAATGAGCATTGTGGAACAGAGCGCTGGAAATGCCGCTTGTTATTTGCTGAGAGAGGAGTGTAAGATTGCTTTTTCCCTTGTTGAGGAATACAATCCAGCTTCACCAGAAATGACATATTCACTGGGGGGACCTTTAATAAAAATGTCTTAAAGCCTATTTCCATTTTCTTCATTGTAAATTAGAGACACAGGCAGTCTCCTGGCTTCCTTCTTCAAATTTTCATGCAATCAGCATACATCAATATAAGAACACTTCATTGAATTACATTAGACTGCTGCTAGCAAGCAGCATCTGTCACAATGTTGTGTCGCGCCTGCTTTCATTATGCTGCTGCGGTGCCTCTTCATGAAACACGTGGATGTGACATTGCTTTCCTTTGTTTTTGTGATAAAGTTAAATACTATGCACCATCTTGAAATTCTCTCCAGAATCTGTGTTAAGTCCTTTTTTTCACATCTTATCTTCTCTGAAGATTGTGAATAACTTCAGCTAAGTGAATCTTATCTCATCCCAATACAGCTTCGATTTTGGTTGAGATGTTGCAAATAAACAATAATTCAAATGAAGCAGGTGGACTGTTCTTTTTATGCAGCTCCCTACTGATCACTAAGTGCAATAATAGAAATAAACCGTTTGTTGTCTTTGATCACGACCTCAGTGGATCACTTCACTGCTTTGCTTGTAGTTGGTTTATGCTCATTTGAACAGTTACACGCCAGCTGGGGTGTATTCAACCAGAAACTATTTCTCCAGTGTACTGCTTATTTCTAGTAGTACACACTTTATTTGCTCCCAGTCTGAGAGTGAAAAAACCAAATCATCCAAATGAACTAATAGTAGTGATGTACTGAAAAGCTGAAGTGTTCCCAAGCTAAATAAACAACACTAAGGCAGATAAATGGAGGTTTCAGATAACATAAAGACAACGCTTTAACACCTGTTGTGATGAACTGGGTTGCAAGTATGTTTTTCTGTTGCTTTTTAACAGGGGCGCAGATAGGATTTTTGAACTGGGGGGGACCAAGCTGTCAGCAAATGATTTAACCTCAGTAAGTTATCTTTGCGTAATTTGGGCTTTAACTAGGGTCGCAATCTCGCATTAGTCGAAACACAAACAGCGGGCTCTCAGTGCGCACTGCTATGACTTTAATTGTCTGGCGTTGTCTAGAAAAGTGTTTGTTTGCGGGGATGGATCGGGTGATGTTAGTTGTCTTAAGGGCCATTTACTATGCTCACTTATGTACGTAAATGGCGACGACGTCCCTTTCATGCGTCGCCCTGCGCGGCTGCCTTCATACTTCCTTGCATTTTCTGCATTTCCATGGTTCATAAATCAGTTTGCCCGCTGCCTGTCCCCGTGTCCCGGCGATGTGATGTCGTAGAGTGTATTTTCGGACACACAGCCTCTCCTGTAAAGCGCCAGTCATGTCTACAGATGCTCCTCTGTGTGTTTCGGCGTCTTTTTTCTCCGGTGCTTTTACTGGGCTATTGACCCCGGCTGTTTTGTATTGTTATTTTTCCGGTTCCTGTTCTTCTTCTCTGGTTTGTATCAGCTACACAGCTCAACACTGACCCCGCGGTTTCCGGTGGTATTGCTCCGTCTTCTGCATCAAGCATAAATGGACTTTTACCCAGGGAAAGGGGGGGACAGACAGATCAGCGTCATTAAAAAACTGAAGGGGACACGTCCCCTCCATCCCCAGTGCCATCTGCGCCCTTGCTTTTTAATAAAGAGTCAGTTTAGCTTCTTTACTTCTGGTTAGTCAAACAGGTTTTAAGCAAAAGCAGCAACATTCAGTTTCGTTTTGGTTTGTGATCAAACAATATGGCAGTGTTAACCCATAAAGCTCTGCTCTTACATTGGTTGCTATGACTTACAGTATTATGTCTTTTGTTCACAGGTTGACACAATTTCCTGCTGTCTTAAAAATGACTTGCAATTCTCTGGTCAAAACATGAAAGAATAAAGCAGCTCATTTTCCAGCCATAAATTCACAGCTCTGTTCAGACCGCAGTTTTAGAGCGTGGAATCACCCACTCCACTCCACATTTTCCTCTACAGGGTCTGCTTCTTCTGAGATTGGTACTGTAGAAGTCAATAACCCTTGAAGCACAGTGTTATTGAATGAGAGAGGACAAAGTAAAAAGCCCGAGACCTCACGCACCAAAAAGATTACTTGATTCTCCTGCTGCTTTTGTCCAAAGTAAATAAATGTTTTAATTACAATGTAATTTACATTGAAGCTGACGATGGTGCATTCAGTGAGAAATGGTAAACTAGAATTTTTATCTTTTGATTTGGAATAAGAAATTGGATTTGTCAGGATTTAAAACATTAAATAAAGTGGAACATTAATATCTCTTTCTGCTTTATGTAAAGTGAGTGGTATAAGAGCTGATGGCAATTTGTTGTCAATAAAGCAAAATGCCCAATAGAAAGACCTCAAATTGAGCTACCATGAACAGCATGATTCAAATTCTATTTTGGGAAATTTTGAACAACTTAATGGCATAGATTCAGATCCATTTGCCATTGTCTTTTTTCAGTTTTGAGTTGGTGACTTGAGAAACCCATATATATGATTGGTGTTTAAGTTGTCATAAGGAGCAAAAGTTACTGCAAAACTACTTAAATTTGGCAGGTTTTTGCACTTTGGCACCTCCTGCAAAGGTTAATTCAGCATCGTGTCTCTTCTTTGAGTTCCCTCGAGGAAGGAAAGACTAGTCCAGTGTTGATTCTTATCTTATCTCCGGTTCTCTTACTTTCTCTTTCGTTTCTGTGTTTTCTTTTCTTTCTGTAATTGAAATTTCCTTTCCCATCGCTTTGCTGAATCAATCATGGTCCTCATCCGAAATGGCCACTGTGTTGATATCCAGTTGCTGGTATGTGACACAGTGCAAATACAGTAAAATGCAACTGTTACATTTTCCCCTCAGGCCGGAACAAGAATATTGTGAAGTGCACTTTCTCGGCTCTGGGATGCTGCAGGAATGGCTATAATTAATATCTCTGTGCGTCAGAATGAGTCAGAAGCAGAGCTTAAGGTTGGAAATGTAGTATTGCTATAGCCTGTGTTAGTGTTGCATACACAGCATCAACAATTGTTTTAAGTTCTGTAAGCATGAGAGCGTAGTATTTTTATATTTATTCAAAATAATTTAGTAAGTAGATAAGATGCCTTCTGATTTTATTCTGTCTTAAAACAAACAAACAAAAAAAACACGATGCTAGCTGCAATCTTTCTGCCTACCACTTTAGTGAACTGAAAAGTGAAAATACTGTGTGCCATGAAATCATGCATGAACCACACAATCTCTCAATGACTATTATGTGTGTGTGTGTGTTTTTTTCTATTATTAACCCATAATGTTAAAGAAGTTTTGTGATCATTTAAACCATCTCTACATTTATCAGACGGTCTGACACATTGATTTTAGCTTGTGCCCCTGAACTTGGTGGTTGTCACATTTCCACTGTGAAAATGAATGTAGTCATCACCTGAAAATCATGCATTTCTGTGCAGAATCTGCCACAGTGCATATTCAAAACACCTGGTGTGTTCATATCCGCTTGCTAGCACGTGACGCGGTGTGAAACCGAAACCCAGCAGCAACAATCACTGGATGGGAAAAGTTTCATAGTGCGATTTCTCAGCTGCTGGGCAACGATGGCTCGAGAAATACACACGACTGCACCATCAAACAGTCAGAAATGCATATTTTTAAGGTTGAAAAGTCACATTGTGGGACTTTAAAGATGGTTTTGATGATTTAAAGAGTATGGAAGACAAGCTTTTTTCAGAGCATGTTGTTACGTTTTGCTCCCAGTTCTTTCATTTCAATGAATTAAAAGATGAAAAAGGTCAAAAGCTGAAATGAACTGGTTCAGATTCACTTTCACTACATCTTGTCTATCCCGTGTTAATCTTTTTGTATTTCCTATTTTCTGTCTGCATCTCTCTCCGTCACTTTTCAATCTAATTTCTCAGCTTGAGTCGCTGCACTGACTTGACTGTTAACAAGCCGAAGTGCTGCCAAACTGGTTTATGAAAAGCAACATTTCTGCCAGCATCTCTTTCTTTCCCTCTCTCGCTGTTTCACCCTCCGGTCCCCCCCGCCACCACCACCCCACCTACCCCCTCCCCAACACCCCCTGCCGTCCCATCTTGAAGACAGCCTTGCGTTGCAGCTCTGTGCTCCTAAAGAGCTGAAACTGTCGGCCGGGGAAGCGGTGAAATGGAAAAATTTAATCGCATTAAGAGAAAAACCTTCTCTTTTCATTTGTAAATTCCTGGGACACACTTTTTTTTTCCATCCTCTTTTTTTTCCTCTCTTACACTTACCTCTCCCTCTCTCTGTGTCCTTACCCCGACACGGCTGCTGAGCCCAGAAAACATCCGTCAGGGCCTCAACGCACACACATACAGTACAGGCAAACACACACACACACACACACACAAAGCCTCCAGTCCTCGCCTTACTTCGGCTCAGGATTTGACATACCAGGATGGAGGCCTATTGGATCAGAGCTTGCACGCACACACACATACTTTGTAATTCCTTTCCTTTTCCCCCTTTAACGAGACAGAGATCAAAGACCATTTCACTGGCTCCTCCTCTATTCCCTCCTTCTATCTTGCTTTTCCTCCTTCAAATCACTCAATGTACTTCAGTGTTTTTTTTCTTTCCCACTTTTTCCTTCTCCCTTCAATCTTTGCTCTTCCCCGCTCCACACTTCTACAGCTTTTCTCTCGTTCCACTTTCTCCACTTCCACACTTCTTCCATTCCTACCATCCTCTATTTCCTTTTCATTCCACTTTTGCTTCTTTCATTTGGCGCCGTCTCCCTCTGAAGAGCTGTATTCCGGTTGCATGTCGTGTCCACATCCGTCTACATTGTTATTCAGCTGCACAGCAGCCCCCTGCTTCTGTGATGAGGGACACACACACACACACAAACACAATATCCTTTCTGCACTACCAGCCGTTTCATTCCACTCTTGCAGATTATTGACCTCTTTCCCCTAAACACACACTGAAGTGCAGGGTCTGCTTCCATGGGGACGAGCCACCTGAAGAGCACTGCGGATCCACAGACCAGTTCAAACAGCGATGAGAGCTTTTACTTTTCAGCTCCTGGAAGAAATTCCCCCCGTCTCAAACACACACACACACAAAATACTCAGATTAAATCCTATGAATTAGTTCCAAAATGAGACATGACGAAAATGAGATTTATTATTACAGAATGCCCTGCAACAGAAAGTTAAAGTCATCAGGGATTTAGGGTATCCATTAAATCTACAGTCAGCCTTTTTTTCCCTTCCTCATGCAGTTTTGATTAAATTGAAGCTAAATTGAAAGGAAAGCTTTCCTTTCTCCTCAAACCAACCTTGAATTAATGGAGATTTTATTTAAAAGCAAACAGAGAAACCTTTAAAGCTGTTTTACTGTATTTATTGCTGTAAAACACTGATAATTTCTAATTTATTTCTAATTTATTTATTAATTGGTCTGATTTGAGCCTTTATTTGTGCCTGTTATGAAAATCAACTCACAGGCAGCAGTTTCCTCTCTGTGGTTTTGCTCTTTTTTTTGTTCATCAGCTATAAACTTGATGGCCGGTGCCCCCACTGAACTCGATGCTATCTATTGTGTCCAAAAAAAAGACCAGTTAGCTTCACATTCCTGCTGGATACTGTCACTCTAGGAAGTACAATAGAGCTGCTTTCACTCTGCAAATCTTTTAGTTCAGAGCCGCAACGTCAGCCAAACTGTAATACCTCTCCGGCTACTGTGTGTATGTGTGCACGTGTCTGTCCCTGTTCTTATGTTCGCTCTCTCTGCCACTTTCCCTTTCTCTCCATCTCTGTCCATCAGAGGGCGTTCCCATGCAATGAGCTAACTCCACCAGACTCCAACTAAAGCCCTGTCCCAATACCCACACTACACCCTACGGCCCTGTATGAAGTGTGCATTTACTGTAGAGGCGCACGCAAGGGTTTGAGTGTGCAAAACAGCAGAACTGGGACAGTGATGGTCTGCCATCAACTTGCACCACAACATCATTTCATGTCAGTTTCCAGCTGTAAACTCAGCCTTGTTTCTGAAGTGACGTCATTTTCAGACCTAAACTGAATAAAGTTGACTGCATTTCATCTGTTCTTGAAAAAATATGTTATAAAATTAACAATTTTTTTAATGAATAAATAAATGAATAACATGATTTAATGTAAGGTGGCTGCATAATTTTAAATGCACAGGGAAAAATAATTGTGTGTTTTTTTCTTATACATTCTACACTAAATGCACATGTAATGATTAATATGGCTGCTTTTGTGACTGTTAATGTTAGCACAGAATGTCCATAAATGTCCATATGTCCATAAAGACATGAATGAAAGGTAAAGAGATTGTGCCTCAATGGGACTTACCTGTGTAAATGAAGTTTAAATGTAAAATAAATAAAGCTACTTTTACCTGTGAAATAAGAACTTTCATATATTTAAAGGATATTTACATTTGAAAAGAGATTTTTTTGCCAGTAGCAGGAGCTCAATGGGCAAACATTGCCATTTTCCTCCAAAGCATCCCGCAGTAACGAATACCTGTAGTGGGAAACATGTTTCAGGTGAAGTGTGGATTAGGGCCCTGTCTCCAGTGCCCACCCTTCTTGGCAGAAGTGCACATTAACGG
Organism: Atherinomorus stipes; assembly: GCA_023101725.1. Lineage (NCBI taxonomy): Eukaryota > Metazoa > Chordata > Actinopteri > Atheriniformes > Atherinidae > Atherinomorus > Atherinomorus stipes. The sequence continues at coordinate 313,472 of JALJCO010011378.1, read as the reverse complement.
CACTTGCAGGTTGCAAGTGCGGGAAAAAGGCAGAATTGGGACAGTGATGGATTGCTCCATCATCCTGCACCACATCATTTTATGTCTTTGCTTCCAAACTCAGCTTCATGTCTGTTCCAGGTGAAGAGACGTAATTTTCAGACCTAAACTGAATGAAGTTAATTTCATCTGTTCCTGTAAAATATATGTTATGAAATCCACAGGTGTTTAATTAATAAATTAATGAATTACTGAACTAATTTATGCAGGTGGCTGTATAATTTCACCGGTACAGGGTTAAATAACCTAAATAAACTAAATGTATAATGTTTAAATTGGCTGCTCTGTGACTGTTATTGTTATCATAGAATGTCCATAAATGTCCACATGTCCCATTGAGGTAAGTCTCAATGGGACTTATGTAAATAAAGTTGAAATAAAAATTAAATATAGCTACCTTTATCAGTAAATTGATAACTTTCATTATTCAAATGCTTTAAATTTTAATATTCAAAGCATATTTTGAAGTAACAGGGCAAACTTCAGTAATTATTTCACCTACAGCATAGTAAATAGCATAGTTTGTGCTTGTGTGTATGGTTTGTCTTTTTTTTTTTTTGACTCCCAGTTCTTCACTTGTGTACGTGGAGAGTTTGGAGACCTCTTTTTTTCCCACCTACCCACCTTTCCTCATGTTATCGTTTTCCATATCTGCAAAGGTGCGCCCTGCATGGCCACGGTCTGCCTGATCCTGTCTAATATGTTTTGTTTGTGTCTTCGACGGGTTGTACTGAAACATGAATTTCCCCTTGGAGATCTATAAAGTATCTTTGATTTGATTTGATTAAAAGATTAATTCAATATCTACATCTGAAATGGCATTTTATTCACCACAGTGAGGAGCTCAATGACCAAACATGGCCATGTTCCGCCTTTATGGTTCAAAACGTCACACGAAGCAATGAATTATGGGCAATATGCTTCGGTGAAGTCCGCACCGACATGTTGTTTGAGGGCACAAAGAGGGCGTGGCGGACTTCCGCCCTGGAGAAGTGGGACACACTACGCAGTTGAAACCCTAAACAGGAGAGCAATCAAGGGTGGAAGTGTGGGTATTGGGACAGGGCCTAACCGCCGAGTCTGTGCCCTACCCCGCGGTGAGCGCAGCGAAAAACACGTCCTATCTGCAACGGCCTTTAGGGTGCAAAGTGGGCGGGGCGAACATCTGCTCCGGAGAGATGGGACACACAACGCACTTGAACCCTTCAACGGGAACATGCAAGGGTGGAAGTGCAGGTCTAAATGTTTCTTATATCACCGTCAGCTTGACTGTAACATAAATAACTAGCTCAGAGCTTCAAATACCATGTGTGCCATGTAGAAACGTTCAATATCAAGATAAGAAAAGAAACTTTTATTAGTCCCTCAGTGAAGAAACCACAATGCAAACAGCAGCAAAGCATGAAACATTGCTAAATATGTATGCAGCTTTTAATGAGCGCAAAAAGTAAAAAAAAAAGAAAAAAGAAAAAAAAGTCGAACTTTTGGGGATGTTAGAGTCAACTGTTATCGATCAAATAATGCAAGTGTGAGAGGGTATAATGTTTTATCTATGACTCTTGATCTGCTAAAGGTCATTTCATACCCAATTAAACCCATGATGCAACCTCGTCTTGTGGAAAGTTATGAAATAGTCATGTCCTCATGATGAGCTTTGTTTGACAATGCTTGGATTTAATAGTTTATGTTATTTTTCTTCCAATGCATTGTATATTTATTTTCTTCATTACTAAAGCTGCGTTTTGTTTCTCTGTCTGGTATCAGTGTTCTCTTTGACTTGCAAATTGACCTCAAATGCAAAAAATATTGCAGCTTAAATTTGATACGGTGTATGGAAATAGTGGCATTTATGTGCAAGCTGAACACTGTCTCTTTGTCTGTCAATTAATTCATTTCATCGGGGAACATAGACTCAAAGCATTTGGAGAATTAGTAATATATTAATGTCTGTGTCACATATGAAAGGTGGAAAAGTCTGTATTTAGGGGTTTGGGGTTGAAGATTTAAACTCAGCATTAAAGTGGGAAAGCCATGATTTAGTTCTGTGGGGGATGCTACTGTTATCAATTTTACTTTAAAATGTAATCTTATTTCATGTTTACTTACACTTTTACACACTGGCCTCTATCACCAATCAGTTCTGCCCATGAACCTCTCTAAGCCGCCATTGCCCATTCACAGACGAACCAATTAAGCTGGCACTACCCCGTGTCGCTGTCTCCTTTTACAAATTGTTAGGGCATCGCACAATCGGTCAAGTGCGTTGGTGTGTGGTGTGAAGAATAAAATGCAAGATTTATCTCTCATTTCTTTCTAGTTGGCCATAAAAAAGCATGGAGTGTTACAAACAACGTTTAAACATTTGGATTTGTAGCATTGTGGTGTGAATGAGTCAGTGCTGATTGTTAATGTTTATACTATATACATACATACATACATACATATATATATATATATATATATATATATATATATATATATATATATATATATATATATATATATATATATATATATATATATATATACATACATATATACAGTCATCCTCAAAATTATTCATACCCTCCAATTATAGAAAAGGCAAGATTCACTATAATAATGCAAATAACAAGAAACTAGAGAAACTAATAATAAATAAAGATTTACAAAATCATACTTTAGTGGAATAAAGTATTGCTTTTGAATTGTAGTTGGAAATAACAATAATAATAATTAAAAGATAAATAAATAAATAACAAAACTGTCCCAGAGCAACTTGCTCATGAACAGTGGACCAAAATACCTGTCAACAGGTGTAAAAGTCTCAATCTGTTGCTCAGCAAAATGTTTTGTGTGGGAGCTCCATTATGCTTGTTCACTTCTTTTATTTTTTTGTGTGTTTGTTGTTAATATTTCTTTTGGACCACGATTCAAAATCATTGTCACAATTTTCATATACTTTATTTATCATTACTTATGTCAATTTGAACTTATTTCACTGATAGCTGATTTTCTTTTCTTTCTTCAGTTGGAGAGCATGAACAATTTTGAAGATGTAATATTCATAAATATATATATAAACTAAAAATTATTAAAAGTTGTATTTGTTGTTTGAAATCTTACTTTAGATTTTCATATTTGATTACTTTGATGTATATTTCCCTCTTTTATTTCTGATTCTTTAAAAGGTGTTATTTCTTTAGTCACACTTGTCATTACATAGTTTCAATGATATAATCCCTCTCAAAAATAGTGACAAGAAGAATAATGCCAAGCAGAATGAGTACTAAAAAGCACTTTACACACACTGTTAAAATAGAGAGAAAAAATAAGCCAACAAGGAGCCACAGCCACCATTCGGCTTTGGACAAAACCCAACACACTTCTTCCATCACCTTATTTGTACGCTGTAGTATCTTCTCTCAGTTACACTCTCAGTCAAAGGTTTGTACACACCAGTGGGCTTAATAGGAAAGTGTGGAAAAACTTTTGACTTAGAGTGCACATACTTTTTTAGGTAAACCCATAAGTGTGTTATATAGCCTACTGTACTGAAAAGTAACTTGAAATCCTAAAACAAAGCTAAATGTGGAGAAAAACTGAAAACTTTCTGGTGCACCATATAACATGATGGTCCCAAACAGATGAGGTACAAACCAGAACATCTAGGATTTCATACATACAGAGGGAGCTGTGGTTCTGACATGCTACTATGGGAACATGTAAGTTAATAAGAAATGCATAGAAGCTGCATCTAAGCTGTTTTACAGGTGTCCTGTTTGAGACGCAGGTTAAAAAGGACCAATGGATGGCATAAAACTAATTTGATGTATTCTTTTATCCTCTCCATCTAGATAGCTGTGGACAACATAACCCAGCAATTTCTCTTCGTTATCTTGCTAGACTCTTCATGACACCAATTCCTTGTCCACAACAGAGGTCAGAGATTGCCGGGGACCTCGGCATGTGTCCAGCTCATGGCTGGAGCTCAACACCACTCAGTCTAGTTGCATAGTTCAAGATCAGTTGATCAAGATAAGATCTCAAATTCTTAAAAAGTATGCTATGATCTTGGAATACATAACTTTATTTTATTTTCTAAAATAAATAAATATAGAAATATAGAAAAAAACAAGCAAAACCACTTTCAAGCAATTTCATGCCTTCTTTTTTCTTATCTGCTTCCTGTCCCTTTATCTGTTCCCACCGTGGCCTATTTCTGTCTGACTACACCAGCTTTTCAGATCACCATCATCTTCATCCCCTTGCTGATCTGTTGCCAAGGAAACATGGCCACAGCAGATGACCTGAGGGTATTGAATACATATAATCTGACTGATGTATTGGTGTGTATGTGTGTCTGAGGTGGTCAGTGGGTATTGTTGTGACCTTTGTATAATCAGGATACTCTGAAAGCTCAGTCTGCTCTACTTTGAAGATGACAAGAGACCATTTCATGCCAACATAACGCAACAAAAGACACATGAATATCCAATCAACTCACACATGAGCAGTGGCGTATCCAAGAAATTTTTAGTGGGGTGATCATGATGAGAGAGGCATAAATGTGAGGTGGTCAATCAATAAATTTCTCTTATAAACATTTACTTATAATCAGAGTAAGATATGGATTAAATAGTCTAAACTAATTAAGATCATTTTTGTCCTTATTTTGCCTCTGGGGTCAAAATGACCCCTCCTAGTCTTTGATTAATACATTTTTTTTATGTGGTTAAACTCTATCAAATGCCAAAAACATAACCACCTTCACAGATTTTAAAGAATGTTGTACAAGGCATGGGTTTAAAAAAGTTTATTGGTATTGCAAGCACAAAAACTCCTTACCACAAAGAAAGAAAAAGATTTTAAACATTACTGACATTGCAGAATGAACTCACAGAAGACCAATGATCAACCAACCAACACAAGTACAGCTGTTGTTGCTGCTGCTGGAATCTACTGGCTGAAGTACAGATCTGTTTTTTAAGGGTAACAGGTAACAGGTTACTGACCAAACCCTTAAACTCCACTAGAGATGCACCGATCGATCGGCAACCGATCGCAATCGGCCGATAGTGCCCCTATCGGTTTTGATCGGAGTCCTCAAAATAACCAGCAACCATCCGATCATGTTTACAGTAACTACAGCGTTTTGGCGTTTGCGCGCCTGACGCGCAGCAGGCGCGGGAAATACAGAGGAGACTCCGGTGAATGTCTTCCCTCCACGGAGACAGTGGAGGAAAACTATGATCTGCGTTCAGTCCCGGTTTCCAAACGGCGGGTTGATGATCTCTAGTCCCGCGGGGTTTAATGGGCTTATAATGACGTCCTGATGCAGGACTGCGGGGTTAAACTGGGCCGGTCAGAGGAAAGCGCGCCATCGTCGGTGCGCAGCTCCTCGTAAATGGTGAAACTCACCAAATTCAGAACACCTCTAACAATCTATAATCCACACCGGCCAAACGCCCCAGTATGTCGGCCCGTGAGCAAATAACCGAGCAGCTCTCAGTTTCATCCCATTATACAAAACAGACAAGGAAAACAACCGGTTCATGCACCACCACACTCAGCCTCCTACCACCGCCAAGGCTCTCCATTCATCTCTAACAAGAAGCCACAAAAAACAATTTTATTATATTATTTACACAGCTTAATCACACTAATTTTTCTTAGCTGCAGATCAGCTCCAAGCTTGTTGCAGTTGCACATTAGCGCTGTTCTTATTCTCATTTAACATATTTTACTATTTTTCCACAAAACTTGTAGGAAACTCTAAACAGTGTCTAAAGCCCAAGAGGAAATGTTTATTATAGTGCACATTGTGTTATGTACATAATCTATTTTTTATTTTAAATTTAATTCCTTTTTCCACAGAAAAAAGTCTATAGTTGACAACTTGTACCAACTCTAAGAGAGTGACATGTTTACTAGTCTTGTTGGTGTGCTGCACATGTTGTGTGTTGTACACATAATTATTCCACAAGAAAGCTTAAACTAGTCAGCTACACTTCCTCTATGTAAACTGAGTCCAAGTCGTCTCCATGAGAGGAAATATTGCAGATTGCCTCAAAAAACAGGCCAATTCATATCATTTCCCATCTCCTAATTTAATAACATAATGTCGATGTTATGTACATGAGAGAACAATATTGGAGAATTTATGAATTTCAGCGCTGTGATCGGTGATCGGCAATATCGGGATCGGCAGATACTGCTTTTGGTGATCGGTGATCGGTGATCGGCCCCCAAAATCCTATCGGGCATCTCTAAACTCCACCTCCCTTATACTCTGTCTGTGCATATTTCATAAACTGGTGAACCACATAATGGCTCTATCGAACAGATACATCTGTAACACTTTGTGACCTTTTACATTTATTCAGAACACACTGTTATATTTTATATATTTTTCATATTTAATTTTTACAGCACTGTATCAAATGCATACATCCAAAAGTGATTTGCAGCACACAGAAGAACATGAGACAACACAACATTAAAAAGAGAATTAATAAACAATAAAAGAAACAAGAGGAGAGATTGATAGCTATAAAAGTTGTAAATAACAATAAATAATTAAATGGAAAACAGGCTTTTCCAATGTTTGTTTGTTTTTTTAAGTTAATAAACTGGACAAAGTAGCAATCAGCAATCAGACCCAACTGTATTACTGAGGAAGTGAGGTCTGGCGTTTCAAAACAATACTTTGCTGTAAAAAATGCCGTTTTTTTCTTTGGAGTATTTACATATAAAGTAATGCCAACAACGAATTCAGTTAACAGTTAATACGAAAGATATACTACACTAGTTCTGCATGTTAGATCTGTCTTGTGATGACAGTGATGATGATGATGATGAAGGCCTGATTGCCTATGTACGCACATAGTGTATGTACACTCGCGCACAACGGGAAGAAGACGAATTATAAACTGGAATCATCACAAACATCAGTTTCCCTCAGATATAAAAGACACGAACATGATAAAAAGTTTATTAGAAACTTCGTGTTTCTTCGTGGTGGCTGGAAGCTGTTTTAACCTCCTGAGGAGGAGACGGAGCAGGAGGGAGATTTTCTGCTAGTTCGGTCGGCACATTCCTGCAGACATGAAATCATCCACAAATTTTTCAGTGGGGAAGATAAAAAGATTGCTGTTGTCCTTCGTACACCAGGTACAGAGCAGTTCTGATGCAAACGGGACGCCATGATGTCGATTTGTTGTTGTAGGTCTTGGAGGGAGGGACTTGGAGAGTGTAGTTCTGGGGAGGAGGGTAATTGGCTGGAAGTCATGGCGTCACAAGCTGCGCAAGGAGTAAAATACCCCGAACTGCCAATCAGCCTATTTGTGAATGCTAACTTCACCATGTAGGCAGACACACCCAGGGAAAAAGGAAACGCCAATCTGTAATTTAACCCCTTATGGGACATAGGCAGGCTGGGGAAACTAAAATATTTGATCATAAATCAAAAAACACAAATTTAATGCCAGGGGCATTTTAAGAGCACAGTGGGTTGCGCAGAGAAAAAAAACATTAAAAATGAAAAGAAAGATTTAAATGTAAAAACTTTTTTTAAAAAAAAGAGAAAAATAAGATCTTTTAAAGAAACAGTGCGCGGCTGAACTTTTGAATAAAATCTACATAAATGTAGCTGAGAACAGGTGGGTCTTTAACCCGGATTTAAAGCAGAACTCAGTAACTTCAGCTCGGGGCTCCCCCTAGTGGCGTCCTTTCACTGTCGTGTTCAACCCCCCTAACACCCCCACAGCACACAGACGGCTTTTCTACCTGTCTTTCCTCTATTTTGATCCCTGGATATATTTCTAAGCTTTTACTAGCTTGTTGATGCTACTTTGCTACGTTGGTAGCAGCACCACGTCTCCCTCTGCTCAAAGCAAAGACCTGTCTCTTCTGAAACGGGACGTACCCGCGATTTGCGGGTAAATATGCCGTGGATTATATTTTTCACTGGTGTTGGCAAGTAGCAGGTAAGAATACCAACTTTTATTTACTTTTTGCGGACGTGACAAGTGATTATTGAGCCTGAAGCAGTGATGCTTCACCCGGCACCAGGCAGCGCAGCTACGTGAATCACTCTGGTCCAGCAAAGAGTTGGTTATGAGAGCCAGGAGCCGTGTTTAGGTGGTGTGAAGCTAAAGAATGTTTCTTCGAATTAGTGCTGGTAGTCTGTTCAAATCAGAGCTGGAAGCAGCTCGGTAGATAGGGGACCTGAGTACCGTACAGCGGTTTCTGTTGTCGCAAGTTCTGCTCGGGTCGGCGCAGGCAAAGTTGTATTTAGCTGCTCGCAGGCCAGAGGCCCCGGCGGGGGGGGGGGCATTGAATCGCTCCGTAAACACTTTGTTTAGCCCCACGGGGATTCCGAGGAAAAAAGTTACTGAGTTTCCCTTAAATAAACTAAGTGTTTAAGCTGATCTGAGGCTTTCTGGGAGTTTGTTCCAGACGTGGAGCATAGAAGCTGAACGCAGCTTCTCCATGTCTGGTTCTGACCCTGGGAACTGATAACAGACCGGATCCAGATGACCTGAGGGGTCTAGCAGGGTCATGGGTCAGGAGGTCACTGATGTATTTTGGTTCTTAACCATTCAGAGCTTTACAGACCAGGAACAGAACTTTAAAGTCTATCCTCATATGGAGTGTACACACTCAAAAATAGAAGTACGAGACAGGAACATTTCTGTACCTGTAGGTACATTTTTTACAAATGTTCTCTCAAAAGTACAATGTTGGTCTTTATGAGGCCAGACATGTACCTTTAAACTATGTAAAAGGGTCCAAAGTAATATAAAGTACAAATTTGTACCATTTCAACCCTAAGAGTACCTGCAGCATTGAAAAATATGTGTAGCTTGTACAATAGCTATAAATAGCAGTACTTCTAAACAGTAGTATGATTATAGTTATTTTATTATGATTTTCATAATAATCATAGTAATCATAGTAATAATTATATATATAATTATACTGTATATGTGTTTGGTCTAATATTTATATAATATTTATACATTTATTATTAGCATCTTTGATTGTTGTCATAATCTCTATTTTATTGACTTATATTCATAATTTTTAATTGGTTTAATTGTACTTTATTAACTCATACAGTTTAATAAGGTACAAAAATGGACCAGGATTGAAGGGTACAGAAATGTCTTTCAAAAAGGAACACCCCAGGCAACAAGCTTTGTACCCTTTTAAGTACAAATTGGTACGTCTATTTTTGAGTGTGTAGAGACCTCAGAGCTGGACTGATGTGGTCCACTTTTTTGGTTTCAGTGAAAAGACAAGCAGAAAAGTTCTGAATAGCTGCAATTGTCCAATTGATTTTTAAGGTAGACCTGTAAAGATGCTGTTACAAAAGACTAAATCAAACTACTGTATTTTTTTGGACTCTAAGTCGCAGTTTTTTTTTCATAGTTTGCTTGCTCCTGCAACTTACAGTCCAGTGCGACTTATATATCAAAGTATATAATTTAAGATATTTCTAAGTGTTAATTCATATTGGCTGACATGAGCCAAGCAGTAAATAACACCATCTGATATCACATGAGAGCGCTCTCGGCTTGTGATAATTATATTCTGCTCCATGGGCAAAAATCCCAAAACAGCCTTATCTCAGTGAGAGGAGTTCTTTTTGGACATCCCATTAACTTTGGAATTGGAGTGATTGGGGAATTTTTATCAGTAACAAATAGGATATTGAAATTCGAAAATTACCCTATTTAAAATATTTAATATGACTTTCCAGTGCGACTTATGTATATTTTTTTTCCTCTTCGTGACACATTTTTTGACTGATTCGACAGAGCAACGTATAGATTAAAAACAGCACAAAGTGCTTAACATGTTTCAAAACAGCCCAACACCCTCTCCACCCTTAAGGTACAGTACAGGTGGTTAAACACACTTGATTATTGTAATTCCCTTTTTTGGGGATCGAACATTCTTTACTCCGTCGTTTACAGATTGTCCAGAACTCAGCAGCTCGTCTTCTGACAGGAAGTAAACGACGTGAGCATATCACTCCAGTGCTGGCTTCTCTGCACTGGCTGCCTGTTAGATTTAGGATCCAGTTTAAGATTCTATTGCTTGTATTTAAAAGTCTAAACGGCACAGCACCATCATATACTGTATCTCTGATATTTTGAAGCCCCACACTCCTGTCAGATCGCTCAGGTCAACTAACCAGTTGCTCCTGACGGTTCCTAGAATCAGACTTAAGGGCAGAGGTGACAGAGCTTTTTCTGTTGCTGCACCTGTTCTTTGGAACAGTGTGCCTTTTAATATTAGATGTGCACAGAGTATTGATCATTTTAAATCCTTACTGAAAGCACATCTATTCTCACTGGCTTTCCCTCCAGCATGAGCATCTCTTTTTGGCTTTTATGTGTTTTATTTTATTTTATGTGTTTATCTTCTGTGGTTTTATGTGTATTCTATTTATGTGCTGTTTTATCTATTCTGTGCTCTTAATTTATTGTTGATTTTTGATTTTATCATTTCTATGTTCAGCACTTTGGTCAACCGAGGTTGTTTTTAAATGTGCTTTATAAATAAATTTGACTTGACTTGACTAGAGGTGCTCTTTGGGACATTTGGTATCTTCAGATACTGTGTCTGTAAGATGTTTTCTACATCTGGCTTGTCAGCGGCCCAAAAGGACACTGATTAGGCAGGGTGAAACTTCGTCAAAGATCTGGTCGGCAGGATTCCCAGCTCGTCACTGATGAGGCTCACAGGGTCATAAATATAAAATTCTTCTATCATTTGCTTTACTTATTGCGTATTGCGGATATGATACATCTCTGACTGGACAGAAGGTCAGAAATTCCTGAAGACAGCAGATTCTCAGCACACAAATATTGGCAGAGATCAGATAAGATAGGATGCTTCAGCTGCAGAAAGGACTTGTGTGCCTTAGATAAATAACAGTCCCTAACAGCTCCACCATAAAAGTAGCTAGATTCGGTGCCTTAGGTAAGGTGTAGAATTAATTATGAGGAAGCTTAGGCTGTTTTTGTGTTTTCTCCCTCCCCTGGATTTTTCCACTTTCTATCAACCTCTTAGGGAGCAAAGAGTAGGAGGAGCCAGGCTTTATTGCCGAGTTATCCAGCTGTGACACCGTGTGTGATGACGTACTCACGGGACAAATCGTTCAGCCAGTGATTGTGCAGTAATAGGCAGAACTTTTTCATGCCCACATCTGTACAAGGTGCAATTTAATTTTGTATAGACAAATAATATGTGAATCAATATATTTCAAGCTTTTATTTGTTTGGATGTTGCTGATTAGAAGTTGCAGCTTAAGAAAACCTCAAATTCTAAAACTCAAAAAATTAGAATACTGTGAAAAACTCCAGTATTGCAGGCTCAGAGTATCACAGTCTAATCAGATAAGTAATCTAAAACATCTGCAAATGTGCCCTGAGCCTTTAAAAAGTCTCTGTCTTGGTTTAGAAGAATTCACTATCATGGGGAAGATGCTGATCTGACAGTTGTGCAGAAAACCATCATGGACTCCCTGCACAAGGTGGGAAAGACACAAAAAGTGATAGAAAAAGAAGCTGGTTGATCTCAGAGTGCTGTCTCAAAGCACATTAAAGGACAGTTAAGTGGAAGGAAGAAGTGTGGAAGAAAACGTGTACAAGCGGAGAGCTGACAGCAGCCTGGAGAAGATGGTCAGGAAAGGGCCTTTCAAAAGTGTGAAGCAACTTCACAAGGAATGGACTGAGGCTGGAGTTACTGCTTCAAGAGAAAAAACATGCAGGCGGATGCTGGACATGGGCTTCAAATGTCGAATTCCTGTCGTCAAGCCGCTCCTCAACAGCAAGCAACGCCACAAGCGCCTTAGCTGGGCTAGAGAAAAGAAGGACTGGTCTGTTGCCCAGTGGTCAAAAGTCCTCTTTTCTGATGAGAAGTTTTGCATCTCATTTGGAAACAAAGGTCCCAGAGTCTGGAGGAAGACCAGAGAGGCGCCAGATAGAAGATGCATGAAGTTCAGTGTTAAGTTTCCCAGTCTGTGATGACCTGGGGTCCATGTCAGCTGCTGGTGTTGGTCCTCTGTGCTTCATCAAGTCCAGCATAAATGCAGCCGTCTACCAGGACATTTTGGAGCACTTCATGCTTGCTTCAGCAGACCAGCTGTATGAGGATGCAGACTTCATCTTCCAGCAGGACTTGGCACCTGCCCACACTGCCAAAACTACAAAATCCTGGTTCAACAACCATGGGATCACCTTGCTTGATTGGCCCACAAACTCACCTGACCTGAACCCCATTGAAAATCTGTGGGGCATTGTCAAGAGAAAGCTGAACATGAAGAGACCAAACAATAGAGAGGAGCTCAGGGCTGTGATTGAAGCATGTTGGTCTTCCATAACACCTGAGATATGCCACAAGCTGGTTGCATCCATGCCACGCTGGGTTAAGGCAGTCATTCAAGCAAAAGGAGCCCCAACCAAGTACTAAGTACAGATGCAAGATTTTACTTTAAGAGGCCTGATATTTTTGTATTTAAAACCCTTCTCTGATTGATTTCATGCAATATTCTATTTTTTTTTTGTTTTAGAATTTGAGATTTTCTTAAGCTGCAAGTCCTAATCAGCAACATCCAAACAAATAAAAGCTTGAAATATATTGATTCACATATTATTTGTCTATACAATATGTAAACTGCACCTTTTAGGTTGAATTATGGAAATACATGAACTATTTCATGGCTGCACGGTGGTGGGGTAGTTTGCACCGCAGCCTTACAGTAAGAAGGTCTCGCCTGATAATAGCCGATAGGCTCCAGCAACCCCCACGACCCTGAACTGGATTAGCCGTACAGAAAATGACATGACATGAACTTTTTCAAGATAATCTAATTTTTTGGGTAGTACCCGTATATAATTTGGTTTTGCGATATTTGAATTGATTTTATATGGATTTTATTTGTATTAATTCCTTTTATGTGTATATCATCATCTATCTTTCATTTTTATTTATTTTGGTTTAAATAAAACCAAAATAAAAACTTTTAATTTCCCCCAGTGTTTCCTCATGGGGATCCTTCACTCCAGTACCTTTGCCTGCTCGGTCTGGGGGGTAACGGCTGTGGTGGATGCCCTTTTCTTGGTGTCTGGGGTCCTGCACCGCAGCCCTACAGCTGTGGTGTGGACCCTGGCCTGCCCTGATCTGGGGGGTCCCTGCAGCTGGGCCCTATGTGGCTAGGGTGGGCTGGCTCCTGGTGTGAGTGGATCCCCAAGATATCGTTTCCTCACAGCAGTGTCATGCCAGATGGTTTTTATTGTTAGTGTTTTTATACCTGTTCACTTAAGAGACAGAAAATAGGGGTTTGTAGTCAGGTGTCAAATCGGGAGGGGGGTTGAGTGTGTGCATGTGTGTGTTTTGTGTTATACTGTATACTTGGATGTGTGAAGGCTTGTTTTTATTTGAATTTGCATTTGTTTTTATTATGTCAAGCACTTTGTGTTGCCTTTTAATGGTATGAAAAGTGCTTTATAAATAAAGCTTGATTTGATTTGATTTGATTTGATTTGATTTGATTTGATTTGATTTGATTTGATTTGATTTGATTTGATTTGATTTGAGGGAGAGATAGAGTAGTCTTGGACCGAGTACCTGCTGTTGTGAGGGAATCAAGTAATTGAACCCAGAGTTCTGTAAACATACTACTTTTGATCTGTTATAAAAAATTGACTTTGAATCTCTGATGTTCTGGCTTTTCTTTCCCGATGCAAAGATCCATTGGACAACGGATAAAAGTGATAGCATGTTTAATGTTTAGGAGGTAAAACATCCATTTTTCTTAACAGGTTCAAACCTCAACTGGGTCTTCCCTGTCCTGCCACACATGGGCTAGGTTTTCTGGGTCCTGCTAAGGCATCAGAGCTTTTATCCTTGAGATGTCTAAAGTCCTATTCTGATGGGATTAGTGTTATGGACCACATGTAATTTGTAATAATTACAGAGATTGTCTGTGATTTTAATCCCGTGTGAATTGTCCGTGTCTGTGATTTGTGATGTAATAATTCCCCCACAAATTACCTACTATAATTTACTAAACTCCGAGGTCCTCTGATAAAACTGATCCAACAGGCATCTCTGTGGTTTGGACAGAAATGACACGTGACATGTGATTGGGTGGTATTGTTTCCTGGCTGCATTTCATTTCCTTTTTGGCAAAGAATGGAGACTGAAAACAGGTTTTCCTTCCAAATTATTATGTTTATGATAATTTATAAAGCATTAGCTTAACTTTGGTGTCTGAGTGATCAGAGGAAGTTTCACTAGTCGTATACAGGCGTATATGAAAAATCTGTAATTGGCCATGAAAAGAAACATTTATTTTGGACAACATGCAGACATGGTGCAAGTTCTTAAAGGTGCCATGACATCAAATTTCACTTTTCTGGGGTTTTGGGGGTATAATATGATCTGCTGTGCACTGATGAAGCCATGTGATTGTCCAGAGTGAGAATCAAAGTTCCTGTTTATGGTCTGTCAGCTTTGTCTCTCTGCTCAGAAACAGTTGAATCAGACAGCAGACTGTCATTCTACGTAGTTCTATCATTCTACGTAATTTAATTGCTCCAATAAGAGCACACTATCAAGTAAACAGCGCCCCCCTCTCTCTCTCCTAACGGCCGATGCACCGTCCGCTCCCCCCCCCCCCTCCCTGTCTGATTCAGCTTCGTATGGAGCTAGTAGTAACTTCTGTGCAGTCAGGTCTGGATTTTCAAACAAATGGATTTAAAAGAAAACTTCTGCAGCAACACTGAGGGAGGGGGCCACAACCTTGTCATTACCTGTAAGTTTATTTATTTTCTAAATGCTGTCTTGTCTGATAAACGTAGCTCACTGTCTGGATTGTTGCTAGCAGTTAGCCTTTAGCAAACTCCGATCGCAGCTTGACCTAGATTCTCCAAATAAGGTCATAGCGAAATAAGGTGTAGCCAATCAAAATGAAGTCAACGTGGTCTCCGGGTAAAGCTCCATATCATCACCGGACCCAACTGTATTACTGAGGAAGTGAGGTCTGACGTTTCAAAACAATACTCCGCTGTAAAAAATGCCGTTTTTTTCTTTGGAGTATTTACATATGCAGTAATGCCAACAGCATAAACTAGTTTTTAACTGCTATGTCATCACTCCTTTAAAGCATTGGTAATGACTTTTCACAAGTTTTTCAACACATTTGTCTCTGAATGATCATGATCATGATAAGCTGATAGAAACGCAGCTCATATGAGCAGATGTTGCGCAAAACGCAGCATGTTGACATCATATCCGCTAGATGTCTGTGAATGTCAGTTAAGTCTCAGACTTCAGCTATCCCTTGCAAATGTGCAACAGAAAAAAACAGATGTTGGGGGGTATATTCAGTTATTACACATGGTCCCTAAGTAATACCAATGCCGTCAGAATAGGTCTTAAGCCTAAGTTTGCCAGGACACCCAGACTTAGACTCCCTACTTGGTGGTTTTACACATCCAGTCATCAATCTCCTCAATGCATTTACCAAGAGCCTGTACAGGACCTTGGTCTCCTGGTGGCATACTGTATATACGGTACCTGTGTATCATGTGTGTTGTTATAGTTACTAATTTTGTTCTTTATAACCTGGGCCAATGGGAGTATGTAGAATGTTAAACAGAAGAGGCCCCAGATGAAACCCTGGGGAACTCCACATGTAAATCTTGTCTGCTAAGATGTAAAGTTACCTGCTGACACAAAGTGCTTCCCATTCTCTATGTTTTGAACCAGTTTAGTGCAGCGAGAGACCCACCCAGTTTTCCAGTCATTTGAGTATGATGTGGTCAACTGAATTAATGCAGCACTGAGATCTTGTAAAATTAACACTGACACGTATCCACTGCTGGTAGTCTGACATATTAATGGCTTTAGTCAGGGCAGTCTCAGCGCTGTGGTACTATCTTAAACCTGACTGGGAGACGTCATTGCAGGTGTTTTGTCTCAAAAAGTCATTGATGGCTTTTTCAATGATCTTGCTTACAAACGGAAGATTGGAAATCCACCTGTAGTTGTTCAATTAGAGGTTTAATTACAGCTGTTTTCAGTGGCTCTGGGAAAACACCCAGCATTAAAGTACACAATCTGTAGCAGGTCTGACTCCAAAATCTTTGACCCTTTTTGAAAAAATCTGAGTGTAAGATGTTTAAACAGCAGGAGTTCAATTGAATAATCTCCTCCAGATCTTCGCCATTAATGGGATAAAACTACATAATTGGTATTTGAACTGTTTTGTTGTTGTTGTTTTTTCTGTCCTGAACCTGCTGTTGGTGAACCAACTGCTTGTCTAATATTTTGGATTGGCTGTAAAAAAAAAAGGCCACTTGCTTTTGATAATGTTAGAAAAGTATGACTTACTTGCATTCTTCAGTTATAAACTATAAGACAAAATGTCAGCAGTTTCAGTTCAGGTGCGATTGTGGCACAGTTTCTGGAAGAGCACTCATTTTCTCTGGTTAACCCCCATTTTTTACCTGTAAAATCCCCTAGAAATTAAGTCAGTAGCCTGTACAGACACATTGAATAATCTCAGGTTGTATAAGTAAGAGACAAAGAGTAAAGTTCTTCTGGAATTGAATCAAGAAGCTTATAGTTATTCACAGTGCTAAACTTATTTTCAAAAAAGATCTCTACTGCAACAAAAATGAAACAGAAGACATCCTTATTAGCTATACAAGTCAGCGTCTTCAGTGAATATGTTGTGCTTTACAAACAAACACAAAAATATGCACATTGAGTTTTTCTCCAAGTGGAGTATGGGAAGAGATTTATCCAAAAATAAATAATATAAGTAAAGAGATTACTGCAACCCATTCAAAGCGAAAAGCTGTAAAGTGGGAAACAAAGTATCTAAAGGCACGCATGCATGCAGAGGAGACGGCATGTACAAAAACTGAGTTGGAAAACACACATGCTTGTGATGGAGTGTAGATACTGACACAAAGACACACAGTATAGCATGTGTTGGATGCTTTTATCCTCAAATCCCTGCGGTGCAAGGTGTGTATTTTTAGTGCAGAGGGCCTCTGTGGGAATAAAAAAGGAGGTTGTGAGATGTAGGAGCAGATAGTGGATTAGATACTGTGAGCAATAAAATGAGCTACACAAAAGTATGCATTCACACAGGAAATTTTAAGGGATGCTCATACATAAAGAACATGATGAATTCCTGCTGATAGCTTCAGGTCTGTACGGAAAAGAGTCTTTTAAAGGGAAAAGTATTCCAATCGCAGAGAGAAGCTGTTTGTAATCATGAATGTCCACTTTTTTTTAAGAATGCGTGTTAATATGCAATAACAGCTGAGACAGTACTGATCACAGTTTCTTCTTTGCTTATCAAAGACAGATGGAAACAGGGAAGAGAAAAGCTATTGTGGAAACAATGATCTTTAACTGCCATAAATATGCAGCATCAACAGAAACAGAAGTGGTGACAGTCACACTGCCAAAATCTTGAGAAAATACAAGCAGCAAGCTGACTGACTGGGGAAAAAAGGGAATTTATAGAAATGGCGTGAGGGCACAGGTGTTATTCTGTGACCAGGTTATTTCCTATTGTGTGTGATGACAGCTCTAATGGAAAAAAATGACAGGCAGCTCTTAAGAGAGAGATGGAAGTGAAAAGACTGGAGCTTAAATAAAGGGCTGGGATGACATTAGATACACACAAAAAAGACAAACAATGAAGGAAAATATGGTAATGTAAAGAAAATAACATATGTGGAAAATAGACGGGAAAATATGAGAATGAAAGTGTGATGTGTAGCATAAAAATCCAGAGATAGTGGAGATGCATTTTCTATAGCACACCAGTTTAACTGTTAACATTGTGATATTCTTCTCTGTCTTGTCTGACTACATCTGTATAGCAGACAGTTTTTTATTTGTTTTTCCCATAGATTAAATGATTTCAAAAACATTTGTAAAAGTCTAAATTAGCAGGTACTGCAAGCTTTATATTTAATCTATTTGTTTTAGATCAAAAAAGGTGAGTGGTGCTTCTTATTTGCAATTTCAAGTAAAAGAAATAGATTAACGTTCAATTAATGGAAGACAAATAGTGAAAAGAAGACTCCATTAAAACAGCATGATGTACAAATGCAATTTACTAAATAAAACATCAGATAAGAGAGACAATCAATTAAAATAAATGTTCGTTATAATAAGTTCTAACAAGGACTAACAAGGAATTGAGTAGAAAAGAAAACCAGCAGGAAAGAGAAGGGCAGACCTACCAAATCCAGTAAAGATTTATGATTTGACATTTGATGTGATGATTAGGATATGATGATTTGCATATAAAAGCAAGTTAATACACCAAGAGTCAGTGTAGCAAAAAGTGATTTATGACAGAAGCTTTTCCAATAAAGGCACCCTCCTGTGCCAGTAGCACCTGAACTTTATTCCACCAAAGCCTGCAATGACTTTGCCAAATTCTTCACAGACAAAATCCAAAATATTAGACAAGCAGTTGGTTCATCAACAGCAGGTTCAGGTTATGTACTGTGTCCACCAAGTCTAAACACCATGACACAGTATTATCCCATTACTAGCAAAGAACTGGAGGACATCTTTCATCAACTGAACTCCTCCTCTTGCTGTTTGGACATACTGCCCACTGTTTTTTTAAAAAAAAGGTCTCAAAGACCTTGGAGTCAGATTTGCTTCAGATTGTGAACTCGTCTTTAACGTTGGGTGCTTTCCCAAAGTCACTGAAAATAGCTGTGATCAAACCTCTGCTAAAAAAGGATAATCTAGACAAGACACAGATGAGCAGCTACAGGCCGATCTCCAATCTTCCATTTTTAAGTAAGATCATCGAAAAAGCAGTTTTTTTTATCAGCTAAATGACTTTTTAAAGGAGTGATGACATAACAGTTAAAAACTAGTTTATGTTGTTGGCATTACTTTATATGTAAATACTCCAAAGAAAAAAACGGCATTTTTTACAGCGGAATATTGTTTTGAAACGCCAGACCTCACTTCCTCAGTAATACAGTTGGGTCCGGTGATGATATGGAGCTTTACCCGGAGACCACGTTGACTTCATTTTGATTGGCTACACCTTATTTCGCTATGACCTTATTTGGAGAATAAGGAGTTTGCTAAAGGCTAACTGCTAGCAACATGGGCAGTTCAGATAGTGAGCTACGTTTATCAGACAAGACAGCATTTAGAAAATAAATAAACTTACAGGTAATGACAAGGTTGTGGCCCCCTCCCTCAGTGTTACTGCAGAAGTTTGCTTTTAAATCCATTTGTTTGAAAACCCAGACCTGACTGCACAGAGGTTACTACTAGCTCCATACACGAAGCTGAATCAGACAGGGAGGGGAGGGGGGGAGCGGACGGTGCATAAACCGTTAGGAGAGAGAGAGAGGGGGGGGGGGGGGGGGGGGGCGCTGCTTACTTGATAGTGTGCTCTTATTGGAGCAATTAAATGACATAGAATGATAGAACTACGTAGAATGATAGCCTGCTGTCTGATTCAACTGTTTCTGAGCAGAGAGACAAAGCTGACAGACCATAAACAGGAACTTTGATTCTCACTCTGGACATTCACATGGCCTCATCAGTGCACAATAGATCATATTATACACCGAAAACCCCAGAAAAGTGAAATTTGATGTCATGGCACCTTTAAGAGAAAACAACTATTATGATGTCTTCCAGTCAGGATTTAGAGAGCACCACAGCACTGAGACTGCTCTGACCAAAGTCATGAATGACATTTGTCTCAGTACTGATGCTGGAAAAATGTCAGTGTTGTTTTTTTCTGGATCTCAGTGCTGCATTTGATACAGTTGACCACATTATATTACTCCAATGACTGGAGAAGTTGGTGGGTCTCTCTGGTTCTGTACTAAACTGGTTCAAAACGTACTTGGAGAACAGGAAGTACTTTGTGTCAGTAGGTAATTTGACATCTGATCAGACAAAAATTACCCGTGGAGTTCCCCCAGGGCTCTATCCTGGGACCTCTTCTGTTTAACATCTACATGCTCCCACTGGCCCAGGTTATAAAGAACAACAATATTAGTTACCATAGCTACGCAGATGACACACGGCTATATATTACAGTGTCACCAGGAGACCAGGGCCCTGTACAGGCTCTTGGTAAATGTATTGAGAAGATTAATGACTGGACATGCCTCAACTTTCTTCAGCTGAACAAAAACAAAACTGAGGTGATTGTTTTTGGAGCCAAAGAGAAATGACAGCAGGTTGTCACAGAACTTCAGTCCATACACCTAAAACCACCAATCAGGCCAGAAATCTGGGTGTAGTGATGGACTCAGACCTAAACTTTGAAAAACACATCAAAGCGATCACTAAATCAGCCTACTATCACCTGAGGAACATCTCAAGGATAAAAGATCTGATGTCTCAGGAAAATCTGGAAAAACTAGTCCATGCATTCATCTTCAGTCGGCTTGACTACTGTAACAGCGTCTTTACTGGTCTATCTAAAAAATCAGTTAAACAGCTGCAGCTCATTCAGAACTCTGCTGCCCGAGTTCTCACTAAGACCAGAAAAGTGGACCACATCAGTCCAGTTCTAAGGTCTTTACACTGGCTGCCGGTCCATCAGAGAATAGACTTTAAAGTTCTGCTGCTGGTCTATAAAGCTCTGAATGGTTTAGGCCCAAAATACATCAGTGACCTCTTGACCCACTATGAACCTACCAGACCCCTCAGGTCATCTGGATCCGGCCTTTTATCAGTTCCCAGAGTCAGAACCAGACATGGAGAAGCTGCGTTCAGCTTCTATGCTCCACATGTCTGGAACAAACTCCCAGAAAGTCTCAGATCAGCTGAAACACTTAGTTTATTTAAATCCAGACCCATCTGTTCTCAGCTGCATTTACTTAGATTTTACTCAAAAGTTAAAATCTGCACGTCTCTATATTCTTTCTTTTTCATCTTAAAGGGACTTAAGGCAAGATTAAGAAACGAAACTTGCGACTGCCGCGACTGGCGCTTCAGGTAACTGCAGCCACGAGCCAAGCCGTCACGGGAGCATGAACAAACTGAAGCTATAATGTTGTTTACTCACCTTTTTCTCCGTAGTTACACTTTTTAGTGTCTTTCAGTTGATCTGGATCGTTTGCTGACGGCAGAATAATCCATAACTATCGCTTACAGTGTTTGAATTTACCGCGACCGGCTTCTACCTATCCGGCTTCTACCGTCCGCAAGCCAGCACGGGAAATTCGGACACCGAATTGCAGCGCATTTTGCAGCACACAGCTTGTTCAAGGCAACGGAGAGAAACGTGGGTGGAAACGATATTTTTGGTATTTAGCGCTTCATCACCCATTAGTATGAAAAAAAAGGACATTCATGTTTGTTTTTTTTTAAATTCCTGCCTCAAGTCCCTTTAAATGTTTTTAATGTTTTTGATTTTAGATCATGCTTCTACTTTTTTGTTCTGATTTTTTTCTTTCCCTTTTGCACCCTGATATAATGCTGATACTGTTTTATGTAAAGCACTTTCAATTGTCCTGTACATGAAATGTGCTAAACAAATATACTTGCCTTGCCTTGCCTTAAAGATTAATACAGATATATGTTCGTCAGAAGAGAATACAGTTTTACATTACTGCTTGGAAGGGTTGTACAGCAAGTAATTTCGTTGTACCTGGATGCTGGTTCAATGACAAATAAAGCTTCTGATTCTTCTGAAGCACTAAATGATAAAAGAGTCTTTACTCTACTGCAATCTGTGGAGTCACTTTCAAGCTTAACACCAACGTCAGGTGGCAGGCGCACCGCTATAACGGCTGTTAGTTATGTGTTCAGCTGTTTGCAAAGCAAAGAGATGAAAAACAACTACAGTAGCACCAGTTTTCATCAGTTAATTTCTTGTAAACAGTTTGCTTAAATAACTGTGCTGGATCAAGAATAAATTGGGAGGGATTGTGAAAAAAAATGTACTGTGATTATAATAGTGTTCATTAGCCTCATCCAATGTGACCAGCTGATTTTAAATATGTATTCTTAAAGGCAGAGTTCTGATTATGCTTATTTACTTAACAGCTATCAAGCTACAGTTGGCAGGGGGCAGATGAAAGTCCCTATCATATCCTTTCAATGGATAAGATTTGGATCTTCTTAATAAATCTCCTAAATCTTTTCACAAATCTACTAAAATAAAAAACAAAAATGAGCAAAAACACACAAACATAATTGAGAGAAGCCCATGACCGACTGTCTACACTTAGACTTTTCGCTCGATCTGGAGTCTTCCAGCATCAGTGATCAGCGATGTGAATCTGAAAACGGCTTGTGGGACCTGCGAGGAGGCGCAGTAGGGTCCTACTGTCCCATAAGAATGGTCTGCTAAACACTGATAATGTCCATTTAATCGTGTGATAACATCTGAAACGGGTGGTCGCTCATCACAAGCTATACGTTTTTATCAAACCTTGGGATTATTGGAAAAGTTCTTCCACAGCTTCCTGACACAAATCTGTTTTGATGTCAACCCGTCAGGTTTTTGGCCACATCACTGACATCCGCTTGAACACAGATAGTGACAACATTTCAGTTCTGGTATTGGACTCAAATGATTTGTCTAATGAACTTAAAAAAAATCATGAAAGCATTTCCACACAATTTAATAACACTTACAACAATAAGCAATTTTGTTGTTTAAATCCAATTGTGGGTCAACTTAATTTATTTGACGTTCAACTTTTTTATCTTTATCATTTGACCGACTTGAATTATGCCTGTTTAACTAATTTTACATCAGTTTGATTTAAACTAATACTCCAGGTTAATCCAACTACAATATAGGTGAAATTAACTTTAGATTATTGTGCAATCTCAACTTATTAAAAACAATTTTAAAAAGACTTATCTAAGGTTATAATAAACCATAAGAAATAAGTATAAATAACCCTATTAGATTTTGTTAAACCAAACTAATGATATTTGGCTTAAACAACAAACTTGCTTGTTGTTGAAGAAAGGTGTGGAAACACTTTCTATGATTCTTTTTAAAGTTCATTCAATAAATTATGGTGCCAGAAGAAGGAACAAACACACATCTCTCTATTTGAGCAAAACATATCAATTATGTGAAAAGAGTGCAGCTTACCACAGCTTCAACTATAATCATCATCATCATCCACTGCAGCTGATGAAGGTCCTGCTGTGGCACACAGGTCAATCATCTCTGGACATTTGGCTGCTTTTTTTTTTTTTCACAGTTTCTCTGTTTCCTTTTCTCAGTCCTGATAGCTGCAGAGACAACAGGGCTTCAGGCATCTAGCTGGTCCACCCTGCTGGTGTTTGTTAAGAAAAGAACCACGAGGGGGGGGAGACGAACGGCTTTTGAGTTTGATGGACATATCTTTCAATCGATAAGCACGGGCCGTTACAAGATGATTGGATGGGTTTTTTTCAGCCCTGTCTGTTCCACAGGTAACTAAATTTTTTATTTATATATTTATTTTATTATTATTTTGTGTGAGACCATTTAATTAATTGGCTGCAGTCAGGGTGTGAAGAAGATTTTAAGCAATATAGTAAAAAATGTTGCTGGAAAACATCATCCACCATGCCTTTAAACCTAAAATGGTTTTATGAACCGGGCTGTAATCATGTTTATTTCTGCTGTAAACATGTTTATTTCTGCTGTGAAGTTGGCTTTTTTTACCTTCTATGGGGATTTGCTCTGTTCTGCTGCCAGCCCCTGGCGGAAGAAGAAAGAATACAATTTTTAAGCACTTTTCTGTATTTCCGCATTGGGGCCTCACTGTTGGCCACGGAGGTTGCCACTTGGTCCAGACACGCCCTGCCATGCAGCCTCGAGATGGTAGTGTAGAAACTGCAATAGAGGGAGTTATCAGCTGATACTTCGGTGAGTAAAATTTGAAATGTGCCGTACACTGTATTCTTGCAAGATAAAATGAAGTAACACTGTATTCTTGCAAGATAAAATGAAGTAAGTATTCTTTATACGCGTTGTCTGACTCTGGACGCAAGATATGGTTAACACACACACTTTTAGGACATTCATTGGCATAATGCATTCCGTGGCCCCTTAGCTAACCCCCTAACCATCACAAATGATTGCCTAAACCTAACCCTTGCTCTAACCCTAACCAAAACCTAATTGAAACCTAAACTCTAAAACCAAATCTTGACCCTCAAAAAAGGGTTTTTCTTAGGCTTTTTTCGTGAGGACCGGTCAAAATGTCCTAGCTTTCCAAAAATGTCCTCACAATATAGCAAGAAAATCATCCACAGGTTTTTCAGTGGGAAGGACAAAAAGATTGCCGATGTCTTTCATACACCAGGTACAGAGCAGTTCTGATGCGAACGGGACGCCATGATGTGGGTTTGTTGTTGTAGGTCTTGGAGGGAGGGACTTGGAGAGTGTAGTTCGGGGGAGTCATGTTGTCACAAGCTGCGCGAGGAGTAAAATACACCGAACTGCCAATCAGCCTATTTGTGAATGCTAACTTCACCATGTAGGCAGACACACCCAGGGAAAAAGGAAACGCCAATCTGTAATCTGGACATAGGCAGGCTGGGGAAACTAAAATATATGATCAAAAATCTCAAAAAACACAAATTTCATGCCAGGGGCACTTTAAACAGCCAGTTTTGCCTGCAGCCTCTCTTAGCAAGGAGTCTCTGACAATCAGCAGCATGTCAGGTCACAGTAAACTATTTCCGTGACAGTTATTTCAGCTGCTTAGTAGAACCCATCACAGCTTTCTCACCAAGCGCCGCCACAGAAGGCGTTCAGCGTATCAAAGATAAACGAAGATATGAGGTGTAGACAAAGATGTGGTATGTTGTTGTTCCATGTTACAGTCTATAAAAATGAGTTGCTGCAATTCAACCAGCCAAATTATAAGGTCAGATTCTGTTTGGTGTCTCAGATTTGTGCTCCATGTGCTCCTTTTTAACTTTGAGGACCTGCCCATCCGAAGGTCTCTGCACACAACTAGTAGACGTGTGGAGAACGCCCCCAATAACCAAGAGACATTCATTCATTTCTCTAAAAGTTTTGGTGAAGTTAAGGAGTTTTGCTGCAGATAATGTCTTAAAGAGGCCAATTCATTTTGA
The DNA here is from genome assembly GCA_023101725.1 of Atherinomorus stipes. Classification (NCBI taxonomy): domain Eukaryota; kingdom Metazoa; phylum Chordata; class Actinopteri; order Atheriniformes; family Atherinidae; genus Atherinomorus; species Atherinomorus stipes. Next base: position 288,311 of record JALJCO010011378.1, on the reverse strand, counting down.
GTAAATGCACGTATACACTACCGGTCAAAAGTTTGGGATCACTTTCCGATGAAATCCGAAATCGGCAGTGATCCCAAACTTGACAAAAATAATAATAAATAAAAATATTTGATAATCATGACAATGATTTGGGATTTTTTTTTTCAACAGAAATATTAAAAACAAAGAATAAATGTTGGGGCTTCTAAATAGAAATTTTGTTGAACAATGCTTTGAGGCAACCACTGCAATCAAGTGTTTTCCGTAATGTTCGATAACACTTCTGCTCCTGTTCACAGGTATTTTGGTCCGCTGTTCATGAGCAAGGTGGTCTAATTTGTCTGGGACAGTTTTTTTGTTTGTTTTTAGAAAATTATTCTTTTCAACCACAACTCAAAAACAATATTTAACTTCACTAAATTATAATTTAATCATTTTTTTCTGTTTCCTTCTTATTTGAGTAAATATTGTGAAATTATCAATTTGAGGCCGACTTTCCCATTAAAGTGATCCCAAACTTTTGACCGGTATTCCTAGAAACAAGGTTCAGGTTGAAAAAAAAGAAAGTTATCCTTAAAGGAATGATCCGACAACTTTTGAGAGAACTGCAAAACTAAATTCCTGAATCCTTTCACCAATTTTTAAAAAAATATATGTGTAAATTAAAATTAGATTAAGATTATGAATATTTAAAACACTATGAGTTCATTATTACAGACATCTCGAACACTCCTACTCATTCAGAAGGAGTGGGTAGGTAAATCCAGACTTCCATCAGTTCTAAATGCTCAGAAAGATTTGAAACAAGTGTCATATCACAGTGTTATCAGCTTAATGTCAGTGCATGAACACCCTTCGAAAGGACAACACAGAGTGTCAGCGTCACTCATTGTGAAATTAGATTAAGGTGAATGGGATTTGCGGAGGAGGTGCACAGATGGAGGGAAGAAGGGGAACTTAAAAGTGACCCTTAAATGAAAAAGGAGGGAAACTGTCAGACAAGATAAGAAAATATGAAAAAATGCAGAGGAAGGAAGCAGAGGAAGAGGAAGAAGAGAGGTGTGATCCTCGACGACTCTGGTGTTCTGCTTGGTCAAAAGGAACAGTGAGAGAGCAGGGGATTATGGGATTACAGGCAGCGCCGCTGGTCATGTGCACCAGCATGGTCAACACTGACCCCGCTTACCACGTCTCAGTAAGGAAGCTTAGCCTGGGTGTGAAGGTGAAGTCACACACACATACATGCATGCTCCTGCCCATGCTTTTCGCAATCTCCGGGATAGACCTCGAATGCCTCTTCTATCTCTCTTTAGCTTCCTTTCCTACATTTGTTTATATCTTTCCTTCTTAGTTTTTCACCTTCTTTCCCCTCTCGACTCCTTTTAATTCTCTTTTAAATTCTTGTCTATTTCTGTCTCTTTATCTTCTTCTCTCCCTCCCACTCTTTTCTATCAGCCTCTGGATGTCAGGAGCCTTTTTGTTGCATGTTATACATGCACATCTTATCAATGCCCTCACAAATCCAGCAGAAATCCTTGCTTTTTCCATCTGGAAGGGTAAAGAATAAAACTGAAAACAAAGGAATAAAGCGTTTGACTGCCAGGAGCCAAGACTCAGATGCTCCCATCACTGTACGGGCTAAATACAGGAACACGGTCCCGGGTAAGTTTCAAATGTCTCAACTAGTCAGAAGTGAATGTAGAATTTATCTGATTTCAGAATGCTGTTTAACCTAGAAGTTTACATAAGTAATTTAGACAGTTCTTGCAAACACAAAATAAATTTAAAAATATATAAATGTCTAATTTTAACATGGAAAAAATACATGAGCAAATATCTGGTGGTGTTGCTGCTGATGTTTATGACTTGCGTGGTAATCATTGTATGGTAATACTTGCTAACTCTGTTTGAATTACTGAAAAAGAAGAAATGGGATCTATTATCCTTTACTGTTGTAACCAGAAGTAGTAAAAGTTTTATTTTCATGTTCACAAACTTTTAGAAAATCTTCTACATTGCCTCTACTGTAGGATATTAGGGAGACCACAGCTGCAGATGTTTAAATACCACAGAATATAAAACAGTTACCATGGTTACAGATGCAACAACTTGATTTTGCATTTAATTTGAACAAGAACTGAAAGTACTGTATGAAAAAGCAGGCTGGATTAAGGAGAGAACTGTATCAACCAATTCCCTCAAATAATGTAATTTTTGATTAGATAGAGGAAGCGAGGGAAGGATACAAAAAAAGGGAAAAACAATAGCCACATTTACATCGAGCCAAATATACTGATTGCAATCCGTTTTAAAAGCTCTATCAGAATGAAAATGATCCATGTAAACATCTCTTTCCGAGTGAAAAGTGACAAAAAAGTATTTTCATTCGGTTTAACGGGTAGAATATTCCTTTTCCCAAACCGATTGTGGTATCCTGTAAATGTTGAACTTGTGAGCTTGCGTATTTACAGTGCATGCTCTGACTTGCCGTAAACAGGCAACGAGTGGCGTTTCCTCACTTTAGAAGATGGCGGCGAACAACAAAATTCCATGGACAGCAGCAGAACGTTTGTTTTTAATTCTTTTCTCCTTTGTTGTTTGCAGTAGGAGTGCATGAGGATCGGCTGCTGCTCGATTAAAGTACTGCAGAAACCAGAACAATCCTTACAATCAGTTTTTAGACCTCCATCTTTGATAAATCATATGATGTAACATCGTTCTGCGCATGTCAGACAGGAGCATTCTGATTTAATGTTGCCGCATGTACTGTATACACTGGATCGGAATAAATTAGTTCCCATATAAACAGCTGCCCTGAATTCTTAATTCAGAATGATTTTTATCCAAAAAGGGGAAAAAGTCTCCATGTAAACGTGGCTAAAGTGCAGAACAACCTGAGGCATGGCACAAGAAGTACACAGACAAATAAAGAGGACAACAGCCAGGAAAGGCTGACACAGACGCTAAGTAGGTAATTGGGAAGAGTTAGAAAAAAAGGGGAGATCACAGGAGTGTGTGTGTGTATGTGTGGGTGTGTGTGTGTGTGGGTGGTTCAAGTTCTCACACGGTGAACAGTTGCCCCAGTAATTTCAAATTTATCTTGAGTCTTTGTCTGTGGCCTGGAGGCAGTGTACATTAGGTGGTGTCTGTGTTTTTAGATGCTTTGTGTTTGTGTACAATGGATGTATGTCTACACTTCCACCATACAAACAGCTCAAATGTCCAACCAATCGCACGATAATCAGACCCGCGAGTTGCCTCGAGAACCAGAGAAAAAGACGCTTTCCGTGGAGTATGAATCTGACAATAACTGATACACAGTGCGCAACAAAGAGCAGTGAAAAGTTGCTTTTAGTCCTCTTAACTAAAGGAAAAGAAGCAACTTCTAAACTTTCCCCCATAAGAATGCAACAAACAAAAACTTGAAAGGACAAACTACTTCTGCTGTTCTGCAGTTCCTGACATTCAAAAATCCATAAAACATCAACGTTAGTCATTTTACTAAATCTGAAAAAAGAGCAGAGTAAAACTGAGTAGAAAAATAAATCGTACCGTCTTCTTCCACTTATCCGGGATCGGGTCGCGGGGGCAGCTGCCTAAGCAGGGAAGCCACTGTTCGACGACCAGGACGAAAACCACACTGCTCCTCCTCAATCTGAGGTTCGACTATCTGACAGACCCTCCTCTCCAGGACCCCCGAACAGACCTTACCAGGGAGGCTGAGAAGTGAGATCCCCCTGAAGTTGGAACACACCCTCCGCTCCCCCTTTTTGAAAAGGGGGACCACCACCCCAGCCTGCCAGTCCAGAGGTACTGCCCCCGATGTCCATGCGATGCTGCAGAGGCGTATCAGCCAAGACACCCCCACAGCATCCAGAGCCTTAAGAAACTTCGGGCGGATCTCCTCCACCCCAGGGGCCCGGCCCCCGAGGAGCTTTTTGACTACCTCGGCGACCTCAGCCCCCGTGACAGGAGAGTCCACCCCTGAGTCCCCAAACTCTGCTTCCTCTTCGGAAGATGTGTTGGTGGGATTGAGGAGGTCTTCAAAGTATTCCCTCCACCGGCCCACAACGTCCCGAGTCGAGGTCAGCAGCCCACCATCCCCACTGTACAGAGTGTTGACGGTGCACTGCTTCCCCCTCCTTAGCTGCCAGATGGTGGACCAGAAACGCCTTGAAGCCGTCCGGAAGTCGTTCTCCATGGCCTCACCGAGCTTCTCCTATGTCCGAGTTTTTGCCTCAGCGACCGCCAGAGCCGCGCTCCGCTTTTCCCGCCAATACCTGTCAGCTGCCTCAGGAGTCCCGCAGGCCAGGAAGGCCCGGTAGGACTCCTTTTTCAGCAAGACGGCATCCCTCACCGCTGGTGTCCACCAGCGAGTTAGGGGGTTACCGCCACGACAGGCACCAACGACCTTACGGCCACAGCTCCGACTAGCAGCCTCAGCAATAGAGGTGCGGAACATTGCCCATTCCGACTCGATGTCCCCCACCTCCCTCAGAACATGGGTGAAGCTCTCCTGGAGGTGGGAGTTAAAGCTCTCCCTGACAGGGGACTCAGCCAGACGTTCCCAGCAGACCCTCACGACACGTTTGGGCCTGCCAGGTCTGACCGGCAACCTCCCCCACCATCTGAGCCCACTCACCACCAGGTGGTGATCAGTGGATAGCTCCTCTCTTCACCCGCGTGTCCAGGATAAGGGGCTGCAAGTCCGATGACACGACTACGAAGTCGATCACGGAACTGCGGCTAAAGGTGTCCTGATGCCAGGTGTAAATGTGGACACTCTAATGCCTGAACATGGTGTTCGTTATGGACAATCCATGATGAGCACAGAAGTCCAACAACAAAACACCACTCGGGTTCAGATCAGGGGGGCCTTTCCTCCCGATCACGCCCCTCCAGGTCTCACTGTCGTTGCCCACGTGAGCATTGAAGTCCCCCAGCAGAACGATGGAGTCGCCGGAAGGCGCACTTTCCAACACGCCGTCCAAGGACTCCAGAAAGGGTGGGTACTCTGAACTGCTGTTCGGTGCATAGGCACAAACAACAGTCAGGACCCGTCCCCCCACCCGGAGGCGGAGAGAGGCTACCCTTTCGTCCACCGGGGTGAACCCCAACACACAGGTGGTGAGCCGGGGGGCAATGAGTATGCCCACACCCGCTCTGCACCTCTCACCGGGAGCAAATCCAGAGTGGAACAAGGTCCAGCCCCTCTCGAGGATGGTGTTCCCAGAGCCCGAGCCGTGCATCGAGGTGAGTCCAACTATATCTAGTCGGAACCGCTCGACCTCGCGCACCAGCTCAGGCTCCTTTCCAACCAGAGAGGTGACATTCCACGTCCCTAGAGCTAGCTTCTGCAGCCAGGGGTCGCACCGCCAGGGTCTCCCCCGCCCTCGGCCGCCACCCAACTCACACTGCACCCGACCCCTATGGCCCCTCTCGCGGGTGGTGGGTCCACAAGAAGGGGGGTCCATGTCGTCCTTTTGGGCTGAGCCCGACCGGGCCCCATAAGCAAAAGCCTGGCCACCAGGCGCTCGCCTCCATGCCCCACCTCCGGGCCTGGCTCCAGAGGGGGGCCCCGGTGACCCACGTCCGGGCAAGGGACACATGGCTCCATTGTTGTCTGTCTCCATGAGGGGTGTTCGGGCTGCGCTTTGTCTGGACCCTCCCCTAGTAACCTGTTTGCCATAGGTGACCCTGTCAGGGGCATAATTTAGCCCCAGACAACATAGCCCCTAGGATCCTCAGAACACGCAAACCCCTCCACCACGATAAGGTGGCAGCCCAAGGAGGGGAGAAAAATAAATCATGGGTTTTAATGAACAATAGATTTTTCACTGTTTATTTTACTTTTTATCATGGGTGCAGATGAAGGCATAAAAGCGCACATGCAATTGCCTCTACTTGTCATGCCACTTTTTCTGTATCTATCATAAATTTCTGTGTGTAACTAACTTGCAGTGTTGAGAATTTCCCAAAAAGGGAAAAAAAGATCAAAATGTGTGAAAAACAGGGTAAGCTCATCAAACATGTGATGTGCACATTCAAACACGGGATTCTGGACTCAGATCCACCAGTTATGTTGGATGATGTGAGGAATGGATGGCTTAGTGGATGACTTTGTCTGATAACAGGTTGCAAAGAAAACAGAGTAAAAACAATAACAGATCAAATTACACATCTGCTTTAACAAATGAATGAATGCAAGTCACAACCTATAATGTTTACTTTGAGGGAAAGTGCTACATCACATAATGTGGTGACAAAAAAACAAACAACCAACCACAAAACGCACCCAATATTTTGCACAGAAACGAACGGGGCTTTGCCAAAATGAACAACAAAGGCTATAATGGGGCCCTACAGTATAACTAAGGCATACTTTCATGCAGAAACTTCATTCAACATTTGAACAGGTCACGAAAGATTAAACTTTTATGTCCCCAAAAGGCAGTTTGATACCTATTATTGTTCTGACACATTCACAGTTTAAAGGTACAGTGCGTAACAAAAACAAAAGTCAATGATCAAAATGTTTTTTAAATAACACTAAAACTTGTGTTTAGATTGGTATCTAATCACTTGCCGTGGGTCGATAAACAGGGCAGCTGCCAAATATGTGTCACCATTTTTATTACGGTGTCTCTGAAAGGACAAACCACTGTGTGACATGCGAGCCCTGCACACCAACATTCATTATGCGCATTTTCGAGCCATCACTGCTCAGAGGCGTCCCGGGGCTCAGAAACTGCAGTATGTATGATTCCCACCCGGGACGCAACTGTGACGTTGCATCCGACAGTTGGTTGCAGCACGGTGTCACTTACTAGCAACCAGATGGAAGCAGGTATCAACACTACGGGTGTTTTGAACGTGCATCATGTCGGATACAGTAAAAAAATGCAAGGAAACATTACCAGAGGAAGAGAAGAAAAGAAAGCGAGGAAGGGACAGAACAAGAGTCAAGATAAGACTGTCTTTTGCATGTTAATGTAACTTCTCATATACAGTCGTCCTAAAAATATTCACACCCTCCAGTTAAAGAAAATGTTAAATTCACTGTAGTAATTTAAATAACAAGAAAATAAAGAAACTAATACAAAATTAAAATCCACAGAATTATAATTTAGTGAAATAAAATATTGCTTTTGAATTGTGGTTGGAAATGATAATTAGAAAACAAACAAAACTGTCCCAGGCACATGAGAGCACCTTTCCCATGAACAGTGGACCAAAATACCTGTCAACAGGTGCAGACGTGTTTTTGAACATTAGAGAAAACACCTGATTGCAGTGATTGCCTCAAAGTGTTGCTCAACAAAATTTTAGCTTTAGAGCCCCATCATGCTTTTTTACTTGTTTATTTTTTATGTATGTGTTTAATATTTCTGTCAAACCACAATTCAAAATCAATGTCTTGATTTTCATAGAATTTTTATATATTAATTTAGTCAATTTCATCTTATTTCACTGACAGCTGATTTTTTTTCCGTCTTTAATTTGAGGGTATCAATAATTTTGAGTATGACAGTAAATATATCAATTAAACATGATAACAGGCATTTTTCTTTACTCAATATGACCATCACCGCAAAAAACGTTGTTTTTTTCCTTCGTTTAAATCAATGTTTAAACACAAAGTACACACACCACCGATTCAGTCTCATCCATCCATTCTTGATTCAGATTTTTCTCCTTGAGCCACAAGATGAGGGGTCTTTTTAACCTGCGATAAAAACTACATACTGTAGAATAAGTTTGAATCATAAAAATAAGATTGGTGTGTTCAGCAGACCCCTTTGCTACTCATTGTTCCAAAAGACTTTTACAGTAATGTGACTTATTGTTTTCAAACACTGACTGCTTGTTCAAGGGATGCAGCTACCCTAAAATCATCTGTAACCTGAGTTTACAATATATGACTGCCTCTGTCATGGAAAAGAAGGTGCCATTGTCATTATTATTGTAGTCAGGCTCAGTTCTGTCTTATTAAAAATACACACACACACTACAGCATTAGCTACATATCTACAGTCATTTAATGATACACAACTTTCAATGTATTACACAGCCATGCATGCACACAGACACATAAGCACAAGTTCGAGTTCATTTTATTTCTATAGCACAATTTATACAACCAAAAGATGCCCAAAGTGCTGCCCAGATGCACACCAGATGCCACACACCTAAATATGACTTTGTAAGGACATCTTACACATAACTGTTACATAAAACTACAATTAAATGCTTTATAAGAGTTGAAAAGCTCATGTTTATTACAGATGTGGCTCTACAACTCCAATAAAATCGTACACACTTTTCAGGCAACGAGTACACTCACTTCGAAATTGGATCTGATTTAAATCACATTCAGCCGTCAAATTTGGTTCCAAGGATGGCAAATATGTTACCGAGATCTCCTCCCCTACTTGCTAATGCTGGAGACCGTCATCAAATACTTGACTAGATAGGTGTGATGATACCTTTAATATGTTTCGGTAAGCCATGTGCAGGCAGAACACTGTACATTGAATATTGAACAACTGTTATTGTTACAGGCCTAAAAATAATGAAGTCAACCATTACTGGCACCTCAACTTGCAAAGTGAGAGAATAGCCATATAGTTTTAATGTGTGGCTGCACTAAAGCAGCCACACATTAAATGAAATAAATAAATTTCATTCATTCATAAAGAATAAGGACGAGCTTCCACAAAATGCATTTTGATGTAATTGTATTCCTCTTTTGTCTGTGGGCCCATGCTGATCACAAAATCTATGGGTTAAGAAAAAAAAAAGTTACATTATTTTTGCATTGATGATTCATCCCTGAAGTCAAGCAGCAGAGGCATACCAAAGAAGGGTAATATTCTTACTCACCACCTTTTCACTCTTTATTAAATTAGGACATTTATTTTCAAGGCTGCGACAAAACAACCAGGTCAGAAATAAAGAGCATACCTACTTCTTCAGGCATCACTGCAGTGGAACTACTGAGCATGTGTCACATCCAGACTTAAAAAATATTTTCACAAAGCAATAACCTCAACCTCCGAGAAAGTTTTCCAAAACAGTTTTCCAATTACAGCCATTGTGCACTTGTGCACCTAACCTAACCCTTACCACCAATTAACACAGACATCCCTCCTGCTGGTCCCCTTAAGCTGATGCAATGTGGCATCATTCTCATAATTTGGTTGTCATCTAAAGATCTTTGCTAATTAAACTGAATACAGAACATATTTGCAGCCCCACTCGAACACATCCCCATGTCACCATTTATATTCATATTCATAGTCACGTCAGAGGCGCAGTCAGAGGAATCTGTAAATGAAGAAACGAGGACTTTTAACATGAAAGTGAGGATTATCTGAATGACTGAACATAATCTTTTTAATAGTGATGAAGCCATTTCTTCTGTGTTAGAATGGTGTTTGTTTCAACAGGCAAAATAAAACCCTTTTAATTCAAGTGGGCATTATCTAATCCAGTGGTTCCCAATCTGGGGTCCCCAAAGCTTTGATGCCAATGTGATTAAAATTCAGGTCATGTCCACACAGGGATGGGTTGAGGTGTATCAGCTTAAGTTTTTTAGCATTTTTATTTTGTTACATCATGGTTTTATCGAAGGACAGGAAAGGAATCAGTCAGAATGCATCATTGGTGGAGAGAGCGTGACACGAAGCATGGTTTTAGCAAAGGGCAGTGAAGTGGTCCATGGCTTTTTGGTAGTCGCATGAAGGGAAAATTACCACAATCTAATCAACCCCCAAATTTTTCAATGGTTGATGGAAACCCTGCCCTTAATACATCTATTTGTCAGTACTGACTTACAATTATTCTAAAACTTACTTGCAACGGGAAGTCAGCCACATGTTTAAGTGACTGCAATACGTACTGACACTGAAAAATACATAGTATGAGTTTTAATAACATATTAACAAGAAGATTATTTGCAATATGAGAAAACAATCATGATATACATAACAGGTCCTCAGTAAAGATTTTAAAGGTCAACCCATAATGTATAACTATACACACGTATAGTATAAAGATTTGACTGGATTTTGTGAGTATTTTATGAAGGTTGTAGTTCTTTTCTTTAAAAAAAAGGTTTATTTATTAAAACATTCTTATTTCACAAACACATTCGCAGCCAAATAACAGGACCTTCAATGGAAAAAAGCAAAAAGAACCCAAAAACAAAACAAAAACCATAAGGGGGAAAAATTGCCATTTTGTACACAACAGATGTTCCCTTCTATATGATGCTGAATAAATGTTGTTCCAGGCCAGGACCAAATCAGGCCCAAAAACAAAGCAGGGGCCTATCCCTGACTAAGCCAACAGGTTGTTGTAATTACAAAGGCCGTACCCACTGTTTGTTGTTTAGTGTTGTCTTGTTTGTTCCATTAAAATAGAAATGGTGACTTCATCTTGGAGTTTAAAGTTAATAACATCTTAGAGCCTTTGGCTGAAAAGGTTTATGTTTTTTTTTCTGGCAAACAACTAATTGATACAGTATATAGAAAGATGAAAAGAAAATAAATGAAAAAAAAAATGACACACATACAGTAGTTCTTCAAGTTTGTGCCCATAGAGACAGCAGTGGTTTGCACTCATCTGCTTTAGTATATACTGTATCTTAAAGCATTTCCACCATTTTAACTGTGAAGTTTTCAGATTCCAAACATGTGAAACAAAATCATGAAACTTTCATCCAGTCATAAAAAAGCGAATAAAAAGCGATTATGACAGTAATCTTGAAAAATCCTGTCACTACCATAACACTATCATTAGTCACAATGCAAATTTATTCTTTCATTGGGTAAAGATGAGGACATTCCTACTCCCAACCCAAAGGTTGTAATATAATCACATACAAGCTTTTATGACTTTTAAAGACTTAAATGCAATGCAGAATTCTTTAGGAGAAATTAGAAAGAGACATTACATGCACTAAGTGAATGGTGTAAACTGTGTATTAAATTTCACAATATATCTAATGAAAGATCCCAAAGAGCTGGAAAAAATACTGCAACAACTTTCAGCCGCAGATAGTTGCCAAAAATAATGAAGGTGAACTCAGGACTGTACTGCTCTCCTTCGATGAAACCTATTACGACTCCCACTTAATCCATTAAGCTATACTGTATCTTCAACACCGACTTGCTGAAGCCAAGGTGAACTGGCTCAATTATTGACCCCAGGTTTCTGTGACGCATTTATCGTCTAATCTCAGCGACTTCCCATATCGGATCTCACTGTTTTTTACTCTTGGTTTGTGAGCAACAAGGCCAGTAAGGCAGAATAACACCTTAGAAACATACAAAAAACATTACAGCAATCCACTCATTTCACCCTGAACACCATCACTCTGACAGTCAGTTTTAAAGATGGATGAAAGCGTACTGTATCCAGCATGTGCAAGATTTCAACATGAGCATTGGAAATCCAAATTTAAGCCTGGTTTTGTTGTTGTTGAGAAAGAGGGAGAAAAAAAAAACATTATTTGATGATGAAAGGATCAAATCAAATTCCCAGCAGGTAAAAACACTGTGTTTCTTTGTGTAATTGGCACAGCATGGTGGCTTTCATGCAAACGGAGCAGACACAAGAACTGGGAGATAAAAATGAGCTACAAAGACACAGAAAGGAATCTGAAATGCTGGTTTCATACTGATAATTAATCAGCTCCTTCTTGGCTGAAGGGCATAATAATGAAATGAATAATTTAGAAATTTTAATGAAAAAACTTGATTAAAAAATTAGGTCTGCTGTTAAGAACCAACATTTAAAACAAAAAAGACTTATTTAATTAATTAATTTCCTTAAAATTTCATGTTAGAGTGTGTGAAACAAAGACTGATTTAAAGGCTTCGTGTCATGATTTTTTTTTTTTCTCTTTTTTCTTTATTTATTTCCTTATTTTTTGCTTTGAGCAGCAGAAGCTCGGGATCAGCCTCTGACCAAAGAGAAAAGTAAATACAGAGAAGAAGCTTATCCGTAACAGATTAGCCAGTTCTTACATTTACCACCAGCAGTATTAGGGATTACATACAGTATGGTGGGATTTTTTTTATTGGAATAAAAGAGGCAACATGTTAAGGTCAGATTAAACAACAGCTTTGACTAAGTAAGTGCTCCTGAAAATAAACCGAATGACTCAGTTCTGATTGTTGGTACAGCTTGAACCAGTACAACTATAGCAATATTTTATTATTCATCAGTTTATTATATCCAAGAGAATCTATATCATAGCCCACAGTGTATTGTATAACTGTTTTGTTTATACAGAGAAAAAACTTTTCAGGTAGTTGTACATAAAACAGTATATTATATATATATATATATATTATAGTGGTGTGGGATCAGGGCTGGCTCCAGGATTACATATATGAGGGGGCAGGCAGAAATGTGTTGGGTTGGGTTCTTTCAAAGTTAATAAAACTGCTTTAAGCTGACTGTTCATGCCATTTATTAACATATGACTTTCTCTTTTGGCACAAAAATATGCCGTTAAATCGAGGCTTGATGGCACGTTGTCAGCCTTTTCCCCCATGCAGCACACAATTGTGCTGACCTGGTCAGCTTCAAGTGAGTCGCTCGAGCAGCTACGTCCTCCATGCTAGGCTCATTAGCCACTCGTGGTCCATCTCTCATATGGTTATATCTTAAAGCATACTATGACTTAAAGGATAACTTTCTTCTTTTTTTTCAGCCTGGACCTTATTTCTAGGAGTTTATACCTTATTTGTAGGCGTTCATACGTGCATTTACTCTCCAGTAAAATTTCTGTATCACTTTGAGTCCTTCGGAAGATATTACGTTGAGTTGCCCTTCAGCATACAGTACATAATGGGAGAGATGGGGCAGCCACTCTATAAGGCATTATCTGCAGCAAAACTCTGCATATATATATATATATATATATATATATATATATATATATATATATATATATATATATATAATATATAGCCATATGTAATGTGTAAAATTAAGAGACCACCCTTGTCATGAAAAATAATGGTTATGCAATTGAGTAACAACTGTGGTGTGAATCATGTGACTAAAAGAGACAGAAAAGAAAATATAGAATGCCTTAAAGCTGTTTTTGACAGTACAATACCATCAATATTAAAGTAAGAACTTGATAACCAAAATCACTTATCAAGAAAAGCCTGGAAAATGGCTACAGTAGATATCAGTTCTGTAATTAAACTCTTATGAGCTATTTTTGTTGTTATCATTATATTTGTCCAGACAAAAGTACTTTTAGTAGTAAAATGACCAAGAAATATGAGAAAACAAGGGTGGTCTCTTAATACATACATATACTGTATATACATATATATATGTATATGTGTGTGTGTGTATATATATATATATATACACACACATATATAAATACATAAGGATAGAGAGAAAAGAGGGAAGGAAAGAACAGAGAAAAAACATGGATACACTTACACAGTCATTTAAAAAAAAAAACCCAACATATTAACAGAAAACCAACAAAATTAACATAGAATCTGGTTTTGGTTTTATCACTGCAGCAAACCAAATCCACCAAAAAACACTATCCTCCTTATTTATGAAAATTTTGATTGCTTTTATACCTCACACTAAAGTTTTGATACCATCACACTTGTATCAGTAACTATCAAGACCAACATTGGTATGGATATTATTGATATTTGAATTGATCTGCCCACCACAACTATATTTCTGTCTGTGTATAATTACCCAGAACATGTTGAATAAACAGAGTAAATTCAGTGTTCATGTTTATCACAGCAGCTGTGTTTTGGCAATAAACCAAATGCGACAATTTCTGTCAAAGTTTAATCTAAGAGATTAAAAGGTTCTTTACGGTTTTTAAGTTAATCATCTTTCATTTTAATTAGTCAACTCTTATTTGACTAGGCAAATTAAAAACACACACACACAAAAACAATGTACATAAATTTCAATAAAACATTACAATAGTAGAAGACAATTTAATTCACTAAGCATGATTAAATTGTAAGAAATTACAGTTTCATAATACTAATTATTCTATATTATCTTAAATCATTTTAATAAACCATTGTGAAGTTTTCCTTTGTTTAATTTCCTTAATTTTGTCACAGTTGAGGTTTGCCTTGGGCTCTATATTACCAACACTGTCTGCATGACACTGTGTGACATGTGAGCATGCTTTAATTACTGGCTTATGATATTGGTTATTAGTTGGCTTATTCAATACCTGTCAACATCTGTTAAAGTCTGATAATGCAAAAGGCTATTGGAAATATCCATTTGCTATTTGAAAAATACAGGAGCCAATAATCTATTGAAAGCTATTTTCAGTAACACTTTCCTAATAAACTGAGAATATGTTCTGGCTGAGTTATTAAAGCCTGAAATCAAATGTAAGCGGAGTCTCACAGGTTTTCAAACACATTTCACAGGGAAGCTGCAAATTAACCCATATCATGAAAGCTGTGTTTTTAATCACTGATTTAGTTGTTAATTATTTGTGGTGTTAAAAAGTAATTGTAGATAAATGGCTGTAAAGGAGCATACAGAGCAAGGAGCTCCCGATTTATGAAGTTATGTCGCAGCACAAAATTTCATTGCAAGAGGATAAAATAAAAACCTTTAAAACTCCATCACTGTGATACTTAAGGTGTATTTGTGCATAACACTTGATTGACAGCCATACCTCACTCTCCTGTTGTGTTTTGTTATGTTTACATGATGTAATTTACCGCATCAATTCACACATTTAATCATCTAACGAGCCGAGATAATTACAAACACCTGTAGTAGATGCTTTGCAAGGGTGAATTACAGGGTGTATTTATCTGCAAGCAGCATATTCCATGTTACAGAAATCCGTGGCATTCTGAATTGTCACTACTGTGTCTCCACCAGTCACTTTTCACATGGTGGGCTTGTTAGAGAGCATGCAACTCTCTGTGCTCGGGAGAAGAGTTGCTGCGGCTAACAAGCAATTGTAGAAATTTTGTCAACATAATGTGACAATTTCCTGGTGAATGAAAATAAGCTGGATTTTTTTTTTTTTTAAATGGGATTTTTTTATGGAAACAATTTGCAGAGATGTCAGCAAATATATGGGTAGAAATAAACAAACAATACAAAAAAAATAAGAATAACCATCCATGCGATTCAACGACTGCATGGCAACATTATACTTTGTTTAGACCGGGGCTACTCATACTGCAAAAACTCAAAATCTTACCAAATATATTTGTCTAGTTTCTAGTCAAAACATCTCAAAACACTGCAAGACATAAACACCGAAAGAGAAATATTTCAGTGAGATACAGAACTTGTTTTTAGACAATACATCTTAAATGTCTTGTTAAGTGAAACAGTCTTGAAAAAAATCTTGTTCTGAGTCGTATCTCAGATGAAACAAACTTATTATGAGACACAAAACTTCAAAGTACTAGTAAAATATAGAAAGAGATTTTCCTAGCTAATTTCAATATTAAAATATTAAAATTAAAAACTCCAGCTGGAAGTCTTATTTTAAGAAATCTTATCAAGAGAATTTTCACTTGTTCCAATGGCCGATTTTTTTTGCCTATTACAAGCAAAAAATAAATAAATAAATAAAAATATTGTTTTATTTCTTTTTAAAAAAAACTTATTTTAAAGGCATTATGGAATATGTTTCTTTCAACAATTTTTGCAATATTTGATACAATTGGATTCAGTACCCCATACCCTATGATTATCTAAAAACTTTAAATGTATAATTATTATTATACATCAGCTGTGAAAGTAATGGGACTTAAAAAAAACATTCACCAATCATCTCTGCATTCCTTACATTTTTCATTTGTTTATTGGCTCGTCAATCACTTTTACTACTGCAGTAAGAGTGATTGACGGGTGGTGGGCCTCTTCCTTTTTTTTCGCCTTGGTGGGGTTTTTCCGCTTCCTCCTTCTTTTCCTCCTCTTCCCCCCCCCCCCTTGTCTTTCCTCCTCCCCCTTTCTTTCTTCTCTCCTTCTTTTTTTTTTGGGCTTCTTCCTTTCTCCCCCCCTTTTTGCCTCTTCCTTTTCCCTCTTTTTCTCCCCTTCTGATTGACCTGCCTATTGTAAAAAAGAAATGTCTTTCAGATGTAATGAAATATTTAATCTTTTCCTATGCTGTTGAAATAATTCCCGAAGTTTGCCTTGTTACTTCAATTTATGCTTTGAATATCAAAATTCAAAGCATTTGAATAATAAAAGTTATTAGTTTACTGATAAAAGTGCTATATTTAATTTTATTTTAAACTTTTTTTACACAGGTAAGTCCCATTGACATACATGTCTTTATGGACGTGGACATTTGTGGACATTTTGTGCTAACAATGACAGTCACAGAGCAGCCAATTAAATCTTTATTATACATTTAGAATGTAAAAAAAAAAGTTATTTACCCCTGTACAGTTGAAATTATACAGCCACCTTACATAACTTAATTCAGCAATTCATTTATTTATTAATTAAACTCATGTGGATTTTATAATACATATTTTACAATAACAGATGGAATTAACTTTCTTCCGTTTAGGCCTGAAAATGACGTCTTTTCACCGGGCACAGAGATAATATATATTATGTTTCTGAGACTAGTTTCTCATATTGAAAGGATTCCCAGTGCTGCATGGATACAAATATTACGTGGGTCACTATTCGTGATTAAATAAATACATTTTAAAAATCACCTAATTTAGACTTTGATCCAGACTTTACTTTCACAGCTTTATTTTCATGTTGCACTAAATATATTAAATACATTTGCAGCATGACATTCATAATGTTGTAATGTAATAATGTGTGTTTTATAATGTATGTTTTTATTGATCCAAAGTGATGTTGATAACTGATGAAGTCTAATATTGCTGCAGACCTCTTAAATGTTCACTTAAAAAGTTTGTTGAGCAAAGACAACCAATTACAGATTGACTCTTTATTTCTTTTCCAGCAACATGATTGGCTGTGAAGGCCTGAAGGGGTGAGCCGCTTCAATGGCGTGGACCGAACCACCCTCCCATCAAGACCTACAGCCAGAACCAAAACTGGAACTTTGCAAAGTGCTGGCTCGGACTACGTTTTCCTCAGCCATCCTCCTCCACCTCCTCTTGCTGGCTGCCTTAGCTGGCCCTTGTGTGGCCGGCCCCCCTCAGCCTGCCCGTCCTCCTCTCCTGTCTGGACAGCCATTTATCATCTTCTGGGGCATCCCTGACTCCTCCTGCTTCAGTCGACCAGATCTGACATCATTCGGTATGGAACGGGAGGGCCGTGTGGCCTTCTTTTATGAGGACACGCTGGGGAACTACCCATACTTTGTGGACAAAAACACTCCAGTCAACGGGGGGCTTCCACAGTACACACGTCTGGATAGCCACATCCAAAAGACACAACAAGATCTGGAAGCAGCCTTACCTGCCCCTAGATATCTTGGGCTGGGGGTGCTGCGCTGGGCAGAGTGGGTCCCCCAGTGGTCCAGAAACAGAGAGAAACAGGTGATGTATCAGGAGGCATCCAGAAACCTCATGAGGACTTTTTTTCCTAACTGGAGCCCGGAAGAGGTGGAGAAATGGTCAAAGGTAAGGACAGTTTGGAAAAGAAGCATTTAGGTATTTCAAGGAAAATACTGGGAGGAAGAAGAAAACAGAAAACAAGAGTGAAAAAAACCAGATATGTGTGGAAAAAGTTAGAGGAGTGAATTGTATTCATAAGAGACAACAAACTGAACCGATCCGTGATTAATAACGTTTAAATCCCCCTTCTTTAAATGCTAGGCTATTTTTATTCAAATATTGCACGTTTTTAGAGCAACAATACTTGATAACTGAAAGATGTCCTCATCTCACCACAGGTGGACTTTGAAGCAGCGGCCCAGTCAGTCATGATGGAGACTCTACGGGAGGTCAAAAGGTTAAGGCCAAAAGCATTGTGGGGCTTCTCCCCTTACCCCAGCTGCTACAATAACGACCCCACCCAAACCACATTAGCCAATTACACTGGTCAGTGTCCTCCAGCAGAGATGGCCCTTAACGACCAGCTTTTGTGGGTATGGAAACGATGCTCTGCCCTGTACCCCCTCCTGACCCTGGAGAAGCTGCAGGTGGGTATCTGTCCACATGAATGCCGTTCATTAAAAAAGAAAAAGACAGAGAGCAAAAGGAAGAAAACAAAGCACTTATAGTTGATTTATTTGCTCGTATTCATAGCTCAGATCAACTCTTGACTTAAATCTAAATTCATGAGCAGAGGGATAAAGGAAGGACAGACTGAGCTTAATAAGAAGAAAACCACTACACGTCAAAATCACCTGCTGAGCGATCAGTATCTTCTAATTAATTGCTGGTATACTGTACAGTCGTCTTCAAAATGATCCATACCCTCCAATTAAAGAAAATGCTAAATTCACATAGTAATTCAAATAAAAAAAATTTTTAAACCAATAATAAAAAAAAAAAAATCACAAAATCATAATTTAGTGAAATAAAATATTGCTTTGGAATTGTAGTTGAAAGGAATAATTTTTAAAAATAAAACAAACAAAACATGAGAGAAAACACCTGATAGCAGTGATTGTCTCAAAGTGTTGCTCAACAAAATTTTAGTTCGGGAGCCCCATCATGTTGTTTACTTGTTTTATTTTTTGTTTCTTTGTTTTTAATATTTCTGTTGAACCACAATTCGAAATCAGTGTCATTATTTTTTATAATTTTTTTGTATTATTACTTTCTTCAATTTCATCTTATTTCACAGATTTTTTTTCTATTCAACAGGAGGGTACAGTATGAACAATTTTGAGGACAACTGTACTGTATATGTCGCAGTGTAAACCCCCAAATTTTACATGTGTTGTGAGGAATGAACAATCCTTGTGCAAATTTGACCAAAAGTGTAATGCAAAGTAGAGCAAACAAACTTCAGATCCTCATGTTTTGATATAAACTTCTTCCTCTTAGCTGATGGGATATCTGTTTGTAAGCAAACTGTAAGAACAAAGAAGCTATAATGAACAGAATATGACAGTTTATTGCTCTTAAATTTGCATTTATGTTGAACTTGGTAGTTAAAGTGTGCAACATGTCCCCCTTTCTGCAGAGTGGGACCTCTGGACCCAGACTTTATTCATCAGGTCAAGTAAAGGAAGCACTACGGGTGTCATCTCTGGCTGGTGCAGAGTTTGATCTACCTGTATTCCCTTTGGTCAAGAGTGTGTATACTTCAACTAAGACTTTTTTGTCACGGGTAGGGTATTACATTTAATGTAAATCAAGTCTTGTAGCTGATCCTTGAACATCACCCATGCGTATATTTTGAGTATAGCATAAAAGTGTGAAACAGTATGCTGTTTTTCACTTTCGTACTTTATATGTTGGGTATCTTTGCTATTACAGGCAGATCTGATCAACACTATCGGAGAAAGTGCTGCCATGGGAGCAGCAGGAGTTGTTATCTGGGAGAGAAGTGAGACTAAGATTGAGGTAACTATATATACACAAGACGCCCATTTGGTACAAATGTACCTCCGCATAAGTCATGCAGTCCACATACATTTATTCACTTGGATGCTTTACAGTAGATTAACAACTTGGTCTTAAAGGTACAGAATGTAAGAATCACTGACATCTAGTGGTAAAGATGGGTATTTGAAAGAAAATATGTTTCAAATGACTTCATATTCCAAGCACTGTTATGAGTATATGGTGGCTGTTAGTGGCCAAAATTCTCCCAGACATGGATGTTTTAATATGTGAGTGGATCCAGTGGTCTCAGGTGTAACTATGACTGTACTGAGTAAATACTTTCTATGTATTTTAAGGCATTACTGATCCCAAACATTCTCTTTACTCCCATTAAACAAAGCTGGTAGTTTTAAAGTTCAGAGGGTTCTTACTTCACACACATTGTTTTGTCCATTCAGGGACACCCATTCAGGGTAGTAAAAATAGTGGAACAAATATGGGAGTCTCCATATGTGCACCACCCTCCAAGTAGATATAAATGACTCATTCTAAGAAAATAAACATATAACAGCTGTTCTAGTGCTGCAATTACAAATTAATAGAAACACAGTTTTGAATTATGTATCACATTTTTCTGCCATTGACCTTAGATTTTTTACATACTGTACCTTTAATTAAAGAAACACAACTTGTTCTGTATCCATGAGGATGTAGCACTGCATCTGCGCTCTGTTGATTTTATACTCTGCCAATCTGTTTCCCAGAGAGAGTGCCAGGACCTGGCAGAGTTTGTCCGCAAAGTCCTGGGACCTTACTCTGTCAACGTCACCACGGCAACTCAACTTTGCTCATCCTCCCTTTGCCAAGGAAAGGGTCGATGCGTTCGTCAAAATCCGGACAGCTCAGCCTATCTCCATCTTCCACCCCAGACCACAACGGTAGAAAAAGTGACAGAAAAAGTAAGACGTGCTGAATTTTCTGTTCAGTTTTCAGTTTGGATAAATTAGAGCTGGATAAGATATTGCACCGTAAAAGTCCACTGCTCCTTCCTCGTTTAACCATAAATATAAATTTACATTACCTTAGATATAAATATGTTTTTATAGATAACTCAAATCCCTAAAGCAGGGCTGTCCAATTTGTGGCCCAGGGGCCAAAGTTAGCCCCTCAAGCGATTATTGTCAGTTCACTGCAAATTGTATATATATATATATATATATATATATATATATATATATTTTTTTTTTTTTTTCAAAATTACGATTTTAGGAGCAATCTGAAAAGTTAATAATTATAAAGTGATATTTATTCATTGTTACGCCTCCCCTACTGACCACAAATGACCTTGCATTGCATTGTGGGAAGGGTGGTGCTGTTGTTCGTATATCAGTTCATATCTGGAAGCTGATGATCAGAGAATATGTGACAAGATGCTGGAGTCAATTGTCAGAGAGACTGTGAAAGGTAAAAGCACACTGACAAGAGAAAGTTTAAGAATAGTGGGGAACATGAGTACTTTTATTTACAGAAATTGATTTTAAAGCAGTATGCCTAACATGCAAGCAGAAAGTCACTGTTTTTGAAGGAGTATAATCTTCATCGATATATTTTTGGTCTTGTTTGAATTGACGTTTTACCAAATGTTTTTGAAGGCCCGTCTGGATGGCCCATCATTATAGTTGTGTTTACAGCCTGAAAGAAAAAATAGGATTATTCATTTTCCACATTACTTTGCATGAGGTTTTATTTTGGACAATAGTTTTAGTTTTGGCCCACAACCATCCGCCCAGTCATTTATGGCCCTCCAATGTAAAGAATTTGGACACCCCTGCCCTAAAGAATATCTCTGGATGTTCCTTTCCAGGTTCTTTCTGTCAGATAACAACTGATTCACTACTCTGTGTACATGTCATAAAAGGCAAAATGGAAAAAAAAAAAAACTTCCCAATGTTTGGTCTGTCTGTGTGGGAAGTTGGCAACAGACAAACTTGTTTCAGGCTAGACTGACAACCCAGCAAGCTTTCTTTAAAAAAAGAAGCAAAATCAGCAGGGAGTCCAGTTACCTGAGGATTCTGTGTTCAGCCAGCAAGTAAGCACACAGGAAAACAGACGCCAAGGTGCAACAGAGGACAACCAAATGAGGTTGATCCTCCACCAATGAACTCAAGAACACGTGTCTTTGATCACTTTCTGCAAATCTCTGGATATATCTTCACATGCCACCTAAAAGATCTCATAAAAACGTCCATATTTCCCATGAAAACAAATGCATCATTATTTGCCATTATGCTCTATCTCCCTTCTCAGGTAGAGGCAGCAAAAGCCACGGATCAGCCGGACACAGACGCTAAAGTGGCTGAACCAGACCCGGCGGAGATCTGGAAGAAAGACTTTCAATGCCAGTGGTACAAGACTGCAGACGGGGACGTCTCAGACCTGCAGTCTCCAAAGGATGGAGCATCAGCCGGAGGAAAAGTCGAGGGAAACGCTGGCGTTGTAGTTGGGACTACAACCGTCGCTACAACAAAAAGTGCCTCTGAAACTGCATTCACAGGAAGTGTTTCACCTGTTCCTGGCGATCCGACGCCTTCCCCGGAAGCACCTACAGACAGTTGTACAAATCCAACGAGTGCCCCAAACCTGATGGTTTTACTGTTGCTTGTGGCTGGAAGCTTATGCCTGAGACCTTAAACTGAAAATGAATCCAGCCTTCAAATGGGAGGTCTGTGTTATAACAAGCATAAAGCCCTCTGAAGTGCCCTTGGAAGAGATACTAAATCCCTGAGAGTTGCAGGTGTGCTGCTTTGTAGATTAATATAATCTGTTTTTCCCCAAGATTATTTTTTTTAAAAGCAAAGAAGACAAACTGTGTCTACAGCTAGATCAGAAACCTATTACTGGATGTGCCAAGACACAGTGGTACAAACACTCAGACTTGCTCCTTGTTAAAGGCCAAGATCACCAAAAATAACATATAAACTCAAATCAAACAGGAAAAAGCTGGAAACTGATTTCATTGACTATTTTAATTATAGCTGCTGAGGTTTCCAGAGTTATCTCAAATAACAGGGTCTGTTATTTGAGCAACTGTTGAAGCTGAACTGGTGAACTGTTTCTGAGATCTCTGGCCTCCCCTGCCTGACTTCTGGTGAAACTACATCGCTGTTTGAAACATCACTGCAAGAAAAGCTCAACTGTAAGCTGAAAAAAGAAAGACGAGCGCGATAACAGCTGAATTCCAGTTAGCCGAGGCATTTTAAGCAGCATGCCGGCTCATTATTTCACAAAATGTCATTGCAAAACATACATAGGCTAAATATTGTTGTTCTGCCTCATCCCCGTCAGTGCCCCTTGAGGCAGTATAATGTTAAAAAAAAAAGACCAAATGCTTTTTTTTTTCTAAGCTCATGTAAATTTGTTATTTATTTTTGATTAAAATATACACTGAGGACAACAAAGGTATCCAAATCACTATAGTTACAGAAAGATATCTTATGCACACAGATGCATCGGATTGTACAACAGAAAATTAATATTACATTTATATGCATCATGAACAAGAAAATGGCCATTTTTTTCCCATCTGTCTCCTCTCAAGTGTCCTTTCTCGCCTCAAAAAGTCAACTGTGGTTTCAAATGTTCCTTCTTTGGTCATTTTAATGTTCACCTTAAAAAAAACAGGTGATTGACATCTTGACATCCCATTTTACATGATACAGCACATCTATCATCAAGACATTCAGGGTCAAAATTCATACTTTTATGTTTAAAGGTCGGTCCCCTTCTTATTTACCATTTCATCCCTACATGTTTTTATTTCCTGAAACTGTAGAAAGGGAAAAAGAACAGCCTGCAAAACTTGTTTTTGCAAATATTTTACCTGTTTATTACGGTGGAAACACACATGTAAAGAACTGTGAGGAGGAGATTCAGTTAGACAATACACTAATCTTCCTAATGAGACTTTCAAATGTTTACAGCAGATGCAAGCTTTCATATTATGTCATGTTTACTCACCTTGCTTGCAGTACTGCCCTCATAATGTTTCATATATTAAATATCCCAAAACTACTTCAGTAGTAAGCTTGAGTAAATCCAATGCAACCAATCAAATGTTATTGCAACAAGACCCAAATTACCCACTTCTGTCTTAAGTAGTAAGTACAAGTATTAGCATAAAAACCTAGTACAGGTACCATGAACTATTATTACAAGAATTCCACCAGTGCAATGACATAAGTACCATCACCTTTTTTATCAAATCAAGACATTGTTGAACACGTATTTTTAAATTGGGAAAGAAACGAAGACAAGATGCTGCATTCAGTAGTAAAGAAACAGCCGTTCACTTTGTAATCAGCTGAATATGAGTTTACATTCAAAAACCGTCCAGACTCCCTGGTTAGACACTAAATGTCTAAGTTTCCTCTGCTGAAAATGGCTAGGAAATGCTGAATAACCAATGAACTGTTACTGCTCAGCACTACAGCATGACACACACACAAAAAAACCTTTAGGTGATGCAAATGTCATTTCTGGGAGTTTGTTTTATAAGATTTCAATACAAACGTATTAAATGTAGAATTAATGCAGAGGTAATAGGTATCCCCATTCCCCAAAGATGCCAAAAACCACAATCTGATTTATTTGTGACATTTATTGGTTAATTCAACTTGGTGAAATGCCGGGAACAACCAATGTTCACAATTTCAAACGTGTTTTGATACCGAGCTCTGGTGTACATAAATTATTTCTTTACAATGGCTAAACTCAAGCTGAACCGATACAGTTCAAATAATGTCAATGAGCAGTCTGCAAACAATACACAAATGCCTGAAAATTAAATGTTTTATTTGCTACATGTTGATGAAAAATCTGAAAGAAAACATTTGGCTATCATAATTTGTTCTCATCTATTACTGATTCTTACATTTTCTTCAATCCTTTATTTCAGGTGTTTGCATTTGTTAATTGCAGTAAATGATCCAGTTAGGGCAGCAATGTGAAAAATGTCTACAGGAAAACACAAAAAGAGCTAAATTATTGTTTAAAAGGAAATTTAATCATCATTTAAGAACTTTAGATCAACTTGATTAAAAGAAATATGAATCTGTGAGTCACAACTGCAGTTACAAGAGAAATGAGTTTTTCTGAGCAGATCTGAGCTTGTGGTCACTAATGAGACATCATCTCTGGCAACACGGTGGCATGCACACTAGCAGCCAAAAGTCTGGACACACTTTCCCACCGAAACTAATGGGAAAGTGTCTAAACTTTTGACTGGTAGTGTAAATTAACTCATCCCATAAATTCTATTTTACTCACCCAAATCTTCTCGAGAAATTATCCCTAGGTGGCTTTCAAGCTGTTTTCAGATATGAGGCAAAAATAGCCAAACACAGGTCAGATTTTCTGTCATGTTAAGACTCAAATTCATTTTAAACACCAAGTAATTATGAAACCTTTGTACTGTTTTACAGCTACATACTAATTTTAGTGGGTGACATGCACTTCACACAGAAGCAGCAGTGTTGCTAACTTGTTTAGAGTAAAAACATTTTGTTCCCTCCACATGATGTTGGATTACACTGCTACCGAGAAGGAGAGAGAAAAGTCAACCAAACTGAACAGACTGATAGTGACTCACTATTAGAGAAGCAAATCTGTGATTTTAAGGGTTACAGCTTCTTTTGAACTGAGAGAATCTGAGTGGATTAAGTTAAATACAGTCTTCACTGACTGAGCTCATTACGCCGCATCCATTACCATCTCAAATGGCTCCCAACGACATAGACACTGTGTTTTTGAACAAGCATGCATGCTGAGCAAAGTGAATAAATAAACACGTAAAAGAGACAGACACTCCCACCCACCTAATTCAGCCTGCAGTGAAAGAATCCGTTTGTTGCATAAGATTAAAAAATAGACTTTCTGTTCCTGTGCAAAAGTCTTGTGAGCAGTTTATTCTTGCCTCTCCAGGGACAGAAATATCGCCCCCATCTGGGGGGAGAGGTTAGTGCAATCTGAACCACGCAGGCTGGACGGATAACACGCTCCTCAAATTAAAAAGCGGGCAAAAATGGATTAATCCCACCATCTTCAAGGAGCTGTTGAGTTGGTGTGTGTGTTTGTGTATCCATGGCACAAATGTCTCCCAAAATAATTCATTTGTTTCTTCACAACTTTATCAGATAAGAAGAAAAAGCTCAACCTCAAGAGCCAAGTACATGGGCGATTTTGAGACCTCACAACACAAACAAGGCCATCTTCATATGACGAACAGAAGAATTATGAGTGGAAATCATCCAGCATGCCAAGCAGCGATGGTTCCAGGACTCCAGACGAACACTTAGTCTTCACTGCATGTGTGTGTGCTACCTGCAAAGGGTTGCGTTGCTAGTTTGATCCTTGTTCAGGATCAGCTTGATGTTAACTCTTGCAGTTGTGATGCGTGTTTGGACCAAGCAGGTGGTGTTACTTGCAGATTGCCTCTAAAGCATCCAAAGTGCGTTTGATGTCACGAATCTGCGCAGCCAGGGTGTGTATGGGCTGCATAGAACGATCTAACTCTTCGCAGCGAGCCATCAGTGTGTACATACCCTGCAAAAAGAAAAATAAACAGAAATAAATAAATTAATGCCTTAAACGCAGCTTTTTAAACGTAAATGATAGAGATGCACCGATCCTTATCGGTTCCGATGCTGGCAAATTAGCTGGATCGGATATCGGACGAACGTGGCTGATCCAGTGATTTCTGTTTTTATTACTATGATAATAAATGTACACTTCATTTGTTAATAAATATTAAGTACATTTATATCTGTATTAAGTTGTTACCTTTTTAATAACAAGGCTAAATGTTTATATCAAGCCTGATGCTTTCACTCGCATGGCAAGTAAAATGCCTTATTCATTCAGCAGTGGTATCGGATCGGTATCGGCCGATACGGTCAGCCCAGGTATCGGTATCGGATGGATAAGAAAAAACTGGATCGGCGCATCTCTAGTAAACGATGACATAATGTAAACTTGATGATGGCTGCCCACGATGGCCCTGATAACATTTCTTGGTAATAATAATAATAAAACCAATAAATTTTATTCAAAAAGCCCCACTCAAAACACCCAAGGACACTGTCCAAGGGAATAAAAACATTAATGATGGAGCTGCTAAACACAATTAATAAATTTTCCTGAGTAACTTGAAAACATCCCCAAACAGCCAACAGGCATGTACAGTTTTATGTGAAATAAACACCGAAAATCCACACTATCCATCACCTTAATACTCATGTCTACAGACTCTCCCAGGCTGTCAACGGAGTCTCTGTAGGTCTGGATGTAGCCCACACTCAGAGCCGTCATCTGGATAAATGGAGAAGAAAAGTATTTGTAGAGATTGTATAAGTAAAAAATATATGTGAAGCAACAGCGAGAGTCAGCTGTGTGGACATCGTCAATCTACAAACACGTGTACTTAACATATTATGCAATGACGCTGACACACAAACCAGTCTTTCCCCTATGAGTCGCCACAGCTATGTTTTTAGCCCCACACCTTGTTTTACCCCACCAGTGGTACCCTCCTATTTGATTTCTTGCTTGTGTTGTTCTCTCAGATGTAAGTCGGTTTGGAAAAAAAGCTAAATGACAGTAGCAGTAACAAAATTTTGTAGGGGAAACACTGCACACTGTAATGAAATGACATTAAATACAGAATAGAAACAAGAAGTCGGCCATTCAATGACACAAGCAACAGTTTAGGACTCACGTTCTGGATGGTACCGTTGAGGCTTCGCATCATCATCTCCACACTTTGTGCCACCTCCTGGGTGTGTCTCTGGAGGTCCGATAGGACTGCAGGATCAATGGGTGGGATATCTGCTGGTTTCCGTGACAACCCTCGGCTTCGGTAGATGGGACCTGAACAGTCCGCTAGGAGATATGATACAATAGTATTCATTATTTATTTTTTTGAAAGCCAAGAAAAGGAGAATAATTGACATGTTTTAAGCACCATATAGAGACTCTTAAGTGTCATTTGTTGATATCCTGTGTGAAGGCAAAGTAATGGCTGACTGCCAAAGCCAAACATGCATTTTCAACTGACGAATGAATTATTTATTTCAGCACAACGTTCCCAAAAGCAGATCACGCACAGATGGAAAAGGTAGAAGGCAGTACAACCCATTAACAGGCACAATATGTATGCAGGCAAATAATAGAAGATCACTCCACAGAAATTAAGTTAAAGAAGACAGAAACACACACATACACACACACAATGTACTAGAGCGCCTGAAGAATTCCCATTGAAGCAACACACTAACCAAAAGAAAAGCTGAGCCTCAAGTGAATAAATTTGTGAATACACAGCACACAGGTGGTTAGTGAATTAAAAAACCCACGTTTCAGTCTTTGAAAGCTTTCTGTCAGGCAGTGGCAGGACCCCAATAATAAATCCTTCCAGTCTAAACAAAGTGTGTGAGTCATCCATCTTAATCGAATCAGCAGGTAGACGGAATGAGCTGCCACAGAGGGCATATTGACTGTGTTACTGCGTTTAATTGAATGGCTAGTTTAGCTGACACTCTCATCCACAGGGGTTTGCGAGTGAAGGGCAGCGTTTCAGTGCTTTCCTGCGGGAAAGTCAGACAAGACAGATGGCTGCTAATGGACAAGCTACATTAGGTCAGCTTGCTAAACTTTTAGGGATGATTTAATTTGTGGAATAACTTCATGCGCATCCTCTCACCTTTGCCATATCTTACTTTGGCCACTTTTTATAGATGACAAATGATTTCTCTAGCAAAAAAAAACTTAAATTTGTACTGAGATAAAACAATAATCATAGTGATGCATGGTTAAAAAATTTCAACCGATACTAAAAAAAGATAATTTGCAGCTTCTACGTTACAAATACAGATACTGATATTAATTGCCGGAGAAGACATAATGTTGCATGGTGGGTGAAGCCATATGTTGCACCTTATGGATTAAAGAAAAAACAAACAAGCAAACAAAAAAACAGCATTCTGTGGGTTTGCCACCCAACAGCGCCCGCTATATATTGGTTAATTTATTTACAAATGACTATTTCTGCATTTCCTTATTTCATGAAGCCTTTTAAGATGAAAACTAACCTTTTGACTACATCTGGTGTATTTACAAGTTTTTCTTTCTTTTATTATACTCTCTGTCCCTATCAAATAAACAAAATTTTAAACAATATCAGCTGATACCGGGTAGACATCGGGCCAATATCGAGATTCAGTTTTTAAAGCCAATATTAGCCGATATCAATTGTTTTCTCTATTTCTCTCTATGGCTCTCCAAATAATCCAATATGGCTCAGTTTCAAAGGCTTAATGTTTTATTTTTTTAAAATCTATGTTTATGTACGACTACATACAGTTGTCCAAAAAAATTATTCATACCCTCAAATTAAAGAAGGAAAAAGATCAGCTTTCAGTGAAATAAGATAAAATTGGTAAAAGTAATAATATATACAAATTTTATGAAAATTGTGACATTGGTTTTGAATTGTGGTTTGACAGAAATATTAAAAACAAATACATAAAAAATAAACAAGTAAAAAAAGCATGATGGGGCTCTAAAGCTAAAATTTTGTTGAGCAACACTTTGAGACAATCACTGCAATCAGGCGTTTTCTCTAATGTTCAGAAAGACTTCTACACCTGTTGACAGGTATGTTGGTCCACTGTTCATGGGAAAGGTGCTCTTATGTGCCTGGGACAGTTTTGTTTGTTTGATTTTTTTTTTAAATTATCATTCCCAACCACAAATTAAAAGCAACATATACCATAGCAAAATTATAATTTTGTAAATTTTTGTTTATTATCAGTTTCTTTAGTTTCTCGTCATCTGAATTACTTTTGTGAATTTAGCCTTTTCTTTAATTGAAGGGAATGAATAATTTTGAGGATGACTGTACTTACATAGTACTCACTCACCTACAAGGTCTAAAACCTCTATTTAAAAGTATTAACCAATTAAGTAAAAATTCTAGTAACTGGGTCATTTAAAAAAAAAAAAAAAAGAGGTCTAAATCATATAATTGACAGGCTTTTAATTAACCTGAACCTTTTACTCACAATCACTGCAGTCTAAACTGGGCTTGGAGCTCATTTTGATCTTCTGCTCCAAGTTCTTGGTGATGAAATTGGTAAGGTCCCCCTCATGGCTGACAGTTCCCTCTAATTCAAGAGCTGAAGAGATCGTAGCCCGTCGGCCCTCTGACTGCCCACTTCTGCCGCCTCCTCTGGCTCCTGTACCGCCTGTAAAGAACATCATCAGCAACCTATGGTTATAAATCACTTCTAAATATAAGTAGCAAAATCAAACATGGAAGCCTTTTGTAATCAATGACAAACAGTAGCCAAGAGCCAAACTTAAAGAAGCACATGGTTGAACTTGTGATGGATGCCGCCTACCCCCACATGCTTGACTGATTTCATCCAGGCTCTTGCTGTCTTGCATCCCTCGAACGTTGCGAACCCAGACCTGGGCCATAATGTGAGGAGGGCAAGGGGTGTCATCTGAGGGAAGTAAAGAAGGTGGAGAAGAGGAGGAGGTACTTGGGCCGGGAGCTGAGGATGAATAGTGCCGTGAAGACTGTAAAGGAAGGTGAGGGGAGTAACCAAAAAAGGAAAGGTAGAAAAGGATGGGATTAGATAAATAAATAACACTCCTTATCCTACACGCTAAATGCCTGTTTTCTCTTAAGTCAGCCATCTAATTTTAGGTTTGTCTGGTATATCCACTAGAAAAACTACAGTATGATTATCAAGTTGGATGTCATTCTAACAGCAGCTTTAGCAAAATGTCAAGGTAAAAGCTAAGATTAAAGGGCTCAGTTGCTTTTTTTGGACTTTTTTAAGTAAAATTGTGCTCATTTTTGTGAAACAATTACTCCTTCCACTATCTCTGGTATTGGCAATTCAATAAAGCTGAAGTGAAACATTATTCTACACTCCACTCACTTCCATCTCTGTTCTCCTTCCTGTGTGCTGTTTCCGCCACTTTTCATTCTTCTCATCATCCTCCTCATCCTGTTTCTCCTTATCTCCGTCCTCTTCGTCCTCCTCTCGACTATCAGCGCCCCCCTTCACACTCACTGCCTCTGTTTGCTGTGTGTCTGCTGTGATAGGGTTTTCCTGCTGATACAAGTCTTTTGTCTCTTCTTGCTTTTCTGAATCCCACGTGAGAACGGCATCAGTTGCATCCGCAGTTTTAGAGGCCTCAGGAATGTCTGTGTGTCTGGACCCTGATTCTGAGTCTGGTGTGCTTGTCTCAGCAGTAAAGGAGAAGTCTGCCACATGAGGACTGTGTAATGATAAACTTGATGTTCTCTCATGAATGTTTGTCTCTATATCAATGTGGCTTTTTCCATCACAAAATGTGTTTTCCATATCAACATGGTTCTCAGTATGTCCAACAGAGCCGTCCACCGATGCATCCTCAGGACCAGGTAATCTGCTCTCCCTACATTTCACAGAGACTGGTACATGAGGGCCATTCTCCAAAGCAACAGGTGACACAACTCCATTAACTGTTTCTGGCACGTCAGTGCCAATCACAGGGGAGAGACTCATCCCTCCACCTGCTGGAATAAAAAGAAGAAGAAAGCATGTCAGTGGAAACCTCCTCTTGGCATTACTCTGCTTTTCAAAGTCATGATTAGTTTAAAGCAAACATATTTCCACCCAAATAAGGATCTTAAACTCAAAAGAAAAATTGACATTTCTTTTTTCTTTTAATGTGAAAATACATATGATAAGTACAGAAATCTTATTTGACAAAGCACCCAATGAGTTATGCCAAATTGTGATGCAATTTTCATTTGTCATAGATGGGCTTCATGGTATGATATGAATGTGATACTGTGAAGTAAATTAAATGTAAAATATTATGCGGTATCAGGTTAGTCTGAACTAAGCTTGTTGTAGAACATTTCTGCTTACAATGCAATATAAGCAGAATTACTGGTCTGATCTTCATTTCCAACCCAGATCAATTTAAATCTTAATCATTTTGATTGTATGCACATGAGGGAGGTTCTCTTTAGCTGACCGTAACAAAAACAAGCAACATATATCAGCTGTAGGGCTGCCATGACTAGTCGATTAATCGTGATTATGTCGACTATCAAAGTAATCAGTGACTAATTTCATAATCCACTGATAGTTTGTTTATAAGCTTTGTTTTTCCTCTAAAAATTGCTGTACCTTCCACTGCCTTGTCTGCCTTTCTGTCCTTAACGCATGTGCGTAGTTATAGCGATCTGGGTCAGCTTTTTAGATTAGATTCAATGAGAAAGTGTCCAAACTTTTCACTGGTACTGTAAATATGCTACAGTTTTCTGATTAGTCAACTAATCTCTAAAATAATCAGTGACTAGTCGATTAATAAAATAATCGTCTGTGGCAGCCATACTCAGCAGTTTTTAAAACATAAGACAGCAGACCTCTCAGGTGCCAGATTAGGGGTGACTTTTAACTGTGTTGAGAATTGGCAGCTAAATTACCCAATAATCATGTAGACACAGTAGTTACAGGTCCACTGTAGATGAGGAGTAGGAGAGACTTTACTGTACCAGGTAATATCTGATTTCTCTTAAAACTAACAACCATTTACTCTGGCTGGTCTCTTCACCTTTTGAATGAGGCTTTGTTTTTATTTTATGAAGTTAACGTGCAGATTTCGGAAGTTGTACGCAGCTGTGCAACAGCAATTCACTGTCGTCGTTTCAGATTTGGTGAGACAATGTTTCATTCACAACTTCCAGATCTTAATTGACAGGTCGAAAACTGGCTCATCATGCTGACCTGAACCCTGTTGTTTTCAACCTGAAGCAGGAATAGTGAATGCTGATATCTGGCTGTAAGATGACTGCGTCACTTGCGCTTCGTGGTTAATTATTATAAGCGTGAAATGACGTAACATTTTAATGCTTAGCTTAACACTTCTACAGACTAGTGCATATTAAGAGTCCGAAACAGCTTTCAATTAGTTGAGACAACACTCCTCAATCCTAAACTTTGTAAAATAGAGACAAAGAGATAAAGGGGGAAGAATTAGTGGCGGCCAGTGTTGAGGAAGTTGCTCCCTGTAGACGCCTTGCGAGCTAAAGTGTTGACAGCGCAGCGGTGCTAACGTTAGCTGTCCGGGCCTCTAACTCTCGCTGCTGTCACAACTCACCTATAATTCACTGACAATGTTGCACGGTAAAACATATTTAGTTGTTTTATCAATAACTTTTTAAAAAATGTCCATACACTGAACCAGTAAATCTTAATTTATCGATGAAAACACTCACCAGTGCAGTTTCAATCCTTCAAGACAAAACAGCAACAACTGTGTCCGGTCAAGTAATTCTTCCCCCACACATCTTAAAAGAATAGTTCCGCTTTACGAAAAGCATTTTGGACAGTGCTGTCAAAATTCTTCTCGTTATTTTAAAGTTTAACTTATCATTCTTTTCGAATCCCATAACTTTACACCATGAAATATATTTATTTCATGGAATCCCCCACCCAGATCCCACAAGTAATTGTTGCGCATCTATATTGAAAAAAGATCTTTATTTTGTTGATGAAGTGGCTTTTTGTAAAATGGTTTCGTTTTATTTTTATTCTGAGTTGATAACGTGATGTTTTATTGTCTATTTCCACATTGGCCTGGTTTATCCTACGTGTACCTCTGTTATACCAACAGATGGAGACAAACACCATGGGCCCTCAGGGTAGATCCTCCGTAGACAGCAGCAGAAAGCATGATGGGGATCATGTCATGCCATTCATTTGGAAGCTGAAAGGAGACTTGTCTCGCTTACGCCACTCTGTCCTTTGACCCTCTCATCAGTCTCATCACAATTTAATTCATTTTGATAAATTCTAAGTTCTGGTTGTCTGTTAACTTTGAAGACATCTTCTGTTTTCCTGTCATGAAAAAGAAATATATATATAAAGTAGTTGTTTTACTTCAATTTTTCATATCAGGCCTACACAGAGTATCAAAGGGTTATTTTGTACTGATTTTCACATCTGTTTCTCTGTTTTTTTCCCCCCTCATTTTGTCATGAAAGAAAACAATCTTGTTACCCAAGTAGATAATCCATCAGTCACATGATAAAGGTTATATATATATATATATATATATATATATATATATATATACCAATTTAAGAAACAGTGATATCACATATCCCTTTTTTTTTTTTGCTTATACAATTGCCACACTGTCCCACATAATAACTAAACGGCTAAACTCATATGTAAGAGCACTTTTGCATTGAACTGCACGCCTCCTTCCTCACAGTGTCCACAGATTCTTAATAAACAGAGATGTCGTCTGCTGTCACAATCAACGTGGGGGGCTCCCATGTTTGAGTGAGTTCTGCTGTTCTCTTTACTCTTTACTCAGACGACTGCTGTTCTGATTAACCAAATCAACATATTACAAAGTATTCAGAAGATACAGTTTTACTCACCTTATTTAACAGCTCAGACAACTTTGGGCACCATCAAAGTGTGAGTGGAGTTGTTGACTGTTGTGGCAAAAAAGTTCTTCAAGTATACACTGTGAAGACTGAAGAAAGAACATATATCCTGTAAATACTTTGGGGTCATGTATGCGCAGCTATTGTCTTGGAAAGATTACAACTGAAATGATCTATCATAGAAAAAAAAGACAAAAAAACAGGATCTATTTCCTCCAACGCTGCAGGTCTTTCAGGGCGAGTGAGCAAGTTCTTTTATACACCTGCTGTCATGTCTATCTCTGTCCTACAGTTCTACCTGGTACAAAAGTTTACTTGTAACAGAAAGATCAAAGCATCAAATATGCTCCAGGATCATAGGACAACCTTCACACCCACTCTGAAACATCTTATCAGAAAAATATGCTGAGACTGGCCAAGAATATAACATCTGATCCAAACCATGTGTTGAATACAGAGTATGAAGAAGATACTGGGTTCTAAAGTTCAATAAAGTGGAAAAACTTTTATAACTTGGAACTCTGGAGAATCCACTATGTGTGTGTGTGTGTGTGTGTGTACTTGTTCATCCATCAACATGAGGACCATTTTGCGGGTTTAACCAACAAAGTGAGGACATTTTTGCAAAGTGAGGACATTTTGGCCAGTCCTCACAATAATAAGAGCCAAAAACCCATTTTTGAGGGTCAAGATTAGGTTTTAGAGTTTAGGTCACAATTAGGTTTTGGTTAGTGTTAGGGCAAGGGTTAGGTTTAGGTAATCAGTTATGGGCGTTAGGGTTAGAGTAAGGGGCAAGGGAATGCATTATGTCAATGAATGTCCTCACTAAGATAGCTGTACAAGAATGTGTGTGTGTGTGTAGTCCATGATATATTGTGAATAAGTGTGTATTTCAGGATTTCAGCTGTGGCAATAATGGAGAGGTGAGCAAATTTCACATGTGTACTGTTGTTCTGTGTAAACATGTTGATGTGATACAAGACTAATTTCAGACAACATGGATGTATCGTATTGGTGGATGTATTATGTACGTCCTGTGAAAAGCAAAGAAAAACTCTTCATACGTAGAATTTGCTTCAAAAGAAAAGAAACAACAAGGTAGTGTTTGTTTTTTCTTGTTTTAAAACATTATTTATTTATTTTAATATTTTAATATTATTATTATTATTATTATTATTTTAATTTGTGGTTTTCATTGTCACTTACAGTGACATGGCTTCTGGTTTGTTCTTTATGTACACTCTGGCTTCCTCCCAGTCCATAAACATTATTGGGTTAATTGGTGATCCTAAATTGACCTATGAGAGTGTGTAAGCATGTCTGGTAGTTTCCCTCTGTGTTGTTACCAGGCAAGATAAGTTCCAACCCCACCGTGACCCTAAAAAATGGATGGAAGTTATATTTCAGCTGACAAAGAAACAACTTTACAGGGGGCTTAAACAATTAGAAAACCTCAGTTTGGCCCGTGTGCCTCCAAAGTGAAAATAAAGCGAGTGTCTGAGGCATTTTAAACCCTTGAATGTGGTAACAAATGACAAACACTGCAAGGGAGGATAGAGCATTCAAAACCACAATGTCACCACATCTAAAGATCTTGTAAAATTTCTAATCCAACCCATCTATCCGAGCCAGCTGCGCCCCGTCTCTCTGTGGGGATTCTGTTGTTTCATCCCATTTGTTTTCTCCATGTGTGACTTACATCAAAGCCTTAGAAATTTACCTAAAGACAATTAAGCTTAAGAAAGAAGCAATTACAGTTTCCCAACAGTGTGATGCTTTACCAGACTTTTGTTTTTTGCTGAGGGTTGGTATTATTATCAAAGAATCTATTTTAACAGATAAGTGACAAACAAAAAAAGGCAGTAATAAGGGAAATAAGGGGTACAAAGCAAATTGAGAGCATGTGGCTTCACACAGAAGTGGTTTTTCATTATGGAAGCTGGAGACTGTGTGCTTCATGCTGGTGGCCAAAATGACAGCATGAGACTGTAAATCAGATTTACACAAATCACAGCTATTAATTGTATCCAAGTGTAAGGGGAAGTCATAAGACTTGAGCTGAGCTTACTCCTTTTCAAATGAGGAAATATGATAAATGAAAATTAATTTTGAATGTGACATTTTTATCATCCCACAGCAGCATGAAAGCGAAAGACAGAGCTTAAATATAACATATTTGTTTGTTTGTTACCTTTTTCATTTGACACAAGCCTGTCAGTAAGTTTCCATTGATCAAAACCACTCTTTATGTTCAAATGTGCTAATTTATACTAAATAAAATATCTTTTTTCACACCATTGTCTCAAAGCAGCTTCCTTCAGCTTAGCATTTATTGATTTGAGGCTCTATTTAAAATAAAGTGTCTCATTTCAGCTGATTATCTTTATGCTACTCAAGGCTACAGTAGTTTACAGATCTTTAAAACATTTCCACATAATTTCATTCAAAACTGCAATCAAATTATGCATTTTTTTCATATTACTTTATATTCCCTCCATGATGTACTGTACTGTATTTGTAATAGCAGAAACAAAAAAGCTTTAATGGTCTCTTTGACTTTTGCTCTAAATAACCATAACTTTTTATGCCTTATTTCTTTGCTTGTAGTGGTGTTTGGTACTTTTAGTTAACAGTTTGAGCTATTATTTGCCAGTTAACTAACTCTTTCAATCATTTATTCCCTTTTTGTCCATTTATGAGCTAGTTTTCATTCATTAAACTTCATTAGAGTTAATCTCTCTGTCGCTGCTTTTTTTCTATGGATATAAGTTTTGAAGTTTCGGAATAACTGCTGCAAACTAATGTTTTGATCATTTTAGCAGCTATACACTCAAACAACTAAGAACTATCTTATCAGTGAAAGAGACATTCACCAGAAGATCAAAAATAGACAAGACTTGATGCTTGATAGGTTTGAGGGTTTACTGTACCACACAAAGTGTATTTTGACTGGAATTCAGATATATATGAATTTAGTGTAGAGGTGTTTCCAGAACTAAGACAGTTCAGCGTTATTTGGTACGGCTGAAAGATGTGTGCTTGGAGAGTAGGTCTCATAGACTTGTCATGACCGTTGTCAAAGGAAAATCAAGAGTTCAGTGGTTACAGAGAAAAGGGGATTATCAAATGTCTGTGAAAATGCCAAATATCTTTCAAGCCGCCTGCATTTTTAAAAACCACATTGGCCTTAAACGGCAGATGGTATTAGCTCTAAAAACCTATCCGAAGCACTTGGCAATAAAATCTTAAACATTTGAACAGAAAGCTTTATTAATCATGAGAACTTCACTGCAAAGGATCCATACAGTACATCGGTGATGTGAACAAGCCTCTTATTGCACCTACAAGGCACTTTTATGAGCAAACTGGTGAAAACAAGTCTCTGTGGTTGACTGAGCAGATGGAAAAAAGTCAAAGGTTGCATGAGTCATTCTGTGTGACAAATGCTAAAAGCTTCTCCTTTCATTAGCCAAAGTGCGGTGCAGCTCTATGATTGTTTCTGGTGCATTGTTCCACTGTCCCATATGTTTGACTGAGTGATTTGTAGGACTTTGTTACTCCAGAACCAATAAATATGAAGCCACTAATTGTGTATAAGCTGTTTGTGTATTTTAAGCTAAATTTCTTTGTTTTAGTTGCCAAGATCAGATCATGAATATGAAACTATGTCTTGAGATTACTGGCCTTCACATATTTAGTGTTTATTTTACCCGAGGTAGAAATCCATTTACCGCACATCTTAAATGTACAATCCCAGCTCCAAAAAAGTTGGGATGCTGTTTAAATTCAAGAATACAGAATCCAAAATCTTATATTTCTAATAGCCGATGTTGAAACTAAGACATTTTACCATTTCATGGGAAACAAGCAAATTTTTAATTCAATGGTAACAACACATCTCAGAAAACTTGCAATAGGGTATTAGTACTGTGTGGAACTCTCTTTTTTATCTGGAAATATCTGGAAAGTGAGGAGACAGTTTCCTGGAGTTTTAGGGGAGGAATGTTGTCCTTTTCTTGCTTCCTGAATTTATGAACTTATAAGTATTGGCAGTGACTTCTCAGATGTGTAAGCTGCCTGTGCCATTGGCATCAATGCATCCCCATACTATCAGAGACACAGGAGTTTGAATTGCCCATTTTTAACAAGCTGCAGCAGCCTTGGTTTCCTTATCTCATACACACAGAGATTCCTCCTAATTCTCTGAATGTTTTGATGATTTTATAAGTCTTTCCAATTTCAAATTGAGGAACATTTTTTTTAATTGTTCCACAATATCTAGGAGGAGTTTGGTGCACATTGGTAAATGGTAAATGGACTCTAATTACGCTTTTCCAGTCATACTAACTGCTCAAAGCGCTTTACACTATCACCCAGTTGCACACACAATCACACACACATTCATACCCCGATGGGCACATCGGGAGGCAACTTGGGGTTCAGTGTCTTGCCCAAGGACACTTCGGCATGTAGTCTGGGGAAGCCTGGAATCGATCCCACAACCCTCCGGTTGAAAGACGACACCCATCCATGTTACTGACATGTAGCTTATTAACCTAATTAGTTATCAAATTCTCCTACATTTTCCTTCTATTTATTCATGCCGATTACTTTTTCAGCCTTTTGTTCCGACAGTTGAGATGTGCTGCAGACATCAAATTCAAAATGAGCAAATACTGTATTTTCCGTGCAATGGCCAAATGTCTCAATTTCAGTTCAACATCTGGTATGTTGTTTATGTTTTATTGGGAATGAAATATGGGTTTAAGAGTGAATATGGGTTTATTTGCAAATAATTGTTTTCTGTTTTTTTTAATTGTATTTCACACATCACAGCTTTGTTTGGAACTGGGGTTACGTTGATCAAGTTAATTTAAAGGTTGAATATGGAACATTTTTATTTAAAGCTATATTTAAAAAAAACAAAAAACACAGGTCCTTGGGGGTACAGAATGAAAGTACAACATTTCCTAGAAAAATTATATTTAGCCTAAAAATAATTATAAAATGAATTTTTATGGGTTCGATAATGGCATTTTATTTACGTCTATAAGCCAATACACCATTGCGGGTTGCCAAATACGATCTCTGTGTGGCATCAATATTTTGGGCACAGTTAGGCTGCTACAGTACAGGAGGAAACAGTGGAAACGGCGAGTGAAGCTGCTGCTTCAGAGCCCTGGAGATATTATCTGTTTCTGAGGAGGAGTGACCTGAGAAGAGCAAAACCTGGAGTAAATTTAGGTGAAGACTTCACTAAATGGACCCACATAAACGTTTTCCACGGAGTAAAACACGGAAATGGCTACTTTCCTCCTGGATTGGTAAGCTAGCTTGTTTGCTAACGTGGCTAACGTTAGCGGTCAGTTATAAACTCCTCTGCGTTACTTGTTGGACATGCTGCAGACTGTTGGTCACTTGCGTATCAGCAGTGATCTGGCATCCCAGCGGCTGGAGTTGTTTTTCTGCCGTTGCAACTACAACCTAGACACACTTGATGTCGCTGTTCTGTCCATATTCCATATTCAACCTTTAAGTTGCTCCACTACCCTTTCAGTGGTAGTGGAGCAACATGCAATGTGCTGCCAAGCAGTTGGAAGCAACTTGGACTTCTGTATCTCGTCTATATGGAGAAGTCAGAAATGATTTGAACCACCAGTCACTTTCATAGATAACCCAGAACCCAGTTTACCACTTCAGCCACACCAACCCTATGGTGAACTTTAGGTGCAGACTGCAGGAAAATTGCTGAGCTGTTGAAATGATTAACCAAGTGTGAGCCAGTGTGGATGTGTGTAGGTGCCAAAAAGTCCATTAAAGGGACAAGAGGCAAGATTAAGAAATGAGACTCATGAGTGCAGCGACTGGCACTGTGAGTAACTGCAGCCATGAGCCAAGCCGGCACAGGAGCGCGCAGAAACTGAAGCTTTAACGTTGTTTATTACGCTGATAGTCTTTTTTCTCCGTAGTTCCACTTTTTAGTGTCTTTCAGTTGATCTGGATCGTTTGCTGATGGCAGAAGAATCCATAACTATTCCTTGCAGTGTTTGAATTTACCACGATGTCTCCCTCCTGTATAGAA
This sequence comes from Atherinomorus stipes, assembly GCA_023101725.1. Lineage (NCBI taxonomy): Eukaryota > Metazoa > Chordata > Actinopteri > Atheriniformes > Atherinidae > Atherinomorus > Atherinomorus stipes. The sequence continues at coordinate 248,233 of JALJCO010011378.1, read as the reverse complement.
AACTGTCGGGGACGCGGATGCCGCATCATTTAACGTCACATCCGCAGGACAGCGCAGGCAATTCGGCCACCGAATAGCAGCGCTTTATGCAGCACACACGGCAACGGAGAGAGACGTGGGTGGGCCCGTTCTTTTTGTTTTTTAACGCTTCTCGCCCATCAGTGTTAAAAACTGGACATGCTTGTTTATTCTTTCATAATTCCTGCCTCTAGTCCCTTTAAATGTCTTTAATCACCCATAAAAGAACACAGGGTGATAGGTGGGAATTTGGACAAGATCTGGCCACATGTCCCCTAGTTGGTGGGGTCCATAGTGTTGCACAGGATCACACCTGTATGTCCCTGGACATAACAAGCTGGAAAACCAAGTTCATCATATGTGAATCGCTTTGGGGGTTGTTGGTTGTTCATTCTCACTGCGACTTTCACATGGAGGAGGTGACATCGGTGGCAGTTCAGGGTTGTCTTCAAGAGCCTCAAGCTCCTTAGATGCCTCATCTCTGCCCTGTGAATCGATCCTGCTTTGATCCTCCTCCAGCTGTGTCACTCTGTCACATTCTTGTCCTTGCTCATTATGTGCTCCAGTAGACTCAGGGTCTGCTAGCTGATGGGTGGGTTCCTCCTCATCACATATTTGTGGGGTATAACGTGTCCTTTTCTGGTGAGGCTGTGGGTAATAGAACCACTCATCCTTTGAGTCCTTATCACTGTCATTATTTTGTTGGCTATTAGTTTGCTCTTCATTTGTCTGTTTTGAAGTTTTTCTCTGTGGCCTGGCAACTTTTAGAGGAACATCAAGGGCTAGATGGTCGCATGGGAGCAACAGATTACGGTGCAGAATCCTGCTGTCTCTTCCTTCTCCTTGCTCAGGAACAACTTCATACACTGGAGCATCCATATTTGCTCGTCGTACAACCTTGTGGATCGTGTCCTCCCAATGGTTGCGGAGCTTGCCAGTTCCTCCTCTTGGGTTCAGGTTTCTGACCAGAACACGGTCTGCTGCTTCCAACTCTGAGATCTTTATTTTGCAATCATTATTTCTTGTCCCTCTTTCAGCAGAATTTCTTGCGTTGTTCCTTGTTATTTCGTAGGCTTCTTGCATCCCTTCACGCCATTTTCGCATGTACTCACGGTGATCAGTTGAGCCGGTTTCTGGTGTCAGACGAAACAGTGTGCCGACTGGCAGTCTTGGGGTCCTCCTGAAGAGAAGATAAAAGAGGGAAAAGCCAGTAACTTCACATCTTGTACAGTTGTATGAGAAAACTAATTTGTTCAGAGATTCTTTCCCGTTTGATTTCTCCTTCTCTGTGAGTGCTCTCAGCATCTGTATGAATGTACGGTTGAAACGCTCAACCTGTCCGTTACCTTCGGGATGGTGTTGTCCGCGATCCCAACACTCCAGAGGTCTTTTCGGTTGTGCGATGAGCTGGTTTTGGAATTCACCTCCTTGATCGTGGTGAATACGTTTAGGAAACCCAAACCTTAATACATAATCATTAAAAAGTTTATCTGCCACTGTTTTTGCTGACTTGGATGTTGTGGCGTACGCTTGGGTGAATCTGGAGAAGTAATCAATAACTATGTACTCGTACCTCCCTGCACACTTGTCGACATGGACGAAATCAATGGACACTAACTTAAAAGGCTGGGTAGTCACAATGTTAAGTTAGGCAGAGGTGAAAGTAACCTGGAATGGACCAGAACTGCGTTCCAGTAAGAAATATTCAGACCCCTTCAACCGGAACGCTATGCAAATCAACTTTCACGCCCCCTCCTCCTCCACCTTTGCAGAGGCAGTGCGAGATCAACGGGCCAAAAATAATGCTGGACCAGAGAGCAGAGTCTTAAAAAGACATTTTTAAAAAAAGCACAGGCCAGAGATGCAGCAAAGTTCTGAAAGATAACCGACATGTTTGTCAGTAAAGGAGCAGGTGAGACAACAGAGCATCCAGCACGACTAGCTTAATAAGGAGGAGCTGATGGATATAACTAGCTTGATAAAACAAAAGTTTAAAGTTGTAACAAAGGATGTTGCAAATTTTCGAAGATGGTTAACAACAAAAAAGCAAGATAATTCACGATTTGAAAGCTGAATTATTTGGATATATATGATATTTATTTAAAATCCCATTTAGATTAAAAACATTTGTTGTTATACAAACATACGTATATGGCCAATGCATAAATTGTTAATTCCTGAATCTGAATAGCTGGGAATTATGGGTAACTTTTGAATTTTTCTTACAAAGATGGGGAAGGGAGCAGTGTCTCACTGTCAGCAGCACCAGTGCTGCAAGAGCTCCTGCAGTCAGCAGTGGTGGACAGCAGCAGTCGAATCAGAGCAGGAACCTCCAGGTATAAATACAAACCGAACATGCAGGTGATGCTTTTAGATTTATTTATGCTTTACTTATGATGATCAGTATGCAATTAACTTTGCAAATGCCCATTATTTAAAGTGTCAATGTCATTCTGTAGATACCACATACACTGAGTGACTATGGTTGACAAAGTAGTCTAATTTCTAACTTGTCTGGTACCTGTTAGATTAACAATAGGATTAGTCTCAAGCTAAGGTGGAGGTTTAACCTATTTTATTTGATATATGTGATAAGTTCTTCAGCAAACAAGTAAAAATGGAAGTTAGGAAACTCAACTTGTTCTTTCTCCCAACAGACAAAAAACACTTAAATTATGTTGAAATTGTTGTTATTGTTCTGATGTTATATCTCCTGAAGGAGTACATAACCTGTAAATAAATATAGCCTATAACTTGCCATATATTACGTGATGTGTCTGATATGTTACATTATGCACTTATGAATGTGTACAAGATTAAAACAATCAGTCAAGAAAGAGCATGCTCCTGGTATGATGCAAGTGTGCAAAGCGCGCAAGCTGAGAAAAAAAAAAAAATCGAGTCGCACAGTTTCTGCAAGAATCTTATCTTACTTTCACCACTGAAAAAAAGTTTTGTTTTTCTGAATTAATAAGGTCATTTAAAACAAATAAATAATTAAACGTTCTGTTTTTCTGAATTAACAAGATCATCTTTACAAAAAATGTGTACTTCATAATGCAGGTTATTGGACATGTTTTTATAAATTTATAATATTAGGGTACTATTACATTTTATATTTGAACATTTTCCACAGAATAAATTTAAATAATCTTAACCTGAACTTGAGTTATTTGATAATTGAAAGAAGTTCAATTTTATTTTTAATTTACTGATCAATATAAATGACTACTTTTTAAAAGCATTTCTTTCCAGTACTTCTATTCCCAAGTTTTACTTATATCTAATATTGTTCTTCCATTCAAGATATTAATTCAGACTGTGCAATCATATGATTTGCTTTGTGACAAAGCACATCGGTATCTGTATTGATAAAAAAAGTAGCCTAACATAAACTACTGGTATCGTATTGACAGGAAAAATTTAGGTATCGCCCATCCCTGACACAAACTCAAGGTTCTGATTTATGAAAGGTTTGCGCATACTAAAACGAGCGCTATCTTCATTGGAGAGGCAATAATTGGCAGGAGCTAATTTACAAACAGGGCAAAAAGAGGTTTGCAACTGTTAAACGGGCAAAATAGCCTCGCTATCTATTTTGCGCATATGATGTAGATGAATATGCAACATGGGCGTTTCTGCCAGAATGCGCAAAATATTGGGAGGAGACTATGGAAACAACTCAGCTTTGCACACGCAATGTGATTTATCAATTGTGCAACGGAGAGCGGGCGGAAAAATTTGTGTGTATTTTAGCATATCTGTAAAGCAGGTATTAACTGGCAGCTTTATGCACAAATGGCTGGAAAAGTGCTGCCTAGAGGGACTGCAGACATGCAGCATTGGGTCAAAATCGTTTCTCATGAGGTGTGAGGGAAACTCGTCAAGTTTTCATTATCTGATTAAATAACAATCAACATCACTATTTAACACGGTTTAATCTAGACATGAATCAGAACATTGGCAACTGCAGCATAATGGTATTTAAAGCTGACATTACTTCTGTTAACACTGTTGCTGCTGTTGCTCTGAGGTTCTGACCTCCATGAGGTTTCCCCCCACCCCACACAAAACTCAGTGAAAATAACCAGCACTAATGTACCACAAACTATTGATTTTTTAATGAGTTTTGCATGGGGTGGGGGGGCAATTATGCAGGTCCAGCACCTAGCATTGTGCCAAAGAGTGTGCACTGCGTGCGTAATGCCAGACATGGATAAGTGTCTCCATGGCCATGTCCTTATAAACTGGCCTCTTGTACGACCCACAGGGAAACCTGCTGCATAGTTTTTATTTTATAGTTATTATAATTATCTTCTATTTTTTATTTGCCTCATATTATATCTTTGGAACTAATATCTCTCCATCAGGTCAAATTTCATTTTGCATTTTCCACATTCTCTTGAACTTTCCATGGCAAAGTAATAGCACACGCTAAATCCTCATTGATATACTGCTGTTTGCCCCTGCTACTGATTGGTGTGTAATTTTTGTAGATCACCCGCAAAAGCTGAAGAGGCAGCGCTTTTACCAATTTATCAGCGCTGCAAACAAATTTGCTCTCTGTATTTGAAATCTCTGTAAATCAGAGACATCACACCGAGACTAGCTGGGGCACAGTACTTCAGTATACTAGATGCTAGGTCCAGATACTGGATGATAAAACTCAGAGGAATCATCCATGCAAAACCACCTTTAATACCATACTTGGCAGATATCGGTTTAGGAGACTTCCCTCTGGAATAGTTTCTGCACAAGATGAGTTCCAGAGGAGAGTCGATGAAGCCTATGAAGAGCTCCCAGCCGTTGCTGCTGTTGTGGACGACATCCTGGTGTACGGCCGCACAGAAGGGGAGCACAGTGCCAACTTCCATGCTGCACTGGAAAGACCCAAGGAAGAAGGGATAAAGCTGAACAAAGACAAAAGCATCATCTGTGTGTCTGAGGTGAGCTATTTTGGACATGTGCTGACACGAGACGGCATCCGGCCTGACCTTAATAAGGTAAAGGCAATCAGAGAAATGACACCCCCCTTTCAGCAAATCAGAGTTGGAGACCCTATTGGGCATGGTCACTTACCTCTCCAAGTTTGCTCCCCGACTCTCAGAGGCAACTGATCCACTATGCCAGTTACTGAAAGAGAGGTTTTTGTGGACTCCCCCATGATGTTGCCTTCCAACATGTGAAGGACCTTTTGACACAAGAGCCAGGTCCCGATCTGGCCTCCTTCAATCACCAAAGACATGAAACTGCAGGTCGACGCCTCCCAATGTGGTTTAGGAGCAGTCCTGCTACAGGATGAAAAGCCAGTAGCATATGCATCCAAAGCCCTAAATGAGACTGAAAGAAATTATGCCCAAATAGAGAAGGAGCTGTTTGCAGTGCTCTTTGGGTGTAAGCGGTTCCACCAATACCTTTATGGCAGACAGGTGATTGTTGAGTCTGACCATAAGCCACTGGAATCAATCATGCGTAAACCCCTTGTAGCCGTTACGCCTTGACTCTAGCGCATGATTCTGCAGCTCCAGAGGTATGATATCTCCATCACACACAAGTCAGGGAAACAAGGTCCTGTTGTAGACACCCTGTCCAGAAAACCAATAGCATGCAATGACCACTCACAGGTTGAGAGAGAATGGACTCAAATGCACACACTGATCAGCAATGCCCCCGTGAGTGACCGGAAGATGTCAGGCACAGGATGAGCAACTGTCGATGTTGAGGCGAGTTATTCAGTCAGGATGGCCTGAGTCACACAAGAAATGCCCTCTTGCCATCACTGAGTATTGGAGCCACAGACAGGAGTTACTGTATCTGAGGCACATGACATCCTACTAAAGGGAGAGAAAATAATCATACCACACTCACTCAGGGCTGATATGTTGGCACACACACGTGCTGGACATCTGGGGATGGGAAAAATCCAAGCAGAGAGCAAGAGATATCTTATTCTGGCCCAGGATGGGAAAAGAGATAGAGACACTGGTTGGATCCTGCAGCACCTGCCTGGAACGTCGTAACTCAAATCCTAAAGAGCCAATGCTATCCCATCCCATTCCTATAAGATCACTAGCCTTATATCATCAGCAGTCATCACTAAGCTAAAGGCCACATTTGGCATACCCCAGACTGGTTAGTGATAATGGACCCTGTTACAGCTCACAGGAATTTCGAGCTTTTGCACATTCGTGGGACTTTGAGCAAATCGCAAGCAGCCTGCTGCACCCCCAGAGCAATGGGCTCGCTGAAAAGACTGTACAGACTGCCAAAGACCTCATGGATGAAGCGCATGCACAGAGAGTGGATCCATACCTCAGCCTGCTGGAATACAGAAACACCCCAGTGGATGGTTTGAAGTCACCAGCTGAACGGCTGATGAGCAGGCGCTTGCGCTCAATCCTCCCAGCCACCGTGAAACAGCTGCAACCAGAACTTGCCCCCCGCAGCACTGTCCACAGCAGAAGAGACAGGTGCCAAAAACGACAAAAGCTGTATTATGACAGGAACACCAAAACACTGCCGACTCTACCATCAGGGGCCACCGTCCACTTCCAGCTTCCATCTGGGACATGGAAACCTGCAATAGTCACTGGACCAGCAGCGACACCGAGATCCTACAACATCATCACAGATGAAGGTCAGGAATTGAGGCGAAACAGGCGTCACCTTCTACAAACTCAAGAAGGTGATTATGGACAGCAAACACATAACCATCAGGAGAAACTTGAGAACACTGGACATAAAACTTTGCAAGACATCAACACCAGCCCTCACAGCTGGTATCAACAAGATCAGGCAGTATAATAAAACCCAGAGTTATCTTAGATTTGTGAACAGCTACTTTGAAAATGGCTGCACGGTGGCGTGGTGGTTAGCAGCGCAACCTCACTGTAAGAAGGTTGCTAGTTCGATTCCCAGCTGGGGAGGGGTTTGAACAATTGCAACAGCGCCCTTCCTGTGTGGAGTTTGCATGTTCTCCCCGTGTATGCGTGGGTTCTCTCCGGGTACTCCAGCTTCCTCCCACCGTCCAAAGACATGTGTGTTTGGTTGATTGATCACTTCTAGGTATGAATGTGAGCGTGAATGGTTGTCTGTCTCTCTGTGTTGGCCCTGTGACAGAGAGAGGCGAGAGGCAGGGTGTACCCCGCCTCTCACCTGATAATAGCTGGGATAGGCTCCAGCAACCCCCGCGACCCTGAACTGGATAAGCGGTACAGAAAATGACTGACTGACTATTTTGAAAATGTCTTGCTGTATTCGGTGCATCTGTTGAACTGGCTTAATGAAGGTGTTATTACACAGTTGTTACACATAATGTTTCAGTACACGGTTCTATTACAAGTAGCAGATATCAAACCCCCTTTTCCAAAGCTTTGCTACTGAAGGATAACTTGTTTTGGTACTCTAGTCTTTGTGTTTTTGTGGATATATAAAAAAAAAAAAGAAAACCACTGTTGACAGAATGTGGCCATATACTGTGGCCGAGTTTGTTTAAGATGTGTGTTTACATGTTTGGCTTTGAAACATATCGATTTACTTTTTCTAAATGAAGGGGGATGTAACATCAAGTGCATGTTCTGATCTAGTAGCGGACGCCAGCTGATGACTTATGATGACGTGTTTTGTGAGACGACGTGGAGAGAACAATAAAACTGAAGAGCATGGCAGCATACAGTCGGTTGTCCCTTTGTCTGTGTGCATAGACACATTTACAGAACAGAACTGTTTTTTTCTCTCCTTTAAACCCAGAATTACACTGTTGTTTTTTTACTTTTAGACATTAACATTTTCATAACCATTACACCAACAGTAAATCATGTACAATGAAGAGATTTCGGTATGTAGAATGACTGGAATGTCTCATTCCCTCATCTGATAGCTCAGCATACCAGTTGTTTGACACTGAATGATTTACTGTAGTGGTCACTTTGGCAGAGACAGATGGTGGTTTGGTTGAATGGTATGTTGCAGTTTTGGAGTGATCATGTGAACATGCATGACTGGAATGGAATGAACTCCACTGTGTGTCCAAACTAGACAACTTTACTCATAGCTGTGCCTTGCCAATGTAGAATCTTTTTTTGTTTTCATTATGTATATAAAAAATAGAACTTGGGTGTGAATTTATGCTGGCGGAGAGTCAAAATGATATAAGATCACTTTCAGTTGGAACCTCCACCTTGGCAAACTTCATAATTCAAAAGAACAATTTTGAGATCCCAACATCTCTAAAGCAAAAACTAACTTTGTAAAAACAAACACAAGAATATTTGTTTAACTGAAAAAAGGTTTCATTATAAAACACATAATTAATATGTATGGTTTTCACTTGACAGTGTTATGAGTTATATCTCCTGTACACAAGTGTGGTTGAAGTTGTTCAGACTTTGGATATATTTCTTGAAGGCACACTAAACCACAAAACACAAACACACACATTTAAAAGGAGACGTTTATACATATTTACAAAAAGAAAAAACAAAGTTTCAGCATATGAGTGGAGATCATTTGATGACAGGTTCATTCCAGTTGCAGAGAAGCTGTTCTGGAAAATCGTAAGTGATGAGTACTGGCACAGAGAAGTAAATACAGCATAACACACTGAAATATACAAGGCCCTGCAGTGAACGAGGACCAGCTCCGTACCACATCTTTGAGGAAAACAGTCAATGTTTAGAACGGTTGAATATGAAAAGGTCTCATAGGAGTTCTACCTCAGACTAGAAAGATGTTTGGATCTGTCGAATACCCAAGTTACACACTCATGTAAACACAAAATCCTCAAACCAGGGTTGACACAAGCTTGATTACCTTCATATTTTTAGATAGTTAGATGTGATTTTTCATTTCACTGGTAAAATATTCCACATAAAAATAAAGATGGTAGTCAATTAAATGCAAAATATGTAATTTGAAAACTAAAATAAGTCAGTTCTCATTGTTTGCCTTTAGGTGTGCAGGAAATGCATCTCAAATAGCCGATAAATAAATGTTATGCTGTTTCTATGCTAAAAGTTATGCTAGCTCTTTTAGCTAGCCTCTAATGCTAACATTTTGTAACTTTTTCACAACTTCTGTTATGAAAAATGTATTTCCATTAACAACATAAACCACTGACAGTCTCACAGACTGTGGACTCAGCCACCAAAAAAAACTTAACTAGCTTACTGATTTGTAGATTATCCTGTCTGAAGCCTTGAGTTTGTTCTTCTGAGAAATTCACTTCTTGTACTTTTGACATTTCCATGTTGGTTTAATTTTTCCTGAGCAGATTTGCCCCTAAAGGTTTCCCCCACCGAGACAAACCAACTTTGTGTTTTGAGACTGGAGTTGAATTAAGCTAAGTGTTATTAGCATTAGCTTTAGTTTGTCTAATTTTGAAAATGAATAGCCATGACAATGGACAATGGTATTTTGAGTGCTTATAAAGTATTTAAGGTGGCTAAAATAGGCTAAAGTCTCATTTCATTACAGATACAGCCATTTATCTTATATTACAGACAGAAAACATCACTACTGAGGTCCAACATTGGAGTGTGTCACATGCTACATAATGAAGTGCTTGATATTATGATTACACAGCAATTATTGGGGAGTGATCATTCAAATGACCATGTTACTGACAGCATCATAAGAAAAGAATGGCTGACTACAGAGCAATTAAATAGCCACTTTCCACACACTTTCAATTTTGTATCTCTGACATTTATTCAACACAGCTTCAGCTGATAAACGGTCTTCTTTTCCCCTCCTTTTAAAAACACGTGTGCAGAGGGAGCTCAGCACTGGTGGGTTCTTTCATGTGGTTGAAGCCAAGGAGGCAAAAACCAAGAAGCCAAAAAGCCAAATCCACATTAACTTTCTGCTCCCACTCTGCTTTGAGTTGCTCCAGTTTATTTTTCTTAAAGCATCAGAAGTGTCTGTAATCCAATGCTGACTTTCCAAATTTGGCAGATTTACTAGCTTACGCTGTGAACTTTTGTGAAAGCTCTCAAGCAGAACCTACTAATGTCAAACACAACCAAAAACACAGAGAAGTATTTACTGTGCTGTAAGAGCAAAGGTATCGTGGATCTTGCAGGACCTAAAATGGGATATATTACAGATGGCTCTGCTGCTGAGCATCATCATGTGGAAGGAATTAAATACATACAAAGTTAGTATTTGACCTCAAAATGTATGTAGACCATACAAGTTAAAGTTAAGGTTTAATTTAGTTAGACTGTCTGGCTCCCTGTCACACACTTTATACTCCAACATGTATTTAACAAGATATATTCATTTCTAAAGCAGTTAAATCCATAAACAGCATTAATGTTAGGCTGAAATGTGTAGCTAAAGCTTTTGTTTTCTTCTGAGAGGGGACAACTACGAAAGAAACAAAGTAGAAACTACAAAACCAACCAATTTTCACACGCCTTTAGTTCCTGCAGCTTCATAATGAAACAGTTTTACTTTCCAATAACAATCAAATGGGCGAGTAAAAAACACTTAAACAGAAGTGTGTTGGTTTTACATTTAAACATCAAGAACAAATCACAATTTATTTCCTTACAAAGTCGCTGAAGCCATTCAAACCTCACAGGCCAGAGTCCGCCAGACGCCAGTCCCATTTAGCATGTTCGCCAGTTTCAACTTTGTAAAATGTAGGCCTCTTTATTGTACAGTGGGCTGGTTTCCTAATTTGCAGCCAGACGTCATCACTAGCTGGACCAGCATTGTATGCTATTCACTTAAAGTCACCAATCTTTGTTTAAAAAAAAAAAAAAACATGCATGTTATGTACAGGGTCGCTCATTTCAGTCCTCTTCAAAATGGGTTTCCTTGTTCATGTGATGTCAGATACAAGTGGAAAATATTTTAAATACATTTTAATATTTTACAAAGTTATGTGCTAAGTTACCTGTCACAACCACAGTCACAGTAAAACAGATTTTTTTTTTCTTTAAGACATACAGAGCTTCAAAACTGTCCATTTATAATACTTAAAAAGATACAATTTCAAATTATACCAATGAAACAATGCCCCTGTGTCTTTCTTAAATGTCTGGTAGTGATTATCTTATTTATGAGCCTCATTAAAGCCATTTAAAATACATTCAATTATGAACATCAGGGTGGGTTTTTTAAAATCATTTTTCTGTTAATGCAGACATTTCTTAAAAATCCTTAGCATGTTCCTGACAGCTGTACAATGTATGAATGACAGACTCCAGAGCAACTGAACCAACACTCAAAATAGGATGAAGCAGTTGGTCTTTTGTTCACTTTGTTTCCACAATGAACAAATTTAGTGCCGGCAATGCCTCTGAACCAAACTGCAGTGTGTGTGTGTGTGTGTGTGTGTGTACGGCTGCAACACAGGGCACTAATGTCCTGGGAAAGTTGATATGCAACCCCATCAAAGCCATCATCATGCTTTTCCCCCACCTCTCTGTGGTTACAGTCTGTCATCTTGTGGCCAGACCGCACCTTTCTAAAGAAACAAAGCCCTCGATGCGGGTGAACTGTTTAGAGGATTGTGTTATCGATTTTGGGGAAGGGTTTAAAAACACCAGTGTTATTTCCTCATGATCTAAATGATCAAAGTTGCTGCTGAGTTAAATCACTACCTGGATGCTTGATAACTCAGTTGTGAATGATTTAGTCCCTCAATTATCTGTTACTGTTTATGTTCCAATGAATTTAATTCCAATCAGTTTGTCTTTTTAAGTTGCACAACTCATGTTTGGCAGTTGGCTGACTTACAACATACAAGTTCTTTCCAGCACATCCTGTACATGTACTTGTCTCCTTATCGTTTTCTTTTCAGCAGCACGGTTCATCCATGCAACGCTTGCAGTCGACCCTCGATTCTCAGATGTCTGAGGATGGAGTGTCCTTCAAATTTGAGCGTAATGCAAAGTTTATAAGAATATTTTTGCAACTGCGTTACCTTTTATCTCTCAGGCGTGGTCTTACAAGGTCTCTGAAAGGAATAGAAATGAAATTTTGCCTTGAAGGTAGAAAACCAATCTAAAAACATCTGTTCAGCTTTGAAGAGTAATTGTATGCGTGATTTGCATTTAATGGGCAAATGTAGCTACCAATGTGGTTTCATAAAGCAGCAATATTTTAAAAAGGGTTGGATGTTTTTGAATGCTGGATTTCAACTTCTGGCACAAGTTCAAATGAAAAATGTCCACCCAAATGTCCTCGTCACGACGCCGTCACTCAAACTGAGTGATCTGACTACGCAGTTCATCCTTCATTCAACATGCTACACAACCTAAGCTACTCTACAGATATTTCATAAACAGTCATTTGTCCAGGTGAAGCAGTCCTTTGCTGATCCGAATCCTCCTCTACTTACTTCAGAAGGTTACGTGTAGCTTAGCTTTAATGTTTATGACAAGAAAGAGAGGATGCCGTTTTTGTCTGCAGATAAATTCATGCGCATGACGTAGTCTCTGTACATACGGTATGTGTGTGTGTGTATGTCTCAGTGTATAAGTTAAGTGTGTGCATGTGTAATGCATGCGTTTGTGTGAAATCCACACAAACACGGGTGCGTTAAGTCTGTGAACATCTGGGCTCAAGCGCTCCTCGGTGCCCTCTGCTGCGGCTTGCTCCTGCTCTTCCTCCCTGCTGCCCGTCCACCTCCCCCACCTCCTCCTCTTCCTCCCCCATGTTTGAGCTTCTCTCCCCTCTCTTGCTCCTTGCGTAGCGCTGTCATGATGTCACCATGGCGGCGGTTGTTGCGTGGGGGGCGGTATCCCAGAGCCTTGCAGTGCTGGCCCAGGTTTCCCGGGTGAATCAGCGCCATCACGTCCTGGTACCAGGGCTGGGTTCCCGTCTTCTGATAGGATGTGGACCAGGATGCGAGTACGCGACTGGCTGACGGGCTCCAAACAGCGAGACGGACGGTAACCGCAGTCCAGTGGTAGCCGTGCTCCTCCACCTGACAGTGGTACATGCCGCCGTGAGTCAGCTCGGCTCGGCGAATCAGAATGCCCCGCTCAATAACCACCAGCTGGTCACCTGTTACTACCTGAAGAGACACGAGCATCAAACATGCTGATATGAGTCAGTGTGGATTAAGGATAGATGGATACATTGTCTGGCCGATATTTGTTTTTTGCTGGTATCAGCATCGGCCAATACATCGGCTAATTTGATTAGTTTCACTGTGTCCTTCATTATATTAGTTTTGGAGTCAAATGCAATATCGACCCCAAATATCAGCAGGTTGGATCAGCCATCCGCTGAGGCTGATGAGAAAATATCAGTATTGGTATCAGCCCTAAAAAAAATCTGTATCGGTCAACCCTTGTGTGGATATTGTTAATTATGGCAAAAACAAAGCAGTGAAACGCATTCATGTACCTGGTTCAGTTCAGCACTGTTCTCTCCAGCCTGTTTATACCAGGTCACTGCAGCGTGTCGAGATCGAGGCAGGCACTCCAGGTAGGTGCTGTTACCCTCGGCAACCATCATAACTCTATGCTCCGCCTCCACCTGCAGCCCAGCTGATTTAGATTGAGGAAAAGATGTGACAGGCTAGAAATGGTTCCTTCAACCTCCTTTTAGAAGCAAACTGACTCATTTTTCCTTTAATTTTTCTGTTTTTGAATATTTAGAGCTGAATATTTTCAGTTTATTACAGGTGATAATCATATATGTTTATGATTCTTAAATGCAAGTGGAGATATATTGATTGATAAGATGTTAAATTGTACTTCACATTTTTTTGGTAACATTTGATGTTTTACATTTAAGCAAGTAACATTTCTATCACACAACTTTCAAAAGTCAAAAAGATAGAAAAAGGCTACATATTCAGTGGTTTATTGGGTCTATCATTTGACTGTTTCTTAAAAAAACTCTGGCCAACTGATTCACACTTAAATGTTAAACCTTTTGTAGTCCAAAAGCTCCTTTAATGAGCTGTCCAGAACTATGGCAGAAAAAAATTGTCATGCCACAAAGCAGAAGAATGTAAGATGCAAACAGTGTTCAAGTAGCTTTATCTGATTTTCACGATGTATCTATAAAATGGCAGTTACCGAAACAAAAATGGTGGCAATCACAGCTAAAAAACAGTATTTTAGCCTTTTTTGGCAGCAAAATCTGCACTAAGACTGAGAAACTCCAACCTTTAGAAAGCCAACGACATCTGACTAGTGTATGCAGAAACTACTGCATGTCACTGTACTTGTAGCCAAACGTTCTGTTAAGCTTATTCGCCCTTTTGTAAATCCTGACTGTGGGTTGATAAAAGGAGGTGATGTCGGGCCTGTAAATAAAAGTGACATGTAATCTGTACTTTGCCTACCCTGCAAGCAACATGGAGTAATTGCTAAAATAAATCTCCAGTAGTTCAAGCAAGCTTAAACCGTTGGCTCACACCAGTGAATTTATTCCTTACCTCCTTGTCTAACGCACTGATTCAGTGGATCTTCATCCTCCCCTAAATGACGAGCATTTCTCCTGCAGAGATACAGATGTTTTTTGTTTGGTTTTTTCTTAAAGAACTGGAAGCAGCAATTTGCGAAAACGGGATTTTGATAAACGAACTGCAGAATGATGACTACGCTGATAGAAAAGGTCACAAGATGATCACAACTGACAACAATTTTCTCATTTGATCACTGGTGGAAAGAGTTTGTCACTGCAAACATTAGTATTTTAAAGCAAATCTGTTCACTTGGAATCGTTCAGTATGCATCCAAATAACTTGTTTTCCACCCATACCGGCGCACAGTGGGCATGTAGGGACTGCAAGCATGTCCATCCCAGGTGCAGTAGGGATCTCTGGCCAAGCAGCACTCAGCGCAGGCCTGGCCGTAAAGCTCGCACTGGTACAGGGCCAGCTGGGACACACCCTCCCTGGAGCCCACAAACAGCCACTGCTGGAGGACAGGGAGAAGGTGGAGGGGGAGGGAGAGATGCAAAATGAGGGTTGGTCAAGGAAAATGGAGGATGGAAGATCAGTTAAGACGGTCAACAAGAACAGTATGTATGTACATATATATATATAATATATATATATATATATATATATATATATATATATATATATATATATACATACATATTGTATGTATATAAAGTTTGTATGTATACACACTTAGATAAGTATATACACACTCATCTAAGTGTGTATATACTTAGATAAATGTATGTATATATACATACATTTATCTAAGTATATACACAAATGTCACTGTGAGGCCACAGGATGTGTGTGATCTGTGTGTGAGTGGGAGTGAGAAACATAGAAATGTGAGCTTTTTATCAAGATGTGTGTACCTGGTTGTGTGAGTGAGCTGTGCATTTTCTTTTTCATGGATTCAAGACTATTTTAAAAATGCAAAATGCGTATGTGTCGGTGTGTGTGTGTGTGTGTGTGTGGTGTCTCTTCATTATTGCTCTGACTGAGGTAAGGTAACCATAGCAACTGGTGATGAAGTTGTCCTTGGAGAGGCAAGGTGGAGAGATGAGTGATATATGTGATGCTGTGCATGCTAGTGTGTGTGTGAGGAGGGGAGTTCAGAAGTTTGTCGGTGAGTTTGTGTCTCGTCTGTTACCTTTTTCTTTGAGAGAGCCATCGCTGTCACAGGTGATTTATGCTGCGGGGAGGACAGAAAAGTTTCTTGAGCAAGAAAATATTGAGTTTATATTGAATCAAACAGAAAATGAGAGACAGATAGATAGATAGACAGATACTACTGCACACACAACCTGAAATATATATATTGGTAATTGTTCTAACAAAAAATTAACATTTTTTAAAAATTATACCATCTGTAAAATACAAATTAAGTACACGAAGTTGTGTTACATCAGTGTATCTGGCAGGTATAATTCAGCCATGCAGTGAGGGACTTACAGTGTTTTCTGTGTGCTTACATTTAACAGAGCATAGCAGTGTTTTTGGATCTGGCAGAAATCATGCATACTTTGCCTTTATGCTCACAATTTCCAAGGTAAGCAATGCACGCTGTTGTCTCAAAGCCAGTGGTTTCTGTTCATTTCCATATGGATCAAATATGGAATTCATCACTATGTCTGTACTTGTTTTTTTTTTTTTTTTTGCTTTGCAGCCTGATGTGAAAAGCATGTGCTGCTTTATGGCTTCACAGTCATGCTTAGTTCTAGTTTGCAGAATCATTAATAGATTTTGAAGGAACAGGCATAAAAGAATCTCAGACATGATGAAATAACTTTTTTTTTTCTTTGCAGAACCAGTTTGCTGTACCTGAAAGACCTGCAGCTGCTCCAGAGTCACCTCCTGACTCTGACCATGCTCTCTGGGCAGATGGATGGCTTTCAGCACAAGTCCTGAGTCTGAAGAACCAAAGAATATTTAATGATATCAATGATGAAAAAGGATGTCAGTGGTTTAAAAAGATGAGCTGCAAGCGGTCTACCTGTGCCGATAAACAGGACATCATAAGTGCCATCCACAGCCTCCACCCTGTCCACCAGCAGTTTGCTGAACTTGTAGTGGACGCCCACTCTGACCAGAAGGGGGCGTTCTCCCAACGGTAGCACATTTTCCTAAAACAGCGCGTTATGTGAAAAAAATAAAGGATGCAATTAAATATAAAGTGTTAGATCGCTGGTTTTTCAGGGTATATTCATCAATAATATTATAGAGGTTTCACGTCCTCAGCGATGAGGTGGTAAAGATTGTGCTAATTCAATTACTTAAATTCATTTAAGACTTTGGACGAAAATAGAGAGATAAAATTACGTGACCCAGAGTAAAATAGGCCACAGTCTAATTAAATTGAATTGATGTAATTTAATAAAGTGAGAAATCAGCTGAACCTGCAGCAGCGGGTGAGTCCTGCTGAAGAAAATGACGTCATCGGGATACTCTCTGGTCGAGCTGTAGCTTCCATATGTGCTGCTTGGACACTGGGAGTGACAGGAAGAGATCATTTATCTGTTTTTGCATGACCACAGTCGTACAATGAGCTGCTGGGGTATGTACTAATTAAAAGAACATAAAATATGTCTGGAGGAGACAGTTTTGAGTGTTAACTTACAGTTCCTGGCCGTGGATAAGGAACCTTGCCTGTAAACTCAGCCCATTTATACTGAGGCCCCTCCTTATGCAGGAAGTTTCCTTTAAAAGCTCGAACCACATCCTCCATTCGATAAACGCACACCGCTGAGCCATTCAGGATATCACTAGGGATAAAGCAGATGATATTTCCTACTATAATTCATCCATTTTGGCAGCTTGTGTAATTACAAAACACATTCCCTTTATTTCTCTAGATAAGTTGCTATGGACTTGAGGCTGTAAGTGGAATTTAAGAAAGTGATGCATCCAAAGATGAGCTGTGACTCATTGCGGCTTTTTCAACTTGGAGGCATCCATCCACTGAATGTGCTCCAAACCAAAATCCAGTTTGGATGAATGTGCTGCTCTGGTTTCCTACCACAGCACATGCCAAACACTCCAGTTAACATGCTGATTTCTGGAAGGTTTTAGCCAAGCTTCTCTAGCTTAAACACCCCAGCAAAGCACAAGCAGGAAAGACAGAAGAGACACGTTATTATGACTCAGTGTGGTTTCCATCCGTTCATTTGGGTGACACATATGCAGTACGTTTTCACTATGTTCCTTCTTATTTATTTCTCCTCAATCAAAGGTTTCAAGTGTCAGTCAGGAGGAGATATAAAGATGACAAATGATTTAAACCCCAGAAATTAGCAGCCAGGGTTAAAAAGCAGTTGTGTTTGCCTTCCTGTTGTATTTCACAGAGGGATACACTGCAATAACTGATATCTTACCAAATATGTTTTTCTAATTTTTTAGTCAAAATATCTCATCACACTCAAAATATGACAAAATCACCTTTTTTTCAGCAGACCTGATAAACATTTATCTAATGTCTTGTTAACACCCTGCATTCACCTCTGTTGAAAAAGTGATTGAAAAAAGGCCAGTTGGTGGTCGTATATAAGCTATATAGCCAATAATAGTTTTATATCAATTTATGCTGTTACAAATTTTCGACTATTTTATAGGTGATAAATGTCACTAACTGTTGGTTAATTGGTTAACTGGTTAACAGTCATCTTCTTAGGAGACATTACAGAGAAACACTGATTGACATGGTGTGTATCTGAGGTGTTTGTTGATGGAGGGAAATAAACTTGAATGTAAAGTTTTTCTGTCTATTTGATCCTGAATTATGTTTTCTTAGGACTGTAGTTTGTGCATAATAATACGATTAGAATAATGCTAAAAATACAAATATAATAATAATAATAGACAGAAATAGGAGTAGTTTTTGTTAATATTAGTAGAAGTAGTAGTAGTACTACCAGGCCAGTACTAATAGTGGTAGTAGTAGTGATAACATTTGTATAACAGTCTATAATAATAGATGGTAGAAGAACCAGTAGTAGTTTTTATCATGATTATTATTATTAGTAGTAGTGGTAGTAGTTGCAGAAGTGTTTGCATTAATTGCTTTTGAATCTTTTTGAGGTTAGTATTTACATTCATTTCATAATGTAGTTTATCATTAAAGATATATGCCCCCTGGGTGAAATTGAGCCTCCTCCCACAGTCCCCTGAGTTGAACAAGTGGGCAGAAGCGTTTTCCAACCGACCCAGTCATTCTCTGAAACTGGCAGCACTGACTTTAGCTTAGCTTAGCGTAGTTGCTGTAATCTAGCGGATCCGACTAGCACCACTTGGTGAAAGTGAACCAATTAACTCGAGGTTTTTTCCAATTCTGTTTCATGACCCACACATAATGATCGAGTACAAACGAGAAGCCGATTTCACATCAAAGGACTGACTAGGCAGCATTCAAAAGGGGAACTATATATACTATATATATATATATATATGCCACGGAAGTACAGGCGAAGTACCGCGGATAACAGCAAAGGCAGAACGCATGTGCAGCATCCGGTGGCAACCCTGTTTATGGAAGTTGGGGATGCTGCGCATGCGTGCTGCCTTTGCTGCAATCCGCGGTGATTCACCTATGATTCACCTGTACTTCCGCGACATATAGTTCCCCTATTGAATGCCGCCTAGTCAGTCCTTTGATGTGAAATCAAAGGACGTTTGTACTCGATCATTATGTGCGGGGTCACGAAACGTAATTGGAAAAAAGTCTTGAGTTAATTAGTTCACTTTTGTCAAGTGGTGCTAGTTGGATCCGCCAGATTACAGCAACTACGCTAAGCTAAGCTAAGCTAAGCTAAAGTCAGTGCTGCCAGTTTCAGAGAATGACTGGGTCGGTTAGAAAATGCTTCTGCCCACTTGTTCAACTCAGGGGACTGCGGGAGGAGGCTCAATTTCACCCAGGGGGGCATATATCTTCAAGACCAAAACATATCTTAATCTGCTCATCTGGATGTCTAACTATAACAGGGTCAATGCTGAAATTTGTCAGCACATCACCAGGGCCATCAAGCAGCATCTTTACAAGTCCAGGTGCTACCCCAAACGACGGGGACAGGAAAATGTGTGAGGGCGTGGGGCGGCGACAGGTGGGGCCTCCAAATAACATTTAGCTTAGGGTCCTAATTTGGTCAGGGGCAGCACTGTGTTTTAAGACAAATGCAACTTATTTCAAAAAATCTTATCAAAAAAATTTCTCTTGGCAGAATTCTTTTTACTTATAACAAGCAAAAAAGTATATATCTTTTCTTTTTTTAAAAAACTTTTTTTAAGAGTGGCCAATAAAAAAATTGGCCACTGCTTGTAATAAGCAAAAAAAATTATGCTTGAAATAAGATACATTTGTCTTAAAACAAGTTCCTATATCTCACTGAAATGTTTCTCTTTTGGGGATTTTGTCTTATATTGAGTGTGATGAGATATTTTGACTAGAAATTAGAAAAATATATTAAGATTTTAGTTTTTGCTGTGTATATTCTCATAAAATGAATGGAAACCGTACAAAGAAAACCACCTTCGCAGGAAGATACAAGTGACCACATGTATTTTCATTACTGTCTGTATTTACAGGCAATTCTGTGGATGTTTAAAAAACACTAAAGACATTCATCACAATTCAAAGCTTCACACAAGAGCAAATGTTGCACATGAGATTCCAATGTGCAACATTTTGCCACCAATGTGTTGAAAAGTTGGTCGTGGGGAGCCCACAAGAAAATAAACACCAGCCTTACAAAAGCAGCAGTGTGCAGACAATAAATCATCAATCTGCTCCCTGATGCAGAGCATGTGATTGACATTTAAATAAAGAAAACAATAAAAACAAAAACAACAAAAGAAGAATAACTGGCAGATCCACAGCTTACACATGTCAAAGCCCAGTGTGAGTGTGAGCACTCGTGACTATACCAGTGAGACAAATTTCCATTCAGAAGAAATGACCCCTCTGCACCCTGCAGTTCTGTGGTTGCGACCCCACCCTGAGTGATGCTTTGGATTTCTGTCCGCTCCCCACTGAGATTCCAGACACTTTCCAAATCCCAAAAAACAGACCAACACCCTGCTCCACCATGCCAAATGCTGACATACTTCTGCGGCTACTGTGGAGCTCTGGTGTCCAGAAGCAACTGTCAGCTCCTCACTGGACTAAATGAGAAAACACATGCTTCTCTTTTCTTTTGGGGTTAACTCGCCACTCTTTTTTTTTTTCAACTTTTTCCCCACATTTTGCCTAATTTTATGATTTATTTATGTTTTCACCCTACATTCAACATTTATGAACTTGTCTATTTGAGCATCAGCCTTTCTCTAACCATCTGTGTTTAAGTAAGCATGAGTAAGTTAACAGAGCTCTGCTCCACCCACTTAGCCCTGGTCATATCATATGTCATTTTAAAGCATGTTGATGTAAGAGTCTGGTACACACACACACTGGTGCTATCAGGATTGGCCCAGTGATGTGATGATGAAGGCTCATGTGAGCTCCTTCTAGTTAACAAGAATGAATGAATGTATTTCATTCTTGAGTCACAGTGACTAAAGACCTTCTGGGCGGTTGCGTATTTCACCGTATGTGACATCAACATCTGTGTGACACATCACAGAGTGACACGAGGCACATATCCGGACACACACTCCGCCTGACTGACTCATCACATGTGAACATGATATAAGATGAGGCAGATGCTAATTAGCTGAGATTCACATTAGACAGTGATGCTTTTCAAGGTTCTTTAGTCAAAGGAGAGTCACAAATGCAGCTGTGCAAAAACTAGTGAAAATCTGAACAGGGACACAAAAGGAGTACTGTAACGTGTGTATTTATATTTAGAAGGAATTTCAGGACCACAAGTATTCATACTTGAACATGTGAAGGATTTTGACTGATATTTGGTCAGTGGTGGGGATATTTTATGCAAGGATCCTCATTAAATGAAACCTCATTGCCTCCACTGTCATATTTGTTCTAATTCATGACTGTGTGTTGATTTTTAGCCAACTTTGAATCCATTTGAAGCTTTCATTTGGACTGTCATTCCCTTTTCTAAAGCACTTTAAGACTAATGCAGGTTGTGGAAAATCAATCTAATTCCTTACCTTTTTTTCACATACACTAAGGTGTTTACAGTACTTCCAGGAAATCATATCCATTACAACTGATACAGCGTAATTGACATATAATTTACACAAACAGTCAAAATACCTGTCAGCAGGTGTAGAAGTTTTTTTGAACATTACAAAAAACACTTGATTGCAGTGATTGTCAACAAAGTTTTAGCTCTGGAGGAACATCATGCTTGTTTACTTGTTTTGTTTTTTGTTTATTTGTTTTTAATATTTCTTCCAAACCACAAATAATAATAAATATCATAATTTTCATAGAATTTTTATTTATAATTACTTTTGTCAATTTCATCTTATTTCACAGACAGCTGATTTTTTTTTCCTTCTTTAATTGGAGGGTATGAATAATTTTGAGCCTGCAGTAGCAAAGCTGTTGGTGGTTGAGTACCTAGTCTTAGACATATTTCCTTTACTTAATGATCAAAAGAAACAATTAAAATCTTCCATTATTGTAAAACTGAATTTAGAATTGCATATCACTTTGCTGCAGGAACTGATAAACAACTGTAACTCAGTGTTTTTTCTACTATAACCCCCTCTGAGGGAAGAATTTGCTCACATGGTGGAAACAGTCTGTGTTTTTACCACCATACTCATATTTTTCAACACATAAACAAGGATGCATATAGTTTACACATCATATATTATTCTATTTCCATGATTTTTTTATGACAGGGGCAAATACCTTGAAGTGGTAAACAGGCCATAGATGAGAGGATTCTTCTTGTCTTTCCCATGGAGAATAAATATGTCCTCTGCATGCAGAATATCCACAGAGAATAAAAAGAAGAGGGAGGGGTTGAAAGAAAAGGAGAATGACAAAAGACAAAGAGGTAAAACATTCGTTAAACCATTAAAAAAACACAAAAATATCTGTATTGCAAAAGTTTTATAACGTTGTTGCACTGCGTGTCTTCCCACCTGTGAGTAATAATCAGAAGTGAGTGTAGTATTCTATGTATGTGTGTTTGGGGTGGGTACTTTGTATTCGTCATGTGTACGACTCTGTGTGTATCTGAGTGTGTGCGTTTATCAGTCTGACTGTGTGACTAATAGCGTTGGGCGTGCTGGCAGCAAGGCTGACTGGCTGTTTGTAATGAATCTGTAGCCATTAATAACTAGCCACAGTGGGAGAACTGAGGCCTGAGTCCGCCACAGGAGAACAACACCTGCTGTCACACACACTAACATCAAGCCTCCGTCCTCGCCCTTTATTTCAAACGCAGCAGCTCACAACATTTGCAGTGTTTCTGTCACTTTGGTGCCGCTCTAAATCTGGTCTGTCATCATGCAGCAGAAATGTCTCTATTCACCATCAGTGCAGCTTTGCACTTTAACCACATCAGAGTTGTGTTTGTAGTTTGTTTAAGTATAAAAATCTGTTTCCTTCAAACCGGTTTTAAAATTCTCACTAAATCTACTGTTTTAGTGGGGAACCTTCTGTCGCAGTGCAGCATGAAACTTTAAACACTGTGACATAACACGCACCGCTCGTCCCACTTCGCCAAACTGTGACACATTTTAGAGCTTCCATTTTGACTTTAAAAACACTACGCAGACTTCTCAAAATTACTTTCTACGACAACTGAGCACATTCTTGGCATTTTTGGCCCCTTATTTCTAGTTTGGCTGATTGTTGTGTGATTCCGTTGTTTGCTATCACAGCTCAGACAAACCTCCGGCTTTCACTGTTTATTTAAATCACAATAACTCAAAGGTTTTCTGTTTTGCACTCCTGCCTCAGATAAGAGCTGGCGATGTTTTATCATCCCGTCACAATTTCAGAAAACAGAGCTCTTTGTTTTCTAGGTGGCATGCTGTGATAATCTATAAATACACGACTTGATTTAACTCCTGGAGCGTGTTAGGCAAATAGCTTTAAAACTCTCAGACAATCAGAGAACTCGGGCTAACGTTGACACTCAGTTTGCAGCAATCCTCTCCTCTCCTCTCCTCTCCTCTCCTCTCCTCTCCTCTCCTCTCCTCTCCTCTCCTCTCCTCTCCTCTCCTCTCCTCTCCTCTCCTCTCCTCTCCTCCTCTCCTCTCCTCTCCTCTCCTCTCCTCTCCTCTCCTCTCCTCTCCCACGCTGAGGTGGAGATGTTGTTGTGGTGATGGAGACAGCGAAGCGTATCGCTGTTCCCACATTCCTGCCGTTCCTACCGTTTCAGGTGGCCTCCGTGGAACCACGGCCTTGCAGGAAGGCTAATCTCATCTCATCACAACTACACATGCATCAACACACACTCACACTTGCCACACACATTGACAGGTTTGGGAGCACTCACACATCAGACAGAAAAATGAAAGCATGGATGGCTATGGTGCCTCCCCCCTCCCGTAAAAGTGCAGGGAGACAAGCATACAGACACTTCTCCATGTGGCCCCTCTAAGGACTGTGGGTAATCTCCAGCCTGTGGTGGACACATCGCTCACTCCTTAACTTCATTATTAAATTTTCCTCACTGCTTCTTTTTTCTTCTCTCTCTATAAATTAGAAAGTAGATGTCTTGTTCTTGTTATCTCGAGCTTTACTTCTGTTCCTGTCCCCGCTCTTGACTGCAGTCTACTCCTGCTGTATATCATCCATCCATCTTTGTTCCCACATCCTCTCCACTCTCCCATCAGTTCCAGTTAGCTCTCTTTTCCGGTTCACATCCTCCAAAGAATGCACCTCACTCTTCAACTCCTTTCATCAATCAAAACCTTTATCATCTCTCAGTTTTCCTTTTTCCTCCCTCCCACTCTCCTTAAAGGTTATTTTTTTATGGCAGGTTTGCTTTATTACTGTGGATGACGTATGTGCTTTGTGCTCTGGGCTTTTTTTTCTAAAGCTCCTTAGTGTTTTTAAGGGAGGGATGAGCCACAGTCAAAAAGGTATCTGAAGATTTATTTGAACAGAACCGAGTTTTATAGACACACAGGCAAGCTGGTGGGACTTCTTTGGAGGATGTGAGTCTCTTTTTAAGCCTGGAGGAAACATTGATCTGATGGCAATCGAACTGAGCAAAAAGCAGATAAAATCTAGGTGCAGCACATCAAAAAAAGAACTGACCTCCAGTTATACACAGAAAATCTACACAACTGCAGAGAGCCATACATGGCCAGGTTAACAACTACAGTTGACATCTGCCACTCATGTTTGAGCTGGGCTTTTGAGTGGCTGACAGGTATGAGAAATAGTTATAATCAGCTAATGACGACCAGCTCTGATGGCCACATTTCAGCAAAATTGATGCAAATGTAAATTTATTTTAAAGCAAAATTAGTTGAAGCTAAATGCTACCATTAGCATGCAAACAGGCTGTTAATATTACTGCTTGGCATGCAGAATGTTTACCATGTTTCCTTTCTTAGTTTAGCATGCTAACTTATCAGCAAAACCAAAATGTAACACAACTTTGACCCTATAATGCCAACAAGGGATCAGCAAAGGTATCGCACTGAATATCAATGACTGGATCAAAATGAAAATTTATTCACTTTATGGAGGAAAGTTAACCTCCTCACAGCAAAAAGTCAGGTGTTGAAATCAACTCTGTAGGACTTTTTGAGGGCTTATAAAGCTCCACACATTTTTTTTAAGCTAAACTAACATTTTGATAATAGTTAAATATTTAACACTTACTGAGAATTTGCTTGTGAACTCCCACAGCTGTGTTAAAATATCAACAAAGGGATTCAAAATTAACACTGTAGTGTTCAATATGAACTCTTTAAAGTGTTTCACATCATAGAAAATGCACAATATGGTCGTAACAAAATGAAGAACTGCACAACCGGGATGCAAACCCCAGTCTCTCATGTCAGAGGCTCGCTAACCACTCAACCAACAGAATATCCAAGGACAGCTCAACGGCCCAGATCAATTTTAATGCATCTGGTTAAAAAATACCTTTTGATTAGGGCCATCAAAAGATTAATCCTGATAAATCACATTGCTTTTATCACTTCAACAACATATTTAGGGTTAAAGGTGTCTCACCAGGAATTCTGCATTTATCTTTAGTAGACTAGGCGACTGAAACCCTGTCCTTACATGTCTCCCTAAAGTCCTTCAGATGGCGGCAGTTTAGTCCAGAATGCTGCTGATCCAGTCCTCACAGGCTGACTTCACAACTGTCTTAAAATGAAGCTGAAATTCAGGTCAAATCGTGCGTTCCAGTTGTCTTGGGATTCCGGGCAGACGTGAGTTGATGACGTCATTACTAGGTATTTGGTGTTCCAGTTGCACCAACTCGGGGAAAATATAGAAATCTCCAAAACAGCCTATTTGTGAGCTGGAGCTGGTGCTGTTTACACTTGGAACTTCTGAACAGAAAATATCTTATACACTCTCAAAAACAGAGGTACGAAACAGGAACATTTCTGTACCTGTAAGTACATTTTTTGCAAAAGTTCTCTCAAAAGTACAATATTGGTCTTTATGAGGCCAGAAGTGTACCTTTAAACTATGAAAAAGGGTCCAAAGTGATATAAAGAACAAATTTGTACCATTTCAATCCTAAGGGTGCAGCATTGAAAAATGTGTGTAGCTTGTACAATAACTATAATTGGCAGTACTTCTAAACAGTATTATAATTATAGCTATTATACTATGAGTTTCATAATAATCATAGCAATCATAGCAATAATAGTATGTATAATTATATCATATGTGTTTGGCCTAATATTTATATAATAATTATTCATTTATTATTAGCGTCTTTGAATGTTGTCATAATCTCTATCTTATTGACTTTTATTAATAATTTTTAATTGGTTTCATTGTACTTTAACTGGTACAGCTTGATAAGGTACAAAAATGGACCAGGACCGAAGGGTACAGAAATGTCTTTTAAAAAGGAACACCCCCAGCGACAAGCGTTTGTATTCTTTTAAGTATAAACTGGTACCTCTATTTTTGTGTTTGTATAGAAGTTTAATAAACACAACAATGGTACTGGACGCACTTAAATCTACGATCTCGGGGTCCTCAGGAAATTTACAAGCTCAGAAAAACAAGTTCATGACGTCACTTCCTCAGAAAATTAACTGTGAAAAACGAGTTCTAAGAAAACTGGAATGCACCATAAGTCCTGGACTACTCCCAGATTTCTGGCTTGGGTTTTAGCCTTTACGTTGTAAAACAAAAGAATGTATTTTCTGCATATAGCAGTACTAAAGAATAAAAAAAAAAAGTTTGACAATAGGATTAATTGGGATTAATCTTTTGACAGCCCTACTTTTGATTCAATAACGTCAAACACTTCACTGTAGAACACATCCATTTCTCGGGAATCAGATTTCATCGGTCCATACTCCGTTTTAGGACAAATGTTTCCCAGTGATAAGCAATAGTCATCTGATACATTGTGGCAAATTATTTTCAGATTGACCATTTCAACTGCAGGTACAAGTCAGAACAGAAAGAGCTTCAGGCGGGTACGAGTCACTCACAAAACTGTTACAGTTCAATGTGTGGGCGGAGCTTAATTATGTCCGTACGGTGTCAGTATTAACTCTCACATGATCAACTCTGTTCATTTAACCCCAACACCAAACACTTTGCTTTGAAGTCTGGGGTGGAGTTAATTTATGTTTGACATTAGTCTGATTAACCCTGAAATGTTTAACAAATTGAATAAACCCCAGTGCTGAGAACCATTTCGCTCTGAACATGTTAAAATCACTCTTTTTAAGTTAAAATCAACTGTGAAGTTTAACCCTGAAAATTCAACTCTCCAGTTTTTTGCTGTACATGATTAATCCCTGATCATGCAAACTGTATACAACAACCAATAGCTGCTGACGCTCCCAGTTACAGAGTTGCACTTGTATAAACAAAACTCCCAGAAAAAAAAAAAATGTCAAAAGGAATGAGGGCTGACAGGAAGATCACTTTCTATGCTTGATGAAGTGTTTCAAGGCTGGGTGGTAATGAAACCTTGTTGCAGGTATCAGCAAATGCATCCAGGTTAACAATGAAAAAGTACCGGGTGAAGTTTATACAAACTTTGGCAATTTCTGTAGAGGAAAACTTGAAATCCTGACTGAAATGTTCCCAAGTCACTTTCTTTCTACACAGCACCTCACCGTGCGTTCATCTCCAGATGAAAACACGCTAAAGTCTGGAAAACAGACAGTGCAACTTTTTTTCTTTTCACAGACTTTGAGGAAGACTTCTGAGCTATTTGCGGCTCAGGCTGGTAAAAAGTCCCTCTTATCGCTCCTCCATGACAAGTTTAAATCACAGCTGATTTAGCACCGCTCTGCCTCACTTCTCACCCACCTGATTTACTGAGCTGCAGTGACTTTATGTCATTAATCTCTAACAAGGGAGGGAAAACAAATTACACACACATTATGGCGTATGCCGAGTGCAGGAAATATGAGGTCAGTCTGCTTCTGTGTGTCCGTTCTGACCTGATCAGGTGATAATTAAAACAGGAAGAAGAGCTGCTTTAAAGTTTTCAGTCATTTTCTATGAAACATCTCCTTTTCTCCTTTTCTTTATCTCCTTATCTTTTCATCAGGTGCTCATCCCTTTACTCTTAAATCCACCTGGACTTCCCAGGATCCCTCTTAGGTCTTTGTCTCTCACTTTCGCTGTCCCTCCCAGTCTCCATCTCTCCTTGTGCTCTCTCTCTTTCCCTCCATTCCCCCCGTCCATCTGTCTGTCTGGCCTATTTTCTCCAGTGGATTGTTTTTGTGTCTTCTTCTCTAAACAAAACAAGGCTGTTTCCCCCTGAGGGAAGATAGTCTTGTCTAGCCCGCAGACCTGCAGCAGCCCCTATCGTCTTCTTCCTCCTCCTCCTCCTCTTCATCCTAATTGTCTGGCCTGAACCCCTCCAGGCAAACACCCCTATTCTCCTCATTTCTCCACCCTTTCCTCTCTGTCCAGCCACCCTGAATATCAACATCTTCTTGGTCCCTCTTCTTCCTTTTTATCACCTTTTTGTGCACAAGCCATCTTCCCATAATTTGCTGATAATAGCCCTGCTTTCGTCCTGTCTGCTCCTGTAACCCCCTTCGGCTACTGACCCTAATACCTCCAGCAGTCCAGACACTTTTTTTTTTATTTCACTCTGTCCACAGCTCTAATCTTCACTGTGATGTGTCACCTGGTTTTCACAAACCAAGAACTCCTCCATGTGGCAATGAGGAACAGCTTCAAAGGTGTTTTTTTCCACCTGGCCACTTTTCTGTCTTTTCTGTGTCCAAACTTTTTTTGTAGCTTATTAAAATGAGACATCTTGCAAATAAAATGATTTATGCTAATTCACAAATGGTTTTTAAAAATTTTGCAATCTGATTCACGTTAAAGAATGTGGGGGAAAAAAACTCCACCTTCCCTCCCTCGTAGCACTTTCCCCCTTTCTGTCTCCTCATTAACCCAGTTTCCCCACTTTTCTCCCTTCACTCTTCAAACCCCTTTAGGTTCAGGTTCTTGTCATCTCACTCATTTCCTCCATGTTTTTAAAGCTATCTTCTCTGTCTGTTCTCTCTGATCATGTTCACCTTTCATAAGCATCGGTAACAGCATTAGAATAATCAGAGGATTATACTCTATCAAGTATTTTGTTCTAGACTCAGTCGACTTTTGCTCAAATGTAACAGATATTGATGACAGAGGGAAGAATGTGCAAGATACTTACATACGAGTTAGCAAACTGCTTGTGCTTCTGCAATTTCCACTTCAGAAATCTTAAACTGCCTTGAAATTAACATCCAGATTGAAAACATCAAGCTTTTTTTCCCCCTTTTTGTGCCTTCTTGAGGCAAAGATTACCTCTTTTGGCTAAAGTTTTTCTCCACATCCTTCATTTCTTGCCTTTTTTCTGCCCTGAAGCCAAAACTTATTGCCAGTGCTCATCCTAATCAGCTGCACTTTCCCCTCTCCCACTCCCTCTCTTCTCCTCACTTTCTCCCTCACAGTTAAAAACCAACACCACTTCAGTTACAGCTTCTACATCCCTCATCATCTCCATCCCTCTTCCCATTAGTTCTTTTCTTGCCTGGTCAACACCTCATGCTACATCTGCCTCCTACTTGCCCACCCATCTCCTACACATCCATCTATCTTTTTTTCATTTTCCCCTGATAAATTGGGCTTTCGTTCAAGCATTTTAACACAAGCAGCGATAAATTATCCAGGCTCAGTGGGGGAGTGAACACAAAATAAATTTTCCTCAGTTTCACAAAAACATGTTTTCGTGCCTACTTTAGGCAAAGTGTATTTCTTGATGAGGTAATTAAGCAGTAAATAGTAGAAATGCAGTTGCCAGGTTTATCTGAGAGGGCTGAAAGCTTAGAGACATTACTGCTGCATCTTTACTTCATACATGGATTGACATAGCCTGCCTTGTATCATAGTTGGTTTATTTTCTTTAGATGTTTGGCTTCTTTTATCCAACTCTACATGCTGGCATAGAAGGCGGCATCAGTTTTGGTAGTTTTTAGAAAACAGAAAATAAAGAAGACTTGGGATAAAAGAGATGCCCATAAACCATTAATCTCTAAGCTACACCTGCTGTTACTGATATTAAGCTACCATACATTATAGATGTAAGGTGAATGGTTGGCTTTTCTTCCTTTCTTGTTCATCTTTGTTTCTCGAAACAAAAAAAGCACCACAACAAAAAAAGGGACCATTAAAAATGTTCCTAACTTATCAAGGAAATGTTTTATTTAAATATCTTTGACTTAGATTTTTAAAACTCATCTTAAAACCTATTTATATTCTTTGGCTTTCAACACAGCATGTAACTCTTTCTGTTTTTGTGTTTTATGGTTTGTTTTAGCTGTTGGTTTTATTTGTTCTAAATCATCTCTACTTATTTTTAATTGTTTTATTTTTTAAAAACAACAAAACAATTTAAAATTGCTTTAAAAACATTGGTTGTGGAATTTTCTTGGTGTGTACAGCACTTTGTTCCAACTTGTTTTAAAGGGCTTTATAAATAAAGTTGAGTTGAGTTGACAGAAAAAAAAAATCTATTTTTTCCATTTTGGGCTTTAAGTAAATTAGAAATTCCTGAAAAAAAAAAACCTTGCTTTTAGTCTTACTTTCTTCATGACAGATCCAGGTTTTATAAATACTCAAATACTCATGTCAATAATCTGAAGTAAAACACAGTGTACTTTACAAAAGTATAAAATATTAGAAATTAAGTAAAGCTTTGTTTTCACCCAGATAAGATAAACAGACACTGTATATTCACCCCGGCTGTGAGATGCTCTGTCTAACCATCCCCATTCCCATATTTCACTACCATCCACAAACTGTTCCAGCCATGTCCTGCCTTGTGTTTATGGAAAAAGTTTGGGGTTCTGTGTTACGTCTGGAACACTGAATCTTGAACTCAGACAAAACTCGATGACAAAAATGGCTGTAAATACCTCAGTGTCTCTGATGTCAGGACACTAATTCCGGCCACAGAGGCTCGTCTGTCTCCAGCTCTGAAACCTCAGAGCATGACTTTCTACAACAATAACCACAACAACAGGAACAGCAGCAGTAAAGAGTCTTTTCCTGGGAGATCGACTCAGATCTGGACTGTCTGAGCATCCACTTCACTGGCTTTTCACTAACTGTGGCTGAGTGACACTCAACTTGTTTCTCGCTAGTGACATCAGCACAAAGAGTCAAAATATTGACAATGAGACATATAAAACTGCAAAAAGCTTCTACAACTCCGGACACAAAAACAACAGAACAATGAGCTCAAAGCATTGTTCTTGTGAATCAGTCCATGTGGCGACTATTCCCTTTTTTTCTCCCTCTATTATTTCAAAATGAGAGATAGGACAACCCCCTCCCTTTCCCTTCCTCACCCCCTTTTTCCCTCTTCCTTCCCCCCTTTATATTTTTCCCCCCCTCTCTTTTTATCTTTTTTATTTTTTTTTTTTTTTTTTTAATTTTTTTTATTGTTTAATAAAAAAATAGAAAAATCCGGTATCGATAAAAGAATCTATATTCTTATCGGTATCGATAAAATCAAAACGATATACATCCCTTTTGGCGACTGTAGACCAGATGCTCCGGTCATAACAAAGCCAACTGGGAGGAATTCAGAAACTTTAAATGGGAGTCAAAAACAAAAATATAATATACAAAAATACAGAGAAGGAATTAGAGAGGAATAAACTGTGTCTAGAAATTTGTCTTAAATAAACAACACTGTTTATATCTGCTCTATAGAACAATACAAATTATTTCTAATCTGAATCCCGTATTGTTTTTTACCATGACAGCAAAACATTTTGGTGCATTTGTAGAGCAGCTAATGTGGTCGCTGTCTTGGAATAACTTTTTCCAAGTCAAAAAAATATTTGGAAATGAGTTAACACTTTAGTATATTCAAACTAAAAGGTACTGTATACCAGAGGGGGGTGCCTAGCCTTGATTCAGGACAAAGTACTGCGATGTCCTGCTACCGTGATACTTGATTTCACATGTCATTACTGTCCTATATGCTACCAAACTGCTGCTGGATGGCAGCAACACAAGATTTTTTACTGTAATATTTTCATCTGGTGTCATCTGAACCCAAACACCAGCTGAGCCCAGGCATCTGCGGCTATTTGTGGATTTTTGTGCCATTTAAATACAAAGACTGCTCGTAAAGGTGAGTGCTCACACAGCTTTGGTTCCCGCGCCACTTGAAATTGATTGATTTCTTTAACGTGGTAACCCAGAAAAATTTCCAGCAGGTTTTATTTACCCAGAATTCTCTCACATTCACACCTTCACACAGCCAGGTGGCGTCCACTGCTCTGCTGCCATGAGGGACCTGCATGCCGTCAAGGGTTTATGGGACTTGTAGTATTTCTGTGCAGCAGAGCATGGCGTAAACACAACACTGACAGCATTCTTAACCTGATGTGTTAATCTCCTGTATATAGGATTTGTGGTTTTGTGTGTGTGTTGCTGAAGTGTATTCACAAACAAATTTGTCCGCCCCCTTATCAGATGTGTAAAACATGGCCACAGGCATGCTGGGTAAAATGTTTATGCTCCTGACAAGTCCAAACTGTTTTGTGTACACAGACAGGCAGAGGCTTGAATTCATGTGTTAACAGCTGAGAAGCTGTGCGTGTGCGCTTCTTTATAGTGTTTATTATAGTTGGACCTGTGTGAGTCTACTACATGAATGAATGTACGATTTGCTGCATGCGTTCATAAACAGCATTCACAAATTGTGATTCTGTGTGTTTATATAAACAGCTGAGATAAGGAAGTAGTTTAACGTTGCTGCATGTCAGTTTTTCCCACAGATCTGTTTCTACATACAGAAAAGGAGATGGGAGGGGTGGATGAACAAAGATCAGTGTCGCTCCATGAAGCATCTATGCAATATTTCATCTTTGGTAGCGGTTCTGTTTTTTACATCTTTGCACAACAATCTTTGCTCACTGTTGTTCGGCTCTCTCTTTATTTTGCTGTGATTGTGTGTTTAGTAGTCACATCTATAAGCCCCAGTGGCCTAATGGACAAGGCACTGGCCTCCTAAGCCAGGGATTGTGGGTTCAAGTCCCATCTGGGGTGGTTGTGCAGTTGGAGAGAGTGTAAACTTTGCCTTAGGTATGTTAGCACTAGCTCTTTAGATTAAAGTCCCAATGCATTTGCTCTGAATGTCTGCTTCAATGGGCCATATGCACAATTCTTCTACGTCCTAAACAAAGAAGCTCTTTTAGTGTCTCTCTTTATTTGAGCTCTGGCAGCACGTGCAGACGTAGCAGCCCAGTGCTACTCGTGTTTTTCCTTCTCCTCTTCTAGCCACAGAGCTGCCATCTCAGCCATAACTCAAGCAGGAAGCCCTCTAATGCACCAGTCTCCATCGATGGTGAAGTGATTGAGGTGGTGCAATCGTACAAGTTCTTGGGAGTACATTTGGACCACAAGCTGGACTGGTCGGCTCAGGCGAGCGCTCTGTACAAGAAGGGACAGAGTAGACTCTACTTCCTGAGGAGGCTGAGATCTTTTAATGTCAGCAGTGAAATGCTGAGCATATTTTATCAGTCAGTTGTAGCCAGTGCTGTGCTTTTCGGGGTCATCTGTTGGGGGGCAGTATGACCTCGAGGGACAGAAACCGGCTGGATAAGCTGATCAGGAAGTGTGTGTTGGTGATGGAAGGGCAGGTGGACGCTGTGGGAGCTGTGTTGGAGAGGAGGATGAGGACTCTGATGCAGAGCATCCTGAGTAACACCAGGAACCCCCTACATGACGGTCTATCTGCCCAAAGGAGCACCAGCTGCAGAACGGAGCGCTTTACGAAGTCTTCTCTTCCTTCTGCTGTGAGACTTTATAACAGCTCGGTTTAGATGTGCACTTTCTTGGTACCATTGTTGGTAATTTTATCTTTTTATGTCTGGATGTTTGCGTATGTGTTGCTACTCGACACCTGATTTTTTCCTGTGGGAGATTATTAAAGTATCTATCTATCTATCTATCTATCTATCTATCTATCTATCTATCTATCTATCTATCTATCTATCTATCTATCCATCCATCTATCTATCTATCCATCTATCTATCTATCTATCTATCTATCTATCGCCATCCATCCATCCATCCCTTCAAAATCATCACGTGTCTTTCACCACGCACCTGTGCACCCCCGTTTTACCTCCCACACCCACAGAAAAACCAGCCCCTAAACATCAGGACACTGATCCATCAAAGTATTAATGCACACCAAGCAAGATGCTGTTTTTGTTTTTATTTAATTGTCTCAGGGTTTTCATTTGTTAATTTAATGTGACATTGGCAATTTGAGTAAATTTGAGTAGATTTGCCTACTTTTAAAAGTGAGATTCTTTTTTAATATAGGGTAGAATTTCTTAAAGGCTTATTCTTTTGTCATATGACCCACCATATATACGTAGGTCTAATGGTTCTAATAGAAACAGAGCCTAATTTATTTGATTTTTTTTTTCTAATATGGGTCAGCTGGATCCACTGTATAAAGTGGCTAAAGTAAGTCACACCTTGACTCTTCAGTTTATTTCTGTGATGAAGGATTTGTTATATTTAGACTATTTAGTCTATATTTTATTTGTAGATTATTCTTTATATTTTATATCATTATTTGTTTTATGTCATCTTATTGTTTACAGTTTTGCCACATTTATGTATACTTAAATGGGGTTTTTTTTGTTTGTTTTTAGTTCTGATAACTTATACTGTTTTGTGCAGTATTGTGTTGATTGTCTTTTGTCTCCTGCTGTAATTGCAGCAGAGGAATAACGGCTCTCCTCATGTTCTGATTAAGGATCTGAGCAAAACAGAACAATCTGTTTCACTTTCTTTTCCTCTCTTCCTCCGGTGATGTTTCCTTGCGTTTCTTTACCGAATTCTACGTGATGCGCATTCAAAACAGCCGCGACGTTGATACCTGGTTTACATCCGGTTGCTCGTGAGTGACGCGGTGCTGCAACCAATAGTTAGCTGCAACGTCACGGTTGCGTCCCGGATGGGAATCTTACATACTGCTGTTTCTGAACCCCGGGACGGCTCTGGGCACTGACAGCTCGAAAATGCGCTTAATGAATGTTGGTGTGACATCAAAACGAGTCAGAAACACAGATTTTTAAGGTCTAAAAGTTACGTTGTGTGTCTTTAAGAGCTGCTAAAAAATTCTATAACTGGCATGGTATCAATTAACAGTACAGACTTTTTACCATCTTCTAGGACAATGTTTCTTAATTCCAGTCTTCAGAACCCACTGCTCTGCATGTCTTCAATGTGTTCCTACTCCAACATACCTGATTCAGATTAATGAACTTTCTCAGTAACCTCTTTGCAGCCTGTTAATGAGCCATTCATATGATTCAGGTATGTGAAAGTAGAGTTGCTCTAAGCCATGCAGGGCAGTAGGTCCTGAGGACCAGAGCTGAGAAACACTGCTCTAGGAAAATAAGAGAGATAATGCCATCAGTTTGCTTCAGTAGCGTTATTTAATCCTTATGGAAGGTACAAGTCAAAAATACCCCATGTCTCTTATTTGTAATGCTGACTTTTTATCAAAATACTTAAACAGAACAATGGTGCAGCAGTGGGATCAAACTGATCTGTTGGTACTGTTTTTTCTTGGCAACCCCCCCCCCCTAACAGTTCCTAGAAAGCTTGCAAAGTGTCCCACCAATTAGGTCAACGCTTCTTTCATGCTCCATCTCCATGCCTCAAAAATATGATGCAGACAGCATCAGCAGAGTACCAAAGAAGCGTAGTGGTTCCATAACAAAGGGGTCGCCGAGGCCACTGAGCACCAGCACTGATGTTTAATGACATCACTGCTTTTGTCTTCTGGTCCCAATGTTTTCAGTGCTTTAGACCACCATGCTTGTACCTCACGCTCCATGTCTCACTTATAATCATGTGTTAAATCTCTCTCTACAGAGTTTTTTCAAGCCCCAGTGGCCTAATGGATAAGGCACTGGCCTCCTAAGCCAGGGATTGTGGGTTCGAGTCCCATCTGGGGTGAAAACTGGTAAATGTTGAAGTGGAGCCAATTGAGCTGAGAAAAACTCCCCTCAACATGACATTTTAAGTATATTAACCCTTTAATGCAACCAGAGAACATCTTTATCAGCGTCCAATAGACCAGGTTTTTTTTTTAGGTTTTAATCTACATCAAATGAAAAATGTAGTAAATGAAAGTAGTGATTGTACAGTAATGCAGAGCAGCACGCAGAGGAATCCTCCAAAGCTTTATCGATATCTTCATTCATTTTATTACAGCAAGGAAGCAGGTAAAAAAAAAAAAAAGCAGTCACTCAGTCCACATTTTTCAAGCTGCTCCTCTTTAACTATTAAGTTGCACAAGTTCAGCCCGAAGAAAAAAAGACTTCATTTATCAAAAGGTGTCCTGCTCTGATCAGGAGCAGCACTGACATCCCTGCTGTCGTGCTGATAAGAATCAAAGTGTTCACAACAGCAAGCTGCGGTTTCATGGGAAAATTTGACAGCTTAAAAGTCATTTACTTAGAGAGCAAATGGAGCAGTGCAGCAGAGCTGTAACCAAATTTACATTCTTATAACCAACTTGTCACATTCTGACACTTGCTCATGCAAACTTTATCAGTTTACAAGTAACTGGATTAGATATTGGAAACTGTAATGTTTCCAGGTATTAAAATACTTTGTTTTATTAAAGAAAGCTTCTCTAACAATTTTTTATGTGAATGGCAATGTGTTTTGTGCCAGTAAGACCACCAGCTGGGAAGAA
This sequence comes from Atherinomorus stipes, assembly GCA_023101725.1. NCBI lineage: Eukaryota > Metazoa > Chordata > Actinopteri > Atheriniformes > Atherinidae > Atherinomorus > Atherinomorus stipes. The sequence goes on along the minus strand of JALJCO010011378.1, from coordinate 211,459 downwards.
GTGGAACATCCAAAAGCGACTCTGAGAATTTAGGGTGTTATAAATCCATGACAGGAGCTCCTGACCGAGCCCGATAAAACCGTGACTGCTTCAGTTATAATCCAAAGACTCAAAGCTGGACAGACCTGTTCCTGAACATAAAGACAGACACACACCTAACCAACCAGAGGACATCGGTGTGATTCCTCAGAATGTTAAGCCCAGTTGCCATGGTAACCAAGGTTGAAGCATGAAACCAACCCAAGGTGACTGACCAGGCTGATGGTCACCGTGGTAACAGCAGAGCTGTGCAGCCATACAGTACAGTGAAGTGGTGGCTAAGCCCTTTTAAGTTTTCCTCCATGTGTAAACTCTTTTTCATCACCTCGAAACAGAAACACAAACAGGAAAACTGGCTGAATATCTAAGCTCGATTCTTCTTCTATGAAACACTGAGTGGCAGAGCTCCAGCTGTTGCTGAGACCAACAGCTGAGGTGTAATTGTGCATGTAATGTGCTTGCCAATTGTGTGTGTACTCACGCAGCTGGTCGAAATGTGTCTGTAGGCCGTCTGGTCCAGGAACTGAGCACACCATACGGGCCTTCTGGAAAGTGCTCCACTTATTGACTAAACTCCTCTGGCCTCCAATGTCATTCTGCACAAGAATGAAAAGCAATCAGATGAAATAATCTGCATGGAAACCTTGAGACAATGGACCACTTAACTGTGGGTGATGTTATCTATTTAAAAAAAAAGAATGAAATGTACAGTTGTCCTTAAAATTATTCATTGCCTCGAGTTAAAGAAAAAGCAAAATTCACAACAATAATTCAAATAACAAGAAACTAAAGAAACTAATAATAAATAAAAATGTACAAAATTGTGCTTCAATTATATAAAATATTGCTTTTGAATTGTGGAAATATTAATAATAATAATAATAAAAATAAATAAAAAGTCCCAGACACATTATAGCACCTTCCAATTAACAGTGGACCAAAACTCAACAGATGTAGATGTCTTTTTGAACATTGCTTGTTTACTTGATTTATTTTTTTTTTGTACGTTTGTTTTTAATATTTCTTTCAAACCACAATTCAAATTCAATGTCATGATTTCATAAAATTGTATCTATTATTAGTTTTGTCAATTTCATGTTATTTCACTGACAGCTCATTTTTTTTTCTCTTTTTAATTTAAAGGTATGAATCATTTTGAGGAAGACTGTATGTGTTCAAAACATTAACCCTCTAGGCGCCAAAGTCGCAATATTGCGACAGGCGACTTTACTGACTATAACAGACCTTATCTTTAAATCTACAGCCTTGTACCGTTACTGCTTGGTTTTACTACATCGCCAAGACATACAGCCTTAGTTCTGACGCCATTTTTGAGTGTGTTTATATGGAAAAAATCAGAGAAATAAAGGTTTGAAACCCGACGCCCGCCGTATGCGCGCGAAGCTGCAGGAGCGCGGGAGAGAGAAAGAAAAGGCGAAAGCAGCAGCGTGTTGGAAAGAGTGAGAGACAGATCGCGACTTTTAGAATAAAAAACTAAACTCCCAGAGGTCTTTACAGTGCAGACGAGGTGCTGCACTGATCTCTGCTGTTTAGGATTAGAAGGGGACGATCAGCCCTCGTCAGAGACGAATGACTGACGTCGCAGCGCGCGCTGCCGCGTTCATGCTTCACAAACTGTCAGAACACTGATGACGGTGAAAGTTTTCTCTGCCGCGGTGATGGGAGAAAGAAAGTTATGTGTGGGCAGAAGAGGGGATAATCAAAAGAGTGGAGTTATTGATGACGGCTGGGAATGTTTGAGAGGTGAGGAAGTGATCCACGAATGGATCAAAGACACTGACGAGCCTGTGGGATATCGCGGACACGAGGATCTCACAGATGCTCGTGCACGTGATTTTCTGTCTCTGTTTTCGGATGAGGATTTCTGGAACCTCATCACAAATGAAAGAAATGCTCACCAGTACCCAGACACACACCAACTCCAGCCAAACCCCAGATTTCATGGCTGGTATGATGGTATGAGGGGTCAGCTAGGTTATGACAAATTATAAATCTATAATAACAAAAAAGGGGGGGGGACATAAAAATATAATTTTACCTGTTGATATATAAATTATATTAGCAAATGTACTCCTGTCAGATTTCTGTTCATTTATTCTGAGGATGAGAGGATGAAAAAGGATCAGTGAAAAAATGAAAAAAAAAATCTACTGTGTAAATATGTTCAAAATTCTGTTTTACTGAGTTTTACCTGCTGATATACAAATTATATTAGCAAAGTTACTCCAATCAAACTCATGTTTCTTTATTTAGAGCATGATATGACAGTATAATTTCTTTTCCTGTGTATAAATATGTTCAAAAATGAGTTTTTTTACTGAAAGTTACACAATCCAATATGGCCGCTACCTGATGACATCACAATATGCAAATTACATGTGTAAATTTACTCCCATCACAAACTTTAGGTCATGATGAATATTTTTCTCATTTACATTATGGATCTATCTCTCACCACCTCCAAGCTACAGCATTTTGAAATCTTTAAGTCCAAATGGAGTATTTTCCTAAATAAACTCTGGCGCCTAGAGGGTTAAATCACCAAAACCATCAACTTTAGCAGATCCAAAATCTGACTGTATATAAACACATGAACATCTAAGCTAGCAAAAACAGTCAAGCAAAGAAGCTAGCATGGCCATACATGTCTATATAATTCCACATAAAGATGTTAAAATGTTCATTATCTTAGATGTACAGTATCTCTGTGGGATAGAGGAGACATTGATGGCACTGATAAACAGTCCACTACACCTCAAACATATTAGCAAGCGTATTCAGTGGACACACAGTTGCAGCCCTCAACACACACCTTCATGTCTCCAGAGGCAAACACACTGACCGGCACGTAGCCTGCTGCACAAGTTAGCACACTTACGTAAATTACATGCAGACAGGTTCTGATCTGAGTGCACCAACCTGTTTACCATCTTTGTTTAACAAACACTGCCCATACCTTGCACACACGTGCCACTCTGGAGTACAGCACCTTTCCACCGGCCCCTTCTGCCTCCCTGGCGCGCTCAGTGAAGAACACGTAGACTTTATCATCCTCTGGGTTATCAGTTTCAGACAGTGGCGCTACCCGCACAAACTGGGCATCTAAACACACACACACATACAAAAATATAGATAAATTACAGCAGATCAACTGTAATGTAGTACAGCTACACTGATATCCAGGCAACATGCATGTTAGAGTGCATGAAGAGGAGAGACACAGCAAAGGGGCACCAAAGGCAGACATGAGTTTATAAAGAGCAATGACAGTTAGCATGTATCTTGCTCTTATCAGCTGCAGACGTCGACACACTGGCCTGATAAAACACCAGCCGGGCGTGCAGGATGATTTGAGAGATTCTGATTTAGAGCGAAAGATACTCAAGTTCACCTTTCAGTTTACCTCAGAACATTTAGTTTACAGAACGAGAGTTAGAGAAGAAGGGGGTGTTACACAAAAATGTTTAGATTCGTATCAGTGCAATCACAACATCTCTCAGTTGTGGTCAATACAAATGCAGCACCAACACAAAAATTTCACAGTTTATTGTTTATTTATTGTTCATCTTCAATTTCCAGTTTATTGTTCGTGACTAAAAACATATATCCAGTACTGAACCGGCAGTATGTGATTGTCAATGTCCTACAGCTACTCAGGTCCACTGGCTACAGACAGGCACTGCTGGGTAGTTGTTGCACTTGTACCTTGAAAGTGGAAGGTTTGATGTCAAATCAATGATATCTGCAATATCATAAAGTTCAGTGGAAATGAAATAAATGAAAGAAATATATATAAAAAATGTAAGTAATTAAAAGAATGCTGATTATGTGAAAATAAATTTACATAATTGGGCCTGGAAAATCTTAACACATATGGGCGGTATATAAGGTCCCTAAATCAAAGACACACAGTACGGGCTAAAATTTTAGACACACTTCCATTAAAGAAAAGGCTATTTTCACAATTAACAAGAAACTGAAAAAAAGGAATAATAAATAAAAAATTACTCGATTATAATTCAGTAAAATAAGACAATTTTTATTTATTATTGCTTTTGTAAACTTATTTTACTGAAAGCTGATTTTTTTTCTATCTTTAATGGGAGTGTGTCTAAACTTTCGGCCCGTATTGTACATTGCTCACATTTATACTCATCAGTTATCTCCATGTAGCATTTGTGTCTATAAAGTATTACTGAGGATGTGCAAAACTTCAAACAAATGCAGAATAAGCAAGGTAGCAAGCATAAACATGTGAATGCCTAAAAGCAAGCATATTCTCAGGCTTATTATACCACAAATGAGGGAGCATGAGTCCTTCAAAAGCACAACTTCATCAAATTTCTAAAGCCACAGTGGAGGGCTGCTCCTCTCAAACTACAACGGATTTGAAAACTAGGTGTTTCCAATGCTTCCTTTCACTCTTCCCATATTTTCTTTTTGTAAAAGTGTTTCTTGCACGTACCCTGCAGCCAGGTGGAGTCGTACTGCTCAGTGCGGATGACGTGCCGGTTGCCAAGACTACGGAAGAAAGCAGAGTCCCGGCTCATAAAGTCTGAGGTAATGCCGGCATACAGTTCTCCATCTAAACATGGAAGACAAATTGACACGCGTTCACAATAATTCATACAGAAAATCAACTTTTCACAAATCCTAGTGTCATTGTTACAAAGAATATCCACAAGAATCTTATAAGCTGTAGAAATGAAATGTTCATGTCCATATTTCTGTAAAAAACACACAAAAAACAAACCCATGTTTTCTGTATTTTGCTGTTTTCTCTGCTTAAAGATGGTGTTTTTCTCAAAGAAAACTGGAGTGCTGACCATCCACAACCAAAACCTTCAGTTCCACATGTTCTTATTTATACTTGGTGTTTTATTTTGTAAGAAACAATCATCTTACCAACAACAGCAGAAGCTGTTTTCTGGAATGGATCATAGGGGCATTTCCCCTTCCCACACTCTGTCTGGCTGTAGGAGAGAGTCTGGTGCTCTAACTGGCAAAGAAAACAAGCACAGTCGTCAGAAAAAGTTAAATAACAGCTGGACAAAGACAGGTAGATGAGGGTTGTTTATTCAGACTAAAATCTATCTATTTTCAGGCTTCTAGATTATTCTCTTCATCTTTTGATACAATAAACTGAGCTGAAAAACCATTGTAATTGTCTGAACCACCCTGCCGGACATGCATGCGCTTACATACGCAGTGAGCAGCAACTTGAGACTAATCTGGCAAAGTGGAGGGGTTTTAAAATGTGTGAAGCCCAGTCTTAAACCAGTCAGCACCACCAGTTCCTCTAAGAACCATGTCTGAACCCCTGCTCTGATCTCACATGGCCTTTCATGGGATTAGCTCCTCTCTGACACACACACATTTGTGCACACTGCTGCAAGTCACACATGCAACTTCAAAAACACAAGAATGCACAAATCAAGACTCAGCATATCCCAACAATCTGGTCTTATGCTCATATAACTGGAAGAGGTCTGAACGTCCTGCAGCAGCATGCAGATACACTTCCACAACCTATTTCTGACATTATGACGATCTACATGTCAAAATAATGAGAAAACATGGACTAATCAGAGAGAAAACAGGGGACGCTCTTGTCCATAAAATTGCATATGCATTCTATATAACATAGAAAAGTCAAATGTAAGGATTCTGGTGGCCCCCGTAGCGCAGCCTCAATGATAAATGTAAATGTCTACACATCGTGGACGGATGGCACAAAGTGAAGCCTGGTATGTGGGCATGGGGGCAGACACCACATATGATATTTCAGCTGCTCATAAGTCTGAGTATAGGGGCTCGGAGCCTGAACACACATGCAGAGTGGTGGGTGGTAGCAGCAGCATCACAATGAAAACGTCTGCAACGGCTGTCAGCATCTTTCTGTGCACACACACACAACCACCCACACACACAAATATATATTACTCACAAAAAGTCAGGCATGTTTTCAGGTTAAAATTGGAGAAAATGTAAAAAGTTGATGCTTCACATTAACGTTGTGGTAATTCCTTCCTCTCAAACAATTTATTGAAAGAAAAAGTAACAACAGTGGGTGGGTATGCCGCAATATAAAATGCCAATGTCTCAATAACTTGTTATCTTTTAGTAGTTGTCTTGGTCTGATGATGTCTAAATGTGAACAGTATGATGAGGACTGTTTAAATACAAGCTTGCATTGATCTGGAGAATTTAGTGGTCAATTCATTGTTTGTTTTTTTTTTTTTTTTTGTGGTTTATAGTCTTGTTAGAGGACAGCCTGTTGTGTAATCAGTCATTTGAACAGTTGTATATGTGTATTCAGTTATAGTGACAAGAAAATATATTTGGAGTTTGAGCAGGGAAATAAAATATGTAGTTGTTTGCCATGAAAGTAGAAAATTACAAGTAAATTGGAAGCAATTTTTTGAAGGGAAAAAGAAACCAGAGACAGTCAGACACATTTTCATTTACTGGTTTGTGGCCAAGAAACATACATTGCATAGTGTCACCAGTGGGTGATGGTATAGGCTACAGTGTCAATGGTTGTAATTCAGTAGAAGTAGCAATTGTTCTGAGGGGAAACAAACATAATAGAGAAACAAAACAACTGGGATGAACATCCACAGAAGGAAAATGGAGACAGCTCTTCTTCATGTAAAACTTCGATCATCTGGGAATTCTGGGATATTACGTATATAGAGTAATATCTAGGAGGATGCTGGTCAGTCGTGCATTTGTTGATGCGATTCACAAAGATGTCATTTTAAGTCAAAATACATAAGTATATGAAGCATGTAAACATTTTGCTCATTTATTTTAAGGTGTTTGTTGATTTTGTTTTTCCTTCACCTTTTTCATTTACATCTCCTAAATGTGTGTCACTGATGACAATGGAAACCTGGTTAATGTAAAATATCTGGTCATCACATCACCTGTAATCAGGTTTAATTGTCTGCTCCATTTTATCATCAAACCAAGCTAAGTTGTCACTACAGCTCAGTCTCAGTCTTACATCCAGCAAACAAGCCGCATGTCATCTGGTGAACTCGGTTGAGTGTAACTGTGTTTATTGTATAACTATAACCGTAAGGCATTGCTGGAAAAAAAAAATCATACATCATGTACATTGGTGAACTTTTTAGTCACAGAAGGACATTTTTCTAGCTAGCAAGCCAACCTTTATATGCATATGACAGAAGAAAGTGTTTGGTTACCTGATGGAAGATGCTGGTAGCTATGAATGCACAGCGGGGGTTAAAGGCCCCGGTACCACACACATACAGGTGAGTCTGATTAAACGGCTGCAGAACTCGCAGGAAGTTAGCACACTCCAGCTGGCCGGGGAAAGAGATGGTAACAGAGAGAGAGAGAGGAGAAGAGAGAGAGCACAATGTGAAGATGAACAGTGTTTTGTATTTCTGTCTGTCCATTTTGTACTTGTCTAACCTGAATCTTGATTTCCCTACCAGCATCTGCGCTTTTGCTTGTTTATAGTTCCCAAATGAATCAGATTCATTCAGCTTTAGTTCCGCTTAGATTGTAATCTATCCTGCAACTGTTTTGCTGTATTCTTGCATAACATTTTAGACAGGTCTTGTTTGGTAGAATCACATTGCAGCAGGCGGTGCAGAAAGGATGAGAAAAGCTGATAGGACCTGACATGTAAGTCACTGATCCGTATCTGGGCAGCATTCTGTCTGAAAGTCTTTTTAAATGAAGTGAATAACCGATTACCGGCATTCGTGGTAACATAGAAGTCACTGTTACATGTTGCTTACTTCATGCAGTCACATGTGTTTGTGTGTATATTTGTGCATGTGCATTTTATCACCTCTGAATCCTTCCCAGCCATGAGACATTCTTGGACACGGTCCGGACTAGCTGGCCAATGCAGCTACACAGAGCGAGAGAGAAAGACAACAAATAGAGAGAGAGAGAGAGCAAAAGAGATTGAAAAAATGTTTTTGCTTCTCATGCTACATTTTTGATTAAAAAAAAAAAAAAAAAAAAAGGTTCTGGGATCTGCAGGTGCTCTGCAAGAAAGCAAGGCAGGGAGAGCCAACAGAACATGACTAATCTGGATGTAAAAAAAAAAAAACAGAAAACACACACACACACACACAAACCTCCTGTGTCTGAGCAGAAACACAGCTTCAAGGAGGAAAATATAAAAACCAATTGGCAGCAACACAGAGTCCTGATAATGGGCCAAGCTGTCAGAGCAGCAGTGATAATGGCTACCAGAATCATCTATTATTTGACTGCACCTGCAGAGTAAAGAGAGTGTCTGGACCACTGGTAGCTGTTCCTCAGACTTTTGACCCCAATATAAGCTTCTAATCTTATATATCTTGAGACCAATTATTATGGTTTTCAGTTGTGCCAGGCTCTTTGTTTTAGCAGTGGGTTTTTACTTTTAGTTAGAACTCCAGGATTGTGACATATGGACCCAGTGAAGATGAGTGAACCTGTACCGAACGCGGTTTGCTCCAAACTTGCATTTTTCATTTATCTAAAATTTCCAATTAGCTTGAAAGGCCGTTGGGGAAATATTCTGCATACAACAGTAAAAGAAAACCACTGATATTTCTGTCAGACCATGTGGCACAAAAATGGAACAAAACAGACAATGCAATTGTGATTTATAGTAAAGGTCATTATGTTGGAGTGAGCCAGTCTTTATTATTACGTCTGCAGTTCATTCAGAACGCAGCTGCAAGACTTTTAACAGGTACATCTAAAAGAGAACATGTCACACCTGTCCTGGCTTCTCTCCATGGCTGCCTGTGCCTTTTAGAATTGATTTTAAACTTCTTATGTTTGTTTTTAAGTGTTTGGCCTTACTCTGCCGTACCTCTCTGAGCTTCTTCACCACTACTCGCCTTCTCGGTCACTGAGTCAGCAGACCAGCTGCTCCTGCAGGTACCGAGCATCCAGGGAGAAGCCCAGAGGGGACAGGGCCTTCTCTGTCATTGCTCCACAGCTGTTGCATAATCTACCTTTGAATATAAGAGAGGCTCCTGTCACTGTACACTAGGGATGCTTGATATTGGCTCTTTTACTGATATTCAATATTCGATATTGTCCAACTCTTAATTTCCAATATCAACCAATACCAATATATGCAGACAACTGTGAGTTTGTATCTGTCATATTTTGAGAAATACAACTGTATTCTGTTCCGAGAGCAAAGATCCCAAAATAACCTTAACTCAGCCAGAGGAGTTCATTTTGGACATCTGGCTGCCAGATATCAGATATTAGCAGGAATTAGCCAGCATGTGGCTAATTCTAATGTTTCTGACAACTTAGTAACTTAACCAACAACTTAAAACCAGACATATTATAAGCAGCTTCAAAGCAAGTCAGTCTGTAGCAGCAGCAGCTGCACCGTAGTCACATGACTCTGAAAGGAATGCTGGGATATGAAGTTCTTCCACAATAACAGTGACTTTTCTACATGCTGGACTGCTGCTGATGGAACGGGATCTTACGGGATATTTTTACTATCAAAATCTTGCGAGATTTCGTTTGTAAAAATATCGGTCCGAAAAAAAACTATACCAATATTTTCCGATATCACATTTTAATGCCAATATCGGCCGATAATATCAGATATCCCTTCTGTTCACCTTTAAAAGTCATCTTAAAACTCATTTTTAGTCTTTGGCGTTTAATCCCATCGATACTTAATTCTTTGTTTGTTTATTTGTTTGTTTTTGTGTGTGTGTGTGTGTGTATTTTATAATTTGTTCTAATTACTTTATTCTGTTGGTTATTGCTTTTATATTTGATGGGTTTTTTTGTTATTTACATCTTGATTTTACCAGCACTTTGTGTCAGCTGTGGTTGTTTAAAGTGCTCTATACATAAAGTTGGTATGGTATGGTATGGTATGGTATGGTATGGTATGGTATGGTATGGTATGGTATGGTATGGTATGGTATGGTATCATATGGTATGGTATGGTATGGTATGGTATGGTATGGTATGGTATGGTATGGTATGGTATGGTATGGTATCATATGGTATGGTATGGTATGGTATGGTATGGTATGGTATGGTATGGTATGGTATGGTATGGTATGGTATGGTATGGTATGGTATGGTATGGTATGGTATGGTATGGTATGGTATTTAGAACCAGAGAAGGAGAAATCTCTTTGGTTGATAAAAATCCAAAGCTGTTTCTGAATAATGTCATCTGCTTCAGTTTGGTTGTGAGCTCATCCTGGGTTCAGGCAAGCTGACAGGGACTCCTTGGAAGAAGAGATCGTCTATCTCAATGAGACCTTTCTGGTTCGCAGATATTATCAACCATGAGAAAAACACTGTTTGTAACAGGGAAATGCATGACTTCACCGGCGGACTTATTTCTCAAAAACAGGCAGAAGCAAACATGATCAAAACCACATGCATCTTGCATTTGTTGACTAAATCACATCAAACTGCATTATTTGTTTGCATAAAAACTTAATCAACGTATAAAAATTTCCAAAATGGGAATTATTTGCCTACTTTCATGTAAATCCAGAGAGGGAAGGAAATAACTGAGTGATAGATCATACGCAAGGAGATGGTGAGTTGGGGTCCGATGGCAGCCACATGACTCATCTAAATGTTTCCCTGAGTCAGTCATTCCCTCTGAGACCAGAATTATGAGGGAGAGATGAAATCAACATAAGTAAACGTCTACACTACATACCACCAAAACTGCAGCATTCTGAAGAAAGAACAAGAAGTTAATTACACTAAAATGTAAAATTATTTAAATTTAAGCATCTTCAAAACCTGACATCTCAACTCAGTCAAGGTTCTGAGGTAATAAAGAAATAACGATGATGATGCGTGCATGTATGGATGTTGTTGATGTTGTTGTTTCCCTGGAAGCCACATCTGAATCTAGAAAATGTGACATCAACTCAAATAAAGTCATTAATGACAAATGTTGGTGGGTTCAGGAAACTATTTGTGGATGTGCAGTAATTGCTCCCCGATGTAGCAACTCCCACAGAGCCCGCCGCAGAGCCGAGACCATCAGATTAGATTTGAGACCGCGCTTCCCTTAATCTCCAAATGCCACACAGGAACATGGACCACCGTTAAAGGAGAACCACCAGGTAAAGATCGTGGTTAATGGGAATATACCCCTCTGTGAAGTGCATGCTGGTTGTCACTTCACAGAATATCCAAGAGGAGTGAGGGGCAATAAATCAAAGAAAGAAGGGAGGAAAAAAAGTGTTTAAAATGTCAAATTTCTGTATTTCAGACCAAGATGGAGACTGACAACAAGAGAAATATGAAAAAAACAAAAAAACAACGTAAAACCCCATGCTAACCCGTGGTGACCGTCTGTGTAATGGCTGCTAGCTGCAGACTCACACATAAAGAATGCCTTGAGGGTTTTTTTTTTATTTTTTTATTTAGGGCCTGATCAAAGAAAAAATGTGACCAAGAGCGACAGCATCACGTTCGGCCCTCTGCTCTGCACAGAGTGGAGGGACTGGAAACATGTCAACCAGTCTGCCAAAGTCAGTTTTATTAAGTCTGTTAGACATATATAGTGTGTGTTAATGTACTGGTTTAAAGTCTTACAGAAAAATCAGCAGCAGCTGTGGATGTGAGCAGAGAAAATACAGAGAAAAGTGGAGTTTAGGGCATTTGGAGTGATTTTAACACCACAAAACAAACAAGCCAGAATGTTATAAATAGGCTGTAAATACTGGATGTATAAATGTATAACTTACTGTACCCCGCATGGAGCTGAGTAATTAGTTGACTATCTGTGCTTTGCTGGCTGACTGCCTGGCTGAGTGGGTGGCTGTTCGGCATGACTGCTGTCTGTCTGTCTGTTTGAGTTGCTATTGTCTGCTTGTCTACCTGTTTGGCCCGGTTATTGCCTGCATGAGCGTCTGGGTGATGAGGGTATTGATTTGATTTGACAGGTCGCAGTTATGAGAAGGCAGCACTGTCGCTGTCCTTGCTGTGACCCTGAACTCAATCAGCCATTAACGTGTCCGTCTGGCTGTCTGGATCTTCTGGTAAAGCCGAAGAATGAAACAGGATCCATTAACAGGCACACCTAAATCTCACTGTTGTGTTTTTTTAAATGATTCCCTCCCAGATTCATATGATTGTGAAGGGAGTTGCAAAACAAATCTTAGTTCTGATCTGCTGATACTGGATGTGTGTTTTTTTGTTTACTTTTTTACAACTGCGTGCAGGGTGGGAACATAACCAGCTGCTTGAGGAAAGAGTAGAGCTGTCAGTACGCTTCCTGCCTCAGGGATTTAAGCTTCATTTCATTATAATGTGCAAATCATGGTCTTTAAAACTGTCATTTCTACTGGAAAAATTATTATTATTAGATAAAAACAAATTCCAACTGTAAAGGTTAAGTTCTTGACTGGATCGTTACGCCCTGTCACTTCCCTCATCTTACATCCAATACAGGTGTAGAGTAGCAAAAATGAATCTTTAGAAATGTGGACTACAGCTGATCTTTGTTCATAACTTCATCCAGATTTCAGATGTTTTTATTCGAAGGATAGCGTCTCGCTGCTGCAGCCAGCACGGATGTGATAGAGCACTTCAGCAGCGGACGTAGAAAGCTGAGGAAGTAGGAATGTAAGAAATATGCATAAAGTCATTTTGTGGCCTGACTGGAACTCATTATGTTGGTAAGAGTTTGTTGGTTTTGGCAACTTGCAAAAATCAGATAACGTTTTTGTCATTTTAAAAGAAAGTCATCCACTCCTGAAAAGCAGACATTTAGGAGATTTTTAAAGAATCAGATTTGATGGAGTAGCAAGTTAGAAAGACGTGGAAACAACACAGTCGCTCAGTTTCTGTCCAACTGCCAAGTAAATCTGAGGTTAACTTTTGTTTCTTCATAGATTATACGTGTCTGGCTCGTGGCTGTGTGGTGTCATCAGCAGGTGAGATTAAGAGCAATAAAGTCACTAAATAGAACAAAAACTTCAAAGAATTCAGTCATTTTGGCCAAATATAAGATAAGTTAAAAAGGGGTTTTCCAAAGTTTCTTTGGTTCTCTGGTTGTGATCATTTTTCATTTCAATGAGTTTTTATTACTATTATATCTGGACGTAAAGCCTTGTCTTCATTTTAACCAGATATATGGATGATGTAGTAAATAATCTCTGAAGGCCCTGCGGTGGACTCCAGGGTGTGCCCGGCCTTTCTTCCAGGCAGGGAGGCTCCAGCTGCACTGGAATATGGATGGATGGATGGATGGATGGATGGATGGATGGATGGATGGATGGATGGATGGGTGCATTAAGTGTTTTAATCTCCCTTGCTGCATGAAAATTTTTAAAATAAGGCAAAAGTTCAGTTCAGCGAATGCCAATTTTGTTTAATCATTTCTATTATCCATCTTCGAAATGTGCATCAAATACCTTAAAAATGATGGAGATGCACTGATCCAATACCTGGATCGGATATCGGCTCTGATATTGACAAATTAGCTGAATCAGATATCGAATGATTGTGGCCGATACAGAATTCCGATCCCGTCATTTCTGTTTTTATTAACATCATAATAAATATACACTTTGTTATTTGTTAATAAATAAAATTAAGTACATTTATATCTGTGTTAATTTGATACCTTTCTTTTTTAAACAAGGCTAAATGTTTATGTCAAGCTTGATGCATTCACTCACATGGCAAGATACAGTTCATTCATTCAACAGTAGTATCGGTACCGGGTATCAGTTGATACACTCAGCTTAGGTATCGTGTCAGATTGGATAGGAAAAAAACTGGACTGGCACATCTCTAAAAGATGATGGATAATAACTGGTGTCATTCTGTTCTTAAAAACCTGTTTGTATCAGTGATTGTGCTGAGGAGGGTAGAAGCCAGAAAACAAGATTGAGGAGCAAAAAACCTACATTTAAAAAAAAAAAGAGGTTTCCAGAAAGATAAGAGACTAAATGGGATATTAGTCAGAGGGGTGTGACTTTCCTCAGTAATTAGCTTTATCAGGTCTCAGGGAAATCAGTTTTCTTCATCTGCTGTCATTTCTATCTATTTGTGCTCATCTCCTACGTTTGCATCAACGATCTGTTGAAGGTTTGTATTTTACCTTGGCACAGATGGTACGTGAATGTTTGTGTGCATCATCCTTTTCTAACCTTCCGTGGGCTCTGCGTTATGTCATCCAGGCTGGTGGAGAGAAGATTATCTTTCAAGGCCACATAAAGTCGCTTCCTGTCTTCGTCGGGCAGCAGGGAGTGCAGGTCTCCAGCCGCCAGGGGCAGCGTCAGCAGCCGGCCGTTCTGGATGAGCTCTGAGTTAGAGAAGAGGAAAAATAAACAGAGAAATAAGGCTGAGAGGAGGAAGGGTGTCCTATGAAAATGAAAAGGTCACTCAAGTTCTAACCATATTCTTTATAGCTGGTTTTATTTTGTGTAAACATCTTAGGGATGCGCTGACTGAAAGCTGGACAGTAGCTATGATGTGTAACTGTCATGACCGGTGGGATTTGGTCTAGTTCCTCTTTTGCTGTTGTCTTAGCTTCTGGTTTTGTCTCAAACCTGTCTCGGCCCCCGTTTTATTTTGCAGGTTTTTCCCCCTCTGCCTTCTGATCTGGTCACTTCCTGTTCATCACACCTGGCTCGTTTAGTTAGTTCACCTCGGTGCACATACTGTACACCAGGGATCGACTGATACAGATTTTTTACGGCTGATATGGTACCGATATTTTTTCATCAGCCTTGGCCGATACAACCTGACGGTATTTGGGGGAGATATTTGGACCCAATACTGCATGTGACTCCCAAATTAATATAATAAGGAATACAATGAAAAGTCATTTTATATCTCTTTTAAAGGCCCACAACAGAGCATTTAGCAGTTTTCTCAGTGACCGACGCCCTGTTGATGGCTAAACTAGCATCCATCTTGCATCGTACCTGTACTGTGATTCACTCCAGCCAGTAAAAGACAGTCTTATCTTGACTCTTAATCTGTCCCTTCCTCTCTTTCTTTTCCTCTCTTCCTCAGGTAATGTTTCCTTGCGAGTTCAAAACACCCGCTGTGTTCATATCTGGTTCATATCTGTTTGCTTGTAAGTGGTGCACAACCAATTGTCGGCTGCAACATCATGACCGCGTCCCGGATACAAAACTTGCATAGTGCAGTTTCTGAGCCTCGGGACGCCGCTGGGCAGTGACGGTTCGAAAATGCACCTAATGAATGTTGGTGTGCCATCAAAACGAGTCAGAAACACATTTTAAGGTCTAGTTACGGCGTGTCCTTAATATAAACAAGAACAGTGGTGTCCAAAGTCGGTCCTCAAGGGCCGCTGTCCTGCAGGTTTTTTTCCCCTCCTGCTCCAACACACCAGACTCAATTAAATAAATCTAACAGCCTATGAAGTTCTGCACAGTGATTCATTAATTTGAGTCAAGTGTGTTGAAGCAGGGAGGCATGGAAAACCTGCAGGGTTGTGGCCCTCGAGGACCAGAGCTGGAAACCCTTGAACAAGAACAAAGCACTACAAATAAATACATTTAAAAAACAGTGCACTTGTAAAGAAATATTGAATTGAAACGTTAAATATATATAGTAAAAGTCTGTAAACCATGCAGAGTGGGGATATCGGTTAACACGTCCATCGTATCGCAGCAAAAACCACAAATATCAGCCTAAAATATCGGCCGGCTGATGTATCAGTCCATCCTTACTGTTTACCATTTGGTTTTATTTGTTCACTACCAGATTGTTGTTGTTTCTCCAGTGTCATCGTTGTGGTTTTTGTAATAGTCTGCTTCTTAGTTTTGGTTTTCCAGCTTTGTTTTATCCTGCCTTTGCAGCACCTTCAGTTACCAATAAACCTTTAATCCCAACGTCTGTCTGCTTCCTGTCTATTCACCATGCGTTTGGGTCCTCTTCCTCCACACACTGTAACAGTAACTGGCTAAATCGACAGACATGTCAATAGAGTTCAGTGCTGCAGTTTAAAATGTCTGGGTTTAAAACATGTGGATTGTGAAGTTCGATATAGTCCCCCTGTGAGATTAATTATTTTTCCTTCACTTATAATTCAAAATGTTTTCAGAGATAATCAGATAAACTGACATCCCAGACAAAGATATTCCCACACCTGCTGTATCTCATGCAACTGACAGTAGTTTGTCTTACTACCTCGTTACTCTTATCGGGATGGACACTCGCGTCGAACAAAGAAACTGCAATGTATCCTTTGTGAATAAACAAACACAAACACACACCCCTGATCCTGAGCGACATCTCCAGACAGGCTGTACGATAACAACAGATCCTAAAACAGAAGATAGTGGACACACAGTGCAGATTACATTTTTTAAAATGATTACTCTGTTGCACCATGTAAACTATGAGAACTATGGTGCGGGAGATTATTCGATATCTGAGAGAGGATGGGAACCGCACGTCCGACTGTCTCGTGTACCACATTCTTCGGTGGATTGGAGTTGGCATCAGCTTGAAAAGCATAAACATATAGGCTTTAAAGCAGCGCCAGGCATGGCTTCACACGCTGGCACCTCTAAAGACCAAAGTGAAGCAGGAAGAGCTCGTAAAACATTTTTGAACTTAAAAAGCAGAAAATTGGCTAAAGAGTCAGAAAAAGCTGCACTGAACATTTTCCTGTTTATCAACCTGGCAGTTCTTTCTAAATCCAAAGGGGCAACATGAGACATTTTCCAGTCTAAATGTTTAAAGCTGAACTTATGATGAACTGGTATATGTGGAATTAAACAGTGTCTAATTTACATTGCTGCTCAGTGTAGATTAAGCACACATAATTGTTTAACTTCATGATTTATCACCTTTCACAACAACAGTGAACTCTGCTCACTTTAATTTAAACAATCAGGTAGAGTTTTGGTCTGTTCAAGTGGTGGGTAGCCCTGTGTTGCCTGTTCCTCTGCCGTGATGAATAACGCCTTTCAAATACACAGTTTTTTTCTTCAAGCTGTTAAATCCAAGCTAACACGGAGCTATGCGATTCAACTAATGTCCTTTAAAGTATCATAACAGGCTGAATTTCTTGTATGGGCAGCTTCTGTGAGAAATCCAGCGTGAAACCAACTGGATCATCCAGGAGGCACTGAATGACCTGTTTAGGTGTGAATCAAAGGACAATTTGAACATGTGAGGCTGTCCTGTTTGTACAGACAGGAATGAATCTGTCTTGATCAGATTTTGATTGAATATGAAAAGGTCTAAACCTAAAGCTTATTCTCCAGAGAGCTTTTAAACTCTGGAGCAAGTTTGTTTTATTGAAAGACTTGAAAGATGAGCGTTTGCAAGGATCAAAAAAGTCCTTGCCTCTTTTTGCTCATCCCACTGGCACATGAAAGAGAAAGAATCTGTCCACCAAATTTTTATTTATCTTGGAGAACATTGCTGTAGCTTCATGAAGATGTGCAATCTTAGAAAAAAGTCATCACACTGATTATGGAAACTTCCAACACATCTGATCTTTAAAAAAAATACATAGTCATCCTCAAAACTATTCATACCCTTCAATTAAAGAAAAGGCTAAATTCACAATAATAATTCAAGTGACAGGAAACTGAAGAAACTAATAATGAATAAAAACTTACAAAATAAGAGTTTAGGGAAATAAAATATTTCTTTACAATTGTGGTTGAAAATAATAATCTTAATAAACCAAACAATCTGTCCAAGACACATTGTGAACAGTGGACCAAAATACCTGTCAACAGGTGCAGGAGTCTGATTGGACGTTACAGAAAACACCTGATTGCAGTGATTGCCTGAAAGTATTGGTCAACAAAATTTTGGCTTCAGAGCTCCATCATGCTGTTTGCTTGTTTTGTTTTTTGCCTGTTTGTTTTTTATATTTCTGTTGAACCACAATTTAAAATCAATGTCATGATTTTCATAGAATTTTTATTTATAGTTACTTTAGTCAATTTTAACTTATTTCACTGACAGCTGATTTTTTTTCTGTCTGTAATTGGAGGGTATGAATAATGTTGAGTATGATATGTGTGTGTGGTTGCAGTGTGGCAGTGTGTGGCGATACTGAAAAAGAAATCTGTGGATATATGAGAATACTGACGAAAGGGAAAGCATAAAAAAGGCAAAACTGGCATGCCTAGGGAAAAAGAGAGGAAAACTTCCATGTGAAAGACCTTAAAATGATGACATGGACAGACAAAGATGTGTTGAGCTGCAGACAGAGGTGTGAGAAAGGCCATCGCCAGCTGGAGCATGTTTACAGCAGCTCAAGCGGTTGGTTGTTCCAGTGACAATGGGGCTATTTCAAGTCTGGTCATACTAAACAACCATACTGATAAGCTGAAAAAGTAGGTCTCCCTTCTCCTCAGACAAAGTCTGACCAGACTGCAGAAATTATCTAAGCCACAAATATTCAGAGATAGATGTCGACAACTAACCGTCAAGGTGTAAATACATTTTTCATCAGAACGCAACATCCAGAGCAGATCCAGAACATTCTGGGAGAACTAATCATTCATCCTGATGTAGAAACATGAGCTGCACCTATAGCACAATGCTGACAAGACGCAGATAAAAGGGAAGTCTTGTGAGCTAAATTTATTGTCATACTGCTTTGACTGAGACTGAAACCCTTTAAACCATCACTCCCCCTTCCACAGTTCTTAAGTCAAGATATTTTCAGGTTTTTAGGTACTAAAATTGCAAATATTTTTATGTTATAACAAGGCATTTTATTCTATTTTTACCCAATTAAAACAACAATAAAGATCAGATTATGGATACTACCCCCTGCAAAGCTGCTCAATTAATGCCCCCAAGCTGTCACGTTTACTTCATGTCAGTTTTTGTTATTATAGATTTCCACTGCTGTAGGTTCCCATTGAAGGCTCTGGTTCTGGTCTTCTCAGCATCGTGTGTTTGAGGTCACATGTGCCACATTACACGTGTTTTGTCTACTTTTAGTCCACATAGATGGAACATTATTGACAACTATGTCTCTATGTTTTTGTTGCTGGCAAGAGACAACAAAGACTGTGGAAGTCTATGATGCTTGACTCAAATTACAGGAATTTGAATGTGATGTGTTTTGACCTTTTCCACATACATCAGAAATGGCGGGTTGACAGGTTTCCACAACTTGGTCCAATTAAGAAGTTCCCTGCTGCGAGCCCATGAGACTTCCCTTTACAGCTCCTGATTGACATATACTGTACAGTCATGCGAAAAACTCAAGTACATCCAGGGAAGTTGTTCACTTAATCATCTTATTTGAGAAAATAACATCTGATACACTCAGAAAAAGTGCCAACTGGTGATGTACTCAGAGAAGTGGAACAAAACATTGACTTTTGTTGTTATTTTTATCACTTAAATGAGAGAAAAACAGATCAGAGACATGATCAAACTACCTGACACTTCATGTATTTAAAAGAGCACTGAGCCTGTGAGTAGAGCATCAGCTGTTCTACTACCTGTATCACAGTCAGGTGACACGAATTATTTCACTGTTATGAAAAATGTTGAGAGGCCAAAAACTGGATGCTTCAGCAAACTTAGTCCATGAGTTGACTGAATAAAGCAAAATTAGTTTTTAACTACCCCAAACTTCATGAAGGGGTCTGTGAGCAAACAATACAATAATGTTTGCATGGCAGGCTTACCAAGGGGAAAAAAAAATTCAATGTCTAAAAAGAATATTATCTTGGCAGCAGTCACAACAGCCATCTTTGGTGCAGACCAAAAACAGCTTTTCAGGAAAGGACCCTCATACCAACTTTGAAGCAGCTATGAAAAATGTTCCTGAGGGGCTGAAGTTCTTTGCATGGATTCTGCCTCATATCAAGGAGAATTGGAAGAGGATGTGAGGCCATTTGTCCAAAAGCTGAAGTTGAATCAGAAGTGGAACTTTCAGCTGCATAATGATCCCACACAAATCCACTAAGGAATGAGTCGAAAAGAAGAACTGAAGGGATGTGGAGTGGCCTAGATTAAACAAGGATTTAAATCCCATTGAAAGGTTGCTGAAGGGTTGGGGCGGGGGCTGAGGGGGTTTGAAAGAGGCATTACATTCAAGAAAATCTTCAAACATTGGAGGAATTTGGTGTGGATCAGTGACCAAATATTTCAGCAAGCTTGTGTCAGGGACAACGATTATTTAACCTAAACTCTGAGAAGTAACGTTGCAAAATGCTGCAGACGTACACCCTAAAAACAGGTCGGTTGAATTTGACCAATCTGATTGGTAGTTATGTATCTGACCAATCTTTTGGTTGTTTTAACCAAAAGATTGGTTAGAACCTTAAGTCCCCCAATTGGGTACTGATAGTGCCACAAATTGCTGTTACAGAGATCTGGCCTAAACTGAAACTTCTCTAATTTTGTTCTGCTTTACATTATTGAATTTCCTTTCTGGAATCAATAAAGTGTTTTTAATTTTATTCATCATCAGAGTTGGCTTTGCTGAGAAAATGGACACATGTGACCTGATAGAGGTTTAGAGCTGCAGTTGCATCTTCATCCTGGAAGTGTTTTTTCAGATTTTTTTTTATCCACCTTATTCCTAGCACCCATGAGTCCTTGCATGAAATATGCGAACGACTTCAGGTTCAACCAGAAGCGGCGTTTATTTACATGCTAGATGTTCGCGCTACTCCACTTTTTATGAATTTTTTAGGTAAACTATGAGGAAACATCAGCTGTCACAGCTCAGACAGGACAATGTTACAATCTCTTTGCCTCGTGCAACAGAGGGATGGGAGGAGAGACGATGAAAATCTGTCCAAAAATAACAAACAGTAGCATTATTAGCCACATTAGCCACTTAGCTCTGTCATGTCTGACTGAAGCTGGGAGCAATCTTAAAAGCTTCGAGATTTATCACTACCTACATGGTGATGATAATAAAAATAATAATAATAACACATTTTATTTGAAAAGCGCCTTGTCAGAGCACCCAAAGGACACTGTACAGAGCAGATAAAACATTAAAAAACAGTCAGCTAAAACACTAAAAACACAAAACATAAGGTACCACATAAAAACAACACTGAATAGGTACATATGGACTTGGGTAGAATAAGACGTCTGTACTGAAGAGTTTACAGTCTGGATTTAAAGAGAAGAAAATGTCTGTGCAGAGATCAGGAATTCCAGAGATGGGGAGCAGAGTAATACACTGTAATAAGGTTGGTTGTGTTTTATTGAAAGAGGTAGGATACAAAGTTATTTATTTAACAGCAGATGTAAATTTTTTTTATTGGCAAAATGTGACCATTTGGTCACAGTCTGGGGCCCTGCAGCCTCTCTCTGTCTTAGACCGAGGAGCATGTGTTCTCCAAATCACTCTTGTAACCACAAATGTAACTTTCTCTGGTTGTTATTAAAACCAGAAACAGCGCAACACATTCCCGAAACGTGCAGGGACATTTTTCTGGGGCAAATCGTTTAGAAATGTTATGAATAATCTTGTTTAAATGTTAGAATAAACTGCTAGCAGAAACCACAGTTTACGCTGTGAGTCAATAGCTAAGTGCTGTTTCCGGTATCTCACAGGAAGTTGATCGTATAATTGTTTGTACATTCATTAGCTCATTTGTGCCATGTGCCATCATCAGTTTTTGTCTCCATCACTAACTTACAGTATACTGATATCTTAACAACTCTCACAAGTGTTCCCTTTATGAGGACTCCAAATATATTTATTTAGACCTTGTGATTGCAGCAATCACAAGGTCTTTTACTCGTTTCATTATGCAATTTTCAAGCAGATAGAGCTAAAAAAAAAAATAAAATAAGCACAGGGCTCAAAGGGTTAATCAATTTTGATGCAAGTGACCAATTTTGACCAAAATATTGGTTAATCTAACCAATCTTTTTGGTCGGACACGTAACACCAGCTTGGTTGAATTTGACCAATCTATTTTTAGTGTATCTGTAAATTTGCCTTTTTTGAAAAGTTCAGATAAATAAAGAAAAATGTTTTTAAAGGCAGAAAATGAGCCATTAGTTTTACTGCATTGTTGTACAGTTTTAAGCTTCCGTAATGTACATAAAGACCCACAAAATAGATATTAGAGGGTTAAACTGCAAAAATGGATGGCATTGAGGAGGTAGAGGAAGACAGAGGAACAGCTGGAGGGGAAGATGAGAAAAATGACACGCCAAAGTGAGAACGAGATAAAAAAAAAAAAAAGGCTGATGGGTGACGACAGTTACGAGATGAGAATGGGAAAAATGTCAAAACACGGTGTGATGATGGACAGATGAGAAAGGGAGGGAGAGGGGACTGATAAAGGATAGAGGAAATTAATAAATGATGATGGATAAGGATGAGGATGAGTGGGAAGAGGAGGAGAAGACAGGGGGATTGTGCCAGATAGGCTGATAAAAGTGGAGGAGAGCATACTTGTAAAAATCATGTTTCAATGCCACTGCGGGGCAAATGATGGACATACGTGTGGATTGAGGAGGAAGTCGAGTCAAAGAAAAAGCAGGGTGAAGGAGAAGAGTAGCCGACAGCAGGATGGAAAACCAGCCAGCAACACAGAGAGAAAAATGACAGAATAGATATGTGGATAGAGGAGGAGGAGGAGGGGGTTAGAGAGGCAGATGAAAAAGAGGAAAAATGTGAGATGAGAGAGGGGGAAAAATGCTTTGATGACAAGGTGAAAAATGATGATTGGATGGATGATGAGTGAAAGGAAGAGTCGGCTGACAGGCTGACTGGGAGAGGAGAGAAAATAATTACAACAGAGGAGGAAAGGTAGAAAATGCAGAAAAAGATGAGAAAACAGGACCAAAAATAAGAGGAGGGAGGAGGTGAGGATGCAAAGATTGATGCTGAGGACAAAAATTAGAGGAACTACAACATGCTGACAGTCAGGCAAAAACACAAGAGATGGATGAGCCAGAGGGGAATGAGTTTATAGAAAAGTAGAGGAAGACATGACTCAATAGAAATGTAGAAATAATCTGTGACAGAGAACAGTCGCAGTGGGAGAGAAATGGTCTTGCACACCAAAGGTAGATAGCGGAAAACTTCTGCTTAGCTCAGCGTGGAGGTGCACTGGGTACTTTGTTATTATTCAGCTAAGCATCAGGGAGCTAAATTGTTTTGTTTCCTACTGATCTCGGCTTCATTAATCCCAGAGAGTCCATCAGCACCACAATGGATACAACACAATTTGGGTTTTTGTGTTATTTCTCATGTTGTCTGTCTTATAGAACGAACTATTCAAAGGGAAACTTAAAATACTAAGGGTTACAGTTGTCAATGCCTACTCCTTTTTTAATTTTATGAGGTTAAGCTTAAACATTTCCCAAAAAATCTATACTGTAGGGTTTGACTGTAAAATGTTAAGCTTTGTTGCCTCCCTGCAAGATTCACCTGTAATCAGAGTCATTTACCTTGCTCCATGTCAATTTTCCCCCTGCTCTTATCTTGTCAACACAGGTTCAGTTATGGAAAGATAATCCAGTGACAGTAATCATTCCAGTCTAATGAGAAATAGTGTTCAATACCACAATCAGTCTCTGGCTTTCAGAGGGTCAAACAACTAAAGACGCACGTTTGTGACATGCAATCATTTGCAGCTCACCTTCAATACAAAAAAATATCCTCTGCAATGGCTAAATGTACATGCAGAGTAAAACCCCAACTATAAACTTAAATCGTTCTTTTGATTTATTTTTCGTGTTTTCTCCTCCCTCCCCCTCCCCTCGAATGAATGGCGGGGGGTTGCGTGGTTCATGTACTAAGAAGAAAAAAGTCCATGGTTTGAGATGTTATTTGCTGTATTTCACCCCTTCTTCAGTTAAATGTTTAGAAGAAGACAGGACCCGCCCGCCACCGTCCTCATTATCATTATTTTTTATTTTTTATATTTTATATAAAAATAATATAAATATAAAAAAATAAAAAAATAAACTTTCCTTTATTTCCCAACATTAATAATATTTATTTTTTTTTTATCCCTTTTTTTTTTTTTTTTTTTTTGTTTTTTTTTTTTTATTTGGGGTTTTGATTTTTTCTTATCTGACCCAGCCCCTAGAGATGAAGGAGGGTTTATTTATTTCAAGAAGAAGGCTCCCTTCTTTTTTGGGGGTTTCCCCTTTTAAATCTAAATAAGAACATATTTAGTTGATTATTTTCAAACGTGTCTCATATGGAAATTTTACTTCATGTTGCTATTTACATTTTACAGAACATAGTTCAATAAATAATCTATGCCCATAAAAGGAAATCATAAGCATAAGCAATGTTTGCAGCCGTTCTAAGTCAAGCTTAATTTTAAACAGAATGCAATGGAATAGAAAAAAATCAAATAGAATAGAATAGAATAAAATAGAATAGCTTTTTATTGTACCTGTACATTGATGTTCTGTTTATTTGAAGGACCATTTGCAGTTACATTAGTTATTAACAAGATAAAGAGATGGCTGCACAAGATTTAGCGTTAAGCTAATTTCCATCCGCAGTCCTGAACACAGATAAACATACAGTACGAAGTAAACCATGAAACAAAATTGTGTTTCCCTAAAACAAATGTGCAATACAAATATTAGAATAAGATGGTCACTAACAAAATGAATTTAAAACACAATAATAAACATCAAATAACAACTCATTGTAAAATTGAAATAAAAACCATTCATTAAAGTAATGTCAATAGCATGCTTGTAGCCTTAAGGTGCAAATGAGCAAACGTCCAGTTATTTAGTCTGTGGGGTGCTATAGTGGTGTGGGACTCAGTTGAGTGGACAAATATCACTGGTGGGGTGAAGAAACTGTTGAGCATCCTGCTGGGAGCTCCTGCAGCCGTTTATAGCAAAAAGGAAAACAGTGTAGAATGGGTGGTGGGGATCTTTTATGATGGCTGCTGATAGAGTGGCCCTTACTGGTAACCAGCAGCGTGGTAGGAGGGGCACCAGCTTCCAACCTGCTTCTGTGCAGCTGGTTTCTCGTGTCCTTGACACAAAACCAGTAAATGAGACTGTAGGTGAGGATGCTTTCAGTTGTGTCCTTATAGAAGGTGCTCGAATGTTCTTTAGGGAGACCAGCCTGCTTGAGTCCGCGGAGAGGGTGGAGTCGCTGCTGAGCCCCCAAAGAATTTAATGCTGCTGGCCCCCTCTATAGCTGCCCCGTTGATGGTCAAGGGACAGCATGTGAGCTAACCAGACCTCAAGTCCACAATCTCCTTACTTTTCCCACATTGACCAGGACATCCCCCAGCATGGTGCATTAATATGTTCCGCTTTCTGGTTTACCCCCAAACAGTCTTCCTGTTCTGCTGCACCAAACTCAATTGGAATCAGTTGCCAGATTTTTTTGATGGAAATCAAATGAAAACAAGCGTATAACAAGCAACCATATTCTTACCATAAAAACAGGACAAATAAAATAAACATGATTAAAGGTTGCTTGTAATAAGAACACCTGGCAACTCTGAAGTCCAGAGGATTAACTCCAAACCAGCCGTGTGTCACAAGATCTTATGAAAAATATAATATGACAGAAGGATGTAGCATTATAAATAAGGTCTATACATGTCTGTTTAATATGATTAAGATCAGTATAATAAACACAGTTTAACTGGGTTATTGCTCCCCCAAATATCACCTCAATTAAGTTAAGGCTACCACAAAATGTTGTTTCCATGGCAGTGTCTTCCAGTAATGTCCTAACTGGGTTACAGTCGGGATACTGCTGAGCAGGCAACCATACACAATCACAGAGAAGGAAACTTAGATTGGCTACACCTGCAGAACACACACAGCATACTGCAGGGATGTGGGTCGCAGGCAAAATTACTCGGTGGGCTTTTGTTGCAGGACTGCATTGTGTTTTCAGTTTTTGGGGCCAGCACGGATGGTGCAACATTGGTAAGCTAACATCTACACTATAAACTATGAAAGGGATAGTTACCAAGCAACTGCCAGCTGGAGGAGGCGATAAAATAAATACCATCCCACCTGTAAATGTGCAATTCAATATAAAAACATAACAAGTACTGAGTCGTTTCTACAGCAAAAATCATTTCAAAGCCCAAGTACTATAATTTGAAACATATACTTAACTTTTTAATATTTGCAGCTTCCTTCTGAAGGAAGGATGTTTCTGAGAGCCACCCTCTTCACAGGAAATGAAACCCTGGTGGAATTCGTGCTTTGCTCTGCCTACTCAAGCATCCAGCACTTCACCCGAATTACAGTGTGTGCACCACAAGAGCTGCATGACCTTGTTTAATTCAATATGAGGGGAAGAACTCAGCTTAATTGAATGTGAAACCACCTCTGCAGTGAAAACACCAGCGACATTCAGCATCTGTTGCCATCACGGGTTCCTGTTGGGTCGGACAAGCTGAAATACAACTCACATTCTAATTATGGACTTCATTAAATCAGCATTATGGCGAGGAAGATGACACTTTCTCCAAGGAGGAACCTACCATGGCTTTGTCAACACTTACATAAACGCAAGAGCAACGTGTTGGCAAAAGAGAAAAGTGGCTGCAATCAGTGAGTCAGCATCACATGCAAAATTATATCCGCACAACTCTGGGTGGTTACAGTTCTGTCCTGCGGTATTATGCACACATAATCACAATCACAGGCATGCCAGAGTATCTGAATTTTTGTCTACTGCTTTGACCTCACAGAGATTATTGGCTCAAATTCAGCATTTAAAAAAAAATTCTTTCTCTTCTTTACCACACACACACAGACACACTCACCCCCAGTCATGAAACACCAGCTGCACCCACTCCACCCTTACTCTTGGGACAGTTGCCCTGGTTACAGCAACCATGCCGACATAATTTCTGGGGGAACGTCGAGGGGTGTCTCATGGTCCTACTTCCTAACCCTCCGCCTGCCCCCGCCCATGTCTCACACAAACACAGATGAATGATTTGGCCAACACCTCTCGTCAACACTTCGGCTAACACACACGGAGCGGCTTGGAGTAATGGAGTGTTTCTAAGACATCAAAGCCTTTATTTAACAAGGAAGGGGGGGGCAGAGATGAATACACAGATTAAAGTATAAAACTCACCACACACATTTAGACATATTTCTATCATCTGTGCCCCCCGGCTCGCGTCTCTGCATTCATCGGACTGTTAACATACACGCCGCTGCCAAGTCTACAATCTACCGCCATGATTAACCACACACAGTCATGAAAGGTCAACCCCTTCCCTTCACAACCCAGAGGAACCCCTGAATGGATGCTTTCAGAAGTGAAAGTGTTGAGAGGGAAAGTTTCAGCATTCGTCACTGGCAACTTTTTAAATGATTTTATCGACCCGTAGGCAATCCAGTCCCCAGCTCTGCAGCCTTTTCAAAAACTCTGGATTGAAATTGATTTTCCTTTTCTCTTTTTCTCTAAACAACTCGCATCTCTCAAATGCCTTCGAAATGCGCTGAAAAGTGGAAGAACAACTTGACACCTAAATAGCTGTTTTTTGTAAGAGAAAACAAAAGGAAAATATAAAGAAGCGAATATCAGAAAAATGTCAGTCAACTGAAGGAGGAACTGTTTTTAGAGCAGAGAGTTTCACCTGAGAAAAAGATGGGTAATGCGCAATGACTTCTGTATATATTTTTCAAAAAATCACCTGGCAATCTGTAATTTAATTGAGTTGAAATATAATTCAGACATCACTTGCTATCAGTTTCCTTCTAGAAGATCTAGATGTCTAATTTAAAACAAGCTCTTCCTCTTCTGGATGCAGAAGAGGAAGAGCCGTACTTCATAACCCTACCTCGACTGTGAGCAATTCTTCTCAGGTGTTATCTGATCTTATTAAAGCTGTGATCAGGTTAAAACTATGTTTGATAAGATTAAATAGAGAAAACAAAGGTAATTAGTAGTAAAAGCAAAAACAATTTGATTCTGTGTTGGTCGGTGAGAGCAGTTCAATCTGTTCACACACTTGCAAGTGCGCACACACGCGCGCTTACAAAGTGCAGCCGCTCTTATCAACATCACGTTGACAGGAGGGTCAATTAGGGCCTTGACCTCTGATCGGAGCAAATTGGCCTTTGACTTCTGTCACTGGGAATCAAAGACGAGAAAGGTTACGATGCAAAGGAACAGACATGCTAAGACATAATCCTACAGGTCTATGCGTGCACACACACACACGCAAAATGCCTGCGCATGAATGGTTCCTTTATACTGGTGCAAGTTTCTGTCTGGCCATATTTGCCTTCATAAGTGCTTTGTTTACATAATGTGTGTATGTGTAGACGAGTGTGTGCCAGTGAGTGGATATTCTTGTCCATGGTGAACATTAGATTAAAAGTTGCTGGTCATGGGAGTTCTGATGGACGTCGATGTGATTAGAGCAAATGTGTGGCGTGTGATGTCCTTAAGTACATTCCTGCACTGCAAAACATCCACTCGCACACAACCACACACAAAAATGCATGCACAGATTTTATTACATCTATTTGCTGGCATTCCAGTCAACAAAAACACCTGCATTGGCGCTAAAAGGCTCCACTAAAAAGTGCAGGTAAATGATCCAATGCAAGTGCACACACAATCATCAAACTAGATCTCAATGAAATTGAGATTTTCCTCCTTTGTTCTTTATTAAATAGTTGACAAATTCATGCTTTAAGACTTGTGGCAGTCACTTCTAAGGTAAAGCTTGCAGTAAATCATCTCTATGCTGCTTTACCAACCCAGTTTTACAGATCAAGATCTCAAAGTGCATTACAGTACAAGTTCTTTCTGAGCACGCACCATGCAACAGTTTGTCATAAATAATCAGCTCTGTGCTTTAGGCCATTTCCTACATTGTGTGCAGGCAAAATCATATGATACAAAGTAGGTTTTAAAATCAATTCATTCCTCTAATTTGATTTCTATAAATAGTTAAGCAGTAACCTAACTAGGAATGTTGGTTAAAATTGATACATGTACTAAAATATGACGGTGGCTGATCTAAATCACAAGCTGCAAGCTGTTTCTGATCAGCTAGCAGGTGCCTGCCTTAACTGTTTAAAATGCCTAAAGCATACAGAAGCCCTAGTCTGCAACTACAATTGCAGTTCCCATCCTACGCCAAGGCCAGTGCTCCACTTTGCAATTTTAAAGAAAGTGGTCTGGAAAATATAATGGTTTCCTCCTTTTCCCATGCTCCACCTCTCCATCAAGCTTCAAAAAGACGACAATGATCTCATACCTCAGTTTCCTCTCTTGCACTGGCAGATGAATCAGAGCTCAGCCTGCTGTAAGGTTTGAGTGACCATATTCTGGCAGAGGGGGATTGGCTTTGGCACATCACAGAACTAGTAAACCATTTTTGGTATAAAAGGGTCTACTCTATCATTAGGTGAAGCCCACAATGGCCCTGCTGAAATGAAAAGATGGCAGCACCTTGCTCTTATTTGAAGTGCCCTTCTTCATTTTATCCATATATAGTTATTTCAGATTTGTCATAGTTTTTGTTTTTTGGAAATATATTTTGATACCAATATGTGAAATAATAGATATTATACGATACAATAAGATGCAATGCGATACGGTACGATACGGTACGTACGGTGCGGTACGGTGCGGTACGGTACGATACGGTACGATACGGTACGATACGGTACGATACGGTGCGATACGGTGCGGTGTGGTACAATAAGGACGATACGGTACATACGTTACGATACGGTACGATGCCATAAGGTACGGTACAGTGTGGTGCGGTGTAGTGCCATACAATACGATACAGTACGATGCAATACAATACAGTATGGTGCAATACAGTACACTGCGGTACTACGAAGCAATGCGGTACGATACAGTACGATGCACAACGATACAATATCGTACGATACTGTACGATAGGATATGGTAGGATAAGATCCGATCTGATCCGATATGATGCAAAGTGATAGTGTAAATAGATGCGATACGATGCAAGCGATGTGATTGTATATGAATAAGAAAAAATAAAAAAACGATATGATACGATACGATCCTCAATACGATGCGATGTGACTGTATACAATACGATATAGTACGATACCATACAATGTGATGTGATACAGTGTGATACGATACGATACGGTGCGGTAGGATACGATATGATACAATACGATCCAATATGGTATGACATGATGCATTACAATGCGAATGATACAATATATGATGTGACGCAGTACAATGCATATACAATGTGATACGATAATATGAGGCGATGCAATACAATACAACACCATGTCATGTCATGTCATGCGATACGATACGATACGATACGATACGATACGATGCAATACAATACAATACAATACAATACGGTACGATACGATTTCAAGAAATTTGTCTTGGACTTGAAGCTGCACAGATAAAAACTGCCAAGGCAAAATAATTCATACATATTGCACATATCCCAAATAGGCGTACCCATATTGCACTGTAGTCACACAAAGATGATTAAAAGGGAAATGCTGACAATACAAGTAAATAACAAAGAAAAAGATAACACTGGATAGCAAAGACACCATGACATTAAGGCACAATCCCAGAATCTAAAAGTCTAAAACATCATCTTGGTATTTTACTAGATAACAATAAAGATTTAGACATGCTCTTTTGGGTCCATGTTTCTCATAATCCTTTTTCTCTGATATTCAAGACGCCCTCTTGCAGACAGGACCAGCTCTGAGCTCAGCTGTGACTGTCATGGCGCAGTTGCCAGCCAATGTGTCAATACGTCACAAACACAGGGCAGACAGGGAAAAGCAGTGTGACAGGAAATAATCCACTTGGCACCCAGCATGGTTAATGTCACCTCAGCTTTTCCATGCTGGCATTACAAGAGCAGATCACGGCCAAGATGACTTCCTGGTCTGTACACTGATGGGCAGGTAGGATGTGTGCCGATTTCATCAGCTAACTGGCAGCGCTGGATTACTTCACACTTTATGGACTGTGACAAGTTTTAAGGAGGAAAGTTTCCAGTCTGACTGCAAAACTTGCAACATATTTCATTTAAAACAGAGAAAGACCACAGCAGGCCTCAGAGAAGTTTGTGCAGGGATATATAAATGACAAATAAGATAAAATGAGAGAAATGATGATGCAAGAAAAAAGAAATATTTCAAGTGTTATCTTCCTCATGAGAGTCCAACTTTGTTGTTTCCATACTGTGAGCCCGACATCAAGATGCACCACTTTTCTCCGTGTTCACCCACAAGCACATGCACACAAGCTGCACTTATCATTAATCTATCCAATTATTTTCTCACAGCCTAAAGCATTGTCCATCATAGAGCATTAGGAAACTACATGTGTGCGTGTACGCTTGTTTCTGTGTCTTCATGTGCATCTGTCTTTGTCCGTCTGTTTGTCTGCTCACTGAGCCCCAGGGAACTTCAGCTGTCTGGTGCAATGTTCCCAAAGGGAGGACTTTGTTGGCTGCGCCACCAGAGGGGGGTAGTTTATGTGGGGGGGTGGTGTTGAGGAAACCGGGGCACATTTCCTGTGGAAATGGGGTTATCACTTCACCAATTACTGTTGCAATTACAGTGGGAGGCCTGCAGAAGCATGGGAACAAAGCCTATAGGCACACAGATGGGCACTCGTGCTGACATAAAATCATTTTTAACAGTCATGTCCACACACAAGTATAAACAGTATAATCTCACGTCTTAAAACAAATGTAAGCAATATAATCCCACCGTCTGTGTTTTATCTATGCCTAGTTCACACTTCTAAAGTGACAGACTGTTTTGGAAAGGGTGTCGTTGGTGTTTTAACCTCCTGCTTTGACAGGGTGGCAGAATCCACGGCGAACAATTATGGTCTTCTGAAAAACCTGAGATGGTTATCTTTCCACTGGGACTCTGTAAGTTTTCCCAGATGCAGGATAAACTTCTGCCTCACAGGATACAATAAGAATTTGGAAATTACGTGCATGTTAATGATCCCGACCAACAAGTCTTCATATTGCACCAGTTACGGTCCGAAGGCACTCTGAATCAAATTTGTTTGGGTTTTTTTCTCCAAATAATTATAATCTTTAAATCGTATTCTTTAAGTATTCACTTTTTTCTCTCACTCTTGTGGAACTGCATCGTACATACTCTCGTTATCTGCAGGACCCAAACTACCTCTACTTATAGCTTCTTACTGTTCCTCTTAGTCCCAAATCCTCTCACACAAACATGCACCAGGTCTCACACAGACATACCACAGCAGAATTATAGCTAAACACACGGACACACTATGTCTGGACTGTGTCACCAACAGAGCAGACCCACGTGGACAGCTTGACCTATAACCTTTCAGCGAATGATTATTTATCATCATCATCTGACTGTCCGGTTTGGGTCGCCATGCTGCAAACATACACACAATACAGTCCATTCACTGTTTACATTTAATCTCATTTGTTTTTTCATTTCCATTAGTCTCAGAGGAGGTATGCTGATGTTTTAGTTGCTTTACATTCATGCAGTTATATGCAGCGAGATCTGCGTGAGATCTGTTTAAAATCTTTGCTCATGGCTGCATGGCAAATCTTTTCAGTGAGCAGTTATAAGTGGTCCTATCGCTCGGCTTAATCTTTTGAAATAAGATTTTTTTTTAATCTTGAGTCCTTTTTTTAAAAGCAACCTCATAAAACGGTAAGGAGAAGTAGACTTATGTTTTGCTTTAACAATCTTGGATTCCTGAAACCTTTAAGGTCATTTTTCTCTAGCAGATAACAAAATTCACTTAACTGGATTATTTTTACTGCCTTAAATTGATAAATTGCCCTTTTATTCAACATATAAATTTGTTTCAGTACATCTCATGGAGAAATCAATGTCCATATAATCTAAATATATTCAACAATACTGTAGTTAATCAAATCAAGTTTTACTAAGATCTGACAAGCTTTGTTATAAAAATTCTGCTTGAGGAATTTGCTGTTAAATTAACTTAAGAATCAAACATAAAGGCAAATATACAGTCGTCCTCAAAGTTATTCATACCGTCTAATTAAAGAAAAGGCTAAATTTACAATAGCAATTCAAATAACTAAAGAAGCTAATGATAAATAAAATAAGATATTGCTTTGGGATTGTGGTTGGAAATAATTATAACAAAAAATAAATAAACAAAACTGCCCCCAGACACATTAAAGACACACAACGGAACTTTTAGCGTTTTCTCAGTGACGCGCCCCCTACGGCGGCTAAACTAGCATCCATCTTGTTCGTACCTGTACTGTAAGCTCCTCCAGCCAGTAAAAGACAGTCTTATCTTGACTCTTGTTCTGTCCCTTCCTCTGTTTCTTTTCCTCTCTTCCTCCGGTGATGTTTCCTTGCGTTTCTTTACCAATTCAACATATCGCATTCAAAACAGCCGCATGTTGATCCCTGGTTTACATCCGGTTGCTAGTGAGTGACGCGGTGCTGCAACCAATATTGGCTGCAACGTCACGGTCGCGTCCCGGATGGGAATCTACATAGTGCTGTTTCTAGCCCCGGGACGGCTCTGGCACTGACAGCTCGAAAATGCGCAAAATGAATGTGGTGTGACATTAAACAGCAAACACTGATTTTAAGCTAAAAGACGTGTGTGTCTTTAAAGCACCTTTCCCATGAACAGTAGATCAAAATATCTGTCAGCAGGTGCAGAAGTATTTTTAAACATTAGAGAAAATACCTGATTGCAGTGATTGCCTCAAAGTGTTGCTCAACAAAATTTTAGCTTCAGAGCCCCATCATGCTTGTTTACTTGTTTAATTTTTGTGTGTTTGTTTTGAATATTTCTTTCAAACAACAATTCAAAATCAATGTCATGAATTACATAGAATTTTTATTTATTATTCATTTTGTCAATTCCGACTTATTTCACTGACAGCTGATTTTTTTCCCCTCCTTATTTGGAATACATGAATAATTTTGAGGATGACTGTACATCTTTGGAAAACCCAAACAGATGCCAAATCCTTTGAATCATCTATTCAGACTCCTCATTCTCAGCCACAATCTCCCACTTCTTTGCACTTTGCTCTATCCAAGAAGTCCTGCTGTTATGTCCATGAAATCTACACCTGCTAGTTAGACAAAACTATAAAGGTCTTAGCCGGACAGAGGCTGAGAAAGTGCACGATTAAATACAATATAGAAAAGAAATGGTCAGCATTAAGCTCTAGCAGAAAAAACAGAAGAGAACTGTAAATGACAACTTGACGAACTTGATCCTGATTTAGATTTTGAGTCAATACGATGTATTTTGGGCCTTTTTTTTCTGTGGTGCTGCTGAGGCTGAGCGTTAAAGTTTATGACTCTGCAGTGGATCTGTGCCAAGTGGAAACGATCAGTGGCCTCAACTGGAGACGGAGGAAAATCACATCAGTGATCCCTCACAGAGTAGTTACTGCGGCAAAAAAAGAGAAATTAAATTAAATAAGGCAACACTTTGCCGTGGCTTACGGCCTTCCACACCCAAGTGAAAAATCACTGCAGTCCTCTTTGGCTTCTGGTTCTTGGCTCTGCCTCAAAGCTCTTTAGCCATAAGTTAGAAAAATGGGCAATAAAAAGATCCACACATTTTACAAACAGGCAGCCATTAAAAAGTAGCTGTGCTGAGAAATCTTTTGGACAACCATGATGTCTGCAATGATTTTCAGTGGACTTTGAGGGTCAATTTTATGAAGAATCTCTCCTTTAAAGCCAGGGCTGATGATTAAACCCCCTATCTGTCACTCTACATCCTCTCTTTCTTTTTTTTTTAAACAGGAAAAGGAAGTCCGACTTTCAACCTTTGGTGGCACGTCTGATCTTTCCATCACTGACAAAACAGAAAGACTCAGATTCTTGTGGTTTTTTCTTCAGTATGCAGCCATGGGAACGTCATCTTGGTAACATCAAAGGTTAGGAATCAGATATTTTCTTCTGGTAAACACAAAGCACTAATTTAAAACTTCATACCACTTGAATTACCAATTAACCATCTTCAGACTCAAATTAGCAACATATTCTGCCTCAAAGAAAAAAGTCTATTCATTGGATTTTAGTTTCAAATCATCTTCTTCAACATGAAGTCCCCTGTGGCAACAAAAGTAAACATATCTGAGGCTAATATATTTATTTGGCAAGCAAGTGAATTTAAAGAAGAGGTAGCTTAAATATGCACACAAAACATTTACTGGGAACATTTTCAAATGAGCCTCTGAATATCCACAGCATCTTCACACACCCTCATATCCTGCATCTGCAGCTCGCCCTAATCTACAGCTAATGAGGTAAACTAATGGTCAGAGTTAGTCTAGCGCTGTTGATCCCATCTGCTTCTGGTTTCCCGCTGGCCAACAAGTCAAGTGTGCCTTTGTGGATTAAAGTCCCTAAAGCTGCTAAAGTGAAAGGAATGCTGTGAGAAATATACCTCTGCCCAAGGCTGGAAGTGGAGGCAATAAAAGGCACCCAGATCAGGGTTACGTTTGTGACATAATGATGAATTTACGCTACACTGTCAGCTCATTATAAAAATTCTGGTATCTCTTTCTGACTTCATTGTGGCCTTTTTTACTTGGTTTTGACTCAGTCTTCCTTTCAGTGAACAGAAGCATAAAGTTAAATTCCCTGGTTACCAGTGAACAGCACCTAAATTACAGAAATAAAAACTTCTCAAATGTCTTGAATCTGATATTATGAAGTAATGCTGACACAGTAAAAACCATGGAGGAGCAGTGAGAGGCTCTAGATTACTGATGGCAGGAGCAAATTAATACTTAAGGGAAATGGAGGAAACTTGAAGCTTGTGGATTTTAGTTTAATTACAGGTTCCAGGCTGAAGATAGCCTCTGATATTAACTCCAGAAACCTCCCGGGGGTAAATTTACAGCATGTCCACTGTTGTCAGTGGTTTTTGTTGCCAAAACAAGGTTGCAATTACACTTACTCTGCCCAGAAAGAGAAGGAACCTTCAAGCTTTGAGCACCCTATTCATGCTTTTTAATATTTTAGTAGCAACCGAAAGTCTGGTTGCAAGGCCATTTAACATGGTCCTCAAACTATTCAAGTATTTTTTAACAACTTTATGTTTTGCCAAATGAGTCTGTCAGAAAACAGCAAATCAAAGGCTTCTTCCAGAGAAAGGGCTTGCCTTTATTTACATTTTTCTGAAATGTGGGATGAGCAATCAGCTGCAGTTTGACTTGGATATTGGGGCCTGGCTCCATTTGAATTAATAATAGAGAAAATCCTCATTCTGTGCCAGATAAATGTCCCAGTGAAATCCACATCTCAGCAACATCCCCAGCCCAGAGCCTGGAAAGCACTGGCCTAGATTGAAAAAGATCTGAAAGAATAAATTAATAATTAAGTAACTTTTGATTTTTAATATTGCTCTGAAGGCTTTTGTGCTTTAATTACAGAAATACAGCGCGCACAGAAAAGAGATAGGTAAGGATGGAGAAAGAGGGGAGGATATACATGCAACAGGTACAGGAACAAGACAGAAATGAGGAAAAGGTTTTACTTTTCTGTTTCCAACTAAACACTAGAATGAAATAAAAATCAAACCACTCATCACTTAAGAACAGATATCTATCATCTTCAGTACTCCATGGTATCATATGCCAAAGTACTGTCAAAATACTGTGTTCTGGAGGACGATAAAGGAAGAATAAGCATTTTCATGACCAACTGTTTAAGTCTATATAATGTACACTGTAAAAAAAAAAAGTCTTTAAAAATACAGTTTAAAAAATATCAAATAGCAACAATGAAAACATGTAAATTTCAAAATTGTACATCACTGTAGTAAAGACATCAAATGTTGGTAGGTAAATTTACAGTATCCAACTTTAATTTTTTACAGGTAAAATATGTAAAATACACAGTATTTTACTGTGATTTATTTTCACATTGGTAAAATTAATGGGGAAAAAAGTGTAAAGTCAAAAGTAGGTAATTACAGTCAAATTTACTGCATCCTTCCGTACAAATTACAGATCTTGTTAATGTGGACATTTAAATTCAGAGTATAAAACCATTAGCTATTAAGCAAAAACATACCCTAATTTTTACAGTAATTTTGTATTTTTACAGCCCAAAAGCTGAACCTGTATAAAGTGATAATTAAACCTATAAATATGAGTAGTAAAGGGAACCTGCAAGCTTTCGCTGAAATGTAATCCTGTGCTTTTTTTTATGTCTGTAAATTTAGATATAATCTGAGAAGTGAGAGCAGAGGGAGGGAAAGCATCTTATTGAGGTTAAAGTTACGGGTTCAGGCTTCGTTTGAAGCCAACAGCAGCCAAATCATCTGAGAGCTGCTGGTCTGTGTTTCTAAAGACAACATATCTTCATTCTGACCTTCTACTTAATTTACAAATAAATGAACTATTGGTTCTGTTTGGAACCAGCTGCTTATATTTCAGCATTCATGCCACTAACTGAGTCTTGCCTTGGCTTTATCCTTCATAAAAAAACATACACACAGAAACCAAAATATTTATGGAAGTAGAATATACTGTATTTTAACTGCATTTTGCATTTCTGCAGCTCATTTATCTGCAGAAATCTTAGCTTAATCTTACAAATGAGCACATTCGCAGATAGTGATGAACTAATCTACTGTTTAATACCAAAGTAATCTGCTAATGCTACAGTTCATTTACATTACTATGCAGTCCAGAAAGAGCCAATATGGCAACTTTACACAACTACTGCAAATAGGCAGCAGTATGAAGGTAAAAAAAAAAATACATGCCTCAATTTATTTAAAAAAAGAAAAGAAAGCCTTGTATGTAATCTCAGTATTCTCAAGTGACTGATTAACATTAAATGTCTCTGGCAAACCAATTCATGAAGTGAATGCTGCATGAATAAAACATGACTTTGCCTCTGAGGCGAGTTAATAGATTCAAACTGACTTAATAAACCAGTC
This sequence comes from Atherinomorus stipes, assembly GCA_023101725.1. Taxonomy (NCBI): domain Eukaryota; kingdom Metazoa; phylum Chordata; class Actinopteri; order Atheriniformes; family Atherinidae; genus Atherinomorus; species Atherinomorus stipes. Next base: position 173,508 of record JALJCO010011378.1, on the reverse strand, counting down.
ACAGTTTTATCATTTCACTGTGCTGATGATTTCTCTCATGAATATTAAAAGGTGCTGCTGATGGAGTGTTTGTATACATCCGCTGATCGTAGGAGTGTGTAGGATTTTATCATGATTGTGATTTTTTAATGTCTGCATAATGTGCGCGTGCATCCCTGAAGTACATATGACTGGTTTTATGTGTCTGCAGCAGCAGTCTGTTGCTTTTGCTTGTGTCATACAATCCCAGCATGCATGTCCCCTCATACGTCTACTGGACATGTCTCACCAAACACTTTGCATGTGAATGTGAATGTTTCTTCTACATGTGTGTGTGCAACAGAGAGATGTTATCTATAACTGCAATCTGCCATCAAGAAAATCACCATTCACTGGCTGGGATAATGGACTCATTACACTTAAATGTGTGTGTGTGTGTCTGTTAACCCAGAGGTTTGTGCGAACAACTGGAATAATTTAGTCATTAAGAGGTAGGTGGGGGTTAGGAAGTAATCAGGCGAGTATTAAGTATTTTAAGTTTTTTGTTTCCTCCCTTTCAAAACACATGAAGCTGTCTCATCAGGCAGTCTGACTACATTTCACTGATCAAAACAAACCAAAGTGAAGGGTTATTTCTTTTTTCATACACTTTCACTTTTACTGTTGAGAGTTTTTCGACATTTGATCTCCTCTATCACAGCTAAAAGAAAAAAATTTAAAACCAGGTAAAAAACAGAACAAAGGGGGACATTACACAGTTGGTATCCTAAGTTCAATGGAAATAACAGAATGTAATAATTTACAGATCTCACAAAACGATATCGCATTCATACATACCAAATGCTTAAACTGAGACATTTTACGATTTCGTGGATGATATCAAATTATTTTAAATTTAATGGTAGCATGTCTCAATAAAAGTGGGATGGGGTCAAAAAGCTGCAAAAATCTGTAAGGAACAAACTGCATCTAACTAGGTTAAATGGCAAAAAGTCAGTAAGATGACGGTATAAAGAGAGCACCTTAGAGAGGCGTCTCCCAGAGGTATGTACAGTATGGAAAGAAGTTCTTAAATCTGAAAACAAACAAACAAAAACAACTACACTACTCACAAAAAGTTAGGGATATTCAACTTTCGTTTTTTGGAGAACAGCATGATGTGCAATAGATATTTAACCATTGAACAGTGTACATGTGCATTGAAAGGTTTATCCAAAGCCTAGTTCAGTTCACCTGGAAAGGCTGTTGTGGATTTTAGGTTCATTCTGACATCATACAAAAACCCAAATATCCCTAACTTTTTTTGAGTAGTGTAAGTCTACAATCATGGCGCCGTATGAGAATAATGTTTCTTAGTGTAAAATTGTGAGGACTAAATGTCTGCAATCCATAACATTATCAAAACATCCCAATAACATTCGGTGCACAAGAGTCAGCTGAGAATCGGCGCTGGATGCCTGTGATCTTCAGGCCCTCGGGCACCCCTGCAATAAAAACAGGCAGGCTTTGTTTCATGCTCACAGTGTTTTCAGTGTCTCTGACCAACAGATGAACGAACAAAAATTCATGTTTGTGTAGACATATTTGTAAGCCCCAGTGGCCTAATGGATAAGGCACTGGCCTCCTAAGCCAGGGATTGTGGGTTCGAGTCCCATCTGGGGTGATTACATATTACTCATGGCTATATCTCCATCATAGATGCAAAACATAAGATGAAACTGAGAGTGCATCCAGTCAACAATCTATAACTAACATAAGGGTTTTCATTCATATATGTATTTGCTCTTAGCTTCATCATAGCATCTCTTTCAACTCGTCTTAGAATAATCAGGTTTTTTTGACTATTTTCAGCTGATCTCAGGTTTAATATTTCACACATGATGATTGGTCTCTGAGCACGAATAACAGCTGCATTTTTTAAATAAGTACTGTCATATTAAAAGGTTTTTTTGGGGAACAGGCATTTTTATCTTCTATTACAAGCAACAACTTCTTTTTATAAGAAGTGATGCAAAGACAGTAAAGACTGTGGGCTGAATCCATTATCAGAGGTTAGAGAGACTAGCATCATTGTTGCCTGATGACATCACTGCTTTTTGTCCCATGGTTCCAATGTCATCAGTGCATTCCCATATTTAGTCCTTCCTGTCCATAAACTTCTCGGAACCGTAGTAATTGTATCTGAACTGACACCTGGATGCCCCAGTGGCCTAATGGATAAGGCACTGGCCTCCTAAGCCAGGGATTGTGGGTTCAAGTCCCATCTGGGGTGAGGTTTCCTCTGGGCAAGCCTGGACTGGTCCTCATTATGGTGTCTCCATTAGGGATGTATACCGAGTACCGGTATCGTTTGGTACCGTTCCTAATCTTAACGATACCAGGGGACCGTTAAGATTCTGGACTAACGATACTCTTATTGATACTTTTTGTACATCTACCTAACATCAAGTTATCATTACGCAGTCAAATAATCACAATGATGGACTAAGACAGACACAATTCCCTTATTCTCCCAGCTGTCCTTCACCCACTTTTATGTCCAGGCTTCTTCAACATCATCTGAACAAATATTCTCCACCACTGGATCTTGTAACATCTTGTAATGTCTTTATTATTTACTCTAAGTTATGTTATAGTATCAATAAGAGAATCGATAAATACCGGTATTGATAAGGAGTATCGATATTGGTATCGGTATCGATAAAATCATAACGATATACATCCCTAGTCTCCATAGATAAAAACTGGGATGGGTACCCTTATATCCCACCCAACCCCGCCTACTTTTTTGGTTCCCTTCAGTAGGGGTACTGATCTAACTGATCCAGAACAAAGAGGTGGAGCTAATACACAGCAATTCCTTGACTCTGAAAAATCTGTCACTTCCCGCGTGACCCAGCTTACAAACAAAGCAGGGATGGCTCCTTTTGTTTCTGTCACGTGTGGTGTGGTGCTTTGGTTAATAGGTGTTGCACAGGGATGATGTCACACGATCACGTAGCAGCGCTATCAGGTTTATGCTCCACCATTCAGCGTAACGGTACAGATTGCTGTGGGGACGCAACGTGAAATCAACACATTCGTACCAAAACCCAACCAATCCGGCTTGGCCCGAACTGTCCCGACCCAGACCCGCAGGGGGAAACGGGGCTATAGAGAGAACCTTGACAGTATATCAGCAGCAATTGTGAGAAGGTCCTGCCTGCAGCTTGCGGGATGAGGCAGAGTTGGATATTGGGTGGGGTCAGACGTCTGACTGCCCACATTACCGCTTTGAGTTGTTTATTTTAACCCTTCACCTATCCCTTGGGTGGATATTAGGCAGTGATAGACATCCGATGGGCATGACCAGATAGTGAGGTTAAAGGAATAGTTCCCCCACAGAATGATTTAACTTTATTTTCCACTTACCTCATGGTGAGCAAGACTTTTAATATGTCGAAGCCGGATATCAGGACGACTACTTGTTTCCCCCCAACTTTCATATTATGGAGTTCGCCGGGGTCCAAGCCAAAAAGGTCCATAAAAGTCCACAAAAACTTGTCAATATTTCTCCATACTGCTCGTCCAACGTAATCCAAGTGTCCTGAGTAGGTAGTGACCATAATTTACTCGAAACGACGTCATTTAGTATATTTTTAGAGCCTAAACAATACTAAATCGCATGTCTAGCAAGCACACCGATGCACGTTCACGAAACTACGGAAGCCACAGCAGACGTGATCGCCCGTTCTCTTTTTCTTTCTTTCTTTTAAATCAATATCCAACCCCTCCTGTGTTTGTCCCGGTTTGTCTAGAGCTCTCGTGCTCTTACCACAATGTAAACAGTTAATTTCTTCTTCTACACTTGCATTATCGGCAGAGTAGGCTCTGAACGCCGAGGCTTCCGTGTGCGCGCTTCGTGGAAGTACACAAAACTCCTTCTTAGGTTCTAAAAATATACTAAATGACGTCGTTTCGAGTAAATTCTGGACGTTACCTACTCAGGACACTTGGATTACATGGGACAAGCAGTATGGAGGAATATTGACAATTTTTTGTGGACTTTTATGGACCTTTTTGGCTGGGACCCTGGCGAACTCCATTATATGAAAGTTGGGGGGAAACGAGAAGTCGTCCTGATCTCCGGCTGCATTTGACATATTAAAAAAGTGGTCCAGAGTCTTGCTCACCATCAGGGTAAGTGGAAAATAAAGTTAAATCATTCTGTGGGTGAACTATTCCTTTAACCTCACTATCTGGTCATGCCTATCGGATGTCCAGCGCTGCCTAATATCCATCTCCTGCAAGCTGCATGGGGGGGGGGGGGGTACTTGGCATTTGTGGGTGTAGCGGTTTAGAACAAGCTGATGGTGACATCAATGAGATCCCCCCCACACACACACATATACACACACACAATAATAAGCATTTTGATTAGAAAATCCCCTTTGACTCGACAAAAGTCCAACAAAACTAAAGTACACACTTCATGCAAGCATTCATTTACGTTAACTTTTTTTTTTTTTTTTATTTTGTGCCTCTGTCACAACTAGGCGTGGCAATACTTCCCTCCGCAATTCAATATCAAATCGACAAATCCTCTGAATCGACTCACCTCCTGTGAGGGCAGCTGTGTAATTTATGTTGTACGGTCAAAGGCCATATTAGATCATACAACACCAAAATGGCAACCATTTTTTATTTTCAGATGTTATAAAGAGACACACTACATACGTTCACATGGGCATATTCAAAAATCGACCACAGTTTCTACTTCCTTCACTGAATCGATACTGAACCATTTAAATCAATATCGAATTGAATCGATATTGAATCGAATCGCAACCAAATCAAATTGAATCATGAGGTTTTAAACAACACCCAGTCCTAGTCACGAACAATTAAATTCTGAAAAAACAAACACCAAGACTGACTTTAGTTAAGTCAGTGTCCTGAGTAGGTAGTGACCATAATTTACTCGAAACGACATAATTTAGTGTATCTTTAGAGCATAAACAATACTAAATGGCATGTCTAGCGAGCACGCTGATGCATGTTCACGAAACTACGGAAGCCACAGCAGACGAGATCGCCTGTTCTCTTTTTCTTTCTTTCTTTCTCTGACTGACTTTAGTTAAGTCAGTCAAAGATATATCCCCATGGATAAGTTGCCAGGGTGCTGTAGTGCTGTAGTTCAGACTTGTTACACGTATAAATCTAATGATTACTCTGCTGCCTTTACTGGCTGGATAAATGAGTGAATTACTGGTAAACTACGATATGTTTCCAGTTCATCCAGCATTCTTTAACGTATTTCTGATGAGCTTTAGTGCTTTAGTTTTCTGAGCCATAAAGCTATTCATTTGCTATTTTTCTTTTTATAATATCATGCTTTGGAAAATAATAAAAAGTCACTCATTTTCACAATTACAGTTCTCTGTTGTAAAAGTATTTTTTTCTGAGGTGTCTTTTTTTTTTTTTTTTACCTTAAATCTATGTAATACTGTTGGCAGATTCATATATTGCTATGTATATTATATTTATTTCCATCTTTCTTTAATGTTGTCATCTGTTTTCCTTGTTGTACTCTATCATTATTTCTCAGCTGCCACGCTCAGTTAAATCACTGTTCTCTGCTTGGTTTCTGCTTCAGTCAAACATATTTCATTCTTGTGCCAGACTCAACCAGTTTTTTTAATCAATAAGTTGTCTGCGATGAGTCAGAGTGATCAAGGAACATCTAAATGTACAGTGTCTCTGAGCTGCCAAACAACCTCAGAGTCAAAGTGTTCAAGTGAAGCTGAAATCCTTTTCTAATTACAGCAATTTCTTTGCAAAAAAACTTCGTCCTCTGAGCAAAACCTCTGTGGTGATGAGAAGGGAAATGACCACAGCATAGAGCTCCCACAGAGAGTGAGCAAGAGCGCACACACAAACACACACACACTTATGCACAAACATGGTGGACATCACAATCCCTGTATGCATCACACACTTTTGTCCTCCATCCAAAGACGACGAGTCTCACACACAGAAAATAACAACTGTTCAAAGACTAAGATTCACCTCAACTGCACACAACAAAGAGCGAAGTGGGCAGAGATCCTGAAAACAATGCTCGTCATATGCACAAAAGTTTATTGTTTGAAACTCGACTCGTTGTTTATTGGAAACACAGGAATACCTCAGTAGAAACACACTCGCGCACATACTTCAGGACATACAGACACATGTGACATACAGCCTTCACACAGCTCTTCAAATGTCTTCATTCAGATCTCATTAGAGCTAAATTCCCACCTGAGAGAATCCAACAAGGCTTCACTTCTTCCTTTCTCTGTCCTTTTCTAGGTCACGATTCACCAGTTCCAGCCTCATCTTATCTGCAGCGTGGACCCTTCTAGTTCCAGTTTATGTAGGAAGGTGTAAACAGCTGCTTTCTCCCTCTGCAGTGGCTTGGGTAAACATGATTAAAGGGTCTAGACGGGTCTGGGTGGTTTTCTAAAAAAAAAATTCTTTCAATTTGAGGGGGAGTCACCATAAATGGAGCAACAAGAGCAAACAATTAAATCCCAAATCCTGTTTTAATTACAAGGAGCAGATCTTTGCTTTCTCATTACTTGCAACCATCACGTTTGTTGTCCACGAATGACAAAAAAACCAACACGGGTCAGAGTGTTAAGTCCTAGTCTATTTCTTGGAACAGAATGGGTAATTCCTAAAGCATCAAATGCACCCTCATTCATGAATACAGCAAGCTAAAATCCTCTCCAGTGAGGCAAACCCAATGCTGATGCTGCTCCAACAGTCAAGAGGCATTGCCTGCTGATGCAGCGCCATATCAGCCTTTAATGGTCTAAATCAAGCAGAGATCAACCCATTACTGGCAGCTTCCCAGCTTTTGTTCAGCATGGGCATGGTGATTCAACAGTTTGAGCTTATGCAACAAACATAACAGTATGCAGACAGCGAAACTGAGAAAAAAAAAGAGCTGAAATCCGCCCATACGGGCACACCATGCAGCTCTAAACAAGTTAAACTGAAGTTACAGTTATAAGGAAGCTCTGCTGTGTCCATCATCGGGTTTTTCTAACACCCACTGCACAGATTTCACAGTGGTTAACAGATCAGCCTGAAGCCAAAAAATAATTAATTTGGCGATTATCTGGATCTGGGATTTCTGCCATCTGATAATTACTTCTTTGTAAGCCATAATAGCTGAAACTAAAAGCAATGAATTCACTTCCAAATTCTCAAGTGTGTATGCGGGAGGGTTTAACAATGACTCAATTTATGACAGGGAGGACATCTTTGCTTGTGAAACTTATTTGATCTGTTTCAAAGCTGGCAAATGACCAAGATGAAACCAGTTTTTAAAAAAGGTGGTATCCTCTCTGGATTCTGCAATTAACTCAGGAAAAGATTTATTTCTCACAAAGAAGCAGCAGGTAAATGTCTCCCCACACATTTATCCATCGTTCCTAACAGTGACAGAAATACTGCAGTGATATTAAGGTGCGTTGGAAATCAATAAAAATGATGTTTTAACTGTTTTTAAGCAGATTTCAGTTTATCAAAACATGAAATATGGAAACTATGGGACTAAAATTAGCTATTTGCTAAATCTGATATATAAATATAACATACATTCATCAATATGCAGTGGAAATCCAAATAAACCGATAACTGTGGTAGAATTCTGGCAGCCATGCACAACTATCTTGTTAAATAAGGTCATCAAAATACTCTAAGTTTTATTTTCATTTACACAGTAAATCTTTTTTGGGAAGTGGCTAGATTAGTGGGAGCTTTTGTATCTTGTGTGTGTCTGCAGGTTTTAGCAACTCTAATGAGTGTGACGCATTTCCATTTGATAGTCAATGAATGTAAGAAAAAAGCAACATGAGTCACAAAATGTCTCAAAGTATTGAAAATGTCAGTGTGTTAAATTACGAGGATGTGATTTAAGTCTGAAAAGGTTTCACAGCAACAGGAGGAAGTTAGAAGTTGGAGTGGACGTAAGAAGATGAAGGAAGAAAGAATGAAAGATTTTAAATAAAAAGAAATAAAGTGGTGATTCCTTCCACCTGCATGTGGAGAATTACAGAGCAGCAGACGTGCCAGACAGAGTGATGAGCTGAAACACTGAAAGCACATGTTGCCTCTTACCAGAGTGCGTAAGCTGCAGTCGTGGCTGAGATGCTCTCCATGCTCCCGTCAAAGGGGGTCCGAGATGGGATAACAGGACTGCTGTCACCAGCCAATACATCGTCCTCCTCATCATAGGCACTGACTTCCAACCTGCTCAGTTCAAAGCTCTGCAGATGGAAATCTCTCTTTTTGTTTGTTTGTTCAAAGCCTCAGTATCTCTTCAGGTAAAGCCTTTCCTGATAAAATATTTGCAGATTAAAGACACAGTTTGAATCCTCTTACAGTGTTAGTCCAAGTCACAAAGACGCTGAATCCAAACACTCTCCACAGTCCAAGCGCTTCAGCTTTGGGGAAGCCGAGCTCCTTAAAATAATTCACCGCCTTTTTTAAGAGCTGCACTCACACACACTCTTCACCATCTGCGCATTTGTGAGTTTATACGTGTGTGTGGGCTTCAGAGTTGAAGAGAATGTAGTTCCAAGAAAAGACGAAGTCGTCTCTCTGCTGCCTCCTCGCAGCTTGACAGCTCTACTGTTCTGAGTGTCGTCCCAGCTCCTCTCTGCATGTGCTTTCTCTCTGTCTCTCTCTGGAAGGCGGAGGGAGAAGAGATCCCAGATCTTTGTGGCCACCAGACACACACACACACACACACACACAATGCAGACTTGCTTGCCTATTCAACCTTTTGCAAAAACCTAAAGTATAAAATGAGACAGAAAAACCAGCTTCCATCTTTATTCACGTCTCTCTCTGTCTCTCACTGCCACTGCTCTATTTTCATCTCTCAGTCGCTCTTTTTTCTGTTTGCTAAATAATCAAATTTCCCAAATACAATCAGATTTACACAAATCAAGTCACACAAAACAAATAAACAAGACAAATAAAACTGATTTGCAGCAGCTTTAAAAACTCGAAACAGATAAATGATTTAAAAAAATATATACAGTCATCCTCAAAATTATTCATACCCCCCAATTAACAAAAGGCTAAATTCACAATAGTAATTCAAATAACAATAAACTACAGAAACTAATAATAAATAAAAATTTACAAAATTATCATTTAGTGAAATTAAACATTGCTTTTGAATTGTGGTTGAAAAGAATACCTAAAAAAACAAATAAACAAACCTGTTACAGACACATTGTAGCACATGAACATGGACCAGCATACCTGTCAACAGGTGCAGACGTCTGATTGGACGTTACAGAAAACACCTGATTGCAGTGATTGCCTCAAAGTGTTGCTCAACCGCTTTTTAGCATCGGAGCCCCATCATGCTTGTTTACTTGTTTTATTTTTTGTGTGTTTATTTTTAATATTTCTGTTGAACCACAATTAAAAATCAATGTCATGATTTTCATAGATTTTTTTTATTTATTAGCCTATTACTTATGTAACTGACAGCTGATTTTTTTTCCTTCTTTACTTAAGTATGAATAATTTTGAGGACGACTGTATATTTGTACATTTACAAGCAGTTCATGGATGCTCATTCTCAAGTGCCAAGCAAACAAAATGCTCAGTATATCTTATCATTTCAGGGAAGCACAGCAAAACCTCAAACTGTGTGCAGTTCTATCAAAGAAGCGACCGCAGTAAAGGTGCGGAACGCTGCGAAGCACGCATGGAAAGTAAGGAGTGAGATCCTGCAAATTCACTTCACTTAATATCAAGCTCTAATTATTTTCTGTTTCTTCTCTTAACCCAAATGCAATCATTAAAAGCTGTGCCATTTTTCTCTCTGTGTTATTTTCATTACGTACCAGCTCACTGGGGTACATCTGCGCAGGCGGAAATTTTCCCCAACTCAAGTTCAGACACAGGCTAGCGGGGACAATTTATTCACTCTCGGGATAAATAATGGATTTAGGTTGCGTGCACATGAAGAAGTAGATACTACCTCCAAGGATTTGGAATTAGTAAATTATTTATTCTTCAAGCTTGTTTGTTATTGTATAATTAGCGCTGATTTTTTCTTTTTTTCATATAGAAAAAACTCAATATCAGTGTCATGTAACCAAATGTTTACATAACTTAATCCAGCTTTCAGTTGGTTTTGGACTAATTCAATCCAACCTGCTTGTTCATGAAGTTATCTAATTGGTGAACTCAAGAAAAAGTCATCCAGCATGCAGCCTAAGTCTTCCCCTGGGATGCCTTAACTGCCGTGAGATGACCTTAAGCAGATGTTACTGCAGCTGCATTTCTTTATAATTAAGATTAAATGTTTCTGTTGACAGTATCGGGTGAAAAATGCAACTCCAACCCAATGAAAATTAATCATCTCCCATGATTTAACAAGCAACATGTGCATGATTTCTTTAAGATTGCTAATGATTGCAGGACAGCTTACTTCTTGCTGCCGAAGAGTCTTCTCGTTAAAGACTTGCCCGTTAATGAAATCCAGGAGCATCTGTCAATCAGTGCAGGTCGCAAGTTGCTTAATGAGCTCTTGATTTTCTGACTGTTATCATCACAAACCAGCTCTTTGTGATCAATTTAAACAAAATGCCGATGTCAGTCAGCTGAGAAATGTGTTGTTTAAAGTGCAAAAGTAATTTACAGCACAAGTTGAATCACTTCAGTCAGTAAGTAGGTGATAAAAAAAGGCTTCAAAGTGTTTATCAAAATGTTTGTTTTGATGCAAATGATTCTAGTACACTTTACTGAGATTCTGAAATGATAAAATCCTGTTAACATACAGTAGCAGTCAAAGGTTCCCATTAAATATGAAAGAAAGTGTCTGACTTGGTGTGTACATGATTAGGAAATTGATTTTTTGGGAATGTTTGTTGTTACACCAATTAAACTGAAGAAATCCTAGAAAATATGGGAAAATGACAGCTAGTCTCACATGGTATTGTGCAATAACAAAAATATAGTAACAAAGCAAGAAATACAAGACACTGCAGTGATCACTTAAGAATGTGAGTCAGGGAGTCATGTGCTGCCTATTAAATGTGTTTTACAGTATAATCATCTAGTCGCTATTGACTATGAATTGTGAGTGTTTAGAAATCAGATTTTTCCTAAATCTAAATTCACAATAGTAATTCAAATAACAAGAAACTGAAAAAAGTAATAATAAATAAAAATTTAGTAAATTATAATTTAGTAAAGTAAAACATTTATTTAGAACTGTGGTTTTAAAAATAATAATAATAAAAAAAACAAAAAAACAAAACTGTCCTAGACAAATTGGAGAACCTTGGTCATGAACAGTTGGACCACAATACCTGTCAACAGGTGCAGACGTCTGATTGGACGTTACAGAAAACACAAGATTGCCTCAAAGTGTTGCTCAACAATTTTTTAGTTAGGGAGCCCCATCATGTTGTTTTATTTTTTGTTTGTTTTTGATAGTTCTGTTGAACCACAATACAAAATCAATGTTATGATTTTATCCAAATTGTCATTTATTATTACTTTTGTCAATTTCAACTTATTTCACTGACAGCTGATTTTTTTTACCGTCTTTAATGGGAGTAACTCTCGGCTTGTACTAGATCGAGTAATGTGAGTTTAAAAACTGCATGTCACATCCACTTTTAGTTGCTTTTAACTTCTGTCCTCCTAAACTTGTGGACCATTAAGACGGGATAATTTGAAGCTTGTTGCCGACCTCATCAGTCAGCTTGTTAATTACTACCGATGAATGCTCGGTTAGCTTGAACAAAAAGCCTCTGATTTTTGGATAATAAGTGACCTAAATTAGTCAATTAGCATTTAAGCTCTGGATGTTGCAACTATTGTGGCTGGTTTCAGATCACACCGCTGCTATTGTCAACAAACCACTTAACAAACGCACACACTCGCGTTAACTCATGAGCATTCCCTGAGTTTCGTGAAGTGAGGGAGGACGTAGCTGTTAATGAGTGTCATCTTGCTTTGTTTACTTTCTGACCTAACATAACCAATTCACAGCTTATAATTGGGAGCGCTGAGGTTTCTGCTGGTAGTGTTGTTTTAAATATTTTAGCCATAACATTAAAACCACTGGCAGGGAGAATGAGTAACACTTCTTGTTGTGTTACCACAAGCCCTTGTTCACATGGATTTTACCTTGATATCAGCTTTGCGCAGCAGTCACATCCCCAAATGGCAACAGAAGTCCCTTAGAGTGGCAACGTCCTCAAGTGGGACACCAGTGAGCCCAGCAAAAACTGATCCATCCTCCCCAGTTAATGGGATCTGAGGGAAAATACCACAGAAATCCCAATACCTGTCCCAACTGTTTACTGCTTATACACCAATACAAAGAACAAGGAGGACCAGTCACAATTAAATGACCATAATGTTATGGCTGATTGATTTACATTAAATATATATATACATATATATATATATATATATATATATATATATATATATATATATATAATTTTTTTTTTTTTTATAATAATAATAATAACTGAGATAATTTACAGTTGCAGTCAAAAGTTTGGGCACAATTTTCCTTTAAATACAAGAGAAAGGGGTGTCCAAACTTTATTCTGGTTTCCTTGACGTAATGAGGTAACAAGTGAAGCTGCACTAAGAGTTATTTGTCCAAATAAATTTTAATCTTGTTGAACAGAAGGGAATGCCAGTTTACAGGGTGCAAATAACATTTTAAGTGTTTAACAGGGGATTGCTGTCACAATTTAATAGTTTATTTAATCAATTGCTTTTAACAGCGTAAGAGAATGTAATAGCTTAACCAAGATTTAGATTAGCAAAGAATGTTCCTTATTTTAATGTCACGGTGAAACAAGGTCAAAGACAAATTAAAGTCACCCAAAAATGAAAGATGTATAAACATATGAGAATGAAGAAAAAAACACGAGCTTACCAAAATTGGGCTTTGATGGAGCTCCTGTTGACCCTGACTTGAAGTCGTTTTACCGGTAGGCGGGTGCTGCCATCTCACGTTCCTTCGCATCACTCAACCAACACCGACCTCAGGGTACGGAATCAAATCTCGCGATACTAGAAAAACTGACTGGGACGAAACCTTTTGAGAATTTTGGTTTCACTTTATCGGCAAAAGTTCAAAGAAAAAGAAACATCAACAAATACTGAAAATGGTCCTTTTCATCTAGTTTAAGGAGAAGAGGAACAGCTGTTTTCACTTCTAAATGGCTGAATAAAACAGACGCGTTTTTGTAATGCCGCATCTGAACCGCTAGAGGTCAGCATGGGACTGTGCAAAATCGGTAGGCATATGAATCAGGAAGGGAGCAGGTTAATATTACAGTAATAGCCTCTTGATCACAATTTTAGTCGATTGTAGACAGTTGTTAATTATTCAGTGGATTGCCTTATATTTAAAATTGACTTTTTAAAAGCACAAGTAGGTTACGCTTGCCAGAATTTAACTTTGGATGGAATCATCTCTTTAAAATTCATAGGTTATATGTACACATGGGCTATTATATTTCAACAGTGACTTTATTACAAGATATACCTTAAAAATTAAGTATATGTTTTGGATGACACGGAGAGTTATGGATAAGTTTTCATGGAACTCTCACTAAATTTTTATGATCTATTCCCACCGTGATATTTTATTTCAGTCACCCTCATTATGGGCTCCATTTAGCTCAAACTGGCCAATCGTGTTTAATCTTAGAGAGAAAAAATGTTTATTTAAAATTTTTAAACAGATGTGGTGGACTTTATGACAGGGTGGAGCGGCTGTGGGTGTAGTGGGGGGAGTGGATTTGACCGTGCTCGTCCCCCGCGCTCCCGCTGTGATGTGTTGGAACCTTTGGTGCGGGGACGCGGCTGGCGAGGGCGCGCTTGGTTGGCCAAACAGTAGCTACTGGTGACAAAAAAAATGTAAAAACATGGTTCGGCGTCGCGTTCAACCAACAGCATAGAAACCAAAAATGGTATTTTATTATTCTTATTATCATGGTTTTAGGTTTCTTTGTTTTTGTTTTTTTGATTTAATGAGTTATACAGAAATCCTGGTCCCTGGTGGGAACACAGCACGCCCTGTGTTTCCGTGCGGAGGGCCTAAAAATAAAACTTTTTGGAAACTACAGAATAGGTGGGTGTACTGATGACTCACAACCACAGGGCAACCCCTGTCATTGTCTCCGTCCGAAGACATAACAAAAAACCCATCCCAGACAGATGACTGGGCCCTCAATCGTACTAGTCCAAAGTCATAAGTGAAGATCGTCTATTCGGAAGAGGACTTACACCAGACTTCCGTCCATAAATTTTAGAGAACTCAATCCATTATTGTATTTGAGGACACGAGTTAATTATGGGAGATAATTTCAGTAGATTTCTACCTTCTAATCCTACTTTATTTAATAATGAGTGGAATTTTATTGTTCTTGTTTTCTGTATTATTCTGTTGGCACCTTCATATAAATTATGAAAATACTAATTATTTGATTAGTTCCTCATTAGTAATACCATGTCATCTAGTCACCTGGGTTTATTGAAAACATCAAGGTTGACATTAACACTGTCCAGATAAAAGTTGACAAATAAAATGAACTACCATCCATGCAAGTCTGTCACTGTAGTCCACAAGCACATGGCTGGGCAAAACAGTAGAGGCAAGGATCTGACTTATAATGGTATCTCACAATTTCAAAGTATTAGCTCGTATAAAACAACAATCTGGTCAATGATTTTATCACGTATGAAGATAAATTCATTTCTAATGTTAGTGCAGATTAACTCAGCTTCAAAACATTGAATGTTTTCTGATTATTCCTATGAATGACAGTGAAAGAGAAGAAATTCTCACGCACAAAAAAACATGTATGCCCATTTAGAAACTTGTAGTGATGAAAATATGCACCACAACAAGGTTACAGCTTACATACGCCTTTGTTATGGTAGAAAGTGTGGATAATTGTACTTAAATACTGTTGAAATCACAAAACTTTTGTTTTCATTGGCTTTATGGGCAGATGCACCAAAGATCAGGTTTGAATCTTCAGTATGTGACGGAGAAATGGCCTGAAACGTTTGCGGTTTCTTCGGAATGCGTCAGAGTGAGAGGTCGTTTCTTTTCCATCGCTCGCTCACAGCTTCACTGCAGATAATGGGCTCTTGTGTAACCCGCCTCCTCTCACTTTCCTTGCCTCCTATTGGTCAGTTCCCCTCTTCTACCTCTTAACCTATTGGACAAGCTGAGTGAGCAATGAGCTCATATTGGTTAAAAATAGTTGGGCTCGCGAGTGGCTAAAAATAGACCAGTATATAAAGACGGCAGTCACTCCTCGGTGTGCGCTAGTCATCCCCGGCTAGTTGCCGGAGGAGTTGGGAGCGAAGCGGTGAGATACACAGAGAATAAGAAAGCACAGTATCGCTCGTCACCCTCCCTCCCGCTCATTCCTTCACAAGTGTTGCACCAGAAGCAGCGTTATGTCTTACATGGAGCCCGGCCACCAGTTCTGGGTGGAGTAGGCAATGACGAACTTCCTTCCTTCTTGACTCTTGGGTTTCGTCTTGAACGTGTAGAGAGCAACAGTCACTTCCCCAAGAGGAGCCCTTACAGATAAATGGGTGTGTTTTGACTTTAGTACATGCCGTTATGGACAGCTGGTAGAGCTGTTTCGAGTTTTTTCTGTATATATACCATCTCTTCATTTCAACTGAAAAAAGTGGTTTCCCTTTGAAACAACCTTTAACGTGAAAAACCCATTTGAGACAGTAATGGTGACAGAGGCCGATAAGCACACTAAAAACACCTTCCAGACTGAACTGTGTTTTTTTTTTTGGGGGGGGGGCAGCAAAGACCACACTTCAACAATGTGGGTTTACTGGTTAAATGAAAGGTAGGGTGGAGTTATAAAAAGATGTTAAAGTTCTCTAACTGGTTAATCTGGGGGGTTTCAAGACACAGATGGTTACTCAAACAAGAAACATTTAGGAGAGGGATGAGGAAAAACCGAGATGGGGTAAAAAGACTGGAGATGCAGAAGATGAGGAAGAGAAGAAGACATATGAAGGTGGAATAGGAAGGGCGGATGGATGTGGAGAATGGTTGGAAAGATAAACGGGTGAGGGATAGCCTAACGATGTACAGTATAACTGGATGAGGGAGAAGAAGGGATGAATTACTGTATGTGAGAAGGAAGGGTGATAAAGGATGAGGGATTGATGAGAAGTGAAGAAGGGGTGAGGTACGGGGAGGGGGAGGGAAGGATAGACAAAGTGGGAAAGGATGGATGGGTGGGAAATGTGAACGAGGATGAAAGGATGAATGAATGTGGGAAGATGAGAGTGAATGCATGAATGGATGATGGATGGATGAGAGGGAGAGGTGATAGAATAAATGGATGGAGGATGAATGAAGGGTAGGGAAGGTTGGTCAAGAGGGTGAGACACCTGAAGGTGAACCAGGTGAAGAAGGCTATCGGGGTGATCAGAGGTGTGGTTGAGGCCTCCTCAGCCCAACACGGTGACCTAATATGACTGAGATGGAAATGGGTCTGGAGTTGTAACGATGAGTGGATTACTTTAAAGATATCATGGTTCAACAAGCGTTGTGGGCTTTGTTCTTGGCTCAAATCTTGAATAAGCAGCCCATATTCTAAAAATCTCTTTTACTTATTCTATCATGAGGCATGTGTTTGTGGTGTTCACTCGTATCAAAATGATTGTGCTGTAAGGAAATGTCATGTATGTGCTTCCAAATGTGATTGATTCTGATATCTTTCCAGGAAACTGTATGTATAACAGCTGTTGAGTAGGACCAGTACAGTTTTAATCAACAAGCTGTGGGTAAACTAAGTACAACTCTGAGTACCAAAACACAGGCAGAGCTAAATGTGATGAGAAAACACCGAGTAACAGAGGAAGGTCATTCCAGAGTCTAGGGGCTATAGTCTTGAAAGCCAGGTCCCCTGGGTTTCAAACGGGTCTTTAAGACCTTCAAGAGACTCTGGCCCAAAGAGGGAAGGGTCTGCCACATCAAGAATACACCAGGGGGCCTGGCTACGCAATACACAGAATGTCAAAACTAAGATTTTAAAATCAATTCAAAATTTGAAGTTTGACTGGAAGTCGAGTTCTCATTAGCTACAGAACAGCTACAGTAAGAAGAACCAGAACCACACAGATACAAAGACACTCCAACCCAGCCAGCATTGCATGTGGGACCAAAATGGGTTCAATTTTGGCTGCATATACGGGACCCAAGTGGGTTTGTCCACGGTTTCCATGGTGACCCCAACTGTGTTTTCCCATATAGCCGACAGGCATGGGCTTGAACTGAGCATATTTGCAGATCTCATAGTTTAAGTTACATGGGCGCCATATGTGGAAACCCACATGGGAAAACACAGTTGGGGCCACTATGGAAACCGTGGACAAACCCACTTGGGTCCTGTATATATAGCCAAACTTTAACCCATATGGGCCCCACATACAATGCTGGCTGGGAAAGAGATACCAAAATTAGCAAAATTGCCAAAGATATCCTTAATGAGCACAAACAGACAGAAAACCATCACAGATGTGCAGAAAGCAACTGTGATGTCACAGATTATAAATAGTGTGTTGACAAGTCTGTACCAAAGATATTCTGTCTATAATGATACACAATATACAGTATAGATATTTCATTTTCTGTTAGAAAGGGTAAAAAGTTTCCTCTTTAAAAGCGATCAGTTATCATAAGGACTTCGTTACAGTCAGAGTAACATAAGTTGGCTTGTTCTCTCCACACATCCGCCCACCGTTCCTCTTGACAGTTGGAGGCCTCCTCCTACCAGCATCCTTCCATTCCTCCTCCTACGATACTACAGAATTTTGCATGTAAGCTGCCAAAGGTAACTGTGAGCATTGAGATGCAAGTTTAAGAGGCACAAACTGCTTTATAAAAAAAAAAGAGCTGCAATATAAAAGGCATATCTTTGCTCTTGCTTTTTCTTATTATTAGAAATTTTTCCTGTAGCTTTGGCATTGTAATTGTGACAGAGTGGGGTCCTGTCACTATGCCTCTGATTGATCATGGCCCCTGGTAACTGTCCTGTAAATTAGGATTTTTGCATTAAAACTAAAGGGACTGAATGAAGCATGAAAGATGAGGTGTTAAAAAGCCATTCTGATTACTGTTTAAAAAGTGAAGGAGACAGCTGCTGTATTCACAGCTAAACACGGACGGTAGGTAATAATAATGAACTTATGTAAAAGTGGCTGTATTCCATACAAGCACCAACTATCTCATACACTGAATCTATTTTATTCCTGGACTTCTACTCCTCCACGCTGCACAAACTTACACAACTCCTGCATACGGTTGGACACAGAGCCCCATGCCTTTAAACTGCTCAACATCCAGCTGCCTCACCTCAGCATCCCACACACCCCGCGCTCGCTGCAGCAGCAGCCTCAGTGTGAAGCTGCGGGCACATCATCTCTGAGTGGAGTGTTGTTACTTTCTGCTCTAGGAGCCATAGAACTATGACTTGATCTGTTTAGAATACTTGAATATTTGTTTTCCTGTTATTTTTGAGCTGCAGTTAAATATATTTTTTAATTGTTTTTCGCTGACAAAAGGATTACACCATGTATATCTTATGAAAATATCTGGTTCTAAAGTTTGAATTATACTAAATCTGATAGATTGATGATACATTTTTGTTTTTGTCTTGAGGCTTGGCCTCACCTTTCCTTTACTCATCACACCATAATGATCTCCTCTTTCTTCTTCCATGTCAGCTGGAAACTTTAATCACGCCCGAAGGCACGAGCACTTTTTTTCTTTTAAAGATGGCAGCCTCCCAGTCCATGATGGTGTGAAACTGGCTCGACTAGACAGCGACACTGGTTTTCCACCAGCTTCCATTTCATTGCAGATATGTGCCTCTGTGGTAAAAGCAACTCCCTCTCAGCTGAGGCTTCGTCCTCATCAGCTTTTACACACTTGGACGACGATTTTAACTAACAGAGTCTGCACTGAGCTGCTTGGACTTTTCCATCGAGTTGTTGGTCCAACTTGAAAGTATACTTTGTTTTATGATGGACAGGAAGTTAAAAGATCATATTAAGAGCTGGACATTTTAAGATTGCTGACATATTAGTTAACATGTTTGAGAAATGAGCAGATCAATGAACCAACCATGTTAAAATTCTCTGGTACAAAGACCAAAATATTCTCAGCTCATTTATATTTTGTTGACATTTTCTATCCTTAGTTGCACATGTATTCATATACGTGTAATGATTAAACTCAAAAATGTCTTCTCTAATGAAAAGAAGCTGGGTGTTATAGAAAGTAATTTATTACACAAACCAAAGCTAGTTTACAAATACAGTTTCCAGTCATGTGCGTGTGTATAGTCTAGTATGAACAAACCCACATTTTATATTTACAGACTTTGCATACAGCTTGGTTTTCCTGTTCCTTTGTTTACATCACTGCTTCAGCATCCAAAAATCAGGATTTAAAATTACAGTAAAATCTAGAAATAAAAACCATTTGTACATTAGGAAACTTGAGTCGTTTTTCCTTTTTTCTTTTCAGCCAAGTGTGTGTGCAAAACAAACAAACAGAAAAAAAGCCAGCACTCGTGGCCCTTGCGATGCTCTAGACAGGCAGCCGAGAGGCCAGCCTTTCTCCTGACTGCCTAACAACAGCATTTGGCAGGGATGATTGACGGGTCATTACAACCAAGTGTAAATCATCAGAAAAAAAAATTCAGGTCAAGCACAAAAGAAGAAAAACCTAAAGCAACAACACATGAGTAATTCCCTAGTCTTCCACCTCCCATTTTTTTTTGTTTTAAATACTGATAGACATGTTTATGACTTTTTTTTTTTAAAGTTTGAAATTAAGTACAAAAAACAGGAACACAAGACTGGTCTCTGGATGAGGCTCCACCCTGTAGGCCAGGAAGAAGAACAGGAGGGTATAACGCTGCCAGGATAGCCATAAATTGCTAGTTTAAGAGAAAAGTCTGGAGGCTGGTGGCTGATTAAACCCAAATACGACTGGCCACGCTTAGATTTTTAGAAAAACCATCTAAAAAAGAAAAAAAAAATCCTCCAAAATTAACAACAGGAGGTTTATTCTCCATCTGCAATGTGACACAGATCACCTGCACAAAATCTATCTGGCTTACCAACCTGACAAATCTGGCATATCCATGCGAAGTATCGTGGATAAAAAAAAGTTATACATGTGTTTCACTTGTGACACTATGGGACATACCAGGCACCCCCCCCCCTCTCAAAAATGAATTATACATCACCATGTGCTCAACTTTTACACATGCCTGAACACAAAAATATTCATAGTCGTTCATCCCAAATAAGATCAGTGGTGTGCATGTAAACAAGTCTTTCCTCTCCATGTTCTTCGTCCTGGTCTAAAACCAGGGGAAGATGAGCACCAGCAGTCAGCTAGGTGGAACAGGAAGGGTTGGGAGCTGCTCAGGCTGTGATATGCAGGGCAGGAAGCCACCTTTGTCATCCAGTGGGACCGCCATTCATCTGCCACTTCCACTGATTCAGTCCAACAAATTTTAAATGTTCAGGAGCACATGAATAACAGCTGATCACCTAAAAAGTAGACAAACCAGCTGTGGTAAAAAGCAGCATGTGTGCAACTGTCTAGCTTGAACAAAAGTAGGCAAACTTCACAGTGAACCGTATCAACTTTGAACAGCAAGATGGCTGGAGTTTCAAACAGGAACAGATCACCATCTGACTTAAACGCTGAATTAGATTATCAAATTTAATCTAAAAGGAGCACTGAGGACATTTTCTTGAAACTCAATGTGCACACTAATAAAGCACTCAATATCAGGTGACTAGCAGATTATCCCAGTACGGCTGGAGCTCAATGTGTGGGAGGATTAGCAACAGGGAGAGACAAAATAGCTCGGGTTTTGCATGTGAGCATGCCACCTCTGATAAAACAAATAAAACCTGAGCACCTGACAGTAAAATTTTCTTGGTCATCAAGTTATTTACACATAAAAATTGACTTTTTTAATGACTATTTTGAGACTATTAAGACTATTTTAGAGCACTTGCTGATACAGTTCACTGGTGATTTGCCTACTTCTGAATGTGTCCTGCTGTTACCATGGCATGCAAGAAGCAGGATGAGAATGCAGCTGAAATGCTGCCTTGGTTTGATCACACACACATCACCTGTGCTTCATTATTCTTATCCAATCACCCGTCCAAATCCAGGCATAAACACCTGGGGACACTTAGTCCACTGGTGGTTGTTTACAGCGATACTCATTTACTGTGCCGTCTGCTTCCGTTAAGTCATCCAGACAGAAAACTGCCAAGAAAACGGACCATGAAAAAGGACTTTCATCTCCTAATAATCTTCAAATCAGTGTAAGTGGCTTGCTGAAAAGACTAAATGTACCAACTCTCGGCTGGTGTAAATCTCCCAACCTGAGGGTACACCCACAGGTCAGGAGCCTGGTGGTTTACAGCGGTAGTCATGTACTGTACTCCCTCCTCCCCCATCCATCAACCCACTCGCCCATCCTTCTCCATCAAGGCTTCCTACACTCAGGTCCCGGGGTAAATTCAGTCCAACAAACAGCCAGTTTACAGCGGTAGTCATTTACTGCACTCTTTTCTTTCCCTCCCCCTCCCCATCTAGTAATCCCTCCCGAGCCCTATTTCCGGGTATGATAACCCAGGGTGAAAACAGTCCAAATATGCCTGCCATTTTACAGCAGTACACATTTATTGCTCTTCTTTCCGCGGCGGGCCTGCAGTGCTGCCCTGGTGGCCATCTCAAACACCTCCCGCACGCCATCCTTGGTCTTAGCCGAGCACTCCATGTAACCAAAAGCTGCGATGCGCCCGGCCATGTCCCGGCCCTCCTCCGACTTCACTGGCTCCTGTCGGGAGAGGGGAAATTTGGTTTAATAAGGCAGGTACTTCCTGGAAAAAACCCTGTTCACACCATGTGGAGAACAGTCATGTATAAAATGTTTCAATCCAGCTACCTGCTTCATCTTGGCCAGTTCTCGGCGTGTGTGGTCATCGTTACGGAGATCTTTCTTGTTTCCTACGAGGATGATGGGGACATTTGGACAGAAGTGTTTCACCTCTGGGGTCCACTTCTCTGGAATGTTTTCTGTCATTTAAAAAGACCAGAAGAGAAATGCAACAGATTAACAACTACTATGGTACTACTACTTACATAAACATAGCCTCTGAAGAAAGGTGCGTGAAACCACAATAAAAAGAACATTTTTTTAGAATGAGACTGTTTATTACAAGCATCATCTCCTTTTAATTAATTTAATTTCTCATCAGGCAACTAAACTGAAGTAAAGCCAACATGACTCCTCATATAGATGTTGGTGGCTCCCTAATGAGAGAAGAGATGTGACTTGTGTAACAGCAGGTCTGTATGCAACTGCTTGACTAATGACTTGCTGCAGTCTCCATTAGAGAGTTTGTGTAAATGTAAACAGTTCCTCTTCAAGAGTCACAACAGGATGAGCTCACAATCTAGACCCCAAAAATAACTTCAGAGGAAAAATGGGGACGTGTACAGGAAAGATAGACAAGCTATGCATTATGTCACACTTAAATGCCCGTGTGTGTCCGAGCGTGTGGTTTGTACTAACCCAAGCTGTCGGGACTGTCTATGGAGAAGCACATGAGGATGACGTCAGTGTCTGGATAGGAGAGAGGTCTCAGCCTGTCATAGTCCTCCTGCCCAGCTGTGTCCCAAAGAGCCAACTCCACCTGAGATGAGAAGACAAAGGAGGATAAAGGAAAAGAATTACAAATTTTTCCTGTCTACTTCAATGTAAACAGGAGGGGGAAAAAAAAAAAAATCAAAACTCAACTTCATGATATTTAATTAATCTGATCCACATAGAACAAGACAGATGTAAGATCGCTGTTTTGGCAGCAAAGCTAAATTAGTAAAGATAAACCAGATCAAGACATTAACAAAAGTGTGACACTTGAAAAGTAGCTTGTGTCCTCCTCGGCAGCACATGGGGTTGGAAATCAACCAGCCACTAAAGGCTCCTCGCCCTAGAATCCCATTAACCCAGAATGAGGTCAGGACTCATGAGTTTGTGACTGATGAATGCAGCTGGGTGAGACATTTACCATGACAGGGACACGTACAGGACATCGTGGACCTGAACATTACACTAACTTTAATACCATCCATCCATATGCATCATTTGAGGATATGCTGTGTTCGTTACAAAATGAAATCAATACAGCCTCGGAGCAGAGGAACCAATTGTAGTTTATATAATGCAAACCTAACAAAAGACAGAGACATCAAGTCAAGTAGAGCTCAACAGAAGCAATTTGTAGAAAAAAAGGACCAGTCTGAGCAGATCATTGCCACAGTGTGAAGGAAGATGGGAAAATGGTGCAGTATAGTGTTGCTGACTTCTTATTACTTGGCTCTGAAGAAAGATTTAATGCACTGAGGATGTTTAAAGACCGAAGGAACAAAATTAATCTCAATCCCACGACAATAACCCCAGCAGAGATAAACAGGGATAAAATGTGAGCTTTTGTGGGTGAAAAAGAACATTAAAATAAACTCTCAGCAAGAAAATAAGCACAAAAAAGCATCTCAACATAATAATTTCTAACTTTATTCATAACTTGCCAGTTTAAATGTTGTTGTTTTTGGATAGCAAAGTTGAGAGATTGATTATAGGCAAGTAATTTATCTAGCTGGCACCATGCGACTCCACTCCTGAACACAGCTGCTGTGTCTGAATATTTGCAGATGTCTCACCTGTTTGCCGTCCACCTCTATATCAGCAACGTAGTTCTCAAACACCGTGGGGACGTAGACCTCAGGGAACTGGTCCTTGCTGAAGACTATGAGAAGACATGTCTTTCCACAAGCTCCATCCCCCACTATCACCAGCTTCTTACGGATGGCTGCCATCCCTGGTGGAGACAAGCAGGAGTAAATACAGGTTATGACCAGGGAAAAACGGGATAAGACAGAACCCCCCCCCCCAAAAAAAACCATTGAGATCACTAGAGGAAAAACACAGCAATGTGAACAATTATGAAATCTCATAGGTCCATTTCAAGTAAAATGAAAGTGATAAGTGACACCTGTGACAAAGCAGTAGTATAGTACTGCACAGTGAAGTACGTCATGCAGTGCAACGCTTGATATTTAACCACAAAGACTGAAAGCAGCTGAGGGCAAGAGCCTCAGAGTTGAAAAACAATACATAAAATCTAATTCCTGACATATTGATCCTCATAAATTTTGAGGCTTTTTAAAAATAATTACACAGTTATATGGGTTTTAAAAAAAGGTCAGACTAGTTAGAAGTCCTGCCCTGCTACTACAAACATAAACCCCACAGTGCTCTAAGACATGTGTTACCAGGAAGTCACATTCAGCCATGGTTCCAGTAATTCATGACAGCAAAAAACGACACCAGTGTGGGTGTGAGAATGAGCTTCCCCATATAAGTAAAGGGAAGTCGGGGCAAATGAGCGACACACACCGCTGTGATGGGCATAAAACAGTTTGGATTACTCCATTGGGAGTTTTGGGAAACGACATTCGGCAGAATGTAACAAAATCAAGACCTAAAGGGAAAATGCGGGTTGCCTATTAAACAATTTCAATTTCTTTACATTAGTTTAAAAAAGGAGAGAGAGACAGAGAGAGACACTGTTGCATTATTGGAAACTATGTAATTAAAGCAGAACCACGGCACACAGACGGCTTCTCTACCTGTCTTTCTTCTATTATGATCCCTGGATATATTTCTAAGCTTTTACTAGCTTGTTGATGCTACTTTGCTGCGTTGGTAGCAGCACCTCGTCTCCCTCTCCTCAAAGCAAAGTCCTGTATCTTCTGAAACGGGACGTTTTACCCGCGATTTGTGGGTAAATATGTCGTGGATTAGGCTATATTTTTCTCTGGTGTTGGCTGGTAGCAGGTAAGAATACGAACTTTTATTTACTTTTTGCGGACATGACAAGTGATTATTGAGCCTGAAGCAGTGATGCTTCACCCGCCCAGGCAGCGCAAGCTACGTGAATCACTCTGGTCCAGCAAAGAGTTGGTTATGAGAGCCAGGAGCCGGTGTTTAGGTGGTGTGAAACTAAAGAAATGTTTTCTTCAAATTAGCGCTGGTAGTCTGGTTAAAATCAGCGCTGGAAGCAGCTCGGTAGATAGGGGACCTGAGTACCGTACAGCGGTTTCTGTTGTCGCAAGTTCTGCAATGTCTGGGGACATTAAATCGCTCCGTAAACACTTTGTTTAGCCTCACGGGGATTCCAAAAGCATTTATTGAGGTAAAAAAGTTGCTGAGTTCCCCTTTAAAACAAAACCAGAAAAACATTTATTGCCCAAAAGTACAATTCTTGTTAGCAAGTATGGACAAATACGATCACTTCACTCACAACAAACACACTTCATTTGTCACTGGGGAAATACCTCATAGACATGACTTAAAGGCAGTGTGGATGTGCAGCCAATTACTTAATTGTTCTGACACACACACACACACAAAAAAAATCCACTGAATGATTTTTGTGTCCAAACTCGACTCCCGTTTGTTGCCCTCGCAACTCGCCATGAGCGTCTCTCAGTGCAGATGAACAGAGACCAACATGACTGCTCGCTGCTCTGATCTATCTAGCTGTTTGTTCTTTAAAAAAGAAAAAACAGATGTGGATCAAGTCATGGAGGTGTTTGTGTTTGCAGCGAGGATGTTTTACGCTGCAGAAGAAGCTGGAGGTGAGGTAATTATCCTTTTAGGAAATGTGGTTCCTCTGCTACTTACTGGGAAGCTAACAAGCTAGCCACTCGGCTGTTCTTGGCTATGTTCGCTGACAACCATCGGTGAAAATGCTCCTGTGCCCTGGAAGTGTGGTTTTGGGGGATGTTTTTTTTTTTTTTTAATGTAGCTTGCTCGAACCATTTTTTCAGGATCCCCTACCCTGTCTTCAACTGAAACATCTATTTTGGAAGATTTACCAGTGCCAGTCATGACATTCAATGCAATCATCTCCATCACAGAGAGTGAGGTGAAGGTAAAGTGGAAAGCACACTCACTAGGATCACTGATCTCTCTCAATCCATCAGCTGAGAATATGGTTTAATCTCAAGTCATTTCTGGAACTGTAATACATCAAATCCCCCTGTATTTTGGCTCTTTGATCAAACTGGTAGTGGCAAAACATAATCAACACACAAACTACTGTATTTGTGGAACTAAGCATACAACTACGGAGTATTATTTTAAAGGTCTGGAGATCAAAGGGCAATTTAGAAGCATTATTTAACCACTCACCAAAACAACAGCGTATGTGAATATATTTGGAGTCATTTTACAAATTTAAGTTGCCTCTGAGCAAAATTCATATGCATATGTCAATGATATTAGGAGCTTGTCTTTTCTAATTATTATAGATACAGATAATAAAAAAAGAAGGATGCTGGAAAACCTGCCCATTGCCCCAGTTAGTCAAATGTACTATACTATAATGATTTTTACAACATGCATAACTTACCAGACAGTGTGTTCATTACAAATCCTCATTTGTAGCCTGGATTCCACTTGTTTCAATAACTTTAGCAATCAATTTGGTTCTCTTCCCCTTTTACTAAACACAAACAGACCCTGATTTCTGTGAGATGTTGCTGCAGTCAACGGCAAAAGAGCCCTTCCCCATTTTAGATGAGTTTCTTTTTGCCATCCAGTGGGGCGTAACCAGGCGTAGCCCAGCAGAGTAACATGTCTGATGGCATCACGTGCCCTCCTCTATATGGCATTTGGTCTCAGACCATGCATTTTCCTTGCTTAGGATTTATTTTTTCCATCTTGTTATCCATGTTGTGTGGTCAAAGAAATAAAATGTTACTGATACTCACATCCTGCTTAAATTTTCTTCATCTTCAGTCCGCATATTTGGGTTATCACTGAATCTACACTATCTTCATCAACGTGTTTTTTAAAAAGTACTGCAAGATATCTGGATCTACCTCCCTTGGCAACACATTCTCACAGAAAACCTTTATGCTGTGTTCAACTAGCCGACTAGTTACATTCTCAATAGAAAGTGCAGCATCTGAGATCACAATGACAATATCATCCTGACAGTTTCTCTCAGGTTAAAACAGAGTTTCACAGTCTTTTCTACTCCAAGTCCCTTTTGATTGCAACTGAAATTAACCACAGCACTGCAAGGTCCTTCAAGCGTCCTATAAATGGTACAGGAACACATAAGTAGGACAGCAGTGTCAAAAAAGATCAGGCCATCCCCTGCATCAATTGAGGATAAAAAGAAATGACAAAAATTGGGACAGCTGTAGCCTTGAGGCTGGTGTGCATGGTCAGTGTCTGAATAACATGACCAGAGGGTAAACAGTTAAACAATCCCCCCTTTTAACAAAATGCTGTCTAGGTGTCCATCACTAAGACTTTAAACCTTCTGTGTTTAATAGAATGCCAGAGTCTTGGAACTGATAATATAAAGCTTCAACAAGATAGACAAAATAATTCCACATTTCATTGTAATCCTTTCTTGACCAAAGAAAAGGGATGCAGAACACAATAGCTAGGGGCATAATCAAGACAAAACATGATGTAAAGGCAAGACAACAGGAAAATGCCCATTAGTCCATTAGTTGTGGAAAATCTGTCTGAACATTCTTTGGAAAAAATGTAGTAAATACAGTCTTATAGTTATTCTGATATACATGTAGAGTATGTACAGAAAAATCTCTGGCAGTAAATCAAGCGGGAGATGCCATTGAGGGACCAGGTGAGTGTTCAGCTGTCATGCCATCTCTGTTCTTAAATAAAGCCCAACACACACCAGTGTTTCTTGTAAAGTCCAAATCATTTCCAGATGTTGGATTTAATTGTTTATAGGAAAATGCATATGACAAGTCTTTCTACCTTGAACACAATGACAGGTGCATATAATGTGCCACTTCACATTCCTAGATCTAAATGGGATGTACAGCAGGGCCATTCTAACAGTTCAATGGGAAAATTGACTGGTTTCAATTCCATTACATCAACTTGTAACTTTGGATCTGGATTCTTGTAGGCTAATTTTATTTCCCTATTTAAGAGGGTACGGCTTTCTGTGTCGCTCTTTAGAAAGTATTTTTACCCTCCAATACCAAAACAAATTAGTCGCAAAACATTTGCACACGTAATACCACAGCTCACTGCCTCTTTCAGATGGAAATAGGATTTCAGACACGTCTACGATGAGACTCAAATTCTCTTTATGCGATATTGTCGAACAGCTGCCCAGAAAAGAAAAAAATCCCATGAGTCTGAGAACTGTCAGAGGGACACAGAGGCTGCCACATTTAGACCAAGCATGGAAAGGAGGAAATGTAATATACGAATATGGAGAGAAAAACCCAACCTAATCTATGGCTTCTCCATCAGAATATGAAATTACCACCCACTACACACCATCATTATCTTAGGCAGCTGTTAATACCCAACCAGCAGAGATTTATGACTCATACAAAAATTATACATACTTACTTGTCAGGCATTGGACATGATGTAACACTAAGCTACAGCCTGTGAAACATTTTAAATCACAGCGTCTCTTTGTGCCCAAACTTGGTTAAGGGAAAAGGAAAGAAAGGACTGATAAATCAAGTTATGTTCAGGTCTAAACCCCCTACATAATTATAATCCTGGTGGATAATAAGGACCGTGCTACACATGCAAATCCATGCTCCATCTGCATGTTTACTGAAAAAAAAAAAAAAAGACCATGACACGAAATTAAGAGAGACAAAAAACAGAAGAGAGATGCAGATAACCCTAACATGATATAGAGAAGACTAGACCCAGAGGAAGCAACAGGCTATGGTTCTGTGGTTTACAGTGTGAGTGGATGACAGGTGCCAGCAGAGGTAAACCCTTTAGTCAGTTCTATAATCCACAGATGACTCACTCGGCAGGAGTTTTTGATTGATACTTCATACTGGAGATGTAATGATTACCAGTAAAATGGTTAACCGTGATAAAATTACCAACGATTAGTTATACCGTTTCAAATTTTAACTATCGTTAAAACCGTGACTGATTACTGCACTCTGAGAAACTCCCAGTGATGCTGCTCATTGGCTGAAAAAGCAGCAGCAGCAGTCACCATTTGCAATGTTTAATTTATGAAAACATGGCGGAAGGCAACGAAGACACCCACATGGACAGTCCTCTTGAAATTTTCCCCCTTTAAAAAGGACAAAGTCAACATTCACACCCATTTTGGATATTTTTTTTTTACATGCTGGAGGGTAATTCTATAATACAGTGATAAAAATTATAGCCATGATCATTTTAGTCACAATAACCGTGATGTGAAATTTTCAAATTGTTATATCCCTACTTCATACACAGTTAGCCAACAGTTAACGGTGTCCCTTTGAGAAACCCCTAGGAGTAGACTCTTCATAGTATTTACCAGGAGTTGATGTAAAAAGCCATCAATCGTTGGTCAACTACCCAGCATCATAAATCACTTAATCCGCCAACCTATTAAGACGTACTCAATATCTTATTTTACATCAGGACAGCTTATCAAACCCACTTGTGTCCAGAATCTGATACATTCTCATCTACGACAAACCACTCTGCGATGTCATTAAAAAGTGCTAAATAGAACAGTTTTTTTTCTTGATGTATAGCACAGCTTTCTAATGCACTATCAAAGATGTTGCCCCTTTCATGATGATTTATAATTACATCCTTGAAAACGTAACAAAAGCTTCAGCTGCATTTAAAAGGTCTGAGTGTGCTGTTGGCAGGAAATACCCCACGCAGGTGGAAAATTAGTCCCCGCTTTAGGTTGTTAACTAACGGCTTATAAATATTTTAACCTCAGAGACTTGGCAGATGCATCTCTAACTCTTCTGGATGGCTACAGAACTTGTAGTGGATCTCTGCCGGTCCAATCACCAGGAATGAATCAATAATTTCAAGTTACATTGAAGTTAGTTGACTCATGCCCTTTTTTCCTCATCCTGCTGTAAATACAACAAATACTAGTTAGGTCACAACCAACGACTGTGTGAGGTGAATTTTATCGCATCGGTCTGCAAGGGTCTATACATGCCCACACACGTCATAACCATGAATTCGGCTTTAGAATTGCATGATATAAAATGATCATGTTATTAGCACTTTTAAAAGTGCTAAAATCACAAAAGCAGTATGATTAAAATAATTAGCACTTTAGCAGGAATGTTTCTAGGTTTCAAATCCTTCTCAATAATAACATCAACCTGTAGCATATTTTGTTCAGCTTGAACAATGTTAGTAAAGAGACCTTGGCCATTAAGCTGAGATAGTATTCAAGTTCCTGTATTAAAGCCTGCAAAGTGATCATCATCTGCACACCTACCCTTTGCCTTAAGCAGCTAATCTTATGTTTAAAATCAACAGACTAAAATGACATTGCAAAATGATCTGAACGCTTGTTTGTTTATACGCTGCCATCTTGGCTGTGAGGTATGAAGCTGTAAATGTTAATTCAGTGTGTGGACTCCTCCACAACCCTTCCCAGAAAGGGCAGCAAATAACATGATGTGCAGAAATCTGATTATCAGTGCAACGGTCATAAACGGTGTACAAAAATCTTGTGTCATTTTGAGTTTTGCCTTTACTGCTCACTGTAATCATTTTTTTTTCCCCGTTAAACATGGTGTTTAAAAGCATACAGTGTATAAAAGTACAGTCTTGGACACTGACTTGATATGCTGTCGCTACACCAAACTGAAAACAAAACAGATTTCTGAGTCTAATCTGTTGGTTAGTCAGTTTTCAACCACTAGTTGAGCAAATAGTGAATCCCTCACAGCAACACCATCATTCACTCTCCACAATGAAAATTGGCGCAGTAGCCATCAAACAATAGTGTTGACAACTGGACACTGGTCCATGAATGGAGATGCTTAGCTTACAAAATTAATCTACACTGGGAAGATGCTGAACTTGCACTGCTTCTAAAACTGTCACGTTAACTAAGGTATAAGTAGGAAATTGTTACCAATCCTGGAACAAATATAACCCAGCAATTCATTAAAGTGAAATGTAACCTTAGTGTTTTAGGGGAAAATGGGAATAATAACCTCACTATACACATAAACTTGTGATACCTCTTTACCAAGATGAAAAATAGAGTGAGCATGAACATTAATAAAAATTTGTTTAAAAAAAAAAAAACTGCCAAAATTTTATTCAGTTCAGACAACTGACTATTTCTTTAGCACCAGTTCCCAAAAAAGCACACATGGCTAGTAGCTATTGGACTTGATAAGCTCTCAGATGTATTTAAATCAATATTGAGAAGGCTTTGTCACAAATACCCAGTCCATGATAAATATACTGGGGTATACTGGGAAAAATAGCCTTTGAATAGAGGGCAATTTATCCGACCAAGTTAATTAATTGGTCATTTGTTCAAACTGTACACTAGTTTTATGGCACAATCTACCTCAAGTGCGGCTGAGAAAAAGATGCGTAATTAGTTAACAGATTACTCAACCATGTCTTAGGTGCCGTTATGGGAGCTATGGTTATATTCTTACGTTCAGAAGGCTTTTCTACATTCACAAATTATTAAAAAGGGGGTATTAAGAAAAAGATTAACCTTCATTCTTTTAAAAACAATTGCAATGTAACTTCTTGCCTCATTAGACAATGAAATTCAAAATAGAAAACATTCTGTGCACTACATGCATACAACTAAGACTGAAATAATTTTGAACCTTATTCACGTTCATTCTCTTCTCTTACACAGACAGGCTTTGTCATAAAAATAAAAAGGAAAGTATCTGTTAGCTTAATTCTCAAACTCGTCAAGCACAGTTCTAATTCGGGCTTTTATTCACATTTAAACAAAGGTAGACAGTCAAGACCCTGCCCTCAAAATTAATTTTGAGGACAATACTGCTGCTTCCAAGCCGGTTAAATGTTTCTCACTCCCCTTTTAAAAGTGATATGCGTTTTGTATAATGTGCTAACCACTGCATGCAAGGAACAGAAAAAGTTGTGTCTAATCTGTGAAGACTCCCAGTTTTAAACCAAACATTGTTTTTTGTTCTGTTTTTTTGAAACATTTAACCACTGGGTGGGTCAGTAGAAAGATGGCGTCATCACAGAGGCAACAGATGGCTAGTGTGTCCGCAGTGGAAGAATGGGTGGGTGGCCCAGATCCAAACTAAACTAAACACCAAGCCAGAACCGTATCAATATACAAACGATCACTCAAGAATGAAAACCATTCACGGAAATAACTGTAATAAGAAACCTTTCGCTTAAAAAGCCACCCAAAGTTGTAACGATGCGCCGTCCTATAACCGATACGTATACATATAAAAAAAGACGATTAACAATGTAGTAATCAGAGCACACCGACTGTTCATTGGTAATATATTGTTTTATATATGACTGATACATTGCTATAAATAGCTATTTAAAAGAAGAGTAGGTGAGCCGCTGGGAAGCCGCCTGATTAGCCATGGCAAGTCAAGAAAAGAACCTCATTGTTTAGTTACAGCTCGCAAATTTAGGCCAGTCTGCGAGCTTCAATTTTAAGCTTTACGAAGTTTGAAGACTTTACTAAAAAGCTTTCGAAGGTGTCTGATAAATATGCTGCCGTTTCAATTGTTTATATCCGAAGCATTTGGCAGGTTTCAGCACAACTGTGCGACAACTGCGGAAGAGGTACTGAAATTGAGGACGATTAGGGTAGGAGCGTACCTAGCTCAGCAGGCTAACCTTGCTAGCTTTTAGCTTCGTATAGCACGGCCTTTCAAAACCCAGAATAACTTTAAAAATTGCCCTCTCAACTTTTAAACTTCACAAAACGAAAAAAACAACTCTTAGCTATAGTTTGGTATTCATTAACGCATTTACCTTCAGTTTATGCGGCAAGCAGTTTGATTTTCAGTGTTTGTCAAACTGAGTAGCTCCCCCGATCTGCCGAGTGGCTCACTGCTTCCTCCCGTCTCAATCTGATACAATGAATTACTTCAAGGGCGCGCGCCGCCACGGGTTGTAGTTTGTAGCTGGGGGAGGGGTGGCGGGGACGAGCCTGAGAGCCACGCCTGCGCGGGCACGGCGTGATACGAGCACTTGGAAATCACTTAGTGCATTACGTAGAGTAATAAACAAGCCTATTTTCAGGGGTGGCATTTACAAATTTGTCATAGTTAACCTGTATTTACATTAAACGCCACAATGAGATACAGCTTTATAACGGCGGGGGTTTGCAAGTACAGGAAATCTAAATGAGGACAAGAAGAAGAACTACCGAAAGTCAAAATAACTTACTGCAGTTTTTCCTTTTCTTTAAAAGTATAGTCTCGTTCCAATACAAAGACACCTAAAACTGTCCCATTCTAGTGCAGTGTGTGTGCATAATGCAGCTTCGATAAAGTGTAGGAGCATAGAATAGGCTGGTCAAACTGCGCCACCTGGCGGCCATTTATGGTAACAAAGGTGCATGCTTTTTCTTTTTAAATTTTATTGTTGGATTTTACTTTTCTTTAAAAGAAAATAGCGTTTTCAGGTCACCCTAGGTGGGATTAACATTTAAAATCAACATTCAAATGTACAGCGTTTTCTGTGAGCTGTAGGCAAGTTTGGCTGTTTACAACCTGATTACAACTTTTGCATCACACAATAAAACTGGTCCAGTGACTTGTTCAACACTGTTAAACGGGTAGTGGATCTTAGTCATCCCATTTGTATAGTCCGGGAAAAGAGGTACTTATTTGTGCATATTGTGTTTAGATTTTTTTTTTCTTTGCAAGCTACCAACTAAAAAAATTCAAATCAAATCATAGTATCAAATTTTACAAATGCTCAGAAACTATAGCACATACTATTGTATATCAGATACATTTAGCTCATGGCCTCGTGTCAAGTCCTTGAAAAGTGTCAAAATAAGGCAAATGTAAAAAAAACACAACCATAAAGTTTTTTTTTTAAATAATATTTTATTTTGTATCGAAATAAAGAAATGTGTTTGAAAACTTAAACAGAAGTCTGTGTATCCACCACAGAAGAGAAAGTCATTAGTGTGAACAAGATCAGTTGGAGCAAAATGCAGATTAGAGAGGAAAATCAAAATTTTGAAAACAAAACAAACCAAAAATAAGTAAACTTTGTGGGCGACCCCTTGGACAACTGATCTGAAATCGGATCAGTCATTCCATGTAGAAATCATAGAGGGAGAAGCTTTTCATGTTTTCCTAAACAATTATCATTTTAAGCAAATATGTCATTTGGCAAAGTGGCTTAAAGACACGACAATTCATCATGTACAGTACGTACAGCTAAAAGAACACTTGTACACCTTTGCTAATCCAACCAAAGTACATAATCCCACACTGATGCCGACATGTTACTACATTCTTAACTTTGGCAACTTCTGTACAAACACTTGTCCAGTAGATTAGAAAAAATAAGCTCCACTGGTGTAGTGGTTCAATAATCAGGCAGAAAATCAATAATGCTTTAATGTGGCAACAATGTAAATTCCAAAAGAACAACCTTTGTACTTTGAATTGTCACCAAATCGTCAGTCCCATGCTGTAGCTCCATTAAAAGCCGACTGAAAATATGTATTAAAAATGAAACCATCAGATATGACAGTCAGCTGGAAACCAGCAAAATATTTGAATTTAGGTTTGTTGTCTTCTCTATCAGCCACTTTGACAAAAAACAACCAAGTAAAATGTGATGTTTAGGGAGAAACAAGTTTGAAAACTGCAGCCTGAATTGTATCTTTAATGAAGACATTATTTGGATAAAGGGATGGGGGGGGGATTCAACCAACTGCAGTGCTTGCACTTTGGCCACGGTAAATGGGAGCCTCAGCAATTTAACGATCACTGCTTGTAAAGAACACCAACATCGATGTCTGCAGATTTTCTAGTTTGATGGTATGACTACATTCCTTCCGTTCTTGTTTTTGAAGACTTGCAGCCAGAACGAATGACAATGCAGGAATATAAAACAAAAGGGGAAGAGGAGAACAGGCCCGGAGATTCGTCTGAAAGTCAGACCAGACTCGGTCTGAAACCTCAGACTGCCAACGACAGCTTTCATATATTATTTCATTAATAAAATTACACAACTTCACCACATTACGTAACTTCAGTTATTTGTGGGCAGCATTAGAATGTGTTTCACTGCATTGCCGTTGTTATTGCGTAATGCAAGCAGAGGTTGGGAGGTATCAAAGCTAAACATGTTTTGCTTTTTCCAGAGCAACTTGCGTGTTGAATGCATCAAAACAACACAATTAAACTGTAACATTGCACTGCTAATGTATGCAACCACGTACAGAGTTGTTTTGGACTACTTCCACATACAAACATTCACTGCAGCAATTATAGTATCAGTGGAATCCAGTTTGAGATTTCCAATATGCCACTGAAGCTCTGGAGCAGGACTGGACTCAGGACTTGCTTAAAAGACTCCTTTGTCCATTAATTCATATTTACTTATAAGAGGACAAGGACATCTGCAGGAAAATTTAAAGGAAAAAGACAAAAACCAAACAGGACAGAACATAAAGAATTTCATCAATATGGCTTATCACTTCCCATTCATTACACATTTCCATCAGATTAAAATAAACCGCATTTATTTATCATGCAAGGCCAATGTTGAGATCAAACCCTTTTTACAGACCATTTTGGCTGTTTGTCCAAAAATAAAAAGACAAATCTTTATTGCCCTGAGCCGAACACTTCTTTATGAAATACGTGTCAACTGCTTCTTATATTTCTACAATCGATTGGATAAATTTTAGAAGCCAATTGGCCTCTGGGATTAATAACTTATCTGAATCCAAAATATCAGCAATCAGTCTGAGGTACCTTTGTTCTATCTTATATAAGCATTTGATTCTACTTTAACTTTGACTTCTAAGGGCCATTTGAGATCAAATAAAAACGTCTATTTTATCAGTATTTTAGATGTTGGACAAACCAGTTTGCAGCCTGCATAGTATTACTTTGTCCAGTATAAACCATCACTGTATTTAGAATCTAACCAGCCACAAATGCCAGGTAGAGAGATTATCTTTGATAGATGCTGAAACCAGTCCTATTATCTATTTATAGAAGGTTGAAAGGTCACAAAAACCTGTTGTGTCTTACGTTTGCAGAATTATTCTTTTTCACTGAATCGGTGCTTTAGAAGAAAACCGCAATTAAGGCAAAAGCCAAACGGTTTTACATACAGTAAATATCAGACTTTAGCTGGAAACACAGAAATTTGCAAGTTTCATCATTCTGAAATGTTTGAGTGTGTGTGAAACCTGGGCAGGAACTGGTAAAATAAGTAGCAACTACAGCCGATAAGCTCTCGAGTCCCTCACAAATACGTGACTTTCAAGTCTGATGGACTGAAGTAGAATCTCAGAAGAGTACGGCTGTCCTCACATTTAGTACTTCTTCCTGACAGTTTCTTATTTGCTTTTTTATAATTTAAGCTGGAAACACTTTCAAACATGGGATCAACACCTGAAATAAATTACAGGCTGCACATATCTTTAATCAAACAGGACACATGGGGATTGGGCATCCAATCAAACGTGATGACAACACCATGAAGCATTGACCTTCAAGTCTGCATGAAGTTCATGTTTATCTAGATCAAACTATTTAGCTGTCCATCAACCACAACCAAAAAATAATTTACCCCTCATAAGGCATGGCACTTTGATTTCAGAAATAAAAAGTATTATAAATGCAGAGGATGTGACTGGGAATCCTGTGACTGAGAACTGAGTGGTGCAGTAGTTTTCTGGGAGTGGAGTTGTTTATCCTCATGGGTCAGTGTCTAAAATCCGAGTGAGAAAAATGAAAGAAAACCTCTAAAACTGGAACAAGCAAGTCATGTACCTGTACAGCCTGTAAATACAAACAATGCTAATGTCTAGTCTTGCACGTCATCAATTCTCCACGTGTAACTATGCAAATGACTAACAGATTCATAGACTTTAAATCTTCTCTCTGTATTATATGCATTATTAAACAGCTGTTGCACATATACCTTTTTTTTTTGCATGATAACAGATGTCAGAATATGAAAGTGTAAAAGGTGCAGAGGATGCTCAGGATTAGGCCCAGAACTAAAACAAAAAAGTTAAGATCAACCCAGAACTCCAAAAGGAGATGATCATCCAAAGATGACTAACATCTCAGTTCCCAAAAACAACGTTTTGTCCACTTCATTCGGCATTCAACAAACCCAGAAGAAGAAAAAAAAAAAAAGTTCTCCGGGAGTAAAACCTTAAAATGGGCATGTGATCCGTGTGTCCATCTGAGGGTCCAGTGGACGATTATTTTCACCTGGCACTTTTTTAAATCTCTAAGTTTGGTATCGCAGTTCATGAGCAGGGCAAACCTGCAGCAGCTTTCCTCCAGTCCAGCAGGTTGGTGCAGAGTACGTGCTCTCCACGTTTCCCCTCTCACGCAGGCGGCTGCGCAGTTGAACCAGCTGAAATTCAGCACAAGTCTTTGCTGTTTAGGGTTTTTCTTCTAGCAGGCAAAACAACAACATGGCTGCTTCGAAAAAGACTTCCCCAAAAAAAGTTTGTACACCCATCTTATTTATTTAGAAAGCAAGAGAAAGAGACACACGTAGCTGTGATCAGAGTTCTGCAAGTTGGGGTTGAGTCTGGATGAGAGAATTTACTGACTATGCAGGGAGGAGGAGGAATAAGTTTTAGTTTGGTCAACGGTGCCAAGCGTTTACAACCAGCATGTCTAAACTGAAAGCACTGGAAAGTCTTCAGGGATTCACGATGATGCTGACAGAGTGTGTGAGTGTACAGTCGTGTGTTAACTTGCCACAGATGTTGTGTATGTGAGATATCGAGTGTATGTCAAACCACGGTCACTGAATTCATACGTATACTCGTCAGGGATGCTGCATCCACCAGTATACTCGCCAGTGACCAATCGGAGGCTGCGTATCTACATGCGTTCTTTTTGCTATGACCGAGATGGTGCGTCTTCAAAGCTGATGATGCTGGACTCTGAGTGCTGCATTGCGCCCGAGGGGGGCGCTCCCCCACTCTGTGACATTGAGGATGATGAGGTGGAGGAGAGGGAAGCGCCAGCGGGTCCTCCAGTTCTCGGTATGGAGGACGAAGGGTCACGCCCACCTGAAAGGAGTGGCTGTGTGTCAGTTCTGACTTCGTCCTCCTCGTCATCTTCCTCGTCGTCCATGCTTGGCCAAGCGGATTGGTCCTCCACTCGCTTTAGACGCTCGTTCAGAGCCTTCAGGGCCAGTTGTCTGGAGGCAAAAAGAAAAGTCCACATTAATATCAGAGAACAGAGCAGCTGTACTAGTGGGGAAGCCTGTAACTACTTCAGCTGCACACATGCAGAGCAGAACTGACCGCAGTATCAGCTCCTCTGCCTCCAGGTGAGGAGTACTAGAAATTCTACTTCAATTGATAGACATTTATACATCTCACATCACTGAATTTAAAAGAAAACAATTCTACTTAACTTATCACATGAATACACTGCCTGGCTAAAAAAAAAAGTCGCCACCTGGATTTAACCAAGCGAATAGGTCGGAGCCTCCTATTGGTTAATTACTGCACGGGTGATTGTTTTTCAGCTGGCAACAAGTTATTTAACCCCAACTGGTGCAATGACTTGCTTCTCATTTCTTAAACAACCATGTGGAAAGACACATCCCATGGAAGATGTTAGCCTCTGGGGGTTTGTGGTTCCATTTCTTTTTTTTTCTCTTTTGTTCTTTTCTTGATTACCTTTTCCCTTATCTATTTTTTTTCTCTTTTTTTTTTTATTACTTTTTTGGGCTTCCCTTATTTTCTCCTTTCTCTTTCTCCTCTTCTCTTTTTTTCCTTTTTTTTTTTTTTTTCTCTTTTTTATCCTTCCTTTTTCATTCTTTCCTTCTTTCGTCCATTTTCTTCTTCCTTTCTTTCCTTTCTTTTTCCTTTTCTCCTTCCCTATTTCTTATTTTTCTTGTCATCTCCTCCCTTTCTTATCTCCTTTCTTCCCTCCTTTTTTTTGGTTCTCTCTCCCTCTCCTTCTTTTTTTTTCTTTTTTTTTCTTTTTTTTCTTCCCTCTCTCTCTTTTTTTTTTGGTCTTTTCTCGCCGCGATTGGTTATATTTTTTTTTAAAAAAAAAAAAAAAAAAAAAATCACTCTCATTAATAACTTCTCTCCTTTTCCCTCTCTTTTCTCTCTTTTTTCCTTCCTTTCCCCCTTTTTACCCCCTTTTTTCCCCCCCCCCCCCATTTTTTTTTTTTTTTTTTTTTGTTTTTTTTTTTTTTTTTTTTTTTTTTTTTTTTTTTCCCCCCAAATCCTCCAAAACTTTAACCCTTTATCTGTCTGAGAAGGGTCAAATCATTAGCATGCAACAAGCAGAGAAAACATCTAAGAGATGCAGAAACTACTAAAATTGGGTTCAGAATTGTCCAACGCATTATTAAAAACTGGAAGGAAAGTGGACCATCGTCTTCCAGGAAGAAATGTGGCTGGAAAGGCAGATGAAGTGATGCAGCATCATCCTAGTGCTACTATACAAGCCTGTGGGGGCAGTTTTATGATCTGAGGTTGCTGCAGTTGCTCAGGTCTAGCTTCAGCAACAGTATGTGCTCAAAGAATGAGGTCAGCTGAAACCTGAATACACTGAATGACCAGGTTATTCCATCAATGGATGTTTCTTCCCTGATGGCACGGCCATATTCCAAGATGATAATGCCAGGATTTATCGGGCTCAAATTGTGAAAGATGGTTCAGGGAGCATGAGACATCATTTTCACACATGGATTGGCCACCACAGAGTCCAGACCTGAACCCCACTGAGAATCTTTGAGATGTGCTGGAGAAGGCTGTGGTCAGACTCTACCATCATCAATGCAAGATCTTGGAGAAAAATTAAAGCAGAACTCAGTAACTTCAGCTCGGGGCAGTGGCGTCCTTTCACGGTCGTAAAGTTTTTACTCCCCTACACCCCCCCACAGCACACAGACGTCTTCTCTACCCGTCTTTCCTCTATTTTGATCCCTGGATATATTTCTAAGCTTTTACTAGCCTGTTGATGCTACTTTGCTATGTTGGTAGCAGCAGCTCGTCTCTCTCTGCTCAAAGAAAAGTCCTGTGTTTCCTGCAGCGGGACGTTTTACCCGTTTTTTGCAGGTAAATATGCTGTGGATGATATTTTTCTCTGGTGTTGGTGGGTAGCAGGTAAGAATACAAACTTTTATTTACTTTTTGTGGAAATGACATGTGATTACTGAGCCTATTCGGCTGTGAGGCTCGGTGCTGTGAGGCTCGGTGCTGTTCTGCCCGGCGCCCAGGCAGCACAAGCTTCGACCGAATCTTCTCTCTGGTCCAGCAAAGAGTTGGTTTTCAGAGCCAGGAGCTGGCGCTTAGGTGGTGGGAAGCTAAAGAACCGGTTTTTAGTCTGGTTCTGGTTCCAACCAGTGCTGGAAGCAGCTCGGTGGATAGGGGACCTGAGTGCCGTAGGGGAATTTCTGTTGTCGCAAGATCTGTGTCGGGTCTGCTCAGGCAGACTTGCAGACTTACAGGCCAGAGACACCGGGGGGAGACTAGGAAACATCGAATAGCTCCGTAAACACTTCGTTTAGCCCCACAGGGATTCTGACAAGTATTTATTGGGGTGAAAAAATTACTGAGTTCTGCTTTAATGCAACACTGGATGGAAAAATCTTGTAACATTGCAGAAGCTTATCAAAACAATGCAGAAAGCTGCCATAATCAAAGCTAAAGGCGGTCCAACAAAATATTAGCGTGTATGACCCTTTTTTTTTTTGGTGGCAACTTTTTTTCGGCCAGGCAGTGTACAAAACTGGTCTTTCTTTATTTTCATTTCAGCAGTTGGTTGCCTGCAATGTAGAAATGCACCGATCCTATCCAATACCGATACCTGAGCTGAGAGTATTGGCTGATACCGATACTACTGTTAAATGAATAAACCGTATACCTTGCCATGTAAGTGAAGGCATCAGGCTTGACTCTAATATTTAGCCTTGTTAACAAAAGATAAATTTAACATATATATATATATATATAAATGCACTTAATATTTATTAACAAATAAAGTGTGCAGTATCAGCAAAAAGAAATAACACTTCTCTACTCTGTGTGATTACATAACTGGCGTTGCAAACATAGAACTGAAGTGACTAGATCGCTGTAGCTGTATTGCTGTGTATGATATTAATAAAAAAGAAATGACTGGATCAGAATTCATCCTGGACAACGGTACAGTTTTTAAGATGAGTCATTTCCTGCTTTGTGTCCTGCTAAATAATGAAATAAAAGCTCAGAAAGAGAATAAAAACGTACATAAAAAAACACTACTAATGCTGTCCATTTTCTTTTTTTTAATTTGAATTTGTGGATCAAATACCCACCATTTATCCTGAGAAAACTTTTTTTTTTCACATCATCACCATGATGTTATTCTGCAGCACTAGAAGATGCCAGACCTGTCAATCACGTTAATTATTGACAGCCATTTATACAACTTCCAGCTTAATTTATGAGCTGCCCTGTGTGTTAGACTGGAGGAAGCAGAGGAATACAGAGACAATGAAAGGTTTATGGTTCATATAAAACTTAAACTGTAAATGCTGTGATTTTCTGAGAAGATATAATCAATCCTTGATCATCAGTGTGTGTGTGTGAGCTGTGACATTTATCAGTAACTGTACCTGTATGACAGCTTGTAGATGTGTGAGTCAGACAATAGGGGTAGAGGGAAAATGATCTCTGACAGCTTGAAAATAGGCGTTTGTGAGCTTGTGAAAGATATCACACAGTTCAGCTTAAAAAGGGGACAGCTGCTCAGCAAAGCTTCTGAGAGTAAATCAAACAGAAGCCTGTTTCATCTGCGACTGATGGCAGAGATGGTCAAATATGTATCCAAGTTCATGCGTTTCATTTTACCGTAAACAACCTAAAATCCCAAATCTATGGGTCCCTCCTTCCTCAATAATCTTGTAATAAAAATGAATCGGCATCAAAAACCTTTTCCCTCAATGGCACACCAGCTTGACTGACCTCCTCCTCTCTGCGTCCTGTGGATCCGTCCCTGGCAGGCTGATGGTGATGGAGGAGGGGGCCCCCACATCATATCTCTTCACCATTTTCCGGCACACTTTCATCTTCACCAGGGCAGAGTGGACGAGTCCAGCCAGCAGCCCCACAGCCGGCTGCACCGCCTCAGGGAAGAAACTCGCAAAGGCAAAGTGGTCTGACATGTCCCCGCGGCCTCGGCTGTGTCTCTGGTAGAAGCGCAGGTACACCCACCCAGACAGGGCGCCATAGCTGTAGGCAGCGAGGGCGGCAGAGCTGTCGAGCAGCCCCGATAAGCGGAGCAAGGCCAGGAAGAGAAGGACCAAAGCTGGAGCGGCTTTCAGTCTCACCTGAAATGTGGAGGGAGAAAAGTTTACACTCATTTTTATTTACACATTCATAAAAGGGACATGGCATGATCACAGGAGCAGCAGTCAGAAACTCCAAAACATGACGGGTTTAATTCCCATACTTTTTTTTCCTCCTGGTAAAAATAAAATGAATGTGAACACACATAATTCTTTAAACTAACCATAGTCATTTTGAGTTTATGGGATGTTTGTAATTTTCAATTAACATGAGATTTATACAAATTTAAAATGCAGGTTAAAAATCATGTAGCTTTACCAATGAGACAATAAAGGATCTCCTGGTCATTTACATTGAGAAAAATAAGTGAATATCATATATCTGAGTGTACAAAGTATGTGAACCTACAGGATTAGTAATAAATCTCAAGATTAATGTAGACTTAAATGTTTTAATGGTATGCTGGTTCATAAAAAACTAGCACTGATCAAAATCTGGTTTTCAGAGTACATGAATACGTGCAAGTAAAGGTGCATCATGGGAGATGTTTGAATTAGGGCTGCCAGATTATGGAAAAAAAATCATGATTGCAATTATTCTGGTCAATA
Organism: Atherinomorus stipes; assembly: GCA_023101725.1. Lineage (NCBI taxonomy): Eukaryota > Metazoa > Chordata > Actinopteri > Atheriniformes > Atherinidae > Atherinomorus > Atherinomorus stipes. The sequence continues at coordinate 130,426 of JALJCO010011378.1, read as the reverse complement.
TTAAAATCATGATTCTTTAAACATTTTTTGTTGTTGTTACACGATGCATTTATTCAGCATCTCTGTCAAAAAACATTGATAATTTACGCAAAACACAGCACATCTTCGCTCTTCAGCTGTGCGTATGTAGGTTGTAGCAGGGCTGCATGAAAGCGAAGGGATTGCACATGTGCATCTCTTTCAGAAATTGTGTAAAGAAAAATGGCAAATCGGTTCAACTTGAATATATGAGTTTTGGAGATCGCTGAATCATGAAATCATGAAAATAGAAATCACATTTAAATTTAGATTAATTGCACAGCCTTCGTTCGAGTAGCTTTAAGACAGAAATTAAAAAATAAAAGTTGTTGATGTTCACCAGGCTGGAAAAGGACTACAAAGCCATACACTGGCACTGGACTCCACCAATACACAAACAGGCTGTATATAATTTCACAAACATACAAGATGGATCACTCCAAAAGCAGAAGCTGTACCAGTCCTCTCGATCACAAACTAAGGAACACAGAAGGTAAGTTAAGGAACGGCTGGTCCTCTTGGGCCGGCGCCCTGCAGGTATTAGGAGTTTCCCTGTGGCAACACATCTTGTGACATGTGCAGAGCTTAACATCAAAGTCTGCACAATTACCTGCTGATTGGAGCCAGGTGTGTTGTAGGAGGGAAACTTCTAATACCTACTGGACGCCGGACCTTGAGGACCAGGAATGCCTACCCTGAGGAAAAAAATCTTCTTCCCTTGCATTTGAAAAAGAAGTGTTATAATGTACATATAAGTGATTTAAGGAGAAAAGTTCTGCAGCTTGACAAAAACCACATGTGCTGTGATACACATTCCCCATAGTAGTTTTGTCTAATTCAAGTCTTAAAAACTCCAACTTGCCACCTTTTTATTACGTTTATAACTTGACTTTGATACAAAATTAAACATTTCTATTAATGTTAACAATGAAATACTGATTAATAAACCTTGTCTGAGATAGCTCCAGATGATATGACCTTCCTCTTACCCTTATCATGAATGCATGTTTAATAAAGTTTATATTTTTGTAAATAAAAAGACTAAAGAGCAACTGCATACTACGCAGGTGGCACAGATCATTTTAGTTAAAACATGAAAGGTGAGGTGTTTGTTTTGGCATGATGCTTCACAGTAACGGATAAAAGAAGTTTATTCAGGCTCCTCTGCTGTACTGTGTACAGCCTGTGTGTACTCTCGATTATGTACACAAAATAACCATCACGATGAAACAAACTGCAAGCTTTGTTCCTCCTTAACATAAGCCACTTACTGACAACAAGCAAATGTGGGTTGAGTTGTTTGGCATTACTGGCCTGATCTCTGTACACATGGCATGTAACATGCTGCTGTGTGTTAATCTGACTGGGATCGGTTTGGATACACCTGAGACTGACTGGCCGGGCACGCCCCGTCACCTAGGGATGGGCGATATTTCATCATGTGCGATATATCGTCAAAGAAATTCCCTACAATGACAATTTGAATTCATCCTTTTTATTGTGAGATGACAATTTATCAGGTTGTGTTTGCAGTTGCACTACTTTGGTTTTTTTAATAAGCCAAGTTAGTTCTGCTGTTTGCATCGTTTGGCATTTGGTCTCATATTTCAGACTTGTTTGATTGGTGTCACCACAGTTTTGCAATACAGGTGCACTACTTGAACTTAATCGATATAGTGGTTTCTAGTATTTTGTAGGGCTTTCAAGACAGAATTTAGTGACAGATTTATAATACAAAATATTTGGCTGATAGTTTTTATCGTCACTTACCGTTACCGTGATAAATAAGAGAAATTACTGTGATACATTTTTTAGTCCATATCGCCCATACCTACTGTACAGCTTCCCATTTCAAACACCAGCTGATTGATTGGTGCATCTCTATGAAATAAAACTTCTTCTGTTTAGGGGAAAGCCCTATATTTAGATAGGCCATAATGAAATAATAATTACACCTGCAAATTCTGAAGGAAAATCAGTAGGACTTGACAGCTCTTGGTAATATTTGGAGTTAATGCTGCAGAAGGCAGTTACACCAGAAATAAAGATTCTATACTTTTGGTGCTCACAGGAATGTTAAGTTAAACCATTGAACAAATCAATATACAAAAAACAAACATGAAGTAATGTAAATTTTTATGGATTCACAAATTTTCCCATCAAATTTTCCAAAGGCTTTTGCACTGGCAAGCTACTGTGAGCTTCAGCAAGAAAAACAAACAGCTTATCCAGACACCCAGACTATCCAGTTCTGCGGAGGAGCATGAAATTAAACCTTATATATTAATCATTAGATTGCACCAACGTTCACATCAGAGAACAGAAGCCATGCCGAGCAAACACAACAACTCAATGACTGTCCTGTAAAACCACGGGCCGTTATGGCTTTCATAAAACATCTGACAATTTGACAATCCAATGTGTGTGTGTACTCCCACAACATTAATATCCTTTACCACACAACTCCATACCTTATTAAAAGCTAAATGGAGTTCATTTTAGAAGTACGTGGTTAAATCAATATGTAATAATAATGAAGGCGTCACAAATTAAATGTGAAAAATGTTATGTAGTTGTTCAAATAAGCAAAGCCCTCATTAAAAACCCCATTTAATAAATTTAGGGTCACTTCACTAAAAAGGCATCTTTAAAAATGATAAATTAACAACACAAAAAGGATAAATATTAAGTCAAGGCAAGTGAAGTATCCAGTAGGGATGCAATAAAAAGATAAACCACAATACAATTCCTGATACCACCATTTCAGATTTTAATTATCAAAAAACTGTGATTATCGCACTTTGAAAAGAAGCAGCAGCAGTACCTCAGACACAGTTTGCAATGTTTGGCCTCTGAAAACATGGAAGAAGGCATCTGAACAGTTCTGGAGACTTTTTCTCCTATAAAAAGGAAAGACTAAAATCTGGATATATTAAGCATTTATTAAGGATGCAAGGAGGAAACTTTCACAATATTTATTCATGGTATTATTTTAATGTTTGTGCTTCATTACTTTAATGTGGAAGTGTTGCTTTTATATGCACATTTGATTTTTATTTAAGGTACCTGAAACAGTGAAATTGTCCTTTCTGTACCAGACAGTACTTCTGAAATCTGTCCAAGTCTTGAGTGCTGAATGTAAATAAAAGTATTCTTTTTTTTTTTCTTTTTAAAGATAAATAAAAATAATAAAGTATTCTTGGTTCTTATCTACAGTTTGCACAAAGTTCAGATTCCTTATGACCATTCAGTGCCATCTTTAATGCACATTTGTATGTTTGATGTTTACATGTTTATGTTATTTTAATGTTTCTGTCTGAAAAAAGTCCATTGTCCTTGTTATTTTGTTTATGATACAACTTGGTAAAAATTATTTCAGTTTGTGTTTAAGTACTTTTTGAACATTTTGAGCACATTTCAACAATATCGCAATAATAATGATAATCATGTTTATTTGGGTCACAATAACTGTGATGTGAAATTTTCATCCCCATACTACATGCCTAGCATCCACATTTTTGTCATTCCAAAACCAGCACAGTTAAAGTGTGCGGCACCACTAAACAAGTTGTTAAACAAAAACGCAAAGGACTCTCTCCAATCTGAAAATATATTAGTGGTTTGGTGTCATCAGCGTTTCTATGACTACTTGAACCTCTTCACAAGAGAACACCTGCATTAAGCATCATTGCAGCCAACAAACATGTATCACGTGCTAAACTCACCTGTGGCACTCTGAGCACTGTAGTGTCCCCCATGGTCTGCTTTAGAGCCACCAGGACACCTCCCAGGAAACCTGCTGCTCCATGAACACGCACAGCAAACAGGAAGTCCAGGTCAAAGGTGGCCACATAAGTGAGGAGGTAGGAGAGGCCTGCCAGGAGTCCTGCAGACACATTAACCACTGCAAAAAAGATAAGGAGCTCCAGAGCCCCCCACAAAGGCTCCAGCAGGCGTCCACAGGCCATGACTGTCCCCACGTTGGCAGCTACACCCCACACATGCTGCTCCACAACCCCATGAGTCACCAGCGTCCACACCCAGAAGTTAGGTGGAAAGAGGTAGCCTGGGGTTACCCCCAGCGCATAAGGGGTGTCCACCGCCCATGACAGGAGGTAGAGCAGAACCACGACAGCACTTATCGATTTGACCACCACACTGGTGCTGGCGAGGGCAGCCAGGAAGTGCTGCCGCGCCACCGGCAGGTAACGATTCATCCTGGTCTGGTCCTCCGCTTATAAGCCCAAGCGAGCTTGCAGGTGCAGCAGGGGCTCCTTGTACAGCACTTGTTGGGTGCAGGTGAAATACTAACAGTGCCGAGCAAAACAGGAGACGGCTGATAGTCCGGACGGCACCAAAATCCACATTTCTCTGGACTCCTTCATCCGGGATTGTCGTCCAAGTGGATTCAGGTACCTTTGGTAATAAACTCAGAAAGGGTCTCTCTTCTGTTCAAGCCTGTTACTCTTTGTATCAAAATATTCTAAGAAAGAAAAAACCTTTACAACATACTTTTGGAGCATGCAGAGTGTTCAGAAAAGAGGAAAACAAAGACCAAAACTGGTTCTTACAGTTAAATAAGTAAAGTTTGGGCTGCCGTTGATAAGATTAAGTGTGTGATAACCTTAGCTGGGGGACCTTTTGATGTAGCTACCTAGCTAGCGACCTTTAGTCATTACAGACAGAAGTATAACAGGCTTACAAATCCCCACTTCCTAGTTGGGAGGTGACGGGAGCCAAATATGCAAATCCTTACAGAAACAAATAGACCGAGCTGCCAACTTTCTCAGAGGATCCTGGCTAAGTTAGCTTAGGAACATAGGAAGCTAAGGCTGGCTAGCTGTTAAACTAAAAGCGATTTCAGTTACGTTGATTTATGTCCGCGAGAGAGGAGAGACTTCCTCTTCGTTGGAGCGTGAGAAATGGTAGTTAGCATCAGTATAAAGGTGGTCGAGGTAAACCTCCAGTCCTTGTTCCTGAGCGTTCACCCGCCCCGGTGTCTACCGGGCCAGTCAGTCCGAGGATTTCCCGTAGCTAGCAACAGGCCTTCAAAACAATGTTAGAGATGCTCCCAAAAATGCGCCAGTTCGCATACAGTTCACATTTTTTCACTAAGTATTCTTCGCTAGCTCATTTTATTGTTTTTCTGTCTTTCAAGAGCAGGTTTCTAGAGGAATTAATATGATCTCAGTAGGCACTTCTCCTCCCAGTAACACCACTCAGCTAACTGACCTGCGCCGTCTGCCACCGTCATCAGCGCTCAGTGGGAGGGGAAAAAAAAGAAAATACGTCACATACGCTAAGCATGCTGGGAAATGGAGTTGTCACAGACAGTACAAAACGCTTCAGGGCTTCTGAAAGAACAAGTTTGTCAGAGTAAAGGTTATCCACTTGATCCCACCGGGCTGCATTCATATTGTTACAGTATTATTATTTTTCTACAATAGAATTCATTCCTGCCAGCAACCATCACCCTAAAGAACAAGACTAACTGACTTTTTGTTTATTTAAAAAAAAAAAAAAAAAAAAAAAAAAAAAAAAAAAAAAAGAGCTTTTACAATACTGAATTTCCCTTCGGGGATGAATAAAGTATTTTTCATTTCATTTCATTTCAATAGTATATTGATCTTTAGTGTATAGAACTGCAATGAATAAATATGATATAAAACTTCAGTCTACATATGAAAACCATTTAATCCAGTAATCCAAGGACCCAAAGTCAGTCTTTCCACCCCAGGTTTACTAGCACAAAAACATATTTACTGCTGCTTTTAAGGTGGTTTGGAGGTAACTTAGCACAACAAATAATGATTTAACAATGCTTCATGGCAATAAATCTGTTGGAAAGCCTGTTTATTTCCCTTTGAACTGGTGGCACATTTGTAAGGGAAATGTATTTGTGAGCAGCAGAGTTAAATATGTTGTTTAAGACTGTAAAAAAAAAAACATGCCAAATCTTCTCTACCAGTACCAAACAACAGCTACTGACTCCTGTTTGGTGTCCTGCAAACCTTGAATGCCAGTCTGTGGAAGGCTGCCTACAATTTTTAACAGTGAGTGTTGACAGGGTACAGAAACAGTCTGTTATATGGAACTTGGCCTTCAATTTGGATATGGTACGAAGACTCACTCCAAACGATGCTGCAAAACACAAGCTTGAAGTTTCCCCGTGCACAGGTGCCATCCAAATCAGTCAAATACACGTGTCCATGGTGCTAATCAATTGCTAATCAGGCCCCTGCTTGTCTGCACCTGTGGTACTAGAATCTCAAAACAAGTCAGTAGCAGAATAAGCTGTTTATAATATGGCAAGTTTTTCATGGGTGTACCGTAAAACCAATGTTCCCTCTACTTTTTCATCTGTCTGAGCACAAACACACAAACTCCTCGAGAATTCTTTGGACCTCAGTGAGCAGCGTCAGATGTGCACACTGTGGCCACATCAGTAGACAGTTGTAATAACAACTTACATGGCTTATTGAAAATAAAATTAAACCAGTAAGTTTTGTTAAATTACTTCAAGAACGGTGTAATATGTTATAAGTCAGGGTAATGGTCCTGCTTTAAAAAAAAATGAGACACGTAGATCTTGCAGAAATCAAATTTTGTTCACATGATCACATTTTGCATAAGATGTGTACTGTAGTACATGAATGTGGTAATGTGTAAATTACTGTAACTCTGTCCATCCATCCGTTTTCCTGCCACTTCTTTGTTTCAGGTCACATTTGCTGGCTCATCCACGGTAACCCTGACTCAGGATAACCCCATTAAAAAGGGTGTCGTGGTAGAAAAGATGACAATTAGGAGTTCAGATTTCCATGCTGTTTATGGTACATGAACAGTTGCAGTCTACATATGGTCCAGAAGGTGAGACCATGCTGTCTTGCAAGTTCTGAAGCACATGTGAAAGCAGAGATGTTTTTACTCTAAGGTCATCAGAAAGAGGATGGCTTCTGCGCAGGTTGCTAATGTTGGTCTGTGAAGGTCTTCTTGGTGATCAGCCCCAGTCTATCTTTCCTGATAGATGCTGGCGCCTGTATGCATCAGTTTATTATCTTTGGCATGTTAGAACCAGATTATGAGCAGACTGACATATTAAAATATGCCTTTATGACCCAATAGGTCAGTTTAAACTTAGTGTAATGTCATAAAAGAAGGTGACCAGTGAAATCGCTTTATCAGGGGTCAGCAGCATTTACTGTATCGTGCTCTCTGTCACAGTGTTAGTTAAGCCTGGGGTCTGCAACCTTTACAATTCAAACAGCCATTTTTTTCCCTCAACCAGGCTAAATAAAACTGTTTAGAGAGGGAAATGTTGCAGGATTTTTGAAAAAGACAACAAATACAGTCGTCCTCAAAATTAAAGAGGTGAATAAAATCAGCTGTTAGTGAAATAAGTTGAAATTGACAAAAATGATAATAAATAAAAATTCTATGAAAATCGTGACATTGATTTTGAATTGTGATTTGAAAGATATATATAAAAAAACACACACAAAAAAAATAAAACAAGTAAACAAGCATGACGGGGTTATGAAGCAACACTTTGAGACGATCACTGCAATCAGGTGTTTTCTGTAATGTTCACTGTTCATGGGAAATGTGCTGTAATGTGTCTGGGACAGTTTTTTTTAAACTATTATTTTCAACCACAATTCAAAAGCAATAATTTTACTTCACTAAATTACAATTTTGTAAATTTTTATTTGTTATTAATTTCTTTTGTTTCCTGTTGTTTGAATTATTATTGTGAATTTAGCCTTTTATTTAATTAGAGAGTATGAATAATTTTGAGGATGACTGTACAGATGAAAAAGTTTGTGGATTTCTGTAAATCAACTTAAAAGGTGCAATTTACATATTGTATTGATAAATAATATGCAAATCAATATTTTTCAAGCTTTTATTTGTTTGGATGTTGCTGATTAGGACTTGCAGCTTAAGAAAAACTCAAATTCAAAAACTCAAAAAATTTGAATATTGCATGAAATGAATTATAAAAGGATTTTAAAAGCAAAAAAGTCAGGCCTCCAAGGGTAAAATCTTGCATCTGTACTTAATACTTGGTTTGGGCCCTTTTGCTTGAATGACTGCCTTAACCCAACGCGGCATGGATGCTACCAGCTTGTGGCATATCTCAGCTGTTATGGAAGACCAACATGCTTCCATAACGGGCCGTAATTTCCAACCTAATGACCAAAAGAGAAAAAAAAATAAAATAAATATTGATACTTTTTGTGTCATTATGTCATGGAAATTCAATGCAACGATTTCATGAAAAACAGCCAAAACCTGCAATTGTTATTATATCTATATCTAAAACCATTGGTTGGTTCTTTGTCAATTTTAGCGAATGTTATCAAGACTTTGTGGCTGTTCCAAAGACCCACTTGCTGCTCCAGAGCCAGGTTGCAGACCGCATGTAACGACATTTATGTTCGTTCATTCATGTTGTCACCTGTCATGGGCTGCATTGCAAAATTATACGGTGTGTTTATTCTAATTATCAGTCAAGTTGGGCTTTATTATATGCGCTGCATAGATTTGCTGTGAGTGGGAAAGATGGGAGTAGTACGCGATTGTGCAAGCGTGCAGCTGGAAGGGAACATTGCTTACAGCCTTATGCGCCGCTCCTTCCAGACAAATTTTGATGAAACACTGCCACCAATCCCATTTTTTGTTATGTTTGTTCAAATTTGTGTATTCATCATGACTATTAACTATGATAATGCCAGACAGACTCACGTGGGATTTTTTTTTTTTTTTTTTTTTTTTACATTTAAACTTGCCTCAATTCTGCAAACAAGTTAAAGTATAAGTTTTTAAAGTTTAAGACCAGAAAAATTGTTTACACGTTTTTTTTTTTTTTTTAGCCTTTTATAAGACTTTTATTTCCAAAACCAGACAGGAAATGAAACACATTGTAACTTGTCTAACTTGATCTAAACTGTAATTACCTCATGTGACCACCAGAGGGCAGGCAGGTCACGATGTGATTGCAGTTTGCTTCGCTTTGTAGCATTTAGGCTAGCGATTTTCTTGTTAAAAATTCTCATGTCTGCCATTTATTTATTTATTTATTTATTTATTTTTAGTTCTTTTTAGTTTGCTTGTTTTGAAAAAAAATTGAAGTTTCCATTTCAGAACTCCTGCTACTTGTTGCTTACATTTAATGACATTTAAACTAGAAGTACCTTCTTTGGCTATAAGGAAATGTCAAGTTTAATGTCGGGGATCTGCTAACTATGTTTAACCTTTACAGTGTTTACAGCAGCTGGTAACCCAATTGGAATAAACATTCCTGTTGACAATAATAATAGTTATTATAATGATGAGAAAAAAAAAGTTGAAAATGACTTATGTAATGTACATCGATTATTTTATGAAATAGCGATGCTATTTGAGTTTTAGGATGTAGTTACTCTGTACGACCACAAGAGGGAGACACAGTTTAGTAGTAAAAACAGAAGTAGTCCAATGTAGAGCTACTTCCGATCAGCATTTCAAAATAAGTTTCTCCCCAAATTACGGAAATACTACATAAACACAAAAAATAATGTGGAACTTTAGAGTTTCTTATTTAAAGCAAACTTTTTTCAACTTTTGTTTCACTTAACTTTTAAATTACTTCTTGATATATTCTGCGCTTTTCTAATCAAGTATCCATAAACATTTATTTCAGTGTTTATTCATTTAGCTAGGCAAACATTAAGAAATGTTTTTTTCTTTAAAGAAACAAACCCAGAACAAAAATCAGGTAGGTTGAGTTGCGAGTTATTTGGTGCTACTAGCAACCCACATATCAGCTCCGCTTCTCATCCCACAGCATTTTCCCTACAAATGTGGCAACATTTAAAATGGAAATAACAGACTTTGTTCCTATCAATTTTATGTCTTCCGAATCATTAAAAAAAAAAAAAAAAAAGTAATGCACTTATTGCGCTAAGTTTAGACTTTTGATGACATTTTTTAAGAAAAAAATGTAGCAATGTATGTATGAAGGAGGCCAACAAGTATAAGATATATAAAAGAAAAGATAAACTATGTAGAATGGAAATTTTATTCAATACGTGAATTATTTTAGTCTTTTCCGTCTTTTCCTCCCCCCTCGTAACAAAAAGTAGAAAAATAACCCTTAAAGAAGTGAACATTTTCAGCATATTGCAAAATGTTGGCCACTTTGCAATTTGAAAAATAATGATTTTTGTGTAAGTGATAAATAACTTAAAACAAAGTTATCAGTGTGAACTAAAACACCCTCTGTCGCGTCTTATATTTGCCTTATAATAGTGATTATAGAAATATAACTCCATGTGAGTATAGTTTTCACAGGTTATTCCTTTCACATTATTCAGCAAACTCATAGTTAAAGACTCAAAAACAACCGATTCATTCATTTTATTCTGAACATCAGAGGTTACATCACATACATCACATGAACAAACAGACAGTTTGATAACAAACAGGAAACACAGACTGAGATTAAACAGCAACCCTCTCAAAGTCTTAAAAAAAAAGACAAGCTCTCATGCATCACAGAAAGGAAGTGTGACAAGTATGTGATGATATTTATTGTGCTTCATGATGCATACCAAACTAAAGCACAAGCACACACTATTATCCAATGAATTTCTGGCTATGGCTGTTAACTGTGTAACATATGACTCCAATTTATAGGCACAATATCCTTCTATGTTGTAGCTAAGGTGATAGCAATATAATTTTTGCAGTTAATCCAGCTGCTTGGTTTTGCTTTTTAATAATCATGCATGTTATCTAGTAAGCTGAGCTAATCATGTTTCTTTTTCTTCTTTGCAAACCCCACAGCCTTCTGTGACATGCATTAAATGAAACACCATACTCCCTGTTATCATTCAGCATCTCATGAAGGACCATTCTACGATCCAGCTTTGAGGGCTGGAACAAACTAGATAATGCATTTAACATTTTAGTTTCACTTTATGCACTGAGATGATTGTGAGTTTTCCTTCTGACAATCAACATTTCAGTAAAGGGAAAAATCAGTAAAAGCATGCCACACGCAAATTCCACTGTGTGAGAGGCCATTTAATGACAGAACAGAGACAGATTTCAGCCTCCATTTGATATTACATCAATCTGATCATCGCGTTACATGAGCATTAAGAGCAAATTTAATGTCAAAAGCAATTTTTGTGGAAACACTCCCTATCAGTTTAGTCTTTGCTCACCCAACCACTGTTTTTAAAAACAAATTTACAGCTATGTCACCATGTTACACCCCCTATTATACTATCAATAGATTAATTTGGTGGCTATATTCATCTTTCTTTTATGAGGTAACAAAAACATTAAACTACGTAATATTTTACTGCATTTTATTGGCCAACAATGACATTAGTTTTTAAAATATTTGTTCACACAAAGCTAAATATCTGATTTAACCATTCATAAGAGGTTGCAGTTTGTCTCACTTGCTGTTGGATTTTACCTAAAGTTACTTTTGATAACAGATTATGCCTCCATTATTTTTAAAATGTAAGGTTTATTTGGAGCCAAAAGGGCTGTTACTGCAGGCTTAAATAGCTATTTTTTCCCCTTGGAAGTATTGCACAACTGTTGTCAACTTGGGTGGCACATTAAGGGTGTCGCCTATCTACGGTAGAGGATAAGGGTCACTGAGGAAAAACAAGAATTCTTAGAAAAGTCAGACTTCTGACTTTAATTTCACAATTAAAGTCCCCCCGAAACAAAGTTTGTTTTTTTTTCCAATTTCTGAAAAAAGTCACACTTTAATCTCAGAATTCTGACTTTTTTCCCCCAAAACATAAAAAAAAAAAAAAAATCAAAATCTGAGGCAATTTCTTTTTTCAATTTCTGAAGACGGTCATAATTCTGACTTTTCCAGAACATAAAAAAATTTTCAGTTTTTTTTCTTATTTTCTGATAAAGTCAGAATGCCCCCCCCCCTCCCCCCACCGAACATAAAAAAAGAAAGCTTTTTTTTTTCTTCAAATTTTAATCTCAAAATTCTGATTTTTTTCCCCCAGAACATTAAAAAAAGAAAAAAAAATTGGGGCAATTTTTGTTTTCCAATTTCTGAAGAAATCAGAATTCGGATTCTTTTTCCTCGATCATTCAAACATTTCCAGGAGATTTTTTTTTTTTTTTTTTAAATCTGAAAAAGTCAAGATTTCTGACTCTCCCTCCCCCCAGAACATTAAAAGAAAAGAAAAAAAAAATCAGGAGATTTTTTTTTTCACTTTCTGAAAAAGTGAGAATTCTGAGATTAAAGGCAGAAGTTTGACTTTTTCCCCCGAATCTTTTTTTTTCAGTGTCCCTAATCCTCATTGATACCTGTAACTACTGCTGCTGATGTAAAGAAATTCAGAAAAATATCATTTAGGTCATGTTTCTTTTATTTACAAACTTCAAAAAAAGAAGAAGAAAAAAAAGGAAGAAAAGAAACCAAACAAAAAGATCTAAAAGTCATCCAATGTCATACATATTATGCATTAATAATCTACACAACAGGCTTTGAATAGAGCCAATCCTCAAAGACAGCAGATTTAATCTTCTTCTCGGCTAATATGGAATTCAGACGGTGGGCTTGGCTCGCCCAACCACATCGCTTTGTATAAATAAATACATAAATTCAAGTAAAAAGCTGTGAAACTACAGAGCAGTCAGTCTGCACAGCAAACGCCGAGCTGACAGTCAAACAGTTCAACACTGAGGAAACTCGTTCGCCATCAGTGGATCACAGAAGTGGACAGTTCTGTTGATATGGTGATGAATTATTAAAGAGTAAAAGGAAAGCACTTGATAATATTTTCTTTTCAGCGGACGACTGAAGTGCCCCAGTATTTGTCACCGAGCGAACATGGCTCATAAGATTCGATCTAAATGCTAAAACTTGTTTCCCAATTGTCCGAGCAAACAGTAAGAACATACTTTCCACATGGCTCAGTGTGTCAGAATGTCAACATGTCCCTTGTGTCTTTTTTGGGTTTGTTAAAATGAAGAGTGGACTGATTATCAGATACAGTATTTACTCTTTCCTTCTTAAAGTTCCTGGATATCGATGTGCTCAGCGACACACTAACTGGTTGGTCCACGTCCACTAGTTCTGCACAGGTTCACATGTGTTGGGTTAGACTGGCTGATCGTCAGGTCTTCCATAACATAAACACCAAACAGAAAAGAAAAAAAAAAAAGAAGTAGAGACAGCCATTCTAACATAACCATAAAAATCTTACAAACAAGTTACTAAAGAAACAAATGGAAACCAAAAAGACATTGTACAAAAATAAAAATACAAATGAATAAATATGCACCGTCATAAATAAATTAATTTGGTAAATTCAAACATTGTAAAATGAGAAGAGCAAAAATGAAACATGAGTAAACTAGTTTCTGTATGAAGAACAGATTTGTGGAAGAAAAAACAAGAAATGATTAGACTTTGTTTGATGATGCTGAGAGTTTCATTTCTAAAGAGCTCGTGGTTTTTAAAGCTCTCGCCATGCCGCCTTAAACTGTGTGGATCGTCTGAATGGTGGTTTACCGTTAACCTTAAAGGGAATCTGGTCACAACGCGGAGCTTTCCAGGTTTCTTTTTAACCAGAAAATACAGATTTGTGTCTCTCTTACAGTGCAACGACGTGCAGACGTGGATATGTACTTCTCAACTGTAAAAGATGCTGCAGCGGTGGGCTGGGGTTCAAACTGCTCTGCACAGATAACTTATTTGGTCTCTAAAGACACAATCCTCACGGAGGTTTCTGATGCGCTTGTGCATTTCCTGGTTTTTTTTTTGGCAAAGCAACACCATCTCTCCAAAACGAAAAAGAAAATTTGGTTTTATGTTGATCTCTGTTCACAAAACAAGATGAGACAGAGAAAGAAAGAACAAAAAAAAAAACAGCAGAGAAAAGGTGAAATCTGCGTCAGAACAAGTTACTGGACTGAGTAACGTGTTTTTTACTTTTTTTTTTTACATTTTTGTTTTTAACTATTCCTTTTATAACCTTTAAAAACACAACACGCAGCTACAAACACAGTAATGACACGAGCGTAACCAAAACTTGGGGCTGCAAGCTCAGTTCCTCCGGGGTTTTACAAATACATATAGGCTTGAGTGAGTGTTTTGCATCTTATTTTTTTTTTCTTCTAGGCTACAGTAAGACTGTGGGTGAGATCCAGAGAGCCGATGACTGTCTGTCTCTCTTCCTCTCCTCTCTCATAGCTAACATTCAGAAAGATAGAGGCAAAAAGGCATTTTCTGTTGGTTGTTTCTCCGCTACAGAGAGCACTCCTCACTAGTTTTTTTTCCTCATTTTCACCTGGCTGTTTTTAGGCAAATCAATTTTTCTTTAAAAAGTAGAATACGTAAAAATACAGTACACATACAAAAACAGAAAAAGTACATCTTCTCACCTCCCACGCCTGAATAGAAGGAGTCTTTCCAACAAGGCCTGGAATAAAGGCATTTAATTAAGCGTACATTCTTTCGTTAGTTTTTAAGTTTCAGTAAAATGTCTTTGACCTCATCCTCACTGAGCCTTTACTGTTTCTTGAACAGTTCATGTCTTTTTTTTTTCTTTCCTTCAAGCACAAAAATGTACAATACCCCTGTCCTGGCAGTGAATTATTAAGTTCAAAATGCTTTCCAAAACTTCAGTTTGATCTTCTAACCCTTTCTTTCACTGTTAGGAAATATTCAGTAGCCATAATCAGTAAGTGACGGACAATACTGTTTCAGTTATCTCACAAAATGTTACTACCATCTACTTCTTTTCTTAAGTCTTTTTTTCTGAACAGCGCCACCCTATGGTCGTCTTTATGATTAGTTGAAAGCAATGACATAAAGCGAAGCCGCAGAACTAGAATCTCTAAAGTCAACGGTACAACTAGTGGCCGTTTGCCGTCGCACACTCAGCAGTACTCAGTCCAGTGATGAGCATTCTCCATGCTGGGATTCGTCAGAAACCTTGGAAGCTCAGACTCCTCTGATTTTCATTTATTCCTCCTTTCTGGATGTTTCTCAGGTTTCACCCTCAGGATTCGTCCCTGTGTCCGTCTTCAGACTGTGTCTTCAAGGCAGTGCGGGTGACCGGAGCAAGTACTTCCCTCCTCCGCTGGCTCTTTTTCTGTGTTCATTTCCCTCGAGGCCGTTACGACAGACCTTCTGAAACCTGCATTCTGGCATGTACGGTGTCGTCCTGTCGGCGGAGCTTTTCTCACTGTCCCCCGACCTCGATGACATCATCATCATCAGAGCTGCTAACATCCCTGCCGTTGACTAGAACGTGAGCCCTGTGGCTTTCAGATCGCGCTGAGGGGGAGAAGGACGAAGGGGAGGATGAGGATGAGCTGGAGGCGGCGGTGGGAGGGTACTGGGACAGGAAGCTGGCTCCGGCGGGGCCGGGGGTGGCGGCTGGACCTGGCAGCCCACCCGGGAGCATGGACCCTGAGTAAAGGCTGGCCAGAGACGGGCTGTAGGAGAGCGGGAAGCCGGGTGGGAGCATCCCGGCCATGCCGGGGGGGAGCATGAATGGCGGCAGGGCTTTGTCTGCTGAGGATGATGAGATGGTGGGGGCGTTGGTTGTTGTTGATGAAGAGGAGGATGAGGAAGTGGGGACAGTGTTCATGCCAAACAGATCTGGGTACATGTAACTGGGGTCACCCAGCTGAATGTGGGGGGGCTTGAAGTAATGCGAGCCGGACCCCATGAACAGAGGATGCCCCAGCGACCCCCCCAACATTGCAGAGTTGAGACCCACAGGGGGGATGCCGTAGCCCCCCGTGAAGGGGAATCCCTGTGTGGACAGAGGAGCTGAGGAGTGTTTGGTGCCAGATGGCTGCTTACTGGCCCGCTCATCCACGGATGGGGGGGAGGCTTTGCGCTTTGTGCTTATTCTCAAGTCTTGAGCAGCAGTGGTGTCCGCACCGGGCTGGATGATGTCCATAACAGAGGCGTCGTGGCGGCTCACGCCCCCCCAGCACAGGCGCTCCCACTGCTGCTGCCGTTGGTCTGCATCAGTCTGGTGGGCAGCAGCTCGTTCGTGCTCTCTGCAGCCTTCTCTGGCTGCACGGCAGCGGCCGCGGCGCCATCCCCGCCCGTGAGGCCCGTGTAGCGCTGCAGCTCGTTGATGATGTCAGGGCTGTCTGGTGAAATGGGGCGGGGCAACGTTTTGGAGGGCGCCAGCTGCTTCTTGTCAGGTGATAGGCAGCCATCGTTGCCATTGGCTGACACCTCCTGAGGTGGGGTTTGAGAGTCTGAAAGACACAATGGATGGAAGATTACTCTCAGAAAAGAATGAAACCAATTCATGTTCAGGTTTACTACCGTATAAGGATTATTAATGAAATGATATTTGTTTTGTTTTGTTTTTTTGTTTTGTTTTTTGTTGGAAAAAAAGAGAAAGACAGAAAAAAAGGAGTGCAAAGTGTAAATAAGTGCCCTGCTTAAAGTAGTGGAAACAGATGTGGGAATATCATTATGATTTTATCAATACCGATACCAATATCAGTACTTCTTATTGTTACAGATATTTATTGATACTCTTATTGATACTATAACGCAATATCGATAAAACAATAAAGAAATTACAAGATATTAAAAGATCCACTTGTTCAGACGGCGCTGAAGAGGCCTGGACGGAAGGTAGGTGAAGGACAACTGTGAGAATAAGGGAAGTGCGTCTGTCTTACTCCCTCACCATGATTACGCCACGGTTAGGTAGATGATCAAAAAGATTATAATAGTATAATTTGTCCAGAATCTTAACTGACCCCTATCATTAAGATTTTAGGAACTGGTACCAAATGATAACAGTACTCAGTATACATCCATAGGTGGCATTCATAGGAAGTCCAACCAGTTACATACAGTATACATATATTTGTACCTACTCATTAAAGCACCATGGGCTGATCATCATCATCATCAGTGTTTATTTATTTTGTTATAATTGGGTTGCTGTCCCAGTTTGACGCAGCATTTTTTATATTGTGTGTATCAAAATGTCTGAAATTAAACGTTTCAAATCATATAAAAAAAAGAGCTTAGTTAAAGAATTTTATAGCAATATCGATGACACTTTCTTCACTTATTCGCTCATTTCAAAGGTTTCAATAATGAGTCCAGGCTCTTACCTTTGGGAGGTGCTGTTGTACTCTCCTCCATGGTCTTAGCCTTGTTGGCTGCTCTAATGGCAAAGATTCGGCCATCAGATGTCCTGATGTAAGTCCCTACAGAGTCAAAGGATTCATTATTTTCAGTTCACATTATTAGAAGTTAATTTAAAACAGATTAGCAGTTTATGGTGATTTTTTTTAGGCAGGCTTTCACTTCATTTAATTTATTTTTCATTTAGTACATGACCAAACAAAAAACATAACTAAAACAGTATAATAAAAATGCACCAAAAGTAATAATTAATAGATAGATAATAGATAATAATAAATAATCATTTTGTTAGTCATCATGTCAGACAAATAAAAGACGTGAATCCTCACATTTGAGAAACTGGAACTAACAACTGACTGACTACCACGTAACAGTTGTACAGGACTGAGCATCGTACCTTTTGTACCCCTGATAACATGGATACTCTCTCCAGCTGTGATCCTGGCCTGCACATCTGTTGAGCTGTTGGTGCCTGGAATCACTATGTCTAAAAAAGATCAGAAACAACTATTTAGACTTATTCAAACATAAATTGTCATTGATTAACAAGGAAAGGTTTTTAAAGAAGAGATGAGATGGAAACCAAGAATAAAGAAAAAAGGTTAAACAACCACAATTGCTCACCAGTAGTAGTGACAATCTTCTGCACAAACACTCCAGCTTTTTGCAGGCAGTTGACAGGGAAGCCCCCCTGGCCGGATCTCGAGGAATCACGATCTGGAGCAGAACTTGCAGACGCCTGGCGGGGCATCATGGGAACCGCAGTTGACTGGACTGGCCGGACACTGGCCACTGGTTTGTCCTCAGTGCGAGTGGGAGGGCGCCTGATCAGAAATGTATTTTTCTATTACTTAAAGGTACAGTATGTAAAAAATCAAAGGTCAATGGCAGAAAAATGTGAAATATAATTCAAAACTGTGTTTCTATTGATGTGTAATCGCTGCACTAGAATAACTGTTATGTGTTTATTTTCTTAGAATGAGTCATTTACATCTACTTGCTGAGAGTGCACATACATGGAGGCTGCCATATTTTTGCCACCATTTTTACTACGGTTTCACTGAATGGACAAAACACCCTCTGAACTTTCAAACTGCTGTTCCAGCTTTGTTTAATGGGAGTTAGAGAACTGTTTGGGATAAATAATGCCTTAAAAAAAACATTAAAAGTAGTTACTTATAGTACAGTCATAGCTACACCTGATACCACTAGGTCCACTCACAGATGAAAACATCTTTATGTCTGGGAGAATTTTGGCCACTAACAGCCACCGTACATTCATAACAGTGCTTGGAATATGAAGTCATTTGAAAGAAAATATCTTTTCTACTAGATACCTATCTTTACCACTAGATGTCAGTAATTCTTACACACTGTACCTTTAAGTCATGTCATTCTAAAAGCAGGTTTACATTCATTTATTTACTGTATGACTTAAACGATATTTTGAGAATAATATCTTTCTGATGACAATAACTGACCAATTTCTTTGGCTGAAGGCAGGGATGTTGGTGAGGCTCTGGTCGCTGGCGGGGTAATAATGAGCATAGGATGGGCGGGTGTATGGCACAGAGGCCCTTTTCTCCTCTTCATAGCCCTTTTTAGCTGCTTTCTTCTCAGCACTGCTCAGCTTCAGCTCCTTACGGTCCATCAGGAGGGACTCGTGGGGGAAGGGTTGCTGGACAGGAGGAAGAGGAGAGAGCTTTTCATTTTGAGAGTTGAGGAGGATCTCACTGGCATCTTTATTGTGTAAAACTTTGGACAATTATCTAGTATAGTTTCCTAAAGTCAGATGACGACTACTTCTTGATCCCTAATAGTAAAGGGCACCTTATGATTGTGGGGGGAAAAGGGCTAGTGAAAGGATCTGGGTTCGGGCTTAAGCCTCTTCTGTTCATCTACCTTGGTTATAAGGTAAGAGTAGAGGTGCAAAGCCTTCTGCAGGACACTCTCCATGTCATCCTCAGGCTGCAGCTGGACCTGAGAGGGGTCCGGTTCCTCCTCCACAAAATGAAGAAGAGATTCTACTTCCCTCCTGGTGAAGGTCAGCACAGGGTTCAGGTCATCGACCACGCGATCTGATGGAAGGAGAGCAGAACATGTTTTTTAAAAGTCTCAGTTTTTCTTCAATATAAAATAGAAAACAGGTTTTTGCTGGAAATAAATTTACTCTTTGAGATGATACAAATTAAAACAAAATTATGGAATAACTTCTAAAAGGGCATTCTGTTCCTGCAGATGGTTCCCCTCTAACTCACCTGACATGCCCTGTTTGGAGATCTGGCGGTCATAGATCTTCTTCTCCAGAGTGAAGTCACACACCAGCCGGTAGATGTGACATGGCTTCCTCTGTCCGTAGCGGTAGACGCGGCACACAGCCTGGGCATCGTGGCAGGGATTCCAGGAGGCGTCAAACACCACCACGCGGTTTGCCCCGATCAAATTCACACCCAGACAACCAGCCCTGAGTCCCAGAGGTCAACAATGAGCTCATTTCAGTGTTATTCTCAGATAGTTTTACATTCATTTTCAGACGCGTGTATTTCTGAATGTGTGTCCTACCTGGTTGACAGCAGGAAGACCCATGCAGAGGTGTTGGAGGGATCATTGAACTGGTTTATCAGTCTCTCTCTCTCTGAGGCTGTCGTGCTTCCATCTAGTCCTTTAAAAAACCAAGAAGGAGTTACTATCGGACACAATTACTCCAGCACCCTGTGGTGAGTGGTCAATTGTCTCAAGTTTATTTACAATCTTATTTTAAATCCATCTCTTGTTGCCTTTTGTTTATTCTAGGTTCTCATTTGGTTTTATAAGTGTCCACTTATTAGTATCAGACAATTCTGGTAGCTTTAATTCATAAAGCAACTTCCTCTCTGACTGATTCTCTATAAACTCATGAGATCTATGGGTGTAATTATTACCACATAAACAAAACAGAGGGAAAATATTACTACAAAGAAAGCATCTTATACCTCTAGTTTAATTTTGAACAGTTTTATTCAGCTATCAGAACTTTATTGTAGAAGTAATAGGTAAATGGATGAAGGCCATATTCTTCAAAATATTTCTAAAACGAGACCACCTCTACATCTGAACTATGATGCTCAAGTCTGACTATTATGGAAATCTACCAGCAGATGGCAGCACTACATATGAGTTAATGAGAAAAGGAGCACCAGTGTTGAACCAAACATCTGTAGACGGAACAAATAAACCCTTTTAAATCAGAACAAATGAGAACCTACTGTAATAGTTGAGGTTGCGGACCCAGCTCTGGTTTGGTCCATCTTTGCAGGGGGCGTAGGGTGATGGAGGCACTGGTCTCTTGGCCAAGAAATCCTCAATCACCGTAAGCGTGGATAAACTCTGACTGCAAGAGGCAGAAAGACGTAAAATAAGACATTTAATCTTATGGGGACGAGCCTAAATAATAGAAATGTAATTCAAAAAAGTATCCCTGCTAAATATGGCAGTACAGCTGAGAAAATCTGAATTTATTTTGCCTGATTATTACCTAAACACGAGGAGTTTGTCTCCCTTTCTGACGCTCTCCTCTATGAGGTGAAACAGCAGCACCATCTTTGCAGAGTTCTCCAGGATGCCGGGCTTGTAGTCACACATGATATCCTTCGCCTGGCCACATGAGAGGAGATGGTCATAAAACTGTTTGTACATTAGATGTCATACAGGTGATGTCATATAAAAGTTTAAAATCTCCACTAATCACATACCCATTCATAAGTGATGACCTGATTGGCTTTCTCTTGCAACTGATTGAGACTCAGTCCACCGATAGGGTTCGGATTGTCCAAGTTCTTCGACTTTTGATTAGGTGCTGTGGGACATCGGGCTTGTCCTGTGGAAGTGATGTCATCAAGGTCCAAGTCCTGTTCACTTGCCAGATTCTCTTTCTGCAAGGCCTCATACAGCACATCTGGGTGGTTCCAAATCTGAAGAATGGTAATTTGGTTAAACAGCAGACGACACAAGAATCAAGTCAGAGAATGGAAGCCTCCAGGTTGAATACTGGGCACACGCTCTCCCTTCTCACCTTGCAGCAGACACAGAAAGCCTTCAGTGGGTTGAGGCTGAGCCAGCCAGTGTTTCCTGCCTCTCTAAAGCGGTTCATGAACTCTGTGTAAAGTGCTCTCTGCAGGGGAGACAGACGGACGAGGATCACATGCTCCTCCTTAGAGGGCAGCTGGTCCCTCAGGACATCATGGCCTCGCCTGGATTAAAGACAAGTTATAGTAAATATGTGCAAAACCTCATAAAAATGAAAACTTGAGGCATTTTTTAAAGAACTTTTTTTTTATGCCATGGACAGACTCTTACCTCTGCACAAATCCCTCCAGCAGGCTGTGGAGGACATGGCTCCTGTACCTCATCAGCTGGATGTCCTGAGGCGTGCTGTCCACACACTGCCCGTTCAGAATGGGACGCTCAAACATGTTACTGAACTCCTGCCGCGTACCTAAAATGTAAATAAAAAAGTCAAATTTGTTGAACATTAAAAGAGAAAGAAAATCTGTCAACTGTTATGATGACGAATGAGTGACAGGAAAAAGAAATCACAGATGTTCTTCCACACCTAGAAAGTCAGGACGGACAAAGTCGACCATGCACCAGTACTCAATTAGGTTGTTCTGGAGCGGATAGCCGGTCAGTACCACACGGCGACGGGTCCTGATGTTCTTTAGAGCTTGAGATGTGCTGGCATGGCAGTTCTTGATGCGATGACCCTCATCACAGATCACAACATCTGGACCGGGCTGGGCCAAGGCTTTCTCAACACCTTCACAAATGACATGATTTTAATGAGATTTTACACTGACACTCTTATGCCCTAAACCAGTGGTCCCCAAACTGGGGATTAGGACCCCAGTTTTATGATGAGCTGTCAAATTTACATATAGATTTTTTAAATTATTGCATAAATAACTATCACTTATCACTAATACATGTGAATTTAGCATTATCTCAGCGAGAGGCGCTGGTTTGGGGCATGTGGGTGTCTTGTCACACCAGTGAACAGAGTCCACCAGAAAACATTGATCCTCCTTATTTATGAAGTTTTTGATAGTTTTCAAGCCTTAAATGGAGAATTTTTATCATTGGGTGTCCAGAAACAAAGTTATTACAGGTGCTATGAAGGGATGTTCGATATTATCGGCCGATATTAGCAGTAAAATGTGATATTGGAAAATATTTGCATAGTTTTTTTCGGACCGATGGTTTAATAACGAAATCTCGCAATATCTCGTTGTTCTATTATGAAATCTCAAGAGATTTTGTTAGTCACAGAAACAACGAGGTCTCACGACATTTTGTTCCATTAGCAGCAGTCCAGCATGTAGAAAAGTCCCTGTTATTGTGGAAGAACTTCATATCCCAGCATTCCTTTCAGAGTCATGTGACTACGGTGCAGCTGCTGCTGCTACAGACTGACTTGCTTTGAAGCTGCTTATAATATGTCTGGTTTTAAGTTGTTGGTTAAGTTACCAAGTTGTCAGAAACACTAGAATTAGCCACATGTTGGCTAATACCTGCTAGTATCTGATATCTGGCAGCCAGATGTCCAAAATGAACTCCTCTGGCTGGGTTAAGGCTATCTTGGGATCTTTGATCTTGGATTAGAATATAGTTGCATTTCTCAAAATATGAGCGATACAACATCACTGTTGTCTAAATATATTGTTATCGGTTGATATCAAATATCGTAAATTAAGAGTTGGACAATATTAGATTTTGGATATCTGTAAAAAAACAAAAAAAACCCAACAATGTCGAACATCCCTGGTGCTAGCTGAAAATCCAAACTTGGTCCTATATCTGTGAGAAAAACTGAATTTTGGCATTTAGGTGGTTTTTCACACCTTTTGAAGATAATCCACCAAAATCTAATTTATCCTCCTTATTTATGAAGATTCAGACAGTTTACAAACATCACATTAAGAGGACGGCCACAGCATGACCCATTAAATACAGTATATCACACAATTATCCACTTAGTTGCTGTGGGGGGGGGGGGGAGTTTATGAACACACAGGTATAAACCCTTCCCTCTTATGTCTACTTGACTTCCTCCCTTTGATTCCTCTTCATCGTTGTGCTCCTCCTCCCCCTCCCTGGAACCACCCATGTCTTCCCTTGCCTTACCAACCTTTAAGTAGTTCCTGCTGTTTGTCTTCTTCATCTAGGTCAATGACATCAGGTCCTTGTGTTTTCTTGCTCCTTTTCTTCCTCCCAGCCACAAAGCTCTTCTTCAGCGACAGGAGGCGGTACATCTCATAGCCCATCAGCA
The DNA here is from genome assembly GCA_023101725.1 of Atherinomorus stipes. Taxonomy (NCBI): domain Eukaryota; kingdom Metazoa; phylum Chordata; class Actinopteri; order Atheriniformes; family Atherinidae; genus Atherinomorus; species Atherinomorus stipes. The sequence continues at coordinate 106,928 of JALJCO010011378.1, read as the reverse complement.
GCACCCCACCATCCCGGGCCCAGTCCTCCACCACCTTGGCTCTAGAAGCAGTGTTCCTGCGTAGCGTAAGAAAGGACAAGACTGTTTCCCAAAACGCCAACAACAACAACACTTTCTTACAATATGTCAATCATTTTATTCTTTCGGCTTAAGTTAAAATGTGAAAACTAAATTTACAGCATAATGATGTATGACTCTATGAAAGAGTTCATATTGCCACTGAATGGCTGTTATCAGGAAGCTGCACTGATCTGGAAACATTCCTTCCATCCTTAATCCTGAACACATGCAGAATATCTTTCCAGCAAGGCAGCTGTTGGGAAAGAGGAAACTAAAGGAGTTGGAAGAGAGGACAAGCCAGAGAGGGATTAAGTGCACAAGCAGGGCACAAGTGCAGCTTAGTCTTTTTTAAAAGACAGAAGGGAAGTTTCCCCACAGCTCTGAGATAACGAGTGAGGGAGAAAGACATCACCTGTTGGATTTTCTAAAATCCCTTTTTAATGCTACAGAATAATCTGTAATGTTCATCTCTCAGAGGAGATGTCAATCTCCTTTTTCAACAGAACAGGTGGCTGGGTGAAAGGAAAAAGCTTTGTTGTAGTTTAAATTTACAAAATGTGACCGTTTCCATCACTCACTTGTGTTCATCGTTGAGGATGTGAACTTTAAATGTGCGAGGTGTCACCAGAGCGGGGTCAGTATCTGGAGGTAGCGCTTCAGGAGGGGGGACCCATGTGTTGAACTCTGACAGCCAGTTCTGTAACGTGTTCACCTGGAATGAAATCAGGAGATGAATAATCTGGGTCAAAGCTTTTTTTCTGTTAGTCTATTAGTGTCCCTTTAACACTAATAAAGTCATGAAATGATCAGCTGACCAAAAATAAATTTCTATTCTCTCTTTTTTTTTTTTTTTTTTTAAAGGATTACAGTGAAAAAACCTTTTTGTCTTTATGTATATTTCTCATTAAACTCTCCACATCTATCCTTTCCAAGTTCCGGAAATAATCAAAAACTTCCATCACAAAATCCACAGATCCTCACCGGTACGATGGCGAGCACTGTGTGAGCTTGGGTGTATCTGAAGAGGACGTCGATAAACGAGATGACCTGGAGCGTTTTGCCCAGGCCCATGCTGTGAGCGAGGATGCAACCAAATCCCGTGCTGCTGCTGAAGCGCTCCACTGACTCCACCAGGTTGTCGTACAAGAAACGGATTCCTCCGATCTGAAGAAGCAGCGGGGACGGGGAGTGAAATATAGAGAAGTTGAGTGATTTTGAGGTGCAAAGACACAAATGTTTGTATAGAGAGGGAACAAAGCAATTATATTACTTTGGACAAAACAGATCAGACAAATGAAGTTTGAAGGGAGCAGACAGATACAGCTGGTACAAAGCAAATATGTTAAGCTGTCCCTGCACCAAAAAGGTCAGATATATCAATTTTGCTTTTAAATTCAAAGATAAAGTTTATTTATTACTGTATGTGTTCATGGCACAGCACAAAATTCACATCAAAAGCAGAATGAAAATATTTTCAAGCTCAACTTCACTGCAGCTGTACCTGGTGAGGTTTGACTGCTCGAGCCAGCTGTGGCAACAGGAAAATGTCTTTCTCTGCAGATGGATGGTTCAGGTTGATGAGCACCCTGCCGTGGGAGTCCGGTTGGTTGTGGGCATCGTTGACATGTGCACCGCTTGGCTCCCTGTCTTCCTCATTGGTGGAGATGTGGCTGATGCAATCATCCTCGCTTGAGCTCAGATCTATGACATCTGAACAGAAGGATGAGGAGGTAAAAGTGGAGCATTAGGAAGGTACAAAATTTAGACCACAACACCTCTACATCTAATTGTAGAAAAGAGGTTTTCCTCTTGACTGATAACTGTATGCAAACATGATCTGAGCACTGAAAGTTGAAAAAAACTTTCTGGGATGACTTTAAAACAATCTATACTTCACGCAGCTTAAAGTTTGCCCAACAGTAATGTGAAAGCAGAACTTAAGATCTCACCAAATAATTCAGCCTGAAGAGGACAGTGTTTCAAAGTTTTCTAAACTTCGACTTGACACAGGATGATTTTGCCGTCATGCAACATTTTTTCTTTTTGGGTCTCTTATGTAATGGAAGAAATATTAAAAAACATTAGGTCTTACAGTTTATATTTGCTGCTTATGAGGTTAGCGGAGGTGTGTGTTTATGATTAACTAAACTTGAAAGGACAGGCCTTGAAGAGTAACATGTGTTTAAAGATGTATAGACACTCTTTTATTAAAAAACCACATTACGGTTTTAAAACCAGAGATTTTTTTAATGAAAAGGAACAAGGAACTAAGTTATGAATGAAGAATCCTGAAAATCAAAACTCCTGAACTTTAAGGGGAACAAAGTACTGACACATCTGCTCTCATAAAACCAGTTTCAGCACATTTTTATTGGACGTTACTTTTTGGCCATGATTGGGTGGATAACTTAACGCTAAGTTACGAAAACACCGGTGCCCCTGTGTGTGTGAGACATGACTGAAATCCATATCTGATAAAAAAGAACTTCAACGTCATGGGTATCAAATGGTGAAAGTTACACAAGCTGGCAGTCTATGAGGACACGCCGTGCAGAGATGGTGTGTGTGTGTGTGTGTGTCAGTATGCTAGTATGTGCGAAAAAGAGGGAGCGAGCTTATATAACACCAGTGAATGGCTGGTTATACAAGTAGGATTAGAGTGGAGGGGGAGACTGGTTATGCAACCCCAACCAGAAATGTCACTGTGCCACTGTGGTGCGGGTGTGTGTTCGTTATGTGTGTGCGCATGTGTGTGTTCTGGCTCATAACCAGGATTAGCTGGGTTTATTGCTGCACAGACCCACTCTCATCTCCTCTAAAGACACCCTCTTGTTTCATCTCTTTTTTTTTTATCTCAGTGCTTTTGTTTTTTGTTCATTCATCTGTCTCTTTCCTCTCCCTCCCTACTGCTCATCATTTATGTTGCAGGTGTGTGTGCAGATTGCCCTCACTGTCCCTCATAAAACAGAGTATTCATTCTCGACTGAGTGTGTCTATCGTTGACTCTCCGAGTTGCTTCCTGTGAGTGTAAGTGTGTGCCTGAGCTCTTGGGCAACAGGGAATGGTACATGATGTACCCTGTGAAGGTTTTAAATATTCTGATGCACATGGTAGCTAATCTACAAATACTCTCCATTTAAAAACAGCCGCACACACACACATTCGCATCGGGGAAGTTAGGGGAATTTTGACCACAGCTGTTTAACTTTGTGCAGTGGGACTCAGTAATTGAGTTTAATCTGTTTCCAAAAAAGCTGTGCAGTCTGACAACCCTGAAGAGAAGAGGCTTTTTATTGGAAGTATTAAATAATCTGTTTGTTTCTTTTGAAAGCAGCCACATTTATATTAAATTTACTGAGATCACAAGAAACATAAAATGAGTATTGAATGTGGAAAGAAAGAAAAGAGGGACTTTGTTATTGCGGCTCACTTCCTATCCAATCCACGCATCTCCTCTTCTCTTCTGATATGGTTAAAAATGAATACCTGCCCACATATCTGAGGCTTTGAAGAAAAGAAAACTGACCTTTAGGGGGGGGGGTCAAAAAGCAACTTGAAATTAAGTGTGTAATTAAATAAAACTACAGTTGTTATTCAACTAAAGCTGCTTTGCCTCATCACTGAGAGACTGATGGTTCAGAGATGTAAGGTTTTCACTTGCCACAGGCAAAGAACTACATCTGTGACGTTTCCACATCTACCCTTGATGAAGAAACACTGGTTGTGAGTCCTGTAATTAAACTGTGTCGCTGAAAAGTCAGAATATACACGGTTATAATTAATATTAACCTGAATAAAAACAATTTTTCCCTAAAATCCAAATGCTTGCTTAAAAACAGGAAACAAATTCATGTTTATTCATAAAGCAGGTCAACCTTAGTTTCACCAAGTGAGGAGCTGCATTGTGGGACTCTTATTAGTAAAAATGTTTTGATATTTTATAGATGCTTATTAAGCATGTCCGCTGACACTGTTGGGACTAAGGCACCCGACACTCAGTAACATCTTAAACATCCTGCTGTGCTGGCAGCTTGAATAAATAGGAGAGCATGTTTTGCCAAGTGAGATAAATATTTAAGTTCTGGAAAACTGGAAAAAGAATGCAAATGATCCACAGCATGTAGCGAATGAGGTTGATGCAAAGTTGCTAAGATGCAGTGTAACTAGGGATGCTCAACAGTGACTTTTTTTTTTTTTTTATACTGATATCCAAATCCGATATTGTTCAACTCTTAATTTCCGATATCCGATATCAAACGATACCAATCTATGCAGACAGCTATGAGGTGGTCTCTCATGTTTTGAGAAATACAGCTATATTCTGTTCTGAGAGCAAAGATCCCGAAAATATCCTTAACTCAGCCAGAGGAGTTCATTTTGGACATCTGGCTGCCAGATATCACATACTAGCAGGTATTAGCCAACATGTGGCTAATTATAATGTTTCTGACAACTTGGTAACTTAACCAACAACTTAGAACCAGTTACATTATAAGCAGCTTGAAAGCAAGTCACCGTAGTCACATGACTCAAAGGAATGCTGGGATATGAAGTTCCACAATAACAGGGACTTTAATAGACGCTGAACCGCTGCTAATGGAACAAGATCTCGCAAGAGTTGGCAATGGAAAAACAAAATCTCGTGAGATTTCGTTAATAAAAATATCGGTCCGAAAAAAAGCGATACAGATATTTTCCGATGTCACATTTTAAAGCTGATATTGGCCGATAATAGTGCACATCCATAGTTGTAACGATGCAGTTTTCCCAGAGAAAGAACAAAGATAAACACAGTTTCCTTCCCCCCCCCCCCTCTCACATCTCCTTCTCCCCCTTTACAACCACTATTACCCCATTTTCTACCCCATAACTCCACACACCAAATATTCACCAGAGAAAGACTAGCATGAAGGGTGGTCTGAAGTTCAAAACACAGCATCCAAGCTACAGCTGGCAATTCAATTTTGCATTTATTCTTTTCTTCTTTATGAAGTAGGGCCATCAAAACGTTAATCCTGATTAATCACATTACTTTGATCACTTCTAGGTCATATTCAGGATTAAAGGTGTCTCACCAGGAATTCTGCATTTATCTTTAGTAGACTACTACTGAAACCCTGTCCTTACACGTCTCCCTAGTCCCTACAGTAAAGTCCTTCAGACAGCAGCAGTTTAGTCCAGAATGTTGTCTTTATGTGAAGCTGAAATTCAGGTCTGAGTCCTGGACTACTCTTAGATTTCTGGCCTGGTTTTAGCATTAAGTTGTAAAACAAAAGATAATGTATATTCTGCATATAGCAGTACTAAAGAACAAAAACATCTTTTGTTTGACAATTGCATTGTCAGGATTAATCTTTAGACAGCCCTAATATAAAGAAAATAAATTGGAGTATGTAATTTATAAGTGAAAGCCTGGCGGGCCCAGTAGCTGCTTATCAGATTCCTACAGGCTGCAGACTGGTTAGGGTAGCTGCTGTGGTCCTTGCCATCATCCATCTGCCTCTCCACTGGGTCTTTCATCCAGTGGATGAATGAAAACTATCTTGCACTGCAGCTGAGACTGAAGTCTTGAGCTCCAATGTGAGCTTAACCAGCAACAGCAGCAAGTGGAGGTTGATTGGGGCTGTCGACAAACTACAGTCCAAGATGGTGAAGCCTATATCAGAGACGAGGGACATACTGGCAAAACAGCCTGTGGCAAGATTAAGCCTCTTTTTCTAAGTGATAAATTACAATACATAGATATATTTGACTGTCATGTGAGTTTGAGCTTTGAATGTTTAACGGTGGACCCCCAAAACTGAAACACCTCAAAGACTTTTTTACATTGGCAGCAAGACTTTTCACACATTTTTGCAAAGCAACTTTAGCATCAGCCAGTTGAAGGTGTAGCAAGATGATGAATGAAAAATGAGCTAACAATCTGTCTGCAACTGCTTTCCCAACCTCACAGATATCCTACCGAGACGATCAGTGTGTGCTTCAGATCTGAGCTGTATGCGCTAAAAATCAGCTACTAAGTCGTCAATCACTTTACCATGAATCATATATGGAAAATACTCCTGAATGGCATGACAGGAAAAAAGACAAAAAGATGAAGAAATCTGAAACTTTGTGTTCTTAAATCACAATTAAGTTTACATTTTCTTCATCTTTTTTTTCTATTTTATGTGAATTTTTTGTTTTTCATCCACATTTTTGCTTTAATTCTTTATTTTTGTTTTTATTCTTAAAGGATGCTTTTATTCTTTCCTTTACTTTTGACGCTTCTTTTCTTCTGCAGGCTGCTGTCATGCTTTTAATGTTTTAGGTAAAGCACTTTGAATTGTGTACATGAAAAGTGCTATACAAATAAACTTGCCTTGTCCTTCTCTTTGGAATTGTTTCCTTAATAAATATCTTTATATGCTGGCATTAACAATTCAGCACATTTTATGTGTTTACATCTTTTAAGATATTGTTCTAAATACAGAAAAAGACAGATGCCTGTTGATGGATGTTTTTATACTCCGCAGCAACTACAGCAGAAGTTGATGAGCATTAATTCATAAAATAAAAGAAGTTAGAAACAGACGTGCGTATGTCTTTGGGCTGATTTCAAGAGATCCTCACAAAAGATGCCAGGTAATACCAAAGAAAAACTAATCTAAGCTGATCTGAACCAGCCTGCCATCTTTGATCTGTGCCCCTTTGATGTGTGTATGCGAATGTGTCACCTGTTTTGTGCGTGTGATCTGTAGCAGCAGAGGTGGGTATTTCAGTCTTGATGTCATTCTCGATGATGCCCGTGCTGCTCGAGTCCAAACAGATGACATCCCGTCTGGTCAACTTTGCGTCTTTCTGTGATGACACAGAGGCCGACGATGACGGCACATGCTGTGTAATATCACCTGAAAACAGGACAGGAATCATAATTATAATTACATGTGATGATATAAATGATATATGATGCTTAAATGATAAGAACAAAGAAGATGGAGAACTAATGAGAAATAAAGAGGAACCAAAGAGAAGGCAGAAAAGCAGTTGTTGGGAAAAACAGCAAGTGTTGTATTAATGATAAATATATGGATGTCAGAGATTTAGTGGGATTAACAGCTGGATTTCTAGGTCTGCATATGTGCTCACTGGTTGTGTATTCAGGCAGCAGTGGTACGGGAAAGTCCTGCTTTCTTTGCTCTTCCAGACGTCGCCTTCTCTCCAGCTCCTCCTGCTGGGCGGCTTTGGTCACTGCTTCCAGCTGATGCTCCCTCAGTAACTTCCTGCACAGACACAAAGATGTTCCTGCTGTAAACACACCTGCATATTCTAAAACAACAGCTTTCATTTTCACCGGGATGACATAACCTCTTCTGTATGTTCACTTTTGTTGTGATGAATTATTCTCTGGAGACACACACTCGGGACACTGTTATGAATCAGACCATGTGTTGTTTTCCTTTAAGCATCATTAAATCTGCATTTCTTTAATGAAATGGAACCATGTAAATTGTGTTGTAGGGATGTAACGATTACTGGTAGAAGGATTAACTGTGATAAAATTCCCAACGATTTTTAATATTGTTTCAACTTTAATTGACAAAATCATTAAAGTTGTGATTACTGCACTTTCAAAAACTCACAGTTATGCTGCGCATTGCCTGAAAAAGCAGTAACAGTCCCAGTTTGCAATGTTTAATTTATGAAAACATAGCGGAAGGCAAAAAAGACACCCACGTGGACAGTACTCTGGAGATTTTTACCCCTTTAAAAAGGACGAAGTAAACATCTAGACCCAATATGGATATTTTTAAAGATGCTGGGATGGAGGTATTTCAATGTGATGATGAAAATGATAACCGTGATCATTTTGGTCACAATAACCGTGATATGAAATTTTCATATTGTTACATCCCTACTTTTTGTGAACCATTTTGACATTTTCATGGCTGATCTTATCTAATTTAAAAGGGACATACACTATTAAGCTGTTGCTTCCTGATGCAGTCATAAAGAATTTTATCTATAAAAAAAAAAAATTTTGACTAAGAAAAAAAAAAAAAGACCCACTGTGGATGACCTGCCGGCACAAAAAGGCAGACAAAGTGAATGCTTATTTTGTGGAGTGTCCAGTTAGCATGTACAAGTATTAGCTGCTGCATATGAGGCTACACAGGGTTTCTGTTACTTAACATTCTGCTGCTCGTCTCTAGTTATCTTAGTAATTTGACACCTAGGTACTGTAGCATCCCATTTTCAGCAAGAAAACTTAAACATCATTGAAATTCAAGGAAAAAAATTCAAACGCCATGAAATTACTCAAATGGTTAAATATCTAATGAACAAGGGAGAGAGAGTCTAGGAATGAAAGCCAGATCTTGGATGCCAAACACATGCTTCGTATTGGTCTTAAATACGCTGCTTTGTAGCTGCAGCTGCATTCCTGGGGTTGAGCTTTATGATGTTTACTGGCAGCCCGAGGAGTAAAGCTGGAGAATCAGCATATACATAATCAGTGACAGGCTTTAGCTAATGGCATACTGTATATGTTGTAGAAGCTCAAAGTTGGAGGATGAAGACAAAGAAGAAGAAGAAAATATATACAGTCCTGATAAAATAAACCTGCAATGCTGCAAACAATGTGTTTTAATAAGAATGCAGTAAGTGTTGAATAAGCAGAGTGAACGTTAGTTTTCTGCCCTCCAGCTGCAACATACTTGGAGGATTGTGTTGTAATCTCTTTCATTTCAAGGCTGACTGGTTGCTGTTTCACAAGCAGTCACAACTCTTTAAAAAAATGGTTCAAATCCAGTGTTGTTGTTAAAAGGTAGAATAGGCAAAACACTGAAATAACCTTGAGTTTTGAATGTGCTAATTTGCTACCTCTATGTTCCACTTTTCATTGAAAATGATGAGATACAAACAAAATTATTTCTGAATTATTGCTGTGGAGTTATTATCAGAGAACTCTTTTCCCCATGACCCCTAAGATGATTCATAACTTCAACAGTGAATGATACATATATAATCAAGCTTACATAATGTCATTAGAGGCGCATCTAAAGCTTAAGGAGGACATAAACTGTTACAGATTATGTTGCTCTTTCGTAAGGATTCCTACTGACTGACAAGGGGCCATCCATCTGAGACCATGTTTAATGTTTTAAGCGAAGGTGCTGACTTCAGTACCTGATGTTTCGTCTCATGTGAGCAGGCTTGGAGCTCCTCTTCTTGGTTCCTGTCAGAGTGGAGCGAGAGTTGAGGCTTTGGCTTTCCGACCTGGAGTGGGGTCTGGAGATGGACTGCGAGGAGGGTGGGTGGGCCGGTGTCTCCGCCGAAGGTGAGGTAGATGGGGAAGGGGTGCACTGCCACACAGCTGGGTCGCCGCCCTGAGCCTCATTCTCGGCGCTAAAGGGGGCACTGTGGGACTGGTCTGTGAGGGGACAAAGAGGAGGATGGGTAAAGGTCATTCCAGTGGAACAAAAGCAGCAAATCTTATTAATGTAGTCGGAAAAATTCACAGGACACACACGTGTGACTTCAGATGCTTACTGCCACCATTCTTAATTTCATTTCCACACTCCAAAATGTCATGCTATTATATTTAAACCTCGAAACAGCCGTTATCTTTGGTAAGGATTTGTGTTGCAAATTGAAATGGAAAAAAAAAGTCTTTCTTACGTAAACAACCAGCACAGATGGTTTACATTGGTGGTATGGAGAAAGCTTTTAAATCAGAGCCCTCATCCTCGAGGGACACAGTCCTGCAAGTTTTAGATGCTCCAACACACCGGATTCAAAATAATGAGTCACTATCTAGACTTTGATATGCTGTTGCATTTGATTTGAATCAGGTTTGTTGGAGCAGGGACACGTCTAAAACCTGCAGGACAGCAGCCCTTAAGAAGGATTCCCAACCCCTGTTTTAAATTCCTTTTTGCAACCTATGACAAACTGAAGTCTACGACAGTTAAACTAATAAAGGAGGAGTCTTCTGCGGTATTACATCTCAAAAAATGTTTCTGTCCAAAGCAAAGAAAAATGTGTGAGAATATATTTTTCTAATTGTTTCAAATCCCTTTAAACATTGAAGCCAGTCCACAACAACTGTGAATACTCTACTAATAACAATTCCCCCTATTGGTATCTGCCTATATCTGCCTTAAAACGGAGTATCGGGCATCGGCCACCCCACTGATATGTAAACGATATTTAACAGATCAGCCAACTGTTTCTAAAGTCTAAAAAACCCCCAAAACTTCCTCTTCTTCTAAAACTTATTTTTTGGAGACTTTAAAACTTTTAAAGACTAGGGGTGGGAAAAAATATCAATACACTAAAGTATCCCGATATTTTCATATGCTGATATCATATTGTCATTCAAAAACGCAGTATCGATCTATTTTACGAACAAAATCTTGCAATATTTCATTGCTCTATTACGAAACCTCATGAGAATTCACAAAAAATTTGAGATATTTTCATATGCTGATATCATATTGACATTTAAAAACGGATCATTCTATTTTACTAACAAAATCTTGCAATATCTTATCATTCTGTTATGAAATCTCACGAGAATTCACGAAATATCTTGAGATTTTACTACAGAGCGATGAAATCTCGTGAGATTTTGTAAGTAAAATAGATCGATATCACGTTTTAAAATATTGATTTGATATTGGCACATGAAAATATTGCGATATTCCAGTGTATCGATATTTCCCACCGATATTTCAACAGTGTCAAAAACTGGTAACATTGCTATTTTTAATGACTGCTTATTTTTTCAGCTTTAATATCGGTATCGGTTATCGGCCACAGAAGTTTTAAAATATTGGCATATCAGATATCCGCCAAAATTCCAATATCGTGCATCCCGAACTTCCACCACTGATTAGTTTTGTGAATAGGCTTATGATCTTTTGGTCTTAAACTGATGGCAGTCTGGCGCAGCGGCTCTGCATAATGTGATGTTTTATACAGTTTCTTTTAAAAAGTGGTATTTTGTGATTATGAAAAGAGCAGCATCTGTGTTAATGAAGAGAAAGGGAAGAGCTGATTCTGGAATAATCCTGTCTGCAAAGTCACAGTAACTAAAAGGCTTGCATAACGAGGTGTTTTATAACACTTGATGACTCAGGGAAAATGGAAACAGTATTTTGCTGTTACATATTAACAATGACCACCACATATATTAGGAACTTCTAGATTCATGTGGACTATCCCAGGTCAAATATGTAGGTAAGTGCCTCATTACGTAATGCAGGTTAGCACTTATGTTTCTGTTCATTCTTCAGTTGTATACAGGTTCATGTATTTGTGGTGAGGCGGCTTAGGCACAGCTGTGGATGGAACAGCTTCCTCCAACACAATTTGGAAAAGCACGGCAACATATGGGCCAGTGGCTGCCACACAAAACCTAATGTTTAAATTTAAAAATCACCCCAAAATGAAAAGTATGCTTGGCAATGAATAACGCCTAACTACGACGAGTTATTGATTCTCACTGTGTCTCCCTTCCTCATTTGAAGAGCCAGAATCTAGAGTTTAAAACAAATCCATGGTTTAAGATCCAAGACTTAATCAATGCTTAAATGTGAAAATAAGGGATGTTTGATACTGGCTCTTTCACTGATATCCAACTCTTAATTTCCAATATCCAATCTCGGCTGATATGCAGACAACTGTGAGGTTGTATCACTCAAATTTTGAGAAATACAACTATGTTCTGCTCCAAGAATTAAGATCCCAAAAATATAAAACTCAGCCAAAGGAGTTCATTTTGGACATCTGGCTGCCAAATATCATCTACTAGCAGGTATTAGCCAACATGTGGCTAGTTATATATTTCTGACAACTTGGTAAATTAACCAACAACTTAAAACCAGACATAAGCAGCTTTTTAAGCAAGTCAGTCTGTAGCAGCAGCTGCACAGTAGTCACATGACTCTGAAAGGAATGCTGGGATATGAAGTTCTTCCAGAATAATAGCTACTTTTCTACATGCTGGACCACCGTTATCAGAACCAGATCTCACGAGATTTCGTATCAGTACAAGATCTAGCGAGATTTCGTTAGTAAAAAAATATCAGGCAGAAAAAAACTACACGAATATTTTCCAATATCACATTTTAATGCCAATATCGGCTGATAAAATTGGTAGGCTGATAAAAACAGACATCCCTAGTTAAAATGGCAGAGTATTAAAAAAAAACATTTGTAGCTCTACTTGTATTTAGTAGAATGTGTAACTGGTTTGACTATTACTGAGCTGTTGTTGGCAGCCAGCATCTATAAGGAACTGCTTTCAGATGTATTTAAATGAGCATTAACAATGTACATCTAGGAAAACAAACAACAAAAATATAAGGAGTCTTCTCCGAGACTAAAAATCCTTTAACACATCAGGAAAACCATGTTGAACAGCAAAGCAAACTTGTTTTCAGTTCTCAGTTTGCTTTTTTTGTATCGTCAGTCTGCCTGCGTTTCACTTTAACCTTTCTTTTTCTCCTCTCCTCCTCCCTCTCTTAGTTGTTCTGCCAGAAACACACTGAACCAGATCTGAAGCTTATGTAAGAGCTGGATCATAATATGGACGGCTTATGAAACACAAGACAGGTCACAAATCCTGGCACACACATATTCCATAGGACAAGGGCTCCTATCAGAATATTATTTGATACATGAATATTCACACACACGTGTTCACACATGTAAAATGTGTGTGCCAGTTCAGCCAAAAACCTGCTTGGGATGACTGGACAAACAGGAGGGACCCTGCCAATACACACATCATCAATTTCAACACAAACACGTGGAAAAATCAATAAAAGTCATGCCCACCGCATGACACCTGGCATGAAAACATGCATGTTTGTGTGCACACATCCGCATATCCTTGACATAATGGGGCATGGAGGCCGGTGATGAGCTCAGTATGAACTGAAAAACAACTTACATAAAACACCCCTTCACTTGTTCAATGTGGCAACGAGCTTCTTGATCTGGCTGCTATGGCAGCAGCTTATCTGCATCACCATCTGTGTGTGTGTGTGTGTGTGTATTTATGTGTGTGATTGGCTGACTGTATGCATCTCAGATGGGCGTTTCAACAAAATCCATTTGCAACAATTGTGCTTTTCAGTCAGTTATTGGCTGAAAAGCGAAAAGCGGAAACAAAAGAAAATCAAATGAGGCTCCGCTGTCCTCCAATTATGCTACTTTAATAACAGGAATAAAAAAAAATACACAAAGTTTAGAAATGTTATTCCTCCATCTGGACTAAAAATAAAAGGAAATAACTAACCACAAACAAATCTAATTTTATTCAAATATATAAATGCATGTCAGTTTGCATGCAGTTCTTGACAGGTGTAAATAATTTTAACTACACTTGTGGTTTTCAAATAATGGCAGTGCATGCTATCCAGCTCTTTGATCCCCACTGAAACACCTCCAGAACTGCAGGATGGAGGTCATAAAACTTTTTGAAGTATGATACTTTATGAATACAGTTATCCCTCAAGCTACCATTTTACCATTGAGTGGTCTATATTTCTTCACAATTACAGGGCACAGTTGGGCTCACGGATCCATGGATCTAAAAGACTAAATCCTGATGACTTTCCGTGTAACGTCTGCACAGATGGAAATCAAACATAAATCAGTGAAATTTCTCAACTACTGCTGTAAACACCAGCAGAAAGACTTCTCTCAAATATATCACATACAATATACTTTAACAGTGATTAATTGTAACCGATTTATATTCAGTCATAGTTAAAGGTGCAGAGTGCAACAAAACCAAAGGTCAGTGGCAGAAAAATGTGATTTATAATTCAAAACTGTATTATTGATGTGCAATCGCTTCACCAGAAAGTGTTTATTTCTTAGAATGAGCCATATATATATATTTGTTGGGGTACACATACATGGAGGCTGCCATTTTTGTGCCACCATTTTTACTACTTTAAAACTGCTGTACCAGCTTTGTTTAACGGGAGTTGGAACGTGGTTTAGTAATGTGAGGATAAGTAATACCTCAAAGCAGGGCTGTCCAATTTGGGGCCCAGGGGATTTTTTTTTAAATCATGATTTTTCCAGAAGTGTGAAAAGTTCTTTTGATATTTATTGTTGCACTTACCTTCCTGACCACAAATTTAAACTGCATTACATTGCGGGTATGGTGGCATTGTAGCTTGTCTATCAGCTCAGATCTAGAAGCCCATGATCACCCAATAAGTGACAAAATGCTGTCCAAAATAAAACTTCAAACAAAATAATGTGAAAAACAAATGAACACAATAAAGAATATTGTTATTCACTTTCTACATTACTTTTTGTAAGGTTTTATTTTGAACAATTACACCATGGGCAAAGCATATTTCTTACACTCCAACATGAATTTTCAGTTTTGGCCGCGAACATCCAACCTGAGTCATTTTCGGCCCTCCAATGTAAGAAAATTTGGACACCTCTGCTTTAAAAGGGATGAAATGTAGCTGATCGTCGTACTGTCATAGCTGGATCCACTTACAGATTAAAACATCTATGTTTGGGAGAATTTTGGCCACTGACAGCCACCGTAGATTCACAACAGTGCTTTTCATATGAAGTCATTGCTATACCCATTTTTACCACTAAATGTCAGTAATTCTAACATACTGTACCTTTAAAAATTATTATGATATGCAATCAAACCTCAGGTAATGAGTTTCTTTTGGTCTTGTTTAAATTGTAAGTGAAAAGAAAATGGACACCGAAATTAACTGAAAATTGGTTTTAGTATCTATGTAGGGATCCTCAATCTTAAGCTTAAAGGCTTGAGATTGAACCTCAAGGGCCAGTGTACTGCAGGTTTTTGAAGTTTCCCTGCTGCAACACACCTGATTCAGACTTAGAAGCTTGAATAGCTTCTGAGAATAGCTATCAAATTACCAGTCAGCCTATATCCCAACCTGTGGTAAAATAACACATATTTTCAAAATACATGATTCAAAATATTTGGACTTTCCCTTGATGTTTTTAATCTACCAATCTAAGGCTTCCTCTCATATATGACTTTTAAAGCTGACACTGATGCGCCTTCATACTAATACGGAGGCAAACCAGGGAATCAAAGTTGATCCAGCATTGATATGCCTTTGAGCCAGAGAGGGATTAAAGGATAAGTTTTTTTTTTCAAGCTGGACCCTATCTCTAGGAGTTTATGCATGCATTTACTCACCATTAAAGTTTCTATATCACTTTGAGTCCTTCGGAAGATATAACTTGATTTGCACTTCGGTTTACATCCAGTAATAATGGCGGAGATGAGGCAGCAACTATAAGTCATTATCTGCAGTAAAACTCCTTGATTTTTGTCAATACTAGAATGAAAAAACAAATGACTACTATTGTCCCTTGAGTCCAGATTTAGCTTTCTGTTAGTTAACAGGGTGTTCTACCCACTTTTCGGGGCCATGCGTTCATGATGCACGCTTCCGTAGTACAGCTGAGAAGAGCAGCTCCCTACCAACAAAAACACAATTTGCGAAACTCTGAACTCACAAGACAATAGTACTCATTCGTTCATTCATTCTACTTAAATTATTGGTTAAAAAAAAGGAGTTTTACTGCAAATAATGTCTTATATAGTGGCTGCCTCGTCTCCGCCATTATAACTGGATGTACACCGAAGGGCGAATCAAGTTTTATCTTCTGAAGGACTCAAACTGATGCAGAAACTTTACCGGTGAGTAAATGCACGTATAAACTCCTCGAAATAAGGTCCAGGTTGGAAAAAAATAAAGTTATCCTTTATTAACGAGGCGAAACAAGCCAGCATCATTACAGCCGGGTCTTCATTGCTGACTTGGCATTTGTAGGCACACACCAACACGGCGCTGAGCTTCCTCTCCTTGTATGAATTATGAGGAACAGTCACTTTGCGTGTTAAGAAATGAAATAGAAAGTCTTTCGTTAAACTAAACACGTCTTAATGGTGTTATATGAACATTAGATGAAACACAAAAGCAGCAGAACAAGTTTTGGCCGTCACAGATGTGATTTGCGCTTGCACTTGATTACCATCTCTACCCCATTTTCCATTTCTCCAACTCTACCTTACACAACAGTTATATAACAGTTCCTGAAAAGCACAGAGCCTCACCATCGCTACAAACACACACTCACACACACATGGGACGAGACACTGAGGGGGCAGGAAAAGCAAAGGAAGAAGGAAAGGATGGAAAGATAAAAGCATGGTCATCGTTCAAAGTGAAAGAGAGATGGACTTCAGAGCGAGTGGAGGTGGAAAACACACACACACACACACATTAATAAAATATTGCGGTGACACATTAATAGGCAATAGCGCATAGACAGACGTAGTTTCTGGGAAGGACCGTTTCATCTGCTGCTTGGGTCATGAGGATGACAAGTCCAGGATTAATTTACCATCGAGAGGAGGAGAGTGCCTTTGTTAAATCAGTTATGAAATAAATGTTCTTAGTTGCTACACACCTAATTCACACACCTACAAGTTTGGAGATATTGATGTCTAATTTTTAAGTTTATTATGTTTGATTTTCCTTAAACAGAGCAGCTGCTGTTTTTATTCAAAGCTGGTTAGATATTGGGCTGTCAGATCAGGCTGCTTGTTTTTGATATATAATCATCATCAGAGCATAGATGTAATAGTGAAAATGTATTTTAAAGTCATGTGATACAAACTAATCTCATTTTTAAAAAAAAAAAAACACGTAGGAGAAGCTCTTCCAGTAAAAGGAAGGAGCGGTATGCAGCTATACAGATGATTAACAGGTTAGAAAAAAGCTGGTGACGGATTCCAAACATTCAGTGACTATTTAATGGTTTCACTTTATAAATGTGACAATTTTAGATGAGCTGAAGGTTGGCTGACATTTATTTTCCTTATACTGACATGTCTATCTATGAGCTGTGCCATGTATATGTGAGGTGATGTAAACAGCCGTTTCAGCATTCACTGATAACAACAGCATCAAAGAATAAAACATGTCTGTTCAAATGTTTTTATTTGTAATTGTTTATAAGCTAAATCACTTGTTTCTGTTCCACAGGATAAAAAAAAATAGAAGGAGGTATGAATAAAAAAGAAATGACGCTAGAGAGCATGCTGAAAAACAAGTTGCATAACCTTTGCACCCAAATACCAAACATTTGATCATCTTTTATAACCTCTCAGTCTGACACTACCATCTTTCCAGGTGGTTATTGGATTAAACTCAACTTACAGGGAAGATGTCAAGATGAGGATGGAGCTGGGATGGAGGATAAAATAGGTACATTCATACTGAAGTAGGTGCAACTTGTGTGAGTCAAAATGCAGCATGGAGGCTGAAGAGCCTCACACACTCACAATTACACACACAGGGAGATGCACACACACACCTTTGCAGGTACTCACCTTGGGGAGACTCTTACCGCATTATGACCCAACAGGTTATACAAGACTCAGACAAATGGACAAAATAAGTTATATAACTGAAGAACTGCTTGGTGCTCCCGAGAAACTGAATTTCTATTGGGAATCATGTTGTGCAAATACACATAAGGTGCTGTTTATAACAAAAAAAATAAAAAAAATAAAAAAAAATCCATGGGATCAGCAGCACAACAATCAAAATTAATAGATGCACAAATTACTTTTTTAAAATATCACATTTTAAACTAAAAAAAAAAGTTTTTTACACATTAACCTGCAACTAATCAGCTCTTCCTGCCAAACTGTGAACGATTTAAATTCCTCAAATCTTCATCCTCAGCAGAACAAACACTGCAGCCACTTATCAGAGTATCACAAACAGGGAAGTAATGAATCCAGCTGTATTTACACAGTACAGGGGACAGCAATGCTTTTTGGGTATAAACAAAGTAAACTTTCCTACTGATTCATTCCTTGAATCCTTGAATTTCCGTGGTTGGGAATAAGCATGGAAGTGGTCCTGGAAGATCTTTAATTAAACCTTCGGATAACTTTATATTTAACAGTTTCTATAAAAAGCAAACAACACATTAGAAAAGATTGAGTTGGTTTAAAAGGAGGTAGTAAACCCAAAATGGGACTTTAGATGAATGCAAGGACCGCAGACCTGTCGCATTACTTTACACTTTGCCAAATAGGGCTCATCATATTTTCAAAGTTTTCTAGATTTCAAAAAGTAACTGTATTCATATTTGTATGATATGAACTTTCACCCGAGTTGCGCAAAGATTTTTTTTATCTGTTAGACTGAAAACATTTTTAAGAGTATAGAACAACCTGTGGTTGCACACACTGTAACTGAGGCAGCCACATGTTGGTTAAATTCTGCTCTAAATTCAGCATCGGAGACCTGCCCAGCTCATTAAGAAGTGTTATCATAAGGGGAAAATTTGAGCTGGAGGACTGACTGCTGCTAGGTGACCAAATAAAACTAATATTGTGCCGCTCGCAACTTGGAGGAGGAAACAAAACAACTGCAACGATCTCTAGGCAACAGAAATCAAAGGAAAGCCTGATAGCTGGAGGAAGATCAACCTTTAGTTCATCAAGCCGAGGGTGTCGGAGTGCCTTGATAATACTCTGACTCATCTGGAGTCAGCAAGTGTCACAGAGTAAACAGTGCCCTCAAGTTTTCTAAACCATTAATTTGCTCAGTCGGACATGCAGGAGGAAGACTTGGTGCTCAGACACAAACACCACAACAAATACAATTAAGATAAATACCACAAGAGAACACAAGACCAATCACAACAAAATTGTGGCTTGTGTGTAGCTGTGTGCATTGCTGTACATGCATGTGTGTATCTAAGTTATGTCTCAGTGGGGAAACATCTTCTGCAACCACAAAGTTATATAACTCCGAGCCCATGTTTATGTTAAGTTTTTATGTAACTCTTCAAACTGTGCTGACAATCACAGCACTGCAGAGATGAAATGGTTTGTTAATGTCTTAAAGAGACAGAAACACGACCGTGATAAAGATCACATGGCACATTTATGCCATGTGAGAAGAAAGCGACGGTGATGATATCTTCATCCAGGTCATTTGATGTGTTATTCACTATATGCACACCATTTCTAACACGCTCAAATGTCCAAAGAAGCTTTTTTTTTTTTTCTAAATCAAATTTCAACCAACAGTAGCGGCAATGCTGCAAGGAATAAAAATTCTAACAATCTGTGGTTACTCCTCAAATAAAACTTTCCTGTACAAATGGATAAATGTCTAACCCTGAAGCTCAATGGGCAAAAAAAAAATCTCCAAAGCTATCCAACAATCTTCCCAATTTTACAGATACTACAGCAGAACTAACAAGAACCTCACCTCTGCTATTTGAACCATATTGTGAATGCAGGATTGAGGCATCCTTTGTCTGCTCTGACTTTATTTGCACCTGTACAGTAAGTCATAAAAACAGACAGCTGAGAGCAAGCCAAGACAGAGAAACAGGAAAAATATGCAGCCCCAAATTCTTAGCCTACACTCCAGGGTGTGTTATGTCAATGAAGAAATAAAAAGAAAGTAATGACTCAAAGCCTGCTGTTTTTTCTTTTATTTTAGCATCAAACAACAGTCCTTATTGTCCATTTCCATCTTACACCGACCTTGACATCAAAATTCAAGCAAATAATAAACAAATAAATGGGCCAAAGTGGACAATCTGTCTGCGTCGCGTCCTGTTGGACCTTTGCCTACATAAACAGATTACAAATGACGACAGATATCCATTACTACTCAGTGGAGAATCCTCCATGTCACACATTTTATACGCACACACAGAATAAACCATCTGGTTATTCAACTATTCAACACAGATGGGAGATTCCAGGAAGTGGACAGAAATTTGGAGGATCCAGAATTCACTGAAACAAAGTATTAAAATTTATCATCTTATCATTTTCATCCCAAAGTCTCAGCAGGACATTTTCAAGGAGAAAACTAAATCAATTTTGAGGCCCCTCTGCAGGGAATGACAGACATCTATTCTCTCATGGTTATCCAACATGTTTTGAAGAACTTAAAATAGAATTGTGTAACATTTGATTCATAAAAGTCAGTGAGAGGGCAGCTTGTGCGCCGCTGCCGGAGTCAGAGGATCAATTCAAGAGAATTATCCTGTTATTCCAAACAACATCGGCACATTATGAGCTTGATTTTGGATGATAATTATGTCAAGTGTTAAACATTTAGCAGATATATATATATATATATATATATATATATATATATATATATATATATATATTTAGAAAATAAAGTTTTCTCTGAATAATTAAAAGGTTTTCTATAAACATGAACTGGTATAATAATCTGACATGAATGTTAATGTTTTGTACAGTTACTCTTTGTGTTTTTTTTTTTTTTAAATAATTCATGAACACTTTTTAAATAAACCATCGTGGTTGCACTTATTAGTGTGTGGAAAATCTAAAAGTATAAGACAAAAAAATATATATTTTTAGTTTATTTGCTTTTTATCAGCCTCTAAATCTTCCTACAAACACCTTCCTCTCTTCATCCTCTTCCTCAGTCTCTTTACTGAACTTTTCAGAATATTTAACTCCCTCCTGGCATACATTTAATATTCCTCCAGAACTTTTTTTCCATATTCACCTACAACCTTCTTTTCCCTTTTCTCATTTCTATCCTCTCCGCTTTGTAACGGTATGTCTCAGTTATTATGACCATATGTCACAATTATCATTATTATTGCATTATTGTTGAAATGAACTTAAAATATTAAAAACTTACTTAAACACACACTGAAATAATTGCCCTGAGTTTTAATGAATAATAATAAATAAATAAAAAAAAGTTTAAAAAATTAATAAAGTTTCTTCCCAGCATCCTTAAAAAAATCCAAAATACATCCAGACTTTGTAAACGTTGCAAACTGCTGCTTTTCCAGACAATCAGCAGCATCACTGCGTGTTTTTCACTGTGCGATAATCAAAATTTTCCGATCATCAAAATCTGAAACGGTATCATTAACCGTCAGGAATTATATCGCGATTTATCTTTTTACCAGTAAATGTTACATCCCTTCTCCTCGCATCAACCCTCTTTGTCTTTCTGCTTATCCAGGTCCACCTTCAGGCCTCTGTGTTCATAATTACCTCTTGTTGACAGATGTTTACAACACAAAGACATTCAACATGCTGCTGCCATCACAGACTGAAATTCCACCCATTCTACCAATAACTAGCTTTTCTGACTTCCCTTTTAATGGAAGATAATTATTGATGAGCATTTGTCAGCTAACTAAATCATAGCTGTGCTTCAGCATATGCAGATATCACTGTGGAGTTCTGCCATTCATGTAAGCAGGAAAACTATGTGCTAAAATCGTTTTAACTGATATTAGTGAGTAGGAATGGGTGATATGTTATTGTGTGCGATATATTATCAAAGAAATTCTGCGCGATAATAGTTTCTCATCTCATGATAAAGACGATATATTCAATTTATCGGGTTGTATTTACAGTTAATTACAGTAATTTTTGCTGTTTGCATCGTTTGCATTAACGTCAAATTTGTTTTCATATTTGAGACTTACAGTTTGGCAATACATGTGTACTACTTGAACTTAATTAATGTAGTTTAGTGGCTTCTAGTATTATTGTAGGGCTCAAGACAGAATTTAGTGAAAGATTTATAATACAAAAGATTAGACTGATATTTTTTTTATCGTCCCTTATCGTTATCGTGATAAAAATCAGAAATTATCGTGATAGATTTAGTCCATATTGCCCATCCCTATTAGTGATTCATGAATTTCCACCAAAGATTGTCCTTTTTTTTTAGTTGATTCCATTTGTCACAAAAAGAAAAGAAAAGAGAAAGGAAGCTAGTGTACAAATAGGATAAAAGCTGAGATAATTAGTGTTTTAATGAGATTATTTATGGATAAAGGGACATCATACTGCAGCACTTGAGGCACACTGTATCTATTATAGCTACAGGATAGTTGAGGGTTTTAAAAAGGGCTTTCAATGTTTCAGCTTTTATAAAAATCCACATATAGAATAGTTGAAGGAAAAGCTCAACATTTACTCCAGTAATGACTTTTTATTGTGAATTTGTACTCTCAATTATTAGTATTGAATGTTCTTTACATTGTCTCCTTTTTGAATAACAAGTCACCTTTGTGTTATTATTATAACATCTGTTTTACATTAAATAAAATTCTGAACTTAAGGTATCAAAACAGCAACTTTTGTTCCAGAGGTTACTAAACAGAAAAAAAGCCTTTTGTTTTAAACTAGAACTATGAGGCTGTCCTAACAACAATAACAATCAATCCCCTTCAAAAAGATGCTCATTTGAGATTTCAAATCTAAGAACCACTGCATAAGTGTTAGCAAAACTAGATAAGAAGGAAAAAAAGAATTGAAACGCACTTCATAGAACTAAATAAGGGTAAAAGGTTGTCAGCTCTTTGCAAACATACCCTTTTGTTGTGGAATCATGCCCTAATTTATCTGATCTTATGGAGAACAGATTGCTGCCTGATAAGCAAAACAAAAACAAAGTATTTTTGCGCTTAAAGTTAAGTCTGTTTCAAATTCTTGACATGTTAATCAGAATGACAGATAAATAAATGAACAAGACAAAACATGCATGCATCAACTCTGCAGGATGTGAAAAGACAAAAGTATATTCCTCAGCCAAAAAGCCCAGACAAGCACAGCTATCAGATAACAGGAAGACTCGTTTTATCTGACAGTTTGCAGCCGCTCACAGTGCAAACTGAAAATGTCAAAAATGGGGTCAACATGATGTAGGAGGAGACGGGCTGAGGCAGAATGTGTTAATGAGGTCAGTAGGTTGCACTAAAAGTTGAGACAAGCAGAGTACAAAACGTCTTATTCCACCTGAAGGAGCTTCCAAAAGCTGCTGCACACAATAATACAACCAGCTTTTCTTTTGAGGCGATAAGCGTCCTCATTGACACATGCACACAAGGTCTCAGTCTCACTCAAGCAGAGAGCTGAGTCCGAACAGACAGGCCACCGCCGCTGAGGCTGGTTGTACGAGCAGGGACGCTTATGCAACTGCCGCCGCTGGCTGTTACACAACCAGCATGTTCACATGAACCTCACGTCCTGTTCGCATACAGAGCGTCAAACACTTTTTTAAGAGCTGGCAGACACAGACAAACCTGCTGTGATGTTTTAGGAACATCTACACACAACGAAATAGGCAGAGTGATGACCGTGTCTCATATAAGCTCGTTCTGTCTGTGTGGAGATTTTTCACCTTGAGTCGGCTGTTTACAAAAATGTTCTCATACGGTCACTCTACTGTCCAAATTTTGAGAAAAAAAGTCAGCTTGTTAGGCCATGATTCATTAGTGAGTAAGAAATATTTGCATACTTGAGTCTTGACTGTAACACATGAAACAAAACTGGTGTTTAAATTTCCAGTCTGTCCTTTTCTTCATCAAACCTGTTGATTTATCGACTTATTTGTCTATCATCCCTAACAAGCTGACTTTTTTCTAAAAAAAAAGATATTTCCACTTTTCCCACCTGTAATGCTTTTAATGTTTTACGTAAAGCACTTGTCTTGTACATGAAATGTGCGATACAGTTGGCTTGTTTGCTTTTTTATTAGTGTATTTCTCTTGAAAAATGCAAATAAACTTAACTTCAGCATCTATTAATTAGCTTTTATAATAAAGATTGAAAGCCTATCAAGATCTTTGATGAATAAGAAAAGGCAGAATTATGGGCACCAAAATGAGGTAAGAACAATTCCTCAGATTAAGTCCTTTTGAGATGTAAAGCAACAGAATTTCTTTTGATGAGTCAGTGGGTGGATTTTACATGAAATATCTTTTTTTTTTTTAACTTTTCAAATATAAATCCTTTGAAATAGCAGCTTTAATTAAACAGAGCATGATTTAACTGGGTTATATAAGTACCCAGAGAATGACAAAAATATCTATATTTGAAAACATATCTCCTTGAGATTATGATCCCTCTAAATATGACCAAACAAACAACACACACATGCACACAAGCCGACACACACGCACCTCTCTTACATAACACACTGCCCTGAATTAGTTATTAAGGCTGCTTTATTAGAGCGAGGCAGGTGAGTTATGAAACCCTCCTTCTGGCCGTGTTGGTGTGTGTGCGTCATAAAGAGGTGGTTTGCGACAAACATTAAAAAAAGAATGAAAAAAAGGAGGGAGCTGGATAAACGATGCAGTCAGAGAAATCACCAGAGGGGTGAGGCGAGGTAGGACGGGCTGTTTTGTAGGCCAGTGTGTCATGCTGATGAAGAGGAGTAAGAGGAGGGATATGGGAAGAGGAGAGGTGGCGAGCTCATAAACTGGGTGCTTTACAGTTTTGTCACTGTACTGGTCAAAGTATAGCACATTACAAAATGTTTGCTGGCAGATTCAGCTTCTAAACAACCTCTTAAAATCTCACCAGCTTGAGAAAATGTGTCATAATCCACCACATGATAATATCACCGGTACAAAGCTACCATACCTGCATTATGACCTCAAATAAGTGCAATAAAAAGGTATAAAGCCTTACTTTTTAATGATAAAAAAGTCTTTTCAATGTTCGGACTGCTGCGTGATATTTACTGCTGTTTAATTTTGGCTGCACTGAACTGACCAAATCACAGCTAGCAGATGCAGAAGTTTAGCTAACTGGTGACTCAGCAGAGAAACAGATTATTTACCAATTGTTGAAAGTGGTTAAAGGACTCTGAAAGCCACAGGTGGTGGCTGAGCAGTTAAACTTACGGTCTTTGTGTCGCCGCTATTTACAACCATGTTGAAACTTATGACTGAAGTCATAACTGTTCAAAACAGAAAACCAAAGGTACAGCGCGAAGCCCTGTTGTGAGCAGAACATAGAAATGATGCACCATAAAACACAGTAGATAAATAACTTTATAGGTATCAAGAATTTCAGCTTCCTGGATGATGAGTTCAAATAAAAAATAACTGATGTAATCATCAGCTACCGATTTGAACTTCTCAGCAAAGAAGCCAGAAAAATAGCATGAGGTGAGTCAAACATACGGGTGTGTTGAGGGGTCTTCAATGCAGGGAACAGCCAAAGAAAACAGTATTCATGCAGAGATACCAGAGAGCTATTTGGACAGTTTAGCAGCCAAGATGGTCAATAAATATATAGTTTTAATCAGCTAAATTAGATTAACTTGTTTATATATTATGCTGGTATAAAGGTTCTCTTAATCAAGCTTACTACTGCAGTAGCATGAAAGGTTGAAAGGTTTATATGGCATACTTTGATTTAAAAAAATGAAATTAAACAATCTTCTTCCTTGCAGTTCAGGCTTTTAAAGGCAGGGTGGATGATGTTCTCCAGGAGCACTTTTTACTGTACTGCTTAAAGTCTTCTTTACACCCCGATTGCAGCCAATTAATTAAATGTTCTGACACAAAAATTAAAAAAATTAATCACCTGTGGAACGTATAGGACTGAAAAAATCCCATCCAATGAAATTGTAACAGCCCGTGCTTATTGATTGAATGATTATATGTCCATCAAACTTCACTGCAGTTTGTCCTCCTCCCACCCTCCCTACGCACCTGCGCATGTTCCCAACGCGCCGTGAGCATCTCACAGTGCAGACGAACCTAGCTAACAAGCTAGCCACTCGGCTGTTCTCGGTTATCTTCGCAGACAACCATCGGCGCACATGTTCCTGTGCTCTGGAGGCGTGGTTTCAGGTGGGTGTATTTCTTAAAATGTAGCTTGCTCGAACTGTTTTCCCCGGATCCCCTACCCTGCCTTTAAAGCCGGTTTTCATTGAGAGCATGTATGTCTGTGCAATCCTATAGTTACCCATGACAACTTTCCAAGTCAGCTCATGGGAAGTGATTGATGATTAATGCTGTTTTTTTAGCTGTTATTACATGTTAGAATGATCTGTGATAACAGCTGCATCCCAGATACACTTTTACTAAAATATAGGAGCTTCTTGGTGATATAATGTTATTGAGCAAAATATCAAATGAGAAAGCAGTTGTGTGAAAAGAAATTGATTATTATTCAGCAACAACACTTTGATGTAACATTTTATAGCAGCACAAACAATTAATGAGAGGGAGAGAAAGGGTAGAGGTTAGATAAGGTTGAAAATAAAGTTATAGAGTTAATAGATCTATTATCCGTAAGTCTGAAAAGCAGGAAAAGAGTGAGACAAATAGAGGAAAACGGTGCAGCTGAGGATGAAATTGTCATTTAAAACTAGGAGAATTTACACTCCAGGAGAAAAGGAAAACTGTTACATTATCTGATAAAGGAACGGTAAAGGGGGAAATGAGAGCCATACGACCAGCCAGGCACAGCCTTCGTCCTCTGTGCTGCAAAGTTACAAAACTTCAGCACTGACTTGAATAACACGAGCCGTTTCTGCCACCTTTGTGTGCAAAGACCAAACACAACTAAACAGGCTTTGTGGTGCAGCAATAACCAAAAAAACCCCCCAAAAGATCATTACATGCAGCTCCTTCCTCTGATTGTATGACAGAAGTGTAACTGCAGTAAAAACGTCAAATTTGCCTGCTTTTCACAATACGCAGTTTATCACCGACGGAGAGACGGTGCCCAAGGGAAAATGTACAAACACAAACATACTTTAACTAATGGATTTGAGAGAGAACAGTGTGTTCTTCAGTCTTTTTGCTACTTGCTTTTACTCATTCTAGGGAAGACAGAGCAGCAATTTTGCTGCATCACAATGAATTAAACAAGGACTATGAGCGAGAAGAAACAGTTTACCTTGCATCAATGTGAATACCTCTCTAACACAACACAAAGTACTGTGCATCCTAAAAATACTAAATAAATACAAGTTTTTAAAGATTATATCCTTGACTGATCCAACTTTAAACATCTACATTATGTCTCTGCACTCCATCAGAATAAATAAAAATTAAACAATAGCTGTAAATAAGGACATTTACTTTCATATCTAGAGAACTGTACTAGAGAACAAAACATCACTAGAACCACAGAGAAGATAGCCGGCCACCTGACCTCAGTCCAGCTTAATGTGTTTGACTCAATCTGCACCGAAAACAAGTTCACACACAAAATGACAAAAAACTGCTCTTAGGTAAGCTATACCTATACGAGGTCGACAAACTCATCAAAATGTTTTAACAAATGATCAGCTGCACAACTCAACAACTTAATAACAGCAACTTAGGTGGATGGTTAAACTGAGGAATAACACGAAGAATACAAGCACCCACAGATGTAGACGCAAGAAAAAAAAGCCCATCAGCAGAGAGAAGACATGGTTATCTAAGAGGATCCATCTGTGTGAGAAAACTGTGCAATCTAAAGAAAAAAAGATGTGAACAGCAGGGACAAAAGAAATCTACCATTCATCATTGTTTTTTAAAACAAAAAAATATATATAAATGAAAAAAAAAACAATCATTTTTGGCTAGTATGCAAAAAAGATAATTAAAAGTTAGGGTGCACAGGGGTGTGATGGTGTTGTGGATCTGTGGGATATCTCCAGGTACTCTGACTTCTTCCTGCCATCTAAAAAACATGCATGTTAGGTTATTTCTCCTCCAACTCCTGCCTATAGTAGGCGTGAGTGTGAGCTGTTGTCTGTCTCTTTGTGTTTGACCCGTGATGGACTGGTGGCCTGTCCAGAGTATATCCTGTCTCACGCACTGCATTGGAATAAGTGGATATTGAGAATAGATGGAAGGTATTGAACAAAAATATTCAACATACTGGACATTCAATATCAGAAAATCAGGGGTTAGTTTACAAAACTGAAAAGTAAACTAACAAGACCACCATGAAAAAAAAACAACTTTTTTTTGTTGCCATTTTTATGAATGCATTCATGTTGAACAACTAAAAGACTTCCCATGTTGCAGAGTAAAGGAACAGCTTCCTTGATTTTAATGTTTCTATTAATACTTTATCCATTTTTTTTTCTAAATATAGAAAAGTCTTTCACAGATTTTTTCTCTATAACACTTGTTAGCTTGCTGCCCCTCTTTAGTGCTTGTTTAATACATGTTCTGTCTCAGTCACAGCTCTTCTGGAGAGTAATATTTTCTCTCACAAATGGATCCTCTTCAATAATCATGTCTGTCTTTCTTGATTGCTGCTGTTAATTACTCAGATGTTTTATCTTCTCACACTCGTCTTGATTAATGCTGATGGCTTGAAGCCGACTGGTATTTTTCCGGTCCACAGCTGTTGAGACTTAGCATCAGTTGCTGGTGTTTTAGGCAAAAATGCAAGTTATACACGAACGGACCAATTTCATTTATTTAATCTGTATGCCTTAATGTTAAAAGTTAAAATATAAAAAGGAATGTTTTGATTAAGAACATTCAACGTTTTTTTTAGCTGTAGATGCATTTCTTTAAAGGTTTAGGTCTGCCTTGGAGCAGGAAAACAACCCTGAGGCAACAGTTGACTGTCTTGCCTTCAATAGCTGAATAAATTTAGAAATCAAGCACAATGTGAATAAAAAAAACCAACAAAACTCTTCATATATTCACATTTATTTAACTACTACTGTGGGGTGCTGTACTTGGCTGTCGCTTCACGGGTTTACCCCCCTTACCCACTGCTCTATTGAACCATATGTTTTCCTTCCCCCACATGCTCACACTTCCAGCATGGCCTAATCCTCCCAGGATCCACCAATCAGACACAGGCACTGGTTTAGGTAACAGTCTAAGCAGCCAATGGAAGGGCGGGACTGAGACACAACATGAGAGAGGCTGTAGACATGAGTGGCAGAGACCGGCAAAATGATGGAAGGAGGACTGGAAAAGTGTAAAATCAAACAAAAATAGCAGGAATGGATGGCTGTGGCAGAGAGAGTGGAGAGTATGATGACACCAGAAAGATTTCACAGAGAAGAAGACAGACGGACCGTCCACGCTGAAGTGGGTATGGATCCAATGTTACACAACAACGTTAAGTAACTTAACAAGCATTAGTCAATCATCGCCGCACCTTCTCCAAACTTCTGAAGATGGAAACACATCCATATCTGCTGTCATGATATTAATTAGAGTATTTCCCCTTCATTCACTTTGTTTTTTGGGTTTGACTTCCACTGCTTTCTGCTGAACAGGATGCATAAAGGAAACACCACTGCAGCAGAGGAGCAATGACCATATCTCCTAAGCATCTAACTGCAAAGCTTTCTGTGTATAAACTGTTCCTATCTGAAATGAGAACCTCATCTGCAACAATATTGTTACTCCTCCCTCTTACATTTGTATTGCTCATTAACTGTCTTCACATTTCCCTTCACCAACTGAGTTAAGGATCATGGTAACAGTGTTACCTACCTGCAAATGACTCTGATTCATCCAGAAGCAGCATGGTTATCAAGAAAAAGGGAGCGCTTGTCTCCTCCGCCTCCCTTTCACACTCAAAGTCGCTTCTGTCTTTCAAGTGGTAGAAAACTTCAGGAGATGAAGAGGTTTGTCTCTACCTCCTCTCAGCCTTGTTTTATGCTCGGCTCGGCTTAAATAATCTGCCTCAGTGACTGACTGACTCACTGACAACTGGCTGACCGCTGTGAGCTCCTCTCTACTCAATAACAATGTGAATGTGAAGCAGAGGCAGGCAGGAGGGTTGGCAGATGAAAACTTACATAACCCTTCATGCTGGAGGTGGGGCCCTGCTGAGGGGGTACTCATACGTCAGGGCCTCATCATCCAACAGTCCTCCTCGCTTCCAAAAGGGAGGGGGCAAAAAAAAAGAAAGAGAGAAAACACTCCCCCATAAACACATGCAGGACTACAGAGCATGTACGGAAGCAGACACACACACGCGCGCCGTTAATGTATTTGTTAGTCAGTAACAGCATTCAGCTTCAAGCAAACCAACAAGACTTCCTGTGTGTTGGCCCAAAGATCAGATGGTAATTAATTCACAGTGAAGCATACACAACTGCTTCTCAAAGCGTTTATTTACTACACAAAAACTAGATGAGAGTAAAAAACCTGCTTGCGGTGACAGAAATGAGGTGTCACACATTTACAATATCGGTAAAACTTCCTTTTACACATAAAAACACCAACTTCTCACTAATATATACCCTCTGGAAGGAATTTATGTGGTGTCCACGTGTATGCAACAGTTTAAGACACCTGTCAACTCTGTCATGGGAGCATGAAGACCAAAGAGAAACCGGCTGTGAAAATCTGGGTCAAGGTCACCAGAAACGCCAAGAAAGTGACCTTAAATAAACCCACATACCACAAGGCACACAAAACCCTTTCACGTGTAGGAAAGATAAATGAATACAACACAGTTAAATGACTTTTCTAAGCAAACATTGCATTATAAATGCCATGAGCTAAAAGCCATTCTTTCAATTAAATGGTCAAAAAATGGCTGTAAGCATTAAAAAGTGTAAGAAGTTTCAAATATAGAAAGTTACTGAAACTTGCTGAGTAAAAAAAGAAAAAAAAAAACGAACACTACTTTAATTAGTAGTAGTTCTTCAATTTATTCAGTCACCATACAACAATACGTAAGGATACAACAGTCTTCACATTTACGATGACTGATTACAATGACTGAGAAGACATGGCATAAGCTTATATTGCCTAAACTACAACAAAATTCCTAACTTTATCCACCAAATGACGGAAGGAAGAGAAAAGGTGAACAAGAAAGATGAAAAGAAAATAAGGTTTTATCCAGTGAAGAATTTTTTCCCCCCAATATTTATCTTTTACTGTATTTCCCCATTTTTCTTATCTCCTACTTATAGCTTTGAAAACAAGATTCAACAATCATACAACTGTTACATTGTAGGATAACACATGAGAAAAGACTCATGAAATGTGGAAGTAAGCTTATTAAAAGTTTTTAGGCTCTCAAAGCTTTAGGTCTAACAATCTAAACTCTATTAGTCTGCTTGCTATGGCTGTTAACATGATTATTATTTAACATCGGCAAGTGTCAACTTGATTTTCCATGTGTCTGAAGGCAGATCGGTTTGATTACTGAGTTTTTTTTTAACCCAATTCATAATAGTTTTATACACCTGAAGGAATGCTGTTAGGAAAACTTTATCCCAGATTAAATGACTCATCACTCCACACTAAAAGCTATTCATTCATCTGTAAAATTACTAAGGAATGAGATAAATCCTGAAGAGGTTAGTCTAATGACTTGATCTTATGTCTATGAAGTATCACCAGTCACAAGAAATACAAAGCTGTGAAGTGAGACATGGATTTTTTTGAAGGAGAACAAGGACGACTCCAGCTTCTATTTCATAATATGCCTTATGAAACCTCTGAGCTCTGCTCCACCATGGCCTGGCTAAAGACTTGCTACTATAACCACATGTAGGTCAGTATGATAGAACCCCCCCTTCTGTCTGCATATATATTCTGAGAAACATAAAGAAAATATAAGCAGAAGCTGTACTTAGATTGGAATAAACAGTTATGTTTTAAAGAAAAGGGGGGGGGGGGTGTCATTGAGCCAAAAAAGCCGGCATACACCGAGTCAGTCAGTCAAAAAAAGAAAAAAAATCAGCTACTCACCCATGTCATGTGGCTGAAAGTTTTTAGCCTCCTACACTGTTAAGAGATCCATGCCTCCTTATTACTCTCACTATTGGAATATTACTCCAGCTGGTGTATTTTCCTTCTTCAAACAGCTAACATTTCCTCACTGTGCCCTAACTGAACCAAGCGTGTGAAAGTGTGTGTGTGTGAGAGAGAGTGTGTGTGAGAGTCTTCAAACGTGTAGGCTCGTCCCGCAGTTAAACCGGCACTGTAGTGAGGACAGAGGGCCAGTGGGACAATTACAAAACAATGAGTCGTTGAAAACGGCCTCAGCACGTCGTGTGTAGCAGCCCCCCCCACACCAGCAGTGCTGCCTTTCCTGTCCACCTCCTCCTCCCCTTTTCTCTTCCTCCCCTCCCCCTCTGCCTACTGACACAGGAACCAGTGTGATGTCAACAAGCCACGCCCACACCAGAGAAGCTGCCTTAGGTAACAGAGGTAATGGGGTTCAACTGGGACACGATGGACAGATGAAGAGGAGGATGGAGGAAAGTAGGGTGAGATTGAGAGGAAAAAAAGAATAAGTGAATGGGTGAAAAGTTGTGACCCCATTAGTTTATTCAAGCTAAAATTTTGTCCATCTGTGGACATCTAACTGTAATTATCTGGTAAAATAAGAAGAGTTGTTAAATGACTGGCATTCAAAATTAAATGAAATATTTAAGAGTGATGAGATGAAATGTGCAGGTTAAAATGAAAGAGGATGGGGGGCACAGTAAATGAGCTGTATACACATGATTACAAAACCATTTAAGCCTCTGAATGATTGTGCTCAGAAGAGGATGGAAGCAAGCAAAATGGACAAGAAGGGGAGGGGGGAAATTATTGCCGGAGGGAGTCTTAGCAATTACAAAAAATAGCAAAAAGATCCTTCAAATGAAGAGTTAAAATGAAGCGGAGTTGACTAATATCATGTAGCGCTACTTTCTGGTCAGGACAAGCACTTTGAAATCACATTTGGCTGCAGAAGACGGCACTGCACATCACCAACACAACAGCAAACATGAAATTTCATGCAAAAACAATCTATACAGTATATGAAAATGAGTGAAGCAGAGATGACTGTAAAAAGAAAAGAGCGCCATCACATCAGACATGCTGTAAGGAAGTGAGAAATTCAAGGCGCGATGAGAGACAAGCAAAGAAAAGTGGAGTGATGAGAATGTGAGAACAGGAAAGGGAAGATGGAGAAGAAAAAGGATGGTATAGGACACAGCAGATGAGACTGTACTTAGAAATACAATGAAGTCCACAAATGTAATTAAAAAAAAAAAAAGAAAAATCAGTAAGAGGAAGAGCTCATTCAAAACATTGCTGTGAACCCAAAGACCCCTTTAAACCCACATTGGCATTCACCGATCACTTTACTCGTGCACACAGGGAGGATGGAAGGTCAGAGCCCTGACTCACATGACTACACACTAACCTACATTGCTGGGAAGCCTGGGGGAGGGGCAGCGGAGTAAGAAATACAGAGGTGGGGGAGGAGAGGAGGCACTGACAGCAGCAACATGAAGCCAAGCCTGCCTGATAACATATAAATTTGCTCACACAGACATATGAAGAGTCACCTTTGCCATACTACCACAGTTCTGTTATTTAGCTGCGCCTCCTGTGGGGAAGAGGAGCTCACATTACACTGTTTACATAACCTAGATTGACCAATAAAGGCAGAGACCAGAGAGAAAGACAGAGCAGGAGATGGCCTTTGAGTTACTATGACGTTTTTATGCTGTGATTTGAAATGGAAGAATGAAATTCATTCACTTTATATAAAGTCAAAGATTATAAAACTGACAAGGAAAAAGGCTTTATACACAGAAAATGTGTTCAGGTGAACAGCAACAAATAATTACAAATTTTACATGCACAAGTCAAAGTGAAAATGTTAAATCATATTTTTTTTTCCTTTTAAAGATATAAAACTTTCCATCTTAAAACTTTTTTTTTTTCCAAGATGGCGCCATGAGAGTGACAGCCAGTTTATTCTGCTGCAGCTCTGCAGTCCTTAAAAAAAGGTTTAGAAACGACTTCCTCCCATTCACAACAACTCTATAAAATAAACCTCCCATGTGGGAGAAGTAACCAGATCTCTGCTTTGTTTAGTTTTTCACTACTTCATCCACAGACCCCCCCCTCAACTGTGCACCCATTCTGATAACATATCTTAGTTTATTTACGCTACATTTATATTACAATTTCTACATACTCTTCTTGTATATTTTTGCCATTTATTTGTGTTTTTCTTGTATATATTCTGTTGGTGTAGTTTTATTTTGTCATTTTCTCCCCCTCTCTCTCTCTCCCCCTCCCTCCCTCAGGACTCACAGCCATTAAAAAAATCCCATAAAGTTTTCTAGGCTTAAAAAAAAGCTCAAATATTTACATTTATGCCAGTGCAATTATGCCATCTCTAGGAAAAGTGTTCCCTTACACTTGCCATGACAATCAGTGATGTTTATCATTGCCTCGCAACTTTTAAAAAAAGAAAAAAAAATGGCAAGGAATATTTTATTTTCATGACAAACGACATGAAAATAAAATATCCCTTGCCATTTTTTTTTTTTTTAATGAAGTTTCAGGTTGTTCTGCAGCTGGTTCCAGGCAAACGAAGCGGCATATGAAAAAGCCTTTTTCCACATTTCAGTTCTCGTATTCAGAACTGAAAGTAATAAAAACTCCTCAGAGTGATGACAGTATGACCCTGAACTCTTCAGCTGGAGAAGAGTTGAGAGGTATGAGGGAAGCAGACCAGTGACAGCTTTGTAGATAATAACATGCCAGTGTGTCAACCTTCGTAAGGACAATGAGGACCTACCAACACGTTCATACAACAAGCAGCGATGGGTCAGTGATCTGGAGTAATGATGAACCTCTAGGCTCCACGATACTCGGCATGCAGAGCACGAAGACACTGAGACGAGGCATGCACATATAAAACATCTCCATAAGAAATGGACAGCTAATTCTTCAAAAACATGTGTTTACTGACTTTACTGGCAGCTCATTCTCAATCCAGCAGTCGACAGGCTGATGCCCACTATCTGTGCACTAATAAACTTATTCATCTCAGAAAAACATGATGATCAGCTACTAGTTTAGCTTCGTATCTTCTTCTAGCGTCGGCAGTAAGACTTTCAGTATAACTGGACGCCATTTCAATAATATTTCAAAGACAGACCGGCGGAGAAAAAAAAATTAAAAAGAGTGCAAAAGCAGTTTTTGAGGCTCATAGTCCATCAGACGCCGTTCAAATACGAAGCATATTTTCACCGGGACCAGCTTCGTGGTCACGTGAATTCCGGGTTGTGACGTAGGCTCGCGCTGATCCATAGGGGATTATCACGCTTTCCGGAAGTTTCCGGAATCTAGGCATTTCCTCTTCCGGGCTATTTTAAGAATAGCTGTCCCTGCTCTGTTCCACTTTGAAATTCGGATAAACGCCAACCATACTTAGGTTTTCATTGATTCCCAACTGAAGTGATGCTAAGGAAGAAGTGGATCAAAGCGATCGATTCGTCGCGGTGAAGGACCGAACTTTATAATATAACAACGCAGCACATTTGTTTGTAGCCGGCAGACTACACAGCTGGTGTTAGCAGGCTAGCATTAGCCAGCTTGATGATGTGCCTAACTTTGTGCGGCTGAAAACACACAAGCATCTGAAAATGTCTCCTTTCTTGGCAGTCCCCAGCTGTTCCACTGGAAACGGGAGGGTACAGCCCCAATTTTCAGATGTTTGTGGTTTTAAGATGCACAAAGTTAGGCACGTCAGCTAACGCTAGCCTGCTAATGCTAACGCTAGCTGTGAAGTGCCGGTGTTGTGCCGCACCAGCTACAAACAAACGTGCTACATTGTTTTATTATAAAGTTCGGCCCTTCACTCTATCGAATTGCTTTGATCCACTTCTTCCTTAGTATCACTTCAGTCTGGAATCCATGAAAATTTAAGTAGGGTTGGCGTTTATTCAATTTATGAAGTGGAACAGAGCAGGGACATTGAACTGGCCCGGAAGTGTACCGTCTAAGTGTTTCAAGTTCTGGAAACCGAAACACGGAAGCGTGATAATCCCCTATATACAGGTACTTGCTTTTTTTTTTTTTTTTTTTTTTTTTAAGAGCTTTATTGAAAACAATTGTCAATTACAAGACATAGCTTATAGAACACAACAGAACAAACATGAGAGGGGGCTAAAATAATCAGAAGAAAATCAATGGAGCACATAAATTAACATACAAAAGAAGGGAAGATGACAAAAAATAAATTACCAGTTAATCACATTGTATTTTTCAAAAAATTTCAAAGTCTTTAAAGCTTTAGAATTTTTGGAGTTCTTAATAGATACAAAATATTTTTCAAGTTCATATATGAAGGCTGAACAAAAAGGTTTGTTATTCGTGTATTTACATTTATGAATATAAAATTTGGCCAGGATCAATATTAAATTCATGATATAAGATTTGTCTTCTTCACATTCATAGAAACCAAAAATCACATTCTTAAAAGAAAAAGAAATGTTTGGGGAAAGATTAGTTTCAAAGAGAGTTAAGATGTCAGACCAAAACCTTTCAACATATGGACAAGTCCAGAATAAATGAGTAAAAGTTTCAGGAAGACTACTGCAAAAAGAGCAGCTGGTGTCGATATCCTTTTTGAACCTGAATGAAATAAAATATTTGACTGGGTTGTATTTATATAGTATTTTGAAAGAAATCTCCCTGACCTTGTTAGTTAAAAGGTATTTGTAAGGTAAAGACCAAACCTTTTTCCAAGGAATGTTACAAACTAAACTATTCCAATATGATAAAACATGGGGTACAGAGAAAGAAAGTTGTTGAAATAGGATCCTGATGTTTTTGTTGTTTGATTGCCTGTTAGAGAGGCATATCTTGCCAACATGTGTTTGAAAAGGATCCATATGAGTGACAACAGGAACGGAGAGCGTGAAACCTTTTAGCAGCATTTTGATGCCAGAGGGAATAGCATCCATTACAATAGAAAACTCTCTCGGAGACACAAGTACAGGGTAAGCATTAATAAATTCAGTGTAACTATACAACTCTCCATCATATTTAAATAACTGGCTGATTAAGGTAATTTTATTGTTGTACCAGTTTTCAAAGAAAATGCTTTTGTTCTTGTGCGTAACATTCCTGTTGTTCCAAATATAACATGTATGTGGTGAAAAGTTGTGTTTGAAAATAAGAGACCAGGTGAGCAACATCTGTCTATGAAAGTTAGAAAGCTTTATGGGGATTTTGGAAGCGTCATAGTTGCAGATCAAAAGAAACCTTAGACCACCCACTTTAGAGAAGATATAGGAGGGGATCGCATTCCATATAGAGGATGGGTTAAATAAAAAGTGCTTTAACCAGTTTATTTTAAAAGTATTGTTAAGGGTTGAAAAGTCTATAAAATCTAAGCCACCACATTCCACAGAATTGATTAGTACTGATTTTTTAATATAGTGTATTCTTCTTTTCCAAACAAAATCTACTAACATTCTATCAACTTTTTTGAGGGAACAGTTATCAACATAAAGCGACTGGGCTGCATATGAAAGCCTGGACAAACCTTCAGCCTTTGAGAGAAGGATTCTTCCTTTTAAGGATAAATCCCTTTGAAGCCAGAAGTTTAATTTTTTTTTAGTTTTGTCAATTATAGGGGAAAAATTGGTTGGACTTCTAAGTTTAGGGTCTTTGGTAATAAGGACTCCTAGATACATTACTTGATCTTTAACTGGGATATTGCAAATAGTTGGGACAGCAGATTCTTTAAGAGACATGAGTTCACACTTATTTAAATTTAAACGGAGGCCAGAAGCATCAGAGAAGGAATTAATTAAATTCAAGGCAACAGACACCTGAGAGGAGTCACGCAAAAACAAAGTAGTATCATCAGCAAGCTGGCTGATAATAATATGTTTATCTGCAACTGTGATACCATTCAGAGAGCTTTGTGTGATATGAGAAGCAAGGAACTGAGCAGCGATTAAAAATAAGTAGGGAGATATTGGGCACCCCTGTCTGATGCCACGGGACAACCAAAATCTTTGTGAAGTTCCATATTTAAGTTTAATAGAGCTATTATTGTTGTTGTATAATGTCCTAATTGTTTTGCAGAAAAATGAACCAAAACCACATTTTTCTAAGACTCTGAAAATAAAATTGTGTTCTACAGAATCAAACGCTTTTTGGAAGTCAAGCAATAAGATAAAGCTGTCTGTGTCAATAAGGTCACTATAGTCCAGTAGGTCTAACACTAGTCGGATATTATTAACAATATGTCGATTTTTCATGAAGCCTGATTGGGTTTCATCAATAATAGAGTGTAAAACATTTTTAATCCTGTTAGCAAAGAGTGAAGCTAGAATTTTATAATCATTATTCAGTAAAGTAATAGGGCGCCAGTTATCAATTGAGAGAAGATCTTTTTAGGTTTTGGAATTAAAGAAATAACACCTTGAGTCATTGAAGAAGGGAGAGAACCATTAACAATGCTTTCATTATAAACTTCTGTTAAAAAAGGAGATAATTGCTCTGAAAACTTTTAAAAAATTTCTGTTGTTAAGCCGTCATTTCCTGGAGATTTATTGTTTTTAAGTTTGGATATGATTTGGGAAACTTCTTCTGAAGTGATAGGAGCTTCACATAAAGATCGTTCGTTATCATTAAGGGTTTTGAAGTGATGAATGGAGTCCAAGAAAGAGGAAGCAGAAATATTACAGTATCTTGATTTATAAATGTTTTCATAGAATTTAGCACAGTATTCTGCTATCTTTTTAGGGTCATCTGTTATTTCATTATTAATTCTAAGTTGATCAATATGGTTTTGTGAGCGTATTTTTTCTAGGCTAAAAAAATATGCAGAATTCTGTTCCCCTTCTTCTATCCATTTACTGCGAGATCTTATAAAAGCTCCTTCAGCCTTAAGTTTATACATATCATCCAGTTTATTTTGAAGTCTGATGTATTCACATTTGTCACTGTCTGATAAATTTGTTTGTTGACTAAAATAAGAAAGTTTAAAGAGTATGTCAACTTCTTCTGCCCTTCTATCTTTTGCCACTTTACTACCAAATTGTCTAAAGAATTTGCCAATTTCAAATTTGCATAATTCCCAATTATGGCCAAACTTATTTTCAGCTCTTGCTTTAGACCAAAATTTTTCAATCAGGTTACAAGTAGTAACAGTTGCTTCAGCTGATTTAAGAAGGGAATTGTTAAGTTTCCATAAAGAAGCTTTTTTTGATAGTGTGAGAAGAGAGGTTGATAGAAATATTAATTGCTTTATGATCAGTCAGGGGGCAAACAAGAGCACCAGTAGAGATATTATTGTTGATGAGACACTTAGAAAGAAGCCAATAATCAATTCTAGACCTTCGGGAGCCATCTTTATTTGTCCATGTGTAAAGACTAGCATTTGGGTTTTGCTCTCGGTATATATCAATAAGGTTAAATCTGTCCATAAAAGCCTTTAGTTTAGAATTGGTAGAAGCTGAATTTCTGGGTGGCCATCTGTCTATCCTGTTATCTATTGCTATATTAAAATCCCCTCCTAAAAAAATCCCAGCTGTTGGGTATTTTTGAAGCCAGTATGAGATTTTGCTTTCTAAAGAGTAAAAAAAATGTATTCTCTCCAGAGTTGGTATTATATCCATAGATGTTTACCAGTATTATTGTGATATGAGCTATTGTGATAATGAGTAAGCAGAAATGTCCAAAAGGATCAGAGTCAGCATCCAAGACATTTCCCATAAAGTTATTTTTGAGAATACCGACACCAGCTGAATGATCTGAACCATGAGCAAACCAGATATCATTTCCCCATTGGGATTTCCAAAAACTGACATCAGTTTTGAGTGAATGACTTTCTTGAAAGAAAACAAAATCAGTTTTGTGCTCTTTTGCAAACAGAAATAAAGCTTTCCTTTTTACAGTATTTCTAAGCCCCCTTGCATTAACTGAGAATAAAGATAACGACATATGAACAAGAACAAAAGAAGATAAATGGAACTAGAAAGTTTTAATCAAGTAGAATAATCTACTTTGAAATAGAGCTTGAATATAAACAATAATCAAAAGCTCTGCTAACGGTGCTGTCAGATATATATAAGGTGCTAAAGTATACTTGCGTTGCTTAAGTCATTTTGCTTCATAAAAACCTTTGTAAGTAAACTACCCATATTGCCAATGAGGTATAAGGTTTTATCAAGAAATACTCACAAATATAATTCACAAGTCCTTAACAGAAACCCGTTTGCCATTAATAATGGCAGAAGCTCCTTGAAAGCCGGCTTTCTTTCCTTCCTTCCTTGCCCGCTCCACCAACGGCCACAGCTTGTTTCTTGCATCCTTGGCGCCTTGAGTTAGATCCTCCAGGATCCGGACCTTCTTCTGCTTGAGGATGGGTGACGTTCTGGCATCCCTCCAGATCCTGTCCCGGTGTGACCGAGAGATGAA
This sequence comes from Atherinomorus stipes, assembly GCA_023101725.1. Lineage (NCBI taxonomy): Eukaryota > Metazoa > Chordata > Actinopteri > Atheriniformes > Atherinidae > Atherinomorus > Atherinomorus stipes. Next base: position 66,824 of record JALJCO010011378.1, on the reverse strand, counting down.
CTGCACGATGATGCGCCGCGAGGATTTCTCCCGCTCCGACCGCGGACCCAGCCTGTGAGCGATGTCGACCGATGAGGGAAGTTGGCCTGCGATGTCTGGAGACACCAAACTGAAGAGATCGATCACTAGTTGTTTCACATTTTCGCCAGCACGTTCCTCTACTCCAGCCACTCTCAGATTCCATCTTCTTTTATAGGTGTCCAGCTCTTCAACCTTCTCACGAAGTGCAGCATTCTCCTTCTGCAGTGTAGAAACTCTAGAGTCAATATTTTCCACTTTCTCTGAAACGCCGTCCATATTTTTAGTCAGCGACTCCAAGGTGTCGACCACATTCTTGATGGAAGCACTGTTAGCTTTAACCGCAGACTCCACATGTACCATCCTAGCTAGGCATTCCTCTTGCATCTTCTCCACACGTAGCAACACTGCGAGTAAACCCGGCGGAGCTTCGGGGGTTTTTACGCTGGGCTTGGGTTTCTTGGCCGGGCGGTTGTCAGGAGTTTCGGGGAGCGGCATGAGTTCTGGTTCTTGATTGCTGAAGGAGGCTTCTAAGGATTTTTTTGCATAAGTGTGAATCACATCATGGATGTCGTCTTTGTGCTGCGTGTTGTATCCCTTTCGAGCAGGCGAGGACGGAGAGAAAAAGTAAAGCTGAGGTTCTTGGGAGGAGCAAACATAAAAATGTTTAAAAGTCTTGTTTAAGTTCTTATAGAGGCGGGTTAGAGTCGTTAAGAGCACCAAAGTAGGAAAAGAAAGAGTTTTGTCAGCAGAGCTCCGGAGTGAAGATGTTACGCAGACGCCATCTTGGTCAGCCTCATATACAGGTACTTGCTGGTGGCAACGCGTCCGCATCATGGCGCCCACACGTTCCCAGCATACCTACGGCACGTAGGTCGCTCGCATTGACGCGAGGTAACGTGCCACGTGCACATGGTGCAATATCGACTTGAACGCTAGAGGTGCTCTTGCGACTTTCTCCGCAACTTTGGTTAAGTGCCCGCACATACCTCTGCTGGCGACGAGACCTCTTTTTTTTTTTCAGCAGCATCAGATCGACCTTTTCTCATTCTCAGTGTCCAAGTGCTGTGTACTGCTCCTGGCGGTGGCCTCCGGTATAGTGTTTTAGCCGGGACGTGCTGCAGCAAGTGTATTCACAGATGACGCAGACCGCTTGCGTGAACGTTTGCATCCAGTATATCCCAGGCCTTAAAAACTGTACGTGACCCTACAAACTGGACCGAAAGAGAGAGAAAACACAGTACCCTCTGCACTGTTCGGTACGCACGTGATCCATGACATAGAAATAATAAAAGTCCTTTATTATTTGTATAATCCGTGGATTTGGCTGCAAATGGTCACTAAAAGAAGTTCAGAGCTTTTCAGCCCTTCACCGCGACGAAACAGTCTGCTCTGCGTTCTGTGTGCTGCGCGGCCTCTGGAACTTAAGACGACCATTTTAATCGATGGTTTAGTCCACGCAGGGACCCCGCAGCGCGAGCCAGAAGCACGCTGTCGCAGCTCTCCTCTAAATATGGGCGTCGAGTCCATTTTTGACAGAGCAGCCTCCAGAATCAGCTCTCATTAGTTCAGATTGGGGAAATCAGATGTGGAAGTGGCAGAAAGCATTTGGTGACTTTCAAAATAAAACGCTCCTGCAGGTTTACAGTCGCTGAACTACATTCAACGTTACATTACCAGTGATACCAGGTTAAAAGTCTATCAGAAGGTCTCAGCATTTTGTTTTTATTTTATTTTCATGGCAATAAATAAATGATTTTTTTTAAATTGCTGGAAGTCAGTTCAGCAGGTGCTGATCATCCTTTCTTGTTAATACATTTATACTGCAAGTGTTGTGGACTTGAATATGTATTTAGGTCCTCTAATGAACGGCCAATTGTTTCCATTTCAGTAAAGCTCAGAATTAAATGTGCAAATGTGGAAGCAACAATCAATTTAAGTTGTGAAATTTAAATAACTTGCAAAATGTCCATTTTATCCGATTACTCGATTAATTGTCAGAAGAATCGCTAGATTACTCGATTACAAAAATAATCAATAGCTGCAGCCCTACAGAAGACCACTTCCTTCTGCCATCCTTACGCCACTCTGGCTACACCACCTCTCAACAACCACAGTTGCTCAAGATCCCTGAGACTGTTTTCCCAGCTGTTGCTTCCAGGTTTAAGAGCTGAACCTTGGCCTTAAGGATGTGTTATGATGTAAATGTTGTGCCTCATTTAAAGAATACAAGGAACCAGCTGGTGCAAAACTTTAGAGTACTTCAGTGTTTTTCCAACCCTACAACCTTCTTAATCCCATGTGAAATGGTCATGTGTGTTGGCAGGGCCAAAGAACATTATAAGTTATAAACAGCTTTGGAAAGCATTAAAAAGGTTTTTAATTAGTCTCAGTAGCCAACATGTTCATATTTTCCATTTCTCTTATTTGTGATAATTGTCATGTTTGTGGATAAAACAGTTTGAGTCAAGCGTTGCAGCAAAGCATGTCAGTATTGTGCGTGATGCATTATAAAGTAACACGCTTCGGGTAAAAAGTAGGGTAATGTATTACTACTGAAAAATTGGTAAAGAAATGTAGGTTTCTTTTTCAATTGGGCACAACTTTACTTCTTGAGGTCCATGGCTCTGACAGCAACACTGTCTTCCCAGCTTGTACAATAGTCACAGCTCATGAGATCTCAGGCCACATGGTACATGACAAATAGTGCATTATAGGTGGGCTCAACTACTGCAGTACAAGCTAGAAAAATCACAGATGCAACAATGTCACCACGACAACGGCAGAAAATTTTGGTTCACATTTAATAAACGACACACATTCACATGAAGTTTTCAAGAACGAGACTGCTGTAAGCATGTAATTATCAAAAACGACAACTCAGTCCGGTTTATACTACAAACTAGTAGAATGTGTAGAGTAGAAGTAGTGGAAGTTTATAAAGGCCTACACATGTAGGATCAGATATGCGTTTCTGCCCAAAGCAACGTACAGACACTTTCTATGAAGGGTAACTAAGTAAAAGATTACTTTTTCATTAAGTAAAGCATAACAAGCAAAGGTTACTTTTGAAAAGTAACCTCCCCAACGTGGCATGAAAGCTGCGATGGAAACCTGGATATCTGTGGCTCAAACTGAAACCTCTTCAACCCACAACTGAATCTCTTCAAGACTTCTTCATTTCTGGCTGCTGTTAAAACGGGACGTTCGATTTCAGAGTGCAAATCAACGTCTGCAACATTAAGTTGGGATCAGAGCAGATGACATGATTCGAGCCTGAAGGCAGGTGGTTTGCTGGTTTGACATCAAGTCAACCTGTCACCTGATCGAAAAAACTGTGCACATGCACGCACACATGCATGCACAAAAAGAAAGTTTCTCTCTTTGACACACACACACACACACACATACACACACAGAACGATCTGGCATACTGGTGAGTCAGTATGTAGACCAGCTGGTGTTACTGTATCACCTCCCACACTTCACTCAGTGCAGCCCTTAATCAGGTCACAAACACACACCATCAGGTATGCACATACACACACAGACACACACACACTGGTGATGTTACGAAATGTGTCATGATGTTCCTTCAGCAAACTAAACAATATTGATAAAGGAATATGTTCAAGAATCTAAACTGGGTCATTCTTTCTAACTTATTTTACTGACCAAAAAATGGACTTGGTCATAGTCTGTTTAATTCAATTGTGGATAAAAATAAGTTTATGCAACAGCAGTGGATGATTTATGCAAGTTTTTTCCTCTCTTTTCCAAGGCTTTGAATGTAATCATATCAGTTTCTTTAAAAGGAGCAACGATTCTAGAAAGACCTTAAACTCACTAAAAACTACGTCTTAGACAATGATTATTTTAGCGAACACAGAAATAAACTGACTTAATAACAAGCTTATAAGGAAGGCTCTGATGTTTAAAAGCTAACTAAAAATCAACTTTAAGCATTGAGATAAATTTTTGGCCCCAAAAGCCTTTTTTTTTTTTTTTTTTTTTTAAATTTCCCTGTATGCTGTTGAATAAAGTTATTCAAGAGTGATTGACGGGTCAAATAAAACACTTGATGAGAGTAGAGGTAATTGACAGATGTTTTTAAGTCCCATTTCACAGTTGACATATAATAATATATATACAGCTTTTAATTAATCATACCTTTTGGGGCAGTGAACCCAATTTAATTGAATAACGCAAAAACTATTCAAAGAAACATCTTCTATACCACCTTTAAGTAAGGATGTTATCTGCATCTATGTGTGGGTTTACATCCAAACAGAAGGAACTAGCTTAATTAGAATGTATGACTGGTCTTGATATGTTCATGTTGTGACAGGACATCTTAACGCAGCATTACAGTCATGCTTATGCCTTGTACATTTGATCCCAACAAGATCAAAATTTAATCAGGCCCCACTCATAAATCTGAGTGCTTTGCAAAAAGGCATAAAAGACACAAACGATTTAATAATTATCCATCTGAAGGAGAGTTTGATCTGTCTATTTGATAAATCTCACAGGTACCTGTAATCTTAAGTTTAGTTTGGGTTTGTCTCATCCTCCTGAGAAAAACATCTGTTTTAGGTGCATTTTGTTTATCATAATCCAACTTTAAGAGAAGATGCCTTATAATATAGCTCTAAAGCATCTTCTATCCTTTTCAATGTCAGTGTTGGAGTGAAAGACAGATGAATTGCTTACTCAAACATCTCCAGTTTTGACAGAGAACGTCTAAGGTGATGCATCATATCGCTGATTAAACAACCGGGTGTCAGAAACATTTGTGGGAGGAAACATGTTTAGTTGTTTTTCTTCGGCTTGAACACAAGTGTGCTCCGCTTGGCGACGCCCCCACACAAGCAGGGGAGCAACAGGCTAATTAACAGACTATTATTCTCCTACTCTCTGGAGTCGTGTGTGTGTGTGTGTGTGCATGGTCAAAGAGGTGACAATACCACATTACAGTCATATCTGAACTGCATGGAGCAAATAACACACATTCCAGTTTGTTCCCTCACACACTCATAAATGCACCAGGAATCCTGAGATGCACAAAGTGGAAACACACACCTGACCGAGTATTCCTGCAGCATCAAGACAGGTCAGTTTCTCACCGTCACTTTTTGGACAAATGGCCTCATTTAGGGCTGGGCGATATGGACCAAAAGTCATATCTCGATATATTTAGGCTGAATATCGATACACGATATATATCTCGATATTTCTATCACAAAGTGAGAGCAAATATTTTTCCAGTCGGAGCCAAATATGAGATTACAAATAGTTTAATTTAAAAAGTCCGGATGAAATAATGCTCAAAGAATGATCAAATGTAAACAGAAATACTGTAAAATACTGTAAAATACTGTATGTAATAATACTCGCACATGCAAGTAAGGAACATTACACAGAATTAAATGTAACAAAACCCTAGTAAGGTCAGCATTTATATACAAAGACAAAACAAACACACATTAAACTCTATATCTCGACATGGGCGATATGGTCCAACTCCATATCTCATTTGAAAATATATCGATATATTTTTCATATCGATATATCGCCCAGCCCTAGCCTCATTTCACACACACATGCAGTGTCACCAAAGCCCTCCAGGCTTGGTTTGTGCATGTGTCCCCATAAGGGTCTGTTTATGTTTTCTGTTGGAGGTGTTTCTCTGGAGCTGAAGGCTTGATTAAAAACCACTTGACCCCCAAAACATTTAAAGATTCAAAAGCATATAAAAGAATCTTAAACTGAACCCTAAAAGTTGCAGGCAACCAGTGAAGAGAGGCGTAGAGCAGCGAGGTGTACTCTCTCTCTCTCCTGGTGTTTGTCAGCAGCCGTGCTTCAGCATTCTGGACCAACTGGAGGCGAGACAGGTGTTTCTGAGATACGCCAAAGAGGAGTGCATTCAGTCAATCAATTCGGCTGGTTATAAAAGCATGGATGACTGTCTCCAGGTCGCACCGGGTTAAAAAATGTTTAGCCTTTGCTAAACTCCTTAGCTGAAAAAAAGCCGGCCTTAACAGTGGCTTTTATCTGCTTGTCGAGGTGAAGAAAGTTGTCCAGCTGGACACCGAGATTTGTGACCACAGTATTTAAATGACCGGACAGAGAACCAAGATCAGCAGATAAAGGCTTAAGAGCAGTGGGGTTGAAGACTATGACCTCAGTTTTATTTTTATTGAAGTGTAAAAAGTTGAGAGACATCCAGGTTTTGAGAGAAGGAAAATGGCATTGAAATAAAGTGTTACTTTTTTCATGGGCAATCTAACCAATTAATCTTTCCATCGTTACAACACCGCTACTGTTAATGACAGTGTTACGATAAGTAGATGAAATACATTTTTATTGTGAGTGAACATAAGTTTTACATTTGTTTGGACGACATCATGCTGCTGCTATAGTGGAGAGGAGGCGAAGTAAACTGCAATTATGTTTGAGTAGAAGAAGAGTTGCTGTGTTCTGCTGCGACCGGGTGCAAGCTGAGAATAAAGCAGCAACATACGCATGTTCCAACCAGAAGATTCACATAATTCTGCACACTGAAGCTGTCTTCATCTGACTGAGGGCAAGAAACAACCACATAGTCGAAGTGGTGATGACAGACTGATGAAGAGTAAAATGCCATGGCAGACTTGGTGTCAAGTGGAACCCGAACATGGTGATCCAGTTATCTGATTCAGGTGTGCTGGAGCAGGAAATATCCAAAACCTGCAGGACTATGGTCCTTAAAGAGCAGACTGTGGATACCAATAGCTTATCATGGAAGTAATGCTTCAATATGAAAAGATGGAAAGAGACTGAATCCAATAGATGGGTTTCCCGTTTACAAACATTGGCAGTTGCGCGCGCAACCAGGGGGCAAAAAGCCTGTGTTTTGTATTGGAGTCTACAGCCAAACACGCACTCATATCATTCATAAAAATGTAAAGTAACCTGACGAAACAAACAGAGATCGTTGTGTTTTAAATTATATTGAATAAATCTGTATTTTGATGATGAATAACAAAATACCGACGCTGCGTTGCTGTGTTATATTTCCATCACAAATACACTAACTTGGTAAGGGAGTCATCACCCGGAAACGGCATTTTTCTTGTTAAAACATGGATATTATTCGTGTTGGACCTCATTTGAAATTTGCCTGAAAAACCTGAGTTAGAAAGCGGCTTAAACTTTCGTTTAGACTCTTTGTTAAAACCAAAAGAGGCCACAACAATCTGCAGCCTGCAGCAGGTTCAGTTCAGCTCCGGTGTCGTCCTCACCTCCTCCATACAGGAGCAACTTTCACTAGTTTGGGATTAAACCAGGCAAATAGACATCATCACTACGTTTGGAAAGGAGCTGATTCCAGCTGTTAGGGACTCACACGCATTGCTGTCGGTAAGCTTCGCTGCTTGTGTAACGTTCTGCCTTATTGTGTATGAGATCGTGGTGGACAGTAGACAGACTAGCTAACTGCTAGCAAGCTAACAGTATAAACTCAAACGCCATCTGATTTACGACCCCCGTACTTCGTACTAAATCTCCGGGATGCGTTGTTATGCCACGTGAACGTTTGTAAACGGCTCCACAATCAGTTTCTTCTTCTTTTTTAAGTTTGTGACTTAGCAGCAGAGGATGGCCGTCACACACAGTGTTTACAGTTTATGTCATGCAGCCGATCGCGGCGGTGATGCTGCTATTACAGTCTTCCGACTAGAACACAGGAATAATTTCTGCCTCCGCCGTGGTTTAATCCTACATGTGACCATGGTGAAAGACTAAATAAATCATAGTCTGAACCGGAATAAGTTATCTGGGAGGGTTTTCTGAAGATCAGTCACGCCTACTGTCCTATTTTCACCATTTTCAATTGTTTACATGCATTAATGTTTTGATTTTTGCAACCGAACAAATACCAGGACTCAAACATTATATTTCCCCGACACTTTCACGTCATATCTTGACCTAATCTGCATTAAAAGTCGAGTTTTGTATGTAAAACACACGTCTTCTCATAGTTCAATAAGCCTTTACTCTGTTTTCTTGCCCCCTGGTTGCGTGTGCATCCTATCTGTGATGTTACTCAGAAACCCATCTATGGATGAGGATTAGGTGCCACTGAAAAAAAAATCAGCATTCTGACTTTTTCTCAGAATGAAACTAAAGTCAGAATTCTGACTTTTTCGGAAATTGAAAAAAAAAAATCCTGATTTTTTTGTTTTTTTTTTATATATTCTGGGGAAAAAAATCAGAATTCTGACTTTTTTTCGAATTGCAGAAAGACTCGAAAAAAAAAAAATCTTGAAAATTTTTTTCTTTAAATGTTCTGGACAAAAGTCCTAATTCTGACTTTTTTCTCTGAATTTTTGTTTTCCTTCAGTGGCCCTGATCCTCTTCTGGAGAATCCAACTGAGGGAGAGACAAAAGCTGGCTTACACACACACACACACACACACACACACACACACACACACACACACACACAGAAACCTTATAAGATGATAAAAAGATATTTATGTAAGGTCTGTGCCAGCCTAAACGACAATTAATTGAGACTAATAATAAAAATCCTGTGAGTTGGGAGGGGGGAGGGTAGTTCCATGGTTCCTTGGTAGTTTGAAGACGAGGAAGAAAAATGAAAGGAAAGACAGAAATGGAAGAAAACAATGGGCAGAGAGGAAGAAATGGGGACGTTGAACCTGAAGGAGGAAACTGTTGACTTTGACGGGGACCAACATCCTGGTGACAGTTGTTATGACAACCATGGGACAGACGTAGGAGACTGCAGGGGGTGATGATGTCACAGGAGCAAAATAGACTTGTATAGAGAAATCATCATGTAAATGTGTTTCTCTCCAAAAACATTCAATGCTCACACCTCATAACAAGATGAGAAGCACCAAAATGCATGTTTGATCTGCTTAAAAATTCTCTAAAAACTAAAGGGAGTTAATTTAAGACTTTGTGTTTTCTAATTAACACGACATACAAAAACAAAACATAATTAGAAACTTCAACAATAATAACAAAGACAAGAGCCGGTTTACTGGATGCCTCTATACTGACTGATCTGGTGAGGAAACGGTCATTCCCTCTGACCCAACGTGCAGTTTTACACCAACGGTTGATTATTTAAAATATTTTAAATTCTTTAAAACCAAGTAAAACTAAGCAATTTATCACGATTCCGCTGTACAAAAAAAGCCAGGTGCTAGTAGATGTTGGAGGGTTTAACACCAATTTGAAAAGGCCTTTATGAATGTTTTTACATTTCTCTCATAACTGATAAGCTTTGGTGATATGAATAATTTTTTTTAGTAATTTTAATCAGTGTTTATTCAAAAAATAAAAGACTACCAACTCATTTTTTTTTAACCTCAGTGTCACCTTTGACACTTTCAGAGAGCCTCACAGATTTCTCTACTGTATAAACAAACCTCAAAGGCCATTTGCCTTCATCTCCCCCTCTTCCCCTTTGCCCTTCTTTAAGCGATAAGCGATGTTTTGCAATTACCAAAGCATAATCTGTGTTTCCTGAGCTCATTTGGTAATTTTCCCAAACTGAAGTGCTTTCAAGAGACAGGTGTAAACACTGAGATCTGTGACACTTAAGTAAAGTAAAGCTCAGCTGTTGTTGTAATGTTCATTGTATTCATAACACCTTCATTTGATCAGTGTTCGTTAAATAATAAAAAACAACATACATTCAACGCTGAAACAGATTTATTAATGTTACATTAAAATATGATCATGATAAAACACCTGCAGTGGCATGATTTGTTAACCTTCATCAGGCAGCTTCTCAGTTCTGCAGCCTCCGGAGAATCCTGCTGCACAGGGTCAGTTATACAAAGAGTTGCACAACTAGTGTGGTAGAAATGTTTTATAAGCCTGAACATTAGGCAGGAAGGTATAGGGACCTGAGCCCCATTGTGGTAATGATTACTCCATCATCATCACGATCAATTCTCTTTTACCCTCTCACATACACACCTTGAGGGTTAACACAATTGCAGGGTGCTCATTAGAGCTATGGCATCTAGCAAGAGCGCTGCAGAGAATAGGACAGCATGTACGGTCTAAGTGTGTGTGCAAGGAGTTCTTCACAGGTTTGCAGGTCCTTGCTGCCAAGGCCAACACATAACCAGCAATCTGTCAGTATCATAAAGGGGTTGTTTAATAGCTTCAAGTAATGAGAATCCCACAGGTCTCCATAGGGAATTTATCAGACATGTTACATGTGGTTGATCTCAGTTGATTTCAATTTCATTTTTATTAACAGAAAAAAAAACAACCTAGCTAATTAAATCTAAGAGAATGCATAAAAAATCTTTACTTCAGTCATGTCTTGAGCAAGCTACACCAGCGTCCGGTGAGAACTTCTTTTTTTAAAACGATGGCAATGTCAGTAGCACAACATTAATTGGGCATTAGATATTTTTTTAGTCTGTGTTGCTGATTTATATGAACCAGTGGGGAGCACTATGTAGTGACATGAATGGTTTTTGAAACACGTTGAGCCAAAAGTTTGAGTTTTCACAAAAGGTGTTTGTTTTTTTCCTTTTTTGATCTGGCTAGATCACCATGGCAACTTAGGCTAAACTGATAAACTACACCATAGAAGAAGATTATGTTCAGAGTTTGGGGTTAAACTGTCTGAAAAAAAGATGTTATCCTAGAAAGTCATAAGCCTTAGGAGGACAATTAAATGCCACCACATACAAAGTGCTTTATTGACATTGAGTGTTAGTCAGATGGTTAAATAACTGACTAATAGTAAATTAAAAATAAATCTAAAAAGTCAACTTCTGTACCACATTTACATGTTGATCAAATGTTCATATTTGAAAGCAAACTAACCCTTAATTCAGATGCATTCTCTTATGTGTTAATCTGACCATCCATTAACTTTAATCTTAACCAATAATAATAAAAAAACAGAAAAATCAGCCCTTGTGATCAGAATTCATAGTTGAAGTGCAATGCAGATTCTCAGCTTTGTTTAATCTAGGTATTCAAATGTGTTAAGACTTACAATATGCAGCTAATAAAGCTTTCAACTGCAGTAAAACATAGATGATGTGTATAGCATTAACTTAGGAACTACTGACTTTCATGATTTCCATGTTATTATGGGCCACTATTAAAGCTAAATACAGTTCTTATCAAGCTAAAGGATTAAGACATTCAGCTGTTGTCACATAAGCAGCCATCAGATGTAGACTTATTAACTAGTACAACTACCACTTCTACAAAATAATCATCCTTAACAAAAGGGTGTTATCTTAAAAAATGTAGGATATGAAAATAGGTACTTGGGTGTTTGTGGAGCTGGAAGCAAAAACTACTGGCTTTTGTTCTGATATAATTCAGAATTATGCCAACCACTAAAGATAATCAATCATACAAACCTTTATATGGGCCTTTTTCAGTAGTTAAAGAACAACAACAACAAAAGTTAACAACTAACATCTGGTTTTAGAGTCAAATAGGAAGGTGTTTAATTGAATAATCAGCTAATTTGTCAACACAATGTTTCCGATAATCCTTCATTAATATTATTCATATACATATTCATAGACGCATCCTGTGGTTGTGGAAAAGATGTTTGTCTGTCTGTGAAGGGTCAAATCATTAGCATGCATCAAGCAGAAAAAACATCTAAGGAAATTGCAGAAACTACTACAATTGGGTTCAGAACTGTCAGACGCAATATTAAAAACTGGAAGGATAGTGGGGGCTCATCGTCTTCTGGGAAGAAATGTGGCCAGAAAGGCAGATGAAGTGATGCAGCATCATCCTAGTGCTACTGTATAAGCCTGTGGGGGCAGTGTCATGATCTGGGGTTGCTGTAGTTGCTCAGGTTTAGCTTCAGCAACAGTATGAGCTCAGATAATGAGGTCAGCTGATACCTGAATATACTGAATGACCAGGTTATTCCATCAATGGATGTTTATTCCCTGATGGCACGGCCATATTCCAAGATGACCGTGCCAGAATTCATCGGGCACAAGTTGTGAAAGATGGTTCAGGGAGCATGACACATCATTTTCACACATGGATTGGCCACCACAGAGTCCAGACCTGAACCCCATTGAGAATCTTTGGGATGTGCTGGAAAAGGCTGTGGTCAGACTCTACCATCATCAATGCAAGATCTTGGTGAAAAACTAATGCAACACTGGATGGAAATAAATCTTGTGACATTGCAGAAGCTTATTGAAACAATGCAGCAGTAAATGCTGCCGTAACCAAAGCTAAAGATGGTTCAACGAAATATTCGTGTATGATTTTTTTTTTTTGTTGTTGGCAACTTTTTTTCTTTGGCCGGGCAGTGTATTTTACAATTTTGATTACATATAAAGTCAATGCCAATCCAAAACATTCATGCAAAATTGTATGAATGGTCAAACTATTACTGCTTGTCTTAAACAGATTGAAGTAATTATCCTACAGCAGTCTGACCACCACACTTCAGCAAAGAATGGAATATTTAGGTGATTTTTAAATTCACATTTTCATAAAATGACAGAAATGACAAGATTTAGTGGTTTAACTGTACACGTAGTTCAAATCTTAGTTAGCCTATGATGTGATGTCACTGTTCAGCAAGGTATCACTAGTTTTGCAGGTACAGGAAAGCTTATTTCAAACTAAAACTGAGCTTCTGGGCTTAGTTCAGTTATCACACTCATTTGATAATTTACAAGGAGCATACTTTTCAAAGTTAGCCTTGCAAGTACGGCACATCAAGGACAATTAAGCAGACATGCTTTTAAAGTCTGCATCACAGAGGGCGTTGATGGATAACAAAAGATGCAAAACTATACTCTGTAAAAGACAAGGAGAATGACATGGAGAGTGTCTTTTATAACACGCTTGCAGTCACTCACTACAGCAGGGTAATAAAAAGCATTTGCGCATGTGTGCATGTGAAACAGGGTAACTTAAATTCAAGGACAGTTAATGTACCTGCAGTTAATCTCCCCAGCTCTCAATACACTGACACTTCAGAGCCCAGTTTGCATATCTCTCTGAAAATAATCCTACATAGCACCCCAAGTGTGGCGGGATCAAAAGCAATTTTTAGATTATAAACTGTATGATGTTCCCAATGCGCTTTCTTGAGCTGCAAATCCAAATATGTGTAAATACACAAGGTTGGAGTCATCAAAAACCAGACATTGCTGCTTATGTTAGTCTTATCACCAACAAACACAGACACACCACAACTTTAAAAAAAACTACACACACACACACACAAATCTGGACCTAATAGAGCTGATAGATGAGTCATGAGGTTATGCAACAACGGATGGAAACTGAGTTTTGTGTATTTCCTGATGGAGGACAGAGAGCCACAAGGACAATCCGTCTGATCTCAGGCAGAGAAAGCAGCCTGATTCAGTTTGCTTGACAGTAAAGTTTTTGGTAAACAAAGATCCATTTGCCAAATAACAAACATGATAAAAATAAAACTTAATTAAAAGAGAGAAAAGAAAACTGGAGGCAAAGCAGCTTCATTCTAATGGAAACAGTCTGACGACCTTGAGTACGACACATGTAGCTGTGTAAGTAATGGTGTTTTATTACTTATTTATTTTGGTCTGCTTACCATTCTTTACTCTGTTTTTATTTTGTTTTATTGTGGCTTCTTTTTTACTTATCTAATCATCTGTTTCATCATAAGCATTTTGTATTTTCTATTGATTAGTCATTTGAATTTTATATTTTTAGTTTATGAATATGTGCAGCACTTTGGAAACGCTTAGTTTGTAAAATGTGCAACAGTATATAAATAAAGTGGATTGGATTGGTTGTTGGTCAACCCTAACTCTAACAAGGATAACAACGATCCTGAACATTAAACCGGTCTTGTCATGCTCCCTGCATTCCTGGCTCACACCTGAGGGCACTTGATGATCCCACCACCTGTTTCCCAACCCCACTGATTATCATGGGACTACTTCAGAGCTGAGTTTTTCCCAAGCAAATGCTGGATTGTTTCACCGAGAAGCCTGTCATCAACCAGAGACCAAGAGAACATGCTGGACTTTAAGTATCTTACTCCTTGAACTATTTGTCATCATCTTCTCCCTCATGGTCAAGAAAACAAGAACTTTATTTTCAGTTGTGTCTTGTTTTGTGTCCAGATCAGCCTTGGTTTATGACAGGTCTGATGAGCAGCAATCACTTCTGCTTGATTAGTGATATTTTTTAAAATGTGTTATAAGGTTCACTTTGATATATTCTGAATAATTACTGTTAATAAAAGAAGCTATTTTTTTTCCAAAAAGAAAAGAAAAGGGCTCTGCAGTCATTTTTGCCTCGCACAATAAAGTTCTCTTTCTTCACAAGTTCAAGTATGGGCTATATGCACAACTCCACTACTTCCTTAACTTAGTAGTGCTCCTTTGTTTCCTGTTTTTCAGTATTGGACAAACTGATTAATCCAGGTGTGACTGACCTCAGTAGCCACAACCACAATGGTCAGACACTCCTGGATTAATCATTTTGTCCAGTAATGAAAGACAGAAAAACAAAGGAGCAAAGTTCAGGAAGCACTGGCGTTGTGCATATGGCCTACGATGTACGTTTTTGTGATAAGTGAGAGAGTTGCAATATTCTGATTTGCCATACAAATGAGTGTAATGCCAAAGAAAAGAATTGGGCCTTTCAGAGTGATTTAAAGACCCACAACTGAACTTTTAGCAGCTTTCTCAGTGACGCGCCTCCTATCGACAGCTAAACCGGCATCCATGTTGCATCCTACCGGTACTGTGATTCACTCCAGCCAGTATAAGACAGTCTCACCGTGACTCTCGTTTTGTCCCTTCCTCTCTTTCTTTTTTCTCTTCCTCTGGTAATGTTTCCTTGCATTTCTTTGCAGAATTCGACATGATTTGCGTTCAAAACACCCGCTGTGTTCATGACTGGTTCACATCCGTTTGCTAGCACATGACGCAGTGCGCAACCAATAGTCGGCTGCAACGTAACAGCTGGCTGCAAAAGCTACATAGAGCAATTTCTGAGCCTTGGGACGCTGCTGGGTAGTGGCAGCTCAAAAATGTGCATAATGTATGTTGGTGTGCCATCAAAATATCTGTGTATTTTTAAGGTCTAAAAGTTACGTTGTAGGTCGTTGACGTTTTACAAGGTGGGACAGTGACAGTGTGAGGTGCAGACAGACTGTTCATCAGGATGAGGGCAGCCAATGCCTACTGTAGACTGAAACATCCAGGGAAAACTGGATAGTAAGGAGTAAGGTTGCTGAGGGTTTAAAAAAAGAGTCAGGATCAGAATAAATAAAATCCTGCAGCAAAAAAGGAGCCAGTTAATGAAAGACAGGAGTAATGTCTCCCTTTTCCAGAAATTTATTAACAATAAAATGATCACAAAGATGAGATTGTTCATGCTAACTCACCAAAAATCTCTTCATCTTCATCATCTCCTTCGTTGTCTTCATCATCACTGATGTCATAGATCTCTCTCCCTCTTTTCCTCCATCGTTCCTCTTCATCATCAGACATCCTGACCTGACAGCTGATGCTACCTTAGCATGGTCGTGTTGCACACACCTAAAGCAAAAAAGTACAGGTATGACCGAACAAGTCTCCAAAAACACACACAGAATGTATTTTTTAATTACAGTAAATGGCAGTGTTTTCCAGCACAGACAGCTTGAAGCTTTTCATTATGTCACAACGTCATGAAGGAGACTCCCCTGTACATGGGACACAATGTGTTTTATCCCCATTTTAACTTTTAAAAAAAAAATCCAACATGTTACCTTTTGCCCACTGACAGGAACTTTTTTCCCTTGCCTGTGCAATTCCAGGAAAAAAAAAGAAAAAAAGGGACACCATGTATACTAGTGAAGTTTGCTCTGGTAATGTTATCAGAAATGTTTTTTATATAAGCACAGGACTCTGTAAATGTTTAGACATTTCTCATTAGTGGCATGTACGAACGCATTCACGTGAAGCATTCTCTCCGTACCTCTTGTGCATGCTGCAAGAGTTGTTACCTCATTCTCTTTTGTGCTGACTTGCATGTTGCTTTTATTGAGATACTTGCACTACAGACATCAACACACCTCATCTGCTATTTTCACAGGAAACCTCCTTGGTGCCCTAAACCAGTGATTCCCAACTCTGGTCCCCAAGGCACACTATCTTGAAGACTTTCCATTTTGCCCTGCTAAGACACAGCTGATTCACATTAAATGGATCTCTGACTAATTCTGCACCAGTCTGCTTTTGACCCATTAATGTGAGTCAGCTGTGTTTCAACAGGGCAACATGGAAAATCGTCAGGATAGTGTGTCTTGAGGACCAGGGTTGGGAATCACTGCCCTAAACACAACAACTTAACTTCTGCATCAAGTCCTGCTTTCTGGGCTCTTCAGACGGACATTATTATCATTATGTAATGTAACAAATCTTTAATATCTTTGTAATTATGATATTCTGTTTTAGACTCTTCAAACTACAGGAGTTTTTACATGAAACCAACCATACAGACCAAAAACTATCAAAGGACCTCAAAAAATCCCCAAAATACAGTAGATGACACAGTTAGGGGTGAATACAAAATTATTGTTTGGATGTAAAATCCAAATCAGCTGATATCACATCATCACACATCTGTTATGCATAATGGACATGAAGCCTGACACTAAAATCAAGCAAAATTTCAGCAGAAAAATGTTATAATTTTTTTTTTTTTATGCCCACTGCTCTACACTAAAATAACTTATTAAACCAGTTGGAATAGACAGACTGTCTAATAAAATATCTCTAATGAATAAAAAAAAAAGAACTTGATTCTCCCCCCCCACAAAAATTGCAAGTGTTGCAAATAAGCAAGTCGCATGCATCTTCTACCAAGGATCAACTGACCAAACACAAAAAAGCTGAAGCAGAAGGCAGTGGTTCAAAACATTTAGCCGTGAATTCTCTAAGAAAAAAAGATCATGCATGAGAAATTTAAAGGATTTCTGAGAGTGAGACATAAGAAAGGTCAATAAGGCCTGCAGACAAAAGATGCTGGAGAGAAGATGGATGAAGCAAAATGCATCAGGGTGAGACATTAGGGGGAGAGGTGGCGAGGTGGCAGATGTTTTAAAAGCTTCATCTGTCAGCAGTGGAAAATTACACTTGTATCACTCACAAGATTTTCTTTGTGCCAAAGCAAAAACATTAATATAGTGTAACCACAGGGTATGGGAAACCTTCAATCTCAAGCCCGGTTTGGTAATAGCAATGTTGTGCTCTATTTTGTACTTATTAGCATCTAACTGCACTGCAACAAATTAAAGATGCTGACTTAAAAAAAACTAATAGAAAACTACTAGAGTCTTTTTCTCAAGCTCGAGATTTGGCTAAGGTGGCTTTCAAAGAACTTAAGTTATCAAAAGAAACTGGAATCATCACCTTAGATGTCTGTTTCAGTTAAAAACATTGGACTTAAGTAATAAGCAGTTTCACAGCAAGTTTTCTTGACCACCTGCCAGCTCACCTTGCATAACGTCACAGTACATTACACAACCTGTACCTCGGGCCAAACTGACCTCTTTGTTTAGTAGGGAAGTTTTATAAGTCCAACACAACCAGTCCAAACTTAAAAGACTGTCTGAAGGCTGAAAACCAGCAATCAAGGATCCAGCATAATGGCTCTAATTTTTCAAATCTGTTTTCTTCATTAGATACCGTTGAATGACAAATATTACCAAAGAAGCTATTTTTGTGGGTTTTGGTTTGGAATCATATTCTTACATTAAAAAAAAAAGAAAAAACATTTTTTAAAAACCCAAAAGAAACAGAGAAAACCAAAATAACACATTGCATTTAAGATTTATGCAAGCAAGATGATAAAATAACTGATTTATTTATGTTCATGAGAGAAAAATGAAATACATGACTCTTTTTCTGTGAATCCTCTTCAAACAAACTACATGAAGGGCCTCCAGAGCCCATCGACAACCACTGCAGCAGAGCTGATCCTCTACATGACAGAACTTGTCCCAACCATTAGCGTCAACGATGGTTTGCAATTAAAAGAAACCACTGCTACACTTCCTGCCCTGGTGCAGGACAGACCGGAAGTGACCCGTAGTTTCAGCTCCTCTGTATAGGTTAAAAATCCCACAAAACCCTCATTGTAGGACATGGACATTACTTTGACAACACAGAGAATATATTTGATTTTCCAAACAAACAGAAACAAGATCAGACATTACAAGCCTCTTAAAAAGAAAACATCCAAGCTATAAATTGTCCAATAAAAGTGTAATTAACAGGGTAAGTGCTTAATTTCACAATCTGATATAAAATCTCACTTAATCACAAATAATAATAATAATAATAATAAAATAATAACTGTTGGAATTCACATATACAGTACGTTAAAAGTAAATTATCAAAGACTATTGGTATACTCTATAAAACTAAAACATTACTGAATACAAAGTGTCTGCATATACTGTCCTCTCTTGTATTGCCATATTTGTCATATGGATCAGAATTTTGGGGAAATGCTTGCAAAACATACTTGGAACCAATAGTTAAATTGCACAAAAGAGCAATATGAATAATAAATAAGGCTGGATTTCGGAAAACAACCAATTGTCTCTTTATGAAATCCAAGCAGTTGAAATTTGACAGTCAAGAGCTTTGGAATTTGTTTTGTGTTGCAAACAGGAGTCTTCCTTTCAGCATTCTATCTTTCTTTTAAGTAAGAAGAGGACAGTATAATTTAAGAGGTGTTCTTTGGTATAAAAACAGTAAAATAAGAACAAATGTTAAGCAAAGATGTGTTTCAGTTGCTGGTGTCAAATTGTGGAATGATCTTAGTGATCAAGAAGCTTATAAGTTCTCTGTCAAATTCTAAACTATCTTTAAAAAGTGATATGATTAATACATATAAACTATGTGAATAATGATTGGACAAAGTCTCTTTATTCATTTGCTTATTGTAATGGTAATTGATGTACAGGAATATAGATGAATTGCAAAAGTTTACTTTCATTGTTGTTAGTTTTTTTGATGTGATGTACAGAGTGGGCTATAAAAAAGCATTGCTTCTGCCCAACCTCCTTTTTCTTATTTGTATTAAATTGGTCTTGGAAGAATTGTATTAATGTTGTTGGAATATGAACAACCAAAAAACAAAATAATATTACTAAATTACCAAAATGACAAAAAAATAATTAAAAAACAAAAGTGATGAAGAAACAAGAATCAGAAACCATGGCAGTCTCAGACTAAGCTCTGTTTTAGACTGGGAACCCAGTAGATTGGGAACAAACATACAGTTCTTGGATCAGTGGCATCATTATGCAATAATGCATACCAGGAAAGGGATGGCTGCATATTTAGGCTCAGAGAATTTTTTTATGTTCCCACCACTGATGCAAAGAAAAGATGCCACATCTGTACTTAACATTGCTATTCAAAGTCAGTTAGTTGTATTACATTGGGAATAATCTGATAATCTAACCAGGAATAATCTAAGAGGTCACCTGCCGAAAGCGTTGATGTTATAAAAGCACTGTAATGTGACAATAATTTTGGGCATGTAATGAATCCTAGACCCCTACAGTACATTACACAACAACAGCAAAACATTAAAAGGGTACAAGAGCTGCAAGCAAGCGCAGTACAGAAACCAGATAAGGAAAAGCTTTTCTTCATGAAAAAGACAAAAAAAGCAACATCTGAGACACATCGACTCTTTTTAAATTAAACATCCTCCAGATGTAACCTGACCCACGCCAGCACATCGTCAAAAGGAGGTCACATGAAACTCCAGCAGACAAGCTGTACCGCTTGTTAGTTCAGTCACAAACCACTTGATTCAATGCCATCCAGCTTTATGTAACTTTATATTCAAGAGGAAAGCAGGCCAAACTATTCTGCTCACGTCAAACTGTAAATTAACTGTTATATAACACAGACTTACACCATACTGTGCGTTTGCAGCTCTGAGCTGCTACATGTTGGGTTAGACTCTTCTTCTCACCTGACACGACCCGTTTCACACTCTAGACATGGACACAATCAGCTCTCCAACTAAAAACTTAAGTCCCACTCTCACAGGAGATCTATGTTCTTCTAAGAAATTACAGTTTAAAAATCATGTGTGAGACAAGAACTCTCTCATGTTCTCATAGTTATGGGTTACTGCACTGGATTGTAATATGTTGATCTGTGATGCAAGAAACACGAACTAGGGATGTATGATTTTATCGATACCAACAGTTATTGATACTCTTATTGATGCTACTATGCAGTTTAAACAATAAAGACATTACAATATGTTAAAGATAATCAAAATTTCCCACAAGGAGGATCAGAACAAAGCAGAAGCTACAGTTAAACACCTCTTAGATCAGAAGATCATAAAAAACAACAACAAAAAAACATACATAAACAGAACAGCGCAGTGGAGGCACTTCTCCTGCAGCATTTGGCCCACAAGGTTTTTGTTAAGAAAAAGCAACATATTTACTTTCTCATGATGCAGCTGAGACCTCTCTGGACAGAGTGCGTCTCCAGTGGTCGTGAATATTTGTTCAGACGGCACTGAGAGGCCTGGATGCAAAGGTAGGTGAAGGACAGCTGTGAGAATAAGGGACATGTGTCTGTCTTACTCCAGCACTGTGATTCCCACGTGTGTCATGATAACGTTATATCTAGGTAGACCAGTGGTTCCCAAACTTTTTCTGCAGCCCCCCCCCTTTTCATTGCCACTTATAATGTCAAGCCCCCCCACATTGCTACCACATGCACCCAAACATTTACCATGAGACACGTGGAAAAATGTACTGCTTTTGGAGGAAGTAATCATTTTGTTTCATTAGTACTTTAAAAAATATGCCCACTTTTTGTTAGAAGTGCAAAAACTTTACTTTTTAGCCTAGCTGCCCCCCCCCCCCGACATGGCCCTGAGCCCACCCCCAGGGGGGCTGGCCCCCTAGTTTAGGAATCACTGAGGTAGACGTTCAAAAAGTATGGACAGCAGTATCATTTGCCCGGAATCTTAACAGTACCCCGGTATCGTTAATAGGAACTGATACCAAATGATATACTTGATACATCCCTATTCCCTACTCACCACCTCCTCCATAATGTTACCATATTTGCACACCGATTTGAAGTGATCAAACTTTGTATATATGCCACAGGCAACTTTATAACAACTTGCTTTAATTTGACTCTGAACAGTTTAAAAATGCAGCGGGTAAAACATGAGTCAGCATTCAGCATCACTGTCAGACAATCTCATTCACCACCTTTTTTTTTTACTCAAGTAGAATTTTTTAAAAATTCTATCAGCCAAGATGTCATGTTGACATGGTTTTGAGTCATTTTCACAGGCAGGACTGATGCGTCTTCACTGCACATTGCCATCCTGTTTGTAAGGTACAGAGGCTGAACAGGAAGCTGACGAATCTGGGAGGAGGCAATCTTAATACTAGAAAGACGAGCGCATGCAAAAGGCTGACTGTGCTTCATTTATCCATCACTGCACCATCAAGTGTTTGTGATACTGTAGGAACAGCATTGGAAACAGGTTCTTTGAATTCACTTTACTTCAAAAACACCTCATTTGTCCTCAAGAGACAATTTGTAAGGCACAGACAGTAAAGCAATGAAAAAACAAACAAACAAAAATGCATGGCATGTAATAGTAATGTTTACATGGACACATGTTCATATAAACAAACCAATTAGAAGATTGTGATCCAATTGCATTTATTTAGACAGAATTTTATCCTGAGAGAGGTGGGTTATGTTTTGATCATCAGCAGAGACGAAAACACATATGCCAAATGCCAGGTAGAAATGATCTTTATGTTTGCCTGCTACGTCAGCCATATGTCAATGTGACATGATCCCTCACTTAAAAGGTAGGCTCTGAAGTTTCCCCCCTGAAAACAAACGTCAGACTTGTGCAAGTGAACTCCATCTCAAACAGCGCCTTTGGGCCTTTACTCGCGTGCCGTGGTGAGCTTGAATGCAACTCCCTCTTCCCCTGCCTGCAATTCGCTATTTAGCTTTGTTTTGTTGTGGTCGGGACGTTTCTGGGGGAGATTTCTGTTTATATCACCAGCCAATGACAGAGCTAAGGGCATGACGCTGTGTGGGAATAAGCTCATGATTGGAGCAGAAGCCAGTCAGACGAACTCTCGAAGGGAAAAAAAAGGAAAGAAAAACGGCGTATGCACCGAAGAAAAGGTAAGAGCTTTAGACGGTGCACGTTGGAAAACCAGGGCTAATATTGGTTTGGCTTTTACCCGCTTCTGAGCTCTGAAGGAGGCTTGAAGCTGAATTGGCTGAAGAACGAGGCGGCCATTAGCCTGAGAGGGAGGGGCGCTCAGTTTGAATGCTGCTGTTTGCAAACAGAAACGGTGGGGGGACTTCAGACGCTACCTTTAATGTGAAGGCTTGTATTGCACTGTGCATTTGTTCTCTATTATCATTCTTTTTAAAAAAGCAACAGTGCTTTTTTTTTTAAATTGGGAAAAAAAAAGAGTAACATACAGTGGAGGATGGCCAGGACCAAAACAGATCTGATTGGTATGGGATGCAAACATACTGATTGAGATTGGTCTATCCATAATTCAAGAGGAACTCAAGTTTGAAAGACATCCTACCGATATGATGAGGACATGTTCGTAGGGATACGGAGTGGATGAGAGAGAAAGTACGCAGCCACTGAAATACTTATGCACTGTTGATGAAATACGATCTACTGTAGCTAGTAGCTATTTACTGAGTCTTATTCAATGCTGATTATGAAATTTCTTATTAGCTGAGTAAGTTTACTCCCATTTGAACTCTGGTTCTTATTCAACATTTTTCTTTTTACAGTATGAGTTCATCTCTAACCACTTCCAAGCTACAGCCCAATTCATATCAAAATGTAATTTTTTTTTCTAAAAACTCTGGTAAGTAAACTGGTAGGTAAAAGAATAACAGGTAACTCTGGGAGAGTAAAATAATTCACACTTATCAAGGGGCGATAAACTGAAATCAGTGAATTTGCAGAAGCATTGAATATCAGAAACCCCCATCATTTCTTCTTCTATTGTTTCTGAAAAGTCAGATAGCAATGTGTAAACACACATCATAACTGGAATAATTTGTTCAGGTTTGTGTAAACAGCAAAGAGATAATTGGAACTGTAATCAGATGATGGCAAAAGTAAGTTAAAATTTTAAGTAAATCTACGTATTATGTAACAATATGTGCAGAGAACATTCAATAATGTAGGAAACATTTTCAGTTTCCTACAAAATGTTGTGTCTTTATGGTTGAATAGCTTGATAGAAAAAAAATATGGGGTTAGTTAGCATTGTGTGTGTCAAAAGTGTTACAAACATATGAAATCTTAGTGCTGTATCACGTAAACACACAATTGTTCAGATCAGTTCATCAAGCCTCCATTTAAACATGTCAGAATCTTTGATCAGATCAATTTCAGTCAAACAGATTAAATACTTGTTCATCGAAACATTATTATTATTATTATTATTATTCTGCAATTACTTTTAACTTCATATACATGAGTCATACAGTATGCTAGTATAAGAGTTTTACCTCATGCCGCCATGTTTGTTAGTTTCGGCTACGGACTTCTGGTTAATGTGGTTACAGAGTTTTTTACACTGAGGATATTTGTGAAATAAAAACACACACATGAAGAGCTCCCAAACTCGATTGGAAATTAGATATTGTGAAACCAAAAAAGGGTTCTGGGACATACTGTATTGTGCTGCATGTGGGTGCAGCAGCTTGTGAAAATAAATATGTATACTACATTGTAAAGTGAGCAAACTTGCCATAGGACAGCAGCTGTGCATCCACAGTCTCCACCTCTCCATCCTCCATAACCTCCACTCAAGCCTTTTAACAAGAATCATTCAGACACTGGCTTGGTTGAGCATTCGCCTCCATGGACACTAAACTTCCATGTGTGTGTCAGCAATCAACACACAACTGACTGCGTCGCTATGCAAGTTTACGATGTTCCCATTTACCACCATGGACTCAAAGTAGGAAAATATTTAGCTTGTTGTAACATTAGACCAATTCATCATATTCCAGTTGAATGTTGTAGCAGGGTGAGGAAGTAAGAAAACACCTTCTTTTATAAGAAATAAACGAGAATATTACCATTTTAGAGACATCACTATTCAGTAAAAAGGAATGCAGTTTTTACTTGACCGGAAGCGCTTAGCAGAAACTGATCAATTACGGAAATAAACTAGAAATGTCTGAAACTTGTCTATAGATGCCAGTGAAGACATTCTTGGTCACACAAACTTCTTCTAAATGCCACTCAAACGGAGTGCAACAGGTTTCAAAAGTCAAGAGCACCCTGATTGCAATTAATGACATCAAATGACAAATCAATGACATCTTTATGTTGTCGCTCCGCTGATTCTGTGGCACCAGCTTTTCATATACAAAGTGAAGCTACCAGTTCTTAATCAGTATATAGTAAACAAGCAAAGGCAACAGTGGTTTAGCAAGGACATGTTTCCTGTGCAGATACATACGTACTGTACATGTGGACAGACACAAAAAACAACATACTTTTCCCTCATCATGAAACCCTTAAAAAAAAAGAGAAAAAAAAAAAAAAGAGATTACCAAAACTTTAATTTGCAACAGAATTTTGTTCAGATTCCTCAGATTAAATCAGAAATGTATCTGTTGACTCCAATCACATTTGCCTTAAGAGGCTGAATCAGTAATACTTTCTAGCCTTTCATGTGTGATGAGAGCCAGCAGGAAATCAGCCAGTTTGGCTCGAGAGTCATGCATCTGCACAGAGAGCAGCCTGCATCCAGTGAATGCAACACCTTTGTAGAACTCTCTGTCCAGTTCATTTATATCACACCAAGACCAATTTCTGAGAACCGTTTCTCCCAGAGACAGCCTGTGCTGCCAAATTATACAGGGCTGAAATAACAGATTACAACTAAAGTAGTTTTCCCAATGCTAGTTTAAGTTTAACCCAGTTTAACCCTTTGCATCACTTATGAATCCATAAGTGATGCAAATAACTTAACCTCCTAAGACCCAAGCCTTAGTTTGGCTTGTATCTACAGTAGATTTCTTCTAGCTATTTTGGGGAACCAGTAAACATAATTTTAAAACATGTATTAATATGTGTTTTATTTGTCATATATGTAATAATATATGATGAAGCTATAAATACTATTCTAAATTTGTAAAATTCTCTTCTGACATCATCAGATGGCAGTGCAAGTGTCCATGTTTGTGTACAACAGGTTCCAGCTACACAGAATTTAGTCTTATGGTGCAGACAACCAAAAATGTGATATCCACATATGTGGACACCAGCTTGTAGGAGGCTACGGTTTGGATATACACACACAGATACACACACGTGTTTGTTCTTCTATCTTTGTGAGGACCTTCACTGACATGATGCATTCTAGGGCTGGGAATCACTAGGTACCTTGCGATATGATACTATCACGATATTTTCCCTACGATAACGATAATATCATGATACAGTGATTCTGCAAAAATCAATATATTGCAATAAATTTATCCACGATAGACCACAGTATTCGTCCCTGAAGATTCCAAATTTATCAACCAAAGTGAATCCATGTGAAATGAATTACAAAATATTATCAATCAGTTGCACATAAGTGACATCAGTTCATATGAAATGAGCAAAACAGTAAAACAAAGTGCACAGTGGTTCTTCTTAAGGGAGCATATAAAAAATAAACATTTCAGTCATTATTTCTTCATAACCTCAAAAAACTGGGTGGTCTATGAAAACCTGGACACACATTTTAATTTGTACTTTACACCATGTTTGAAGTTTAACCTGAACCTGCAGCCTGCACATAAATATCAGTGCTAATGCAGGGACTTTTCTACATGCTGAACCGCTGCAGACAGAACAACGAAATCTCGTGGGATCTCACTGGTCTCTTACAAAATCTTGCGAAATCTCGTAAAAATATCGATACAGCGTTTTTTAATATCGATATGATATCGCAACACAAAATATCTTGATATTTCAGTGTATCGATATTTTGGCACACCCCATTCCCCAGCCCCTTACCCTAATCATCACAACTGATTGCCTAAACCTAACCATTTCTCTAACCAAAACCTAATTGTAACCGAAAGTCTAAAACCAAATCTTGATCCTCAAAAGTGTTTTCGTAGGCTTTTTAGTGAGGACCAGTCAAAATGTCCTCACTTTCCAAAAATGTCCTCACGTTGTTTGTTAAACAAGCAAAACTGTCCTCACAATGTAGCATGTACAGGAACACAGACAGACTTTGCTTGTTTCTTATCGGTCCCGTTTCTATAATAGCAACACTGCTATAAGCCTGAATAACTCTTTAAATTAAGACAGAGCTATTCTTGTCCTTTACATACCAGTGACAAACAGATATACAAACTTGCAAAACAATAAAAACTTTTAAAACTCTAAACAGAACTTGTATGTGTCACTTTAACCACTTAAAAGAAAGTGTAAGTATCCTCAACCAGCTACAGAATCTTACCTTATATAATCTCAAACAGCAAGCAGATCCAAGGATGCCTGATGCAGCCGGCATGTCTGTGTTTAAAGCACTACTTTTAGGTTTGGTCAAACAGAGCAAGAAGCAGCTGAAATTCTGTGAATGTGGAAACAAGATGCTGATGAGGGCAAAAAGAAAAGCACAGGAGAAATAAAAAAAAAAAAAAGAATGACTGGGAGAATGGACAAAGACAGGAGGACATGTGGGAGAGGGCGGCTGTTAGAGAAGCAGGGGGAGGGGATCTGTCTGCAGCCTCATGTCCTAAAAACACCCCTGAAACCACGAGGGGGTGGGGGTGACATAACCTAAATTTCTCCAGTTAAAAAAAGAGATGCCCTGCACCCTTAAGCAGATCCTATATAATGTATGTGAGATTTACCTAAATGTTGGTTTGGATTTGAACACAAAACAAGTAGTGTGAAAAGAAAGTACAATATCTGTCAGCTGCAAGGTTTTACATATCTGGAAATTAAAAACAAACAAAAAAAAATCATGTGCTCGTGATGGGTTTTTATAACAAAAGTACACGCACCCTGCATCATCCCATCATTCATTTAAGAAGAACTGAGCTAAAATGCAAAAGCAGTGTCTAGAAAACACCTTGATCATGTCAGAACTTGTACTTCTGAGAAATACTGAGATTAAGCAGTTGAATGACTTTGCAAAGAGAAAAGTTGAAAATTATCCTGGATGTATTTGAGGAACTATTAACGAGTACAGGAAATAAGATTGATCATCACCAAAATTAAAGAGAACCATCTCATACGAGGGTTGTTAGGTGACTGTAGGTGCATGCACTTATATGCACTCTGTGACCAAACTTTGGAAAGAGCTAAGACCACACCAGAGTTAGGAAAGCTGGGCGCCCACTTAGAACTACTTAGAAACTGAAGTTGCATAAGTTACAGTCAGTGAATGTTAAAAGATAACTTTCTTTTTTTTCCAACCTGGACCTTATTTCTAGGAGTTTATATGTGCATTTACTCACTGCTAAAATTTCTGCATCACTTTGACTTCTTCGGAAGATATTACAGAGTCGCCCTTCAGTGTGCATCCATATAATGGAAGAGATTGATCGTTTGATCATTTATTGTACTTAAAGCATTGATGAAATGAAGGAGTTTTGCTGCAGATAATGCCTAATATACGTAGAAGCTACTGTACGCCGAAGGAGTCAAAGTGATGCAGACATTTTACCGGTGAGTAAATGCACTATAAACTCCTAGAAGAAAAAAAGGTCCAGGTTGAAAAAAAAAAAGAAGGTTATCCTTAAAGGAGAAGATCAGGATTTTTGACATATGCCTCATTTTGGAGTGAGTCAGGGTCCTACTTATCACTGGAGACAGTTTCATCTTATTTCATCTCATATTTTTGTTAACGGTGGTCCCCAATGCTAATGCTAGTGCAAGTCAATAGGAATCTGCTAGCCTGTCATTAATAACGATCTTATCCACTCCACAGAACACCCGAGGAAAATCAGCTATAACACATGACCATCTGTGTAAATGCTGTGTTAACAAAATAATGTTACAAATAAAACTTACCATGTATAGTATTACATTTTGACAGTAGTGTCAATGGCAACACATTTTTACCTCCGGTATTTGGCAGCGGAGTGATATCATCTGCTGTTAAGTGATTACAGTAAAAATGAACACTTATAAACCATGTTGCCTGTTACTGTTCTTAATTCTGTAAACTAACAAGATATTGAAAATGTGCAGAGACTGTGGCACTTCTGTTTGATCTAAACCGAATCGCCTGTCTTACCACCCGAAAGCAATGTATCATTCCGCTGCTGGGGGGAAACTAGTTCCTCATAATGTAATGTGTAATTTGTGATGCAAGGTAAGTTTCATTTGTAACATTATTTTGTAAACACGGCATTTACACAGATAGTCTTGTGTAATAACTGATTTGCCTCCGATGTTCTGTGGAGTGGATACGATTGTTATTAATAACAGACTAGCAGATTTCTATTGACTTATGCTAGCATTAGCATTGGGGACCACCGGTATCAAGAATATGAGATGAATTAAGATGCAACTGTCTCCAGTGATAAGTAGGACCCTGGCTCACTCCAAAATGAGGCCCTATGTCAAAAATCCTGAACTTCCCCCTTTATGATCACAACTACCAAACTCAGTTAGCATGCACTCAAACATCAGAGAGAACTCCTCGTTTTTATTCGATTTAGAAACTCAATTTTGCAAAACCAACAAGCTATGTTAATCCTTTATGTTTAACTGGTTAATAGCATTTTTCTGTGACTTTATAAACTCAAAACTCATATTTCTGATTTACTCTTATCTTAAGACAACAGAGAAAAAGGAGGAAGCCTCATTAGCATAATCTCTGCTGCCAATGCCAAACTTTATTAGAAAGTGGTAATAAACAATAGAGCTAAAAACTTTTATCACTAATTAGGTACAATTTACTTTGACAGCGTTATTGCTGTTGTAAATACTGCACTTTTTGCTTTGCCTTAATTAACACTTTGAACCATATAATCTGGCTAACGTTGACTCTGAGAGGCGATGAACGTACAGCCTCATCACTGTCTTTCACTTGACAGCTTGTTGATTAGATAGCAGAGGTGTGCTCCTACACAAAAATACTGCCTACGGGCAAAACACAAAACACTGCAAATATGCACCCAAAGACAATATATAATTACATCTTGAAAGCCTTTCGAATTATTTAATAAATAAATAAAAGCAAACTATAAAGGAGGGGGGCAGTTTCTTGCATAAACTGACTTGCATAAGATCTGGCCAATAATGCCACTGTTCAGAGTTCTTCCTGGGAAAAGAAAAAAAAAAGTTATACAAGACATGCCAAGATGTAAGCACACTGCAGATGTATCCCCCCTAATTTCACCCTCTCTTCTTCCCTCAAAGAACTTTAAAGCTTGAAAAAAACAAATCTCCAGCACTTCACAACCTTGCTCAAAGAGTGGCCCTTCATGTCCCTTACGCTTACTTGTGTCTAACCTTGAGCTCCTAACAACTCCTCAAAAAAATTGGAGGACCAAAATCTAAATTCTTGACTTTAAACATTCTCATGATCATAAAAGCACAACAGCCAAATACACACAAGCTATGCTCTCTTACTCCGGATTTATATGCCAGCAGTGCTGGAACAGTATGTACCAAGGCCTGATTATAAACCCTGCAGGAGTTCAACGCAGATTTAAATGAGGAGGACATGGGGGAAGGTGGGTGTGCTCGTGAACTATATCAAGTAAAAATTTCCTTAAAGTAATAGTTCACCCTCAGAATGATTTAACTTTATTTTCCACTTACCCTGATGGTGAGCAAGACTCTGGATCACTTTTTTAATATGTCAAATGTAGCTGGAGTTCAGGGCGACTTCTCGTTCCCCCCAGTGGAGTTCGCCAGGGTCCGAGCCAAAAAGGTCCATAAAAGTCCACAAAAAATTGTCAATATTCCTCCATACTGCTCGTCCCATGTAAGCCAAGTGCCCTGAGCGGGTAGCGCCCAGAATTTACTTGAAACGACGTCATTTAGTATATTTTTAGAGCCTAAAAAGGAGTATTGTTTACTTCCATGAAGCGCGCCCATGCGTGGTCACGAAACTACGGAAGCCTCGGAGTTCAGAGCCTACTCTGCCGATAATGCAAGCGTAGAAGAAGAAATTCACTGTTTACATTGTGGTAAGAGCACAAGAGCTCTAAACAAACCGGTACAAACACAGGAGTGTTGGATATTGATCTAAAAGAAAGAAAGAAAGAAAAAGAGAACGTGCGATCTCGTCTGCCGTGGCTTCCGTAGTTTCGTGACCGCGCATGGGCGCGCTTCATGGACGTAAACAATACTCCTTTTTAGGCTCTAAAAATATACTAAATGGCGTAGTTTCAAGTAAATTCTGGACGCTACCCGCTCAGGGCACTTGGATTACATGGGACGAGCAGTATGGAGGAATATTGACAATTTTTTGTGGACTTTTATGGACCTTTTTGGCTCGGACCCTGGCGAACTCCATTGGGGGGGAACGAGAAGTCGCCCTGAACTCCAGCTACATTTGACATATTAAAAAAGTGGTTCAGAGTCTTGCTCACCATCAGGGTTAGTGGAAAATAAAGTTAAATCATTCTGAGGGTGAACTATTCCTTTAAAGTCCCCATTTGGCAACATTGCTATGGTATATTTAAACAAAAATGAACGATAAGTGGAGATTAGGACGTGCAATAGTGCACATAAATAATAATAATAATAATAAAAAACAGTCCAATTTCCTCCAATGAAAAGCTCACTTACAGCCCCCCAGAATCAATGCCCAACAATATCAGCCCACTGTTCACTACCTGCCTGCAAAAAGCAGTTCACTTTCAAGAATATTGCAACCCGAAATACTGCAGTTTATCACTCTGAAAATGGATATTGTATAACACCTTCCTTTTATATTGAACTGGCTTACAGACTTAGAAGATCTGCATCACATCCCATTGCTTGTGTAACAGAATTATACAATACTTGAAGTCTGGTGGTGGAGAGGAGGGAGGGGGGTTAACCAATCAAGTAAGGATGCTTTCATCCAAAGCCATCATGAAACACACACACACACATATTTGTTTTTATATCCCTGCGGGGTATATCTATTGACATAATGCATTCCCTAGCCCCTTACCCTAAACCTAACGCCCATAACTGATAGCCTAAACCTAACCCTTGTCCTAATCCTAACCTAAACCTAATTGTAACTTAATCTTTAAAACCTAATCTTGACCCTCAAAATGGGGTTCGTACCCGTGGGGACCAGGAAAATGTCCCCATGAGGGCAAGACGTCCCCATGGTGATGGTAAAAATTCAGAACATGGTCCCCACAATGTTGCAAAAACGTGCCCACACACACACACACACACACACACACACACACACACCCCCCCCCCCCCCCACACACACACCCCCCCCCCCCCCACACACCAAATACACAATGCATTAACAAAAATGCAAATAAACTACCTGTCTGTTAAAGCAAAGGTGTTGTCTTATTAAAAAAAAAAAAAAAAAAAGAAGTTAACCTTAGTCCTCACAGTATTCACTTATACAGTATGATACTTTCATGATTCTTTCAGTTATTTTATTTGTGGGTTTGACCCACTTATTTGTCCATAGAGAGAGATTATTCAGCATTATTTCTTTCAATAACCATGTTCATATTACTGAAATGTCAAAAGTTACACCAAGAACATTTAGACTTCCCAGAAACAACATAGACATCATCAAAAAAGTCAAATGAAGACTTGCTCTGGGTTAAGTATTGGTCTTTGGGGATGATGTCTTACTTTACAGTCATCAACAGTCTTGACAACTGTTGTGTTGCCATGAATTTTAGTTTATTATGATCTCTTCCCTAAAAAAAAAACAAAAAAACTCCTTTCTGCCAAGAAAGGAGACGCTTTCAGATGCTTGTGTGTTTTCAGCTGCACAAAGTTAGGCACGTCATCAAGCTGGCTAATGCTAGCCTGCTAACACGACTGTATAGTCTGCCGGCTACAAACAAACGTGTGTTGTTTTATTATTAAGTTCGGTCCTTCACCGCGGCGAATCAGTCGTTTTGATCCACTTTTTCCTTAGCATCACTTCAGTCTGGAATGAAAACTTGGCATTGGCGTTTATCCGATTTAAAAAGTTTAACAGAGTAGTAGTCGGCAGACTAGGACTACTGTTAGCAGGCTAGCATTAGCCAGCTTGATGACGTGCCTAACTTTGTGCAGCTGAAAACACACAAACATCTGAAAGCGTCTTCCTTTCTTGGCAGTCCCCAGTTGTTCCA
The DNA here is from genome assembly GCA_023101725.1 of Atherinomorus stipes. Taxonomy (NCBI): domain Eukaryota; kingdom Metazoa; phylum Chordata; class Actinopteri; order Atheriniformes; family Atherinidae; genus Atherinomorus; species Atherinomorus stipes. The sequence goes on along the minus strand of JALJCO010011378.1, from coordinate 34,413 downwards.
CTGGAAACGGGGGTTGGACAGACCCGATTTTCAGATGTTTGTGTGTTTTAAGACGCACAAAGTTAAGCACGTCGGTAAACGCTAGCTGGTTAATGCTAGCATGCCGGTGTTGTGCCCCACCGGCTACAAACAAACATGCTACGTTGTTTTCTTATAAAGTTCGGCCCTTCACTCTGGAGAATCGCTCTGATCCACTTCTTCCTTAGTATCACTTCAGTCTGGAATCCGTGAAAATTTAAGTAGGGTTGGCGTTTATTCATGTTATTTACGAAGTAAGGCAGGGACATTGAACTGGGCCGGAAGTGGGCCATCTAAGTGTTTCAAACCGGAAGTTCGGAACATGGAAGCGTGATAATCCCCCATTGTATTCATTTACAGCATACACAGAATTTGTTTAACATGCACAGTGTGCATGCTAAACTAAAAACAAAAAAGTAGAATTAGTTTGCAATGTGGGTATGACAAATGTTCATCTTGTTTTCTGTCAATTCATTTATCAAGTTCTTTGCTGAATGTGCAGAATTTGGATTGCCTACTAATTTTAAATTGACCCAGTTCAGACACATTAACCTTTTTTCTAATTTTATCTTTAAGCCTATAAATACTCACCTCATGTTCATTCAGGATTAGCTTCCACTTAATTCTTTAGCCAAGAGGCCACACACACAAATTAGTGACCTATATCAGTGAACAATGCTGACCTGCATCAACTTTCTGCAGAGGGTATGTTTAAACACGAAAAGCACTGAGCCAATCCAAACCGGGTGTCATATCTAAGGCCCACCCACCTGATAGAAAACAAAGTTTTTTTTAAATAGGTGACAAAGTGAAATCCTTCTAATTTGTTAAAGATAATTTAATTTAAAGCAAACTGAAGCTTGCATGCATTGTCAATATTTCCATGTAGCAAACTTGGATCATTCACTTGAAAAGGGGTCCAGAAGCAGCAGGGGAGGGATAAGAATCTGATTGCAAACTGGAGGCCGACTGTGCTCCAGCCAATCAGAGAGGGTTAAGTAGGTTCACTAAGGTTGTTCGGCATTCGTTAAGGACAAAGAAGGGGAAGGGTCTCCAATGTTTAAACTATGCGCTGTCAATGAGGCCATTCATTTTCCTTTTTGTCAAAAAAAAAAAAAAAAAAAAGGCAGAAAAACAGCTTGACAGCTTCTGGTGGATTTGGTTCAGTGCTGTAAAGAGGCAACTAAATGCCCAAAATCAGCTTCTCTCGCTGAGATAATGCCAATTAAATATGGTATTAGTAATAACTTGGTTATTTATGCAATGATTTTAAAAATCTGTATGTTTATTCAAAGACTAATCTCTGCAATAATATATTAAAGACACACAACAGAACTTTTAGCAGTTTTCTCAGTGACCCCCTATCGACGGCTAAACTAGCATCCATCTTGCATCGTACCTGTACTGTGATTCCCTCCAGTCAACAAAAGACAGTTTTATCTTGACTCTTGTTCCGTCCCTTCCTCTCTTTCTTTTCCTCTCTGTCTCTGGTAATGTTTCCTTGCGTTTGTTTACCGAATCCGGGATGATGCACAACTAAAACACCCGCTGTGTTCATGTCTGGTTCATATCAGTTTGCCAGTACATGACGTAGTGCGCAACCAATAATCGGCTGCAATGTCACAGCCCCGTCCCTTACATAGAGCAGTTTCTGAGCCTCGGGACGCCCCTGGGCAGTGACAGCTCGAAAATGCGCCTAATGAATCTTGCCATTAAAACGAGTCAGAAACACAGATTTATAAGGTCCTAAAGTTACGTTGTGTGTCTAATGTTGACAGCCCTAAATAAATATATTTGTTTGATAAATGTAGGCTTTATTTTTATTTTTTTACAATAATTTGGCAACCCCTTGACATTATCCTGTGACCCACATAAGGGGTCCCAACCCCCAGTTTGGAAACCACAGCTGAAGCTGATTGTGGGTTATTTAAAACAATCATGCAATGACTGAAGCTTAAACTGTCTTAGTTGCACAAGTTAATATGCCTGCTTAAAATTTGAATATTTTATTTAAAAACCCAATAAATAACCTAATAGGAACCCAATAAAAGCCCTGTGAAACTTTTTGATTTTAATTATTGATTCACTTGAGTTATTTTCCATTTATGATCAGTTGTAAGGCCATAGTTAATATTCTGCTCTTCATTGTGTAGCTGAAATATTAGAAAACAAATTTCAAAAGGGATGAAAAAAAGAAACAAGAATCCAGTTCTCAGTATCTTTTGGTTCCACAGGGTGATGAACTGAGTCTGACTGTTTTTTTTAAGCCCCAAGCCACTTTGCTGCTTTCATCAGTTACATCCCTAAATCCACATTTCCCTTAAATGCCTGCTGTTTTACGTTCCCCAAACCTGTGACAAACAAACAGATGGTCAAAGTCAAAGAAACACCAGACAGATACTTTGATGGAAGAGGATAAATGAGAAAGAACATCTAAATATGTTTAAAAATATACTTATTTCAGACATGTAGCTAAGAAACATGGTAACCCATCCACTCCTGTCATGTTAATTTTACAATAAAAAAAAAAAAAGTTAAAAGGAAAAAGGACAAAAAGAGGCCAGAATGTCAGCTGATCCACATTCCTCCACTTGCTGCTGTACTGTCTGATGTAGTCTACATGTAGGTGTAACAGTATGAAAATTTCATATCACGGTTATTGTGACAAAATTGATCACGGTTATCATTATAATCGCGGTATTATTGAAATATCCCATCAGCATCTTTAAAAACATCCAAAATGGGTCTACATGTATACTTTATCCTTTTTAAAGGGGAAAAATCTCCAGAGCACGGTCCATGTGGGGGCCTTTGTTAGTGTTTTCATGAATTAAATAATGCAAACTGCGACTGCTGCTGCTTTTCCAGCCAATGAGCAGCATCATGGTGAGTTTTTCAAAGTGCAGTAATCAGTCACGGTTTTTCACGATAATTAAAATTGGAAACGGTATTACTAAACGTTGGTAATGTCATCACGGTTAACCATTTTATCGGTTATTGTTACATCCCAAGTAGGTACATATGCAGCAGTTCTCACAATTACAGGTGTAGAAGTCTTATTGAACATTATAGAAAACACATGATTTCAGTGTTGTCAAAATGTTGCGCAACAAAATTTTAGCTTTGGAGCCCCATCATGCTCATTTACTTGTTTTATATTTTGTGTGTTTGTTTTTAATATTTCTGTTGAACCACAATTCAAAATCAATGTCATGCTTTTCATAGAATTTTTATCTATTATTACTTTTGTCATTTTCAATTATTTCACTCACAGCTGATTTTTTTTCCGTCTTTAAGGCTTTCTTCCCCCTCGCCTTTTTTTTCTCCACCCTGTTATTAAATTGTCTCTTTTCTTTCCTGCACGCTGGAGATCAGGCACAGTGCCAGTTACTATGAGCCCTGCTTGCTTTTGCTTTTCCATCTTTTTCTGCTTCAGTAGTCTAAATTTCCTGGTCGTGATAAAAAATATCATGAAAGACAAAAAAAGTAAACCTTTAGTCCGACACCTTGCTGTGGTGTCTCAGTTTTCTCTGAATGTGAGCAGTGGAGGTGGGTCAGGGTGTTCTGACAAGCTTCCATCACTCCTCCCCTTGTTGTTTTACAGGGAGTGTAGGTCAAAGCGACACTGCAGCTTACATCCCTCACCTGCTGCTTTGAGAGTCAACCAGCTTGAGAAAGCAGTGTGGGTGAGAACAGCAGCTGCTATCATACCTCGTTTCTGATTTTCTAACTCTCAATACAAACATTTATCCAAAAGTTAGTAGGGCTGGACATTTAATCGAATTTTAATCGTGATTTCAATTTAGCCTTTTTACAATCATAAAAACACTGGAATCGAAGAAAAACAATTAATCCTGAGGTGAACAGACTGGTGGAGTTATAGGAAGCAAACTGCAGGGAGTATAGAACAGGAATGCATGTAGACTGAGTATTAATTTTCATTGCTATTATTATTTTAAATAATGTTCTTATTTTACTCCTTTACTTGCTTCTAGGCCCTGCGGCAGACTGGCGACCTGTCCAGGGTGTACCCCGCCTCTCGCCTGATAATAGCTGGGATAGGCTCCAGCAACCCCCGCGACCCTGAACTGGATAAGCGGTACGGAAAATGACTGACTGACTGACTACTTGCTTCTAATTTATCTCCGGATTTATTTTTTTAAAAGTTATATTTGAAGTTGAGTTTTGATGGTTCAATAAACACTTTTTATAAAATCAACGAATAATCGTGTATATTAATCGTGATTTTAATATCAGTCAAAATAATTGTGATTATCATTTTTTCCATAATCGTCCAGCCCTACCTTCATGTTCATATGAAAATATAGTCCTGTTCTGCATTTTTGCCAAGAATCCTTGTATACAAATGGTGATAAAACAGATGTTGTCAACACAGGCATAAATGCAATAAAACCAGTGTTTCTCTACATCAGGGAACTCAATCTTGGTCCTCGAGGGCCGGTGTCCTGCATGTTTTCATGGGGTCCCTGCAGCAACACACCTGAGTCAGACACAAACCTCTCTGCAAATTAGCCATTGATATGAGTAAGGTATGTTGCAGCGGGGAAATCATGTAAACGTGCAGAACACCACCCTCGAGAATCAGGATTAAGAACCCCTTGCCCTACACCAAATCAGCTGTTGAGACCTATCACAGATACAGTGAGGAAAATAAGTATTTTAACACCCTGCGACTTTGCAAGTTCTCCCACTTAGAAATCATGGAGGGGTCTCAAATTTTCATCTTAGGTGCATGTCCACTGTGAGAGACATGATCTAAAAAAATATCCCAGAAATCACAATGTATGATTTTTTAATAATTTATTGGTATGTTACTGCTGCAAATAAGTATTTGAACACCTGTGAAAAATCAATGTCAATATTTGGTACAGTAGCCTTTGTTTGCAATTACAAACACTTGCCGTGTATCTCATACATGGCGTTAGTCAGGCTGGTGTACCAGGCTAGTGGGGTATCATCCACGCACAGTGCGCAAACATGACCCCCTCCTTTTGAACCATAGCAGCATCCTTCTTATCCAAGTAAAATTTATTTTATGAGTCTAAGAGCAGATGGTAAGAAACTGTTTCTGTTTTTCTGTTTCTGATTCAAACTAGCATACACAAACTTGAACCCGTCATATATTTGATTGCATCCTGCCCTCATGTCCAAATTGATAAATACTGAGTCTTGTGTGGAAATGGTCATACGTACAGATTTCTGTCATACGATCCTTTGATAAATGAGGGCCGAGTCTGCACTCATTACCAAAACCAGTCAGTACAGGTTCATACAGTCATTTCATGCAACATGACATTTTGTCCCTGGTCTGAGGAGACTGTCAGAAAGGACTATGAATAAAAAGAAAAAAAAAAGAGAAAAGGACAGTTTCATAAGCTCTGGTTGCATGTGGCTGAAATCATTCACTAAATACCTGAACTAAGGTCGGATTAAAAGTGCAAAGTCTGAGAATCAACTGTCAGCAGGAGACAGAAAAGCCTTACAACCTGAATACTGGACCTCAATCCTCCCGCTACAGTGGGTCAACATGATATAGTACATAACCTGGAACCAAATGCCTGTCCCCCCCCCAAAATAAATAAATAAATAAATATATAAATAAATAATCACTAACTGTGACAGTGAAAGATGAACTATTTAAACAGACCACAGATAAAGGTTCATTTTAAAGGAGTTAATATCTGAGGCTTAGTCAAACACACGTCCTGAACTGAATATGGGCTGTATATTAAAAGAAAAAAAACTATTATTAATAATGTGCAGCTACTGGAATTTCAGTCAAATGTTTTAACACACATGTTCTGCTCATCCTTAATAAAAGTGTGTTTAGCACTTATAGGACTGTACAACTAGTTGGTTGTTACCATAGACTGTATATAATTGCTGGACGTAGCTTCCGGTCTCTTCTGAATAGAGAAATGTGAAGCCAGTTGGGCGTGTCTTACCGTCGCCATCTTGCCGTGTCACGTACGTCGTCACTCCAGGAAAATACTAAAATGGGCACAGCGCGGCCGCGGGGCAAATGATTGACAGCTGACGTACTGTGGTCTAAACGCTAACTGAGCTAACACGAAACTAAGAGGAGCTAACAAAGATAGGCCCCCTAAGCGGCATGGTTAAGGTAAGACATGCTTAGACTTGCAATTCGCTGACTAAACACCGCCGTTGTGCGACTCTGTAACAAACTGAGACCTTATTAAGAGCAAAGAAGGAGCTAACTAGGAGCCTCCGGTCGGCAGGCGGAGCTTCCGGTCTGCCGCATGTCAATCATAAGGACACGCCCTTAATTATGTGTAATTTGAAGAATAAATAACATCTAAACATATGAGTTATAAAAAAATTCACCCCCCTCACAGTTGACATGAAGGTAAACTTGACCTAATAAACCTAAAATGATTTTTTGAACCAGGCTGTAAACCAGTTTATTTCTGCTGTGAAGTTGGCGTTTTTAACATGGGAGTCTATGGGGATTTGCTCGCTCTTGGAGCCAGCCCCTAGCGGATGAAGGGAGGATTACAGAAAATGTCCATTTCCGGGTTGCATCACTGCTGGCCACCGGAGGTTGCCGCTTGGTTGTTACAGGTTCATATCGCCTGGCCCTAAAACTGACCAAATTCTGTAAATCAGACATCATAATGTTACAATTACCGGTAAAATGGTGAACCGTGATAAAATTACCAATGATTAGTAATAACGTTTCAAATTTTAATTGTCATTAAAACCGTGACGGATTACTGCACTTCCAGTGATGTTGTTCATTGGCTGGAAAAGCAGTAGCAGTCCCAGTTTGCAATTTTTAAAGGCATATGCCACCTCTGGGTGAAACGGAGCCTCCCCCCGCAGTCCCCTGAGTTGGACAAGTGGGCAGAAGCATTTTCTAGCCGACCCAGTCATTCTCTGAATCTCGCAGCACTGACTTTAGCTTAGCTTAGCATAGTTGCTGTAATCGGTTGCTTCCAAATAGCATCACTTGGCGAAAGTGAACTAATAAACTCGACATTTTTTCCCAATTACGTTTCGTGACCCGCACATTCTGATCGAGTACAAACGAGAAGCCGATTTCACATCAAAAGACTGACAGGTGGCATTCAATAGGGGAACTATATGCCGCGGAAGTACATAGGCGAAGCACTGCGGATAGTAGCAAAGGCAACACGCATGCGCAGCATCTGGTGACAACCCTAAAATCGCTCCCTATCACCGATATAGTGATCATGCCATTTTGTAGTGTTGTTCAAATTTTGTTCACTACTTTTCATCCACTACATCGTCCAATACAAAAAACCCACAATGCACTGCAAATGTAAGTGTACAAGCGATGTAGAGAAGGGTCTATCTGCGGCTCGCAAGACAGGGGCGTGTCGTAGAGTGACGTTACTCGACGACACGCACACCAGGCCAATGAGAGCACGGTAAAATCTAGCCCTACCCCTGACCCTTCCCCTAAACCTAACCAGACCCACCCACAATGCGACACGCCCACTATAGGACACGTCCACTATATGACACGCCCACTGGGTTGCAAGCCACAGATAGATACACTTGGCGATGTACCCTACATTTTACTCCCGTATACCACAATGCAATGCGACCGTGTTTTGTGATCGCAGAAGAAGAAAAGTGGCGAAACAGCTTAAATGTAAGTAAATGTAAGTAACGTTAAAGTACCAACATCTGCTCTAGTGGCGTTGTTGTGTAGCTTTTAACAATAGCTTTTAACAATAATGATGTTTCTTCATTGCAGGAAAGCTGTCTATCGTTCATAACTGTTAGCTACCGCTACTGCACGCCTTAAAAAAAAAAAAAAAAAAAAAAAAAACCTTTATTGAAGTTCCGCTACTGCACGTCGCAGCGCATCTACCGACGTCACCCCATGTAGTGTCCGAAATCTCCTGCCGTCGTTCCCTACATAGTGTACATGATATAGTGAACTACATCATATACACTATGTAGGTAACAGGGAGTGAGTGGATGAGTGGATGATTTTGAAAACAGCTAGTGTTTACGGAAGTTGGGGATGCTGCGCATGCGTGCTGCCTTTGCTACTATCCGCGGTGCTTCGCCTATAATTCATCTGTACTTCCGCGACATATAGTTCCCTTATTGAATGCCGCCTGTCAGTCTTTTGTTGTGAAATCGGCTTCTTGTTTGTACTCGATCAGAATGTGCGGGTCACAAAACACATTGGAAAAAATGTCGAGTTTATTAGTTTACTTTCGTCCAAGTGATGCTATTGGAAGCACCCGATTACAGCAACTATGCTAAACTAAGCTAAAGTCAGTGCTGTGAAATTCAGAGAATGACTGGGTCGGCTAGAAAACGCTTCTGTCAACTTGTCCAACTCAGGGGACTGCGGGGGAGGCTCAATTTTACCCAGCCTGTCGCACCCACATGGACAGTTCTCTTGACATTTCCCCCCCCCTTTAAAAAGGAAAAAGTAGACATTTAGACTCAGTTTGGATATTTTTTAAGATGCTGGGGGGTATTTCTACAATACCGTGATAAAAATGATAACCGTGATCATTTTGGTTACAATAACCGTGATATTAAATTTTCATATTGTTAGATCCCTACATCATAACTAATTAATATTTTAAGAAAAGTTGATGCGCATGGATTAACAGGCAATGTGGTTCATCTAAATCTGTCCTATTCGACAGTGGTAATATACAGTAAAGTTTAGGAAAACTCAACAATAAATTTCCTCCTAAAACTGTGCAGACATAAAAAAAATATATTTTTGTCTATCACACCCTTGAGGTATTGACAGTTTGAATTCTGCTATGCATGACCCTGATGTGCATCATTCTAGCTGACTGCACCACTGTGCTCACTGAAAATCACTTGTCACTGGCTCAGTTAGGAGCCTCAAATAAATGGAGACAAGCCAACTAAAGTGAGCAGCATCATCTCCATGGCCCCCTTTAGCCTCTGAACCCCTCTGCATGAGCTTAAAGGCTTCATTTCACTCCTGCACAGTGTGCACTAAATTACTGAGGCAATCTGATTCAAGCACAAACTACATATTCCAGATTACAGCCTTAAGTTTATGTGGACAGCATCTCCTTTGACATTCAAACCTCAGTTTACATAAGTCTTTATATAATTCACTTCATTTTGATTTACCCAACTGCCTTAGGTAACACCGCTACAAATTAGCCTCTCCTTAATTTCTGAGAGGCCATTTAACCCCGCAGATGTGTCAAGCCTGTCAGCTGCTCGCATGTCCCGCTGGTTTTATCTATGCTGCTGCTACTGCTTATTCTGACAGCTTGTTTTAAAATGGAAAAGCCAAAGAGAAGCGGCGTGTTTGTTTCATAACACGGAAGGAGGGTTCAACAGCAATGCAGACAGGAGGAAGGAAGCGGATGTGCACAAGTGCAGCATGCCTCTTTTGTCTGTAACACTGACGCTTCGCACCGTCACACAGAGCAGGAAAAAATGGTTTTCACGGAAGAAAACAAATAGCTGTTGTATTACTCTCACCTCTCGTCTCTGAATCTGGGTTGAGTCCTTCCAAGTTTTTAGAAAAAGAAAAAGGAAAGAAAGGGTAAATAAACAGGCTTAATTTCGGAAGTGGTAATTAATGAGATGCAGGGTAGGCTGGGCCGCCGACTCATTCCACCGTTTCTTGTTTGAAGAAGTGGGTCGGTCCTTGTCAGCTCCACGCGCTGTGCTTTTAAAAGGCCGTTTTGAAAGTTCCGGAAGTGCACGAGCGTCCGTACAGTTGTGGGCTATCTGCCAGCCGAGGCTGTTTGGTGTGTAGTTTATTTGATTTTTTTTTTCTTCTAGTGTTTTTTCTTTATTTATTTTTTGTCTTGAATTATTAAAATATCCCTGCGTTTTTTGTATTTAAGTTTGAGTTGGATTTTTGAAGTCCAGTGATTAGCTATGATGATGTAAACTATCATACAAATAATTAAAAATACAAATAATTAAAAAAACAACTTTGCAACGCTATTATTTGTGCACAGCTCATTCTATTTTCATAAAGATACTAAATCGACTGAAAAATATTGATAATGACATTTTCCTTGTGATTTTTCTTTCTTCAAATCCACACGTTTATAGCGGAAGATGAAAATGAAGGAAAGAAGCCATTGTCAATCATACTAGACACACATCTCAGAATGGCTGATTATGAGCTGAGGCAGATCTCGATCATTATGATAATCAGCTATTTAGACCTGATTATTGCATTTTCTATGTACATTTGAATATTGTAAATAGGCTACCTAAAAAACAAAGCCGTTGGATCGATAGTACGGTAAGCTCTGAAGGAATTTTGAAAAAGTGGTAAGAAAGCTTGCCTTTGAGGACTGAGCAAAGGGACTGAGATATATTTCTGCATGTTTGTTAATCTTTGGAAAAATTCAATTTAACTTCAGTTGCAAAAGTGAAACCCAAACACAAAACCAGTCTTTACATCCAGTTAATTTAAGTTTTTAAACCAGTCTGTACATCCAGTTAATTTAAGTTTTTTTCTTTCACTTTCAGGATTTTTTAGTGATGCGTTTTGAATTTCTACATGTTCTTTACTGGCTTCAATATAAACAAACTTGATGCACAGTTATTAAACTGATCAGCAGGTGGGCTGATGCATAAATTCCTACTAACTTAATTGCACTAGGCACTGTATTACTCATACAAATAGCACCCTCTTTTGACTAAAGCTTTGCATTGCACTGGGTTGTTCAACTTGAGCAGTGTGCAGTGGTTGGAAAGCATTACATGAACATCTGGTTGGGACTGCTCATTAAATACAAACTTAATAAATTATGTTTTTGTTTCATGAGTTTTGACTGTAACTTGCAGATATTTGCCACTCTGCAAATAAGAGTTAATACAATCACTGGTTTTATAGACAAAAAATAAATCTCTGATGATGGAATAACAGCAAAAACACAGGTGGTTATTCAGGATCCCTTGAAAGAAATGCAAGAAAATAGAGGAATGGTATGCTATGATACCACTGACTTTTAGACAGCAATCAACAACACTGTCACTCTGACAGGGTAAAAGTAGTCTGGTTGTGAAGGTAGATGGTAATTTGTCTTTTTTTCCCTTTTCATTGTCAGTCCTAATATTTATTTATTTATTTTGACATGAGGTTTCAAGTTGAGTTTATCAGCATTCACACTCACCATTCATCATTGAATCCAAATTTAGATTATAATAAGTGAAATGTGTTTATCCAACTTAACTTACACATACAGTATATCAGATTACAATTTAAAGTCCCAAAAAAATGCAGACTTGAGCCTTTGTTTCTTCTGTGTTGTGCTTGCTGCTCTCTTTGCTCTCCTCTCTGATTTCTAAGCCATTTTGACTGTCACCATATCTCTGCTTTCTGTGTCCTCGGCATTGCTGATGTTTTCTGTATCTTTGAAGCCAGAGGTATCTGTCTGTGCCAAGTCGTCGGGAACTGAGGAGCAGAAAATAGAATAAACGTCAGAAGAGATTAGGTCAGTGTGTTTGTGCAGCTGTATGTATGTGTTTGAGACTGATGTTAGATATCTGATGGACGCTATTGAATCCTTGAGAAATTGGAACAAGTTTTTAAGCTCAGCCATCTCTTTTTATTTCACACAGCCACACACTTTTGTTCTATATCAAGTCAGTTTCAGGCAATCTTTTCATCTAGGATTGCTTTGAGACCTAATAAATGACACCAGCTACGCCAAATCAGTTCGCTCGCAAACAGAAAACAAGACAAAGGAAATAGATATCAGCAAAGGACTGATGATTTTCTTTATATGCAAACAATATGCTTTATTCTGATGGAAATGTGCACTAATGAAAAATAAATCACATTTGAATTTCAAAGCATTGCTGACTCTTCTATCTATTTAGGTAAATTAATTTTATTTATTTAAGGAGTGAAAATTGACACTTTATTCAGTTCTAATTAACATGATGTCATTTTGGCATTTTTAATTAAAGTTAGAGGAGTTTAATTATTCACTGTAAAACAAGAAACAGAAAAATGAGTCTAAAAAGACAGACTTGAATACATATATGGGTATTAAAGCATGACCATAAAGTTTTTAGAAATATGGCAGGTATCTTCTTTATAATATTCTAAAAAATCTCTATTATGGAAAATGGAAAAGAAATTTAGGTTTATAAATTAATAGGTGCAGATGTAAAGTTTTTAAACTCTGCATCACCTCTGATTTAAACCAAATGTCCCAAAAGATGACATATAACCACAGTAACAGGAGAGATTCCTGTGGTTCTAACTAGTTAATGACATCTGACAGCTCCAGATGGTGACTGTGAATCACAGTCAGACACAGAAGGTTTGAACTGCAACGTTGTGCTGACCTCATATGTGCAGTAGATGGAGCCACTCACTGTGAAATACTGAGAGGCTTTACTCTGGAGAAAGTCTGCTGCTGGTTTTAAACATGCCATGCGCCCACACTGGAGGACTGACAAATAAGAAATACTCACATACCACGGACACATGAAAGATCAAGTATTTATTCTTTTGTTGTCTGACAACACTCTTGTTCCTCTCCTTTAGCTAGATTCTTTAAAAAAGAGCATCCTAAAGGCTGAGGCTCTCTGGTTGATACCGAGTTCTTGACTTGCTACTTAAGAGGATTCTGATTGTCTGCCCGAGTGAATAAACTCAAATGTACTTTCTGGTCCCTTAAAACCAAGAGGACAGTGGTTTAACTTCCCAGGTGACAGCCTGCTTGTCTCAATGCTTTGCTCATTCTTTTCAACATTCTTTTAAAAACTCAGTTTTCTGTCAAGCAGTTCACGTTTCAACAAATTTTCCTTTTCAAATCAAGTGCTAGCATTCTTTGATTCTTGTATCATTTCTGTATACATTGTTTGTTCTCATGAGCACTTACAAGCACTTTTTAGTGTTACTGGGTGCATTGGTTTCATGTTCACTAAATTTTTTTGGTATTTTAACTTTGTGGACTCCTGGATTTTAATGTTTTCTTCTTCCTTCCTTCCTTCCTTCTTCTACATTAGAATTTAACCCAAGTGGCAACCTCCGGTGGCCAACTGTGAAGCCACCTGGAAGTCCCAAAAAATTGTAATTTACTCTTCATCCGCAAGGGGCTGGCTCCAGAATAGAGCAAATCCCCATAGACTCCCAAGGCCAACTTCACAGCAGAAATAAACATGTTTACAACCTGGTTTATGACAACTGTGAGGGGGTGAATATTTTTTTCACAACTCATCCATTTAGATGTTATTTAATTTTGAAATTACACATAATTAGGGGCGTGTCCTTCCAGTGACAGGCAGCAGACCAGATGCTGGCCAGTGGCTTCTTCCCTCCTTGTTTGCTTTTGGGAAGGCCTCAGTCTGTATAAGAGTAGCATAATGGTGGTTTTTAGCAGCTAACAGTAAGTCCAAGCGTGCCTTACCTTTAGCCTGCTGATTAGGGGGCTAATCTTTGTTAGCTCCAGTCAGTTTCAAGTTAGCTCGGTTGACATTTAGCCCAGAGTACGTTGGCAGTCAATCATTTGCCCTGAGGCCTTTGCCCAGTTTTGTACTTTCCAGGAGTGAAGACACACACAACACAGTGAAGATGGCGACGATGGAAATGCCCTCCTGGCTTCACTTTTAGCACTTCAGAAACCAATGGGTGACGTAGCGGAAGGTTATAAAGGTCTGTGATTGAACTACAAGATGATGGACCTCTGTTGGTACTCCCATCATTTTTCTATTTGTCTTGTAAATTAACAACATCAATAACATGCAACAATAATCAACATATTCAAAGAAGTTAAATACTCTTATGAACAATTTCTCAAAATATCCTGCCGGTGTCATGAAATCTGTAGCAGAATGATTGCATTTGACTGTACATGATCACATGACTTCTGCGCCTCTCAGCAGGTATTCTGGCCCACTGCTCCCGTTGTCTCAGGTTTAAAGGGTGCCTTTTCCAAACGGTATGTTACAGCTCCTTCCAAAGATACTCAATAGGATTTAGGTCAGGGCTCATAGAAGACCATTTCAGAATAGTCCAATGTTTTCCTATTAGCCATTCTTGGCTGTTTTTATGTGATTTGGGTCGTTATCCTGTTGCAAGACCCAGGACCTGCAGCAGAGACCAAGCTTTCTGACACTGGGCAGCACATTTCTGTCTAGAATCCCTTGATAGTCTTGAGATTTCATTGTACCTGCACAGATTCAAGACACCCTCCGCCAGATGCAGCAAAGCAGCCCCAGAACATAACAGACCTACTCCATGTTCCACAGTAGGGGTCGTCTTCTTTTCTTCATATGCTTCATGAACATAGAGCTGATGTGTCTTGGCAAAAGGTTCCATATTTGTCTCATCTGTCCACAGGACACTTTCCCAGAAGCTTTGTGGCTTGTCAACATGTAGTTTGGCAAATTCCAGTTTGGCTTTTTTATGATTTGTTTTTAACAATGGTGTCCTCGTCTCTGATTAAGTTCACTTTGGCTCATACAACAACAGATGGTGCGATCTGACACTGATGTTCCTTGAGCTTGAAGTTCAACTTAAATCACTTCAGAAGTTTTTCTGGGCTCTTTTGCTACCGGTCATATCATCCGTCTCTGTGATTTGTCATCAATTTTCCTCCTGCAGCCACGTCCAGGGAGGTTGGCTATGGTCTCATGGATCTTAACATCCTTTAACATGCTTGTCTATAGCTTTATTTCTAATCTCCTGAGAAAACTCTCCTTTGCTTCCCTTGGTCCTATAGCCCGATCTACAGTATAGGCCCACTGACTGATTATAAGAGTGTCGACACCAATGATGTTAATTAGTGCACACTTCTTGTTTTAACATGTCCCTTTGGTCACATTATCAGTCTTTTCTAGGGGGTGCCATCAGTTTTGCCCTGGCCTGTTTAATGAGTTTATTTCTTAAAATAATTCTGTTGAGGTGTGATTGAAAAGCAGTGTCTGACTTTAATTGGTTAATTTTCATAGAATTTTTATTTAATATTACTTTTGCCAGATTCAAGTTGTTTCTGTGACCATTGTGAAGTTTTCTTTCATTATCCGAAGGGTGCCAACAATTTTTCTACGTCTGTGCATAACAAAAAAAGTTTTATTTATAAAGTGCTTCACAACAACTGTGGTTGATCAGGGCGCTGAACACAGATAAAAACAAGTGTAAAATTTAAGACACATACAAAAACACAAATAACAACAGCATATCAGTACATTTCACAATGTGACACCAATCTCAAATGTCAAGGGCCAATCCAAATAGATGGCATTTCAGCCTGGACTTAAGTAGGAACAGGTCCATAATGGAGTATAACTCTGCCACTTCAAAGGCCTGGTAACCCCACTGTTTGCACCTGGACCGTGAGATCACCAATATAATCTATGACTACAGTGCAGCTGCTGCTGCTACAGACTGACTTTCTTTGAAGCTGCTTATAATAATGTCTGGTTTTAAGTTGTTGTTACCAATTTGTCAGAAACATTATAATTAGCCACATGTTGGCTAATACCCGCTAGTATTTGATATATGGCAGCCAGATGTCCAAAATGAACTCCTCTGGCTGAGTTAAGGCTAATTTGGGACCTTTGCTCTCGCAGCAGAATATAGTTGTATTTCTCAAAATAAGAGAGATACAACCTCACAGTTGTCTGTATAGATCCATATCAGTTGGTCTTGGATATTATAAATTGATGGTTGGACAATATTGGTATATTGGATATCGGTAAAAAAGCCAATATCAAACATCCTTGGTCTATATAATACCTAAAAATGACTCAAAGGGGAAATATTTAATCTTCAACTGTATGCATGTCATCTCATCATTGGTATCATTCATCGTTTCAAGGCCGGTACTTGCTTTTCCTTTATACCTCTTCCTCATGTGCATATGTGTGTGTTTGTGTTTAACTGCCACAGAGAGGAAATCACGTGTCACCTCGATTGCTCACTTATTAGCTCTGCCATATGTTGCTTCATGCAAAAACAGAGTCTTGTTGAGAAGCCTTATGCTAAAATAACACAAGCAGCAAACCAATAAAGCTTTACAGCAGTTTTGTCATAACAGCACAAACATTCACACAAAGATTTTCACATTACACATGTATTAACTGTAAAGTGTAATTTAAGTATACAAATTCTAAAGCATCATATTCTCATTTATATTACTGTAACTTCCTTGTTAACAAACCGCTACGGAGCACCACTGCAAAGCTACTGGTGGATCATGCTGCTCTGTTGTTGAGTTCTTTTGTCCTCTATCTATTCTCCCCAGACATCATCTGTTCTTTTACATTTGGCCCCAGCATAAAACATCTTGGTGGGCACAGCAGTATGCAAAACGGCTTAAAGATCTGCTGCATTAAATGTTTCACACAGTGGAGCTTACCAACACACCACTATATATTTATTCTACTGGCTAAATATTAATATTGCTGTATTCAAAACTGTAATGTAAGAAAGCATAAATTAATTAATGACTTGAGGCAAAATGGTAACCTGTGAAAAACTGTCTGATTTCTGACAATCTTACAAATGCAGAAATAGTTTAAGTTAAAATAAAACCAATATATAATAGCCAGGGTTAATGAGAAAATCCTTATTCCAAATCTTTTACTCCCATCATGCCAGATTTCCCTTGGTCTACTCTGCTGCAGTGCATGCTGGGCTGCTGCCCAAACAGAATGCTGACAAGGAGAGAATCTTTCCCGTCACGCACATTACAGTAATTAACTCTGCATTCAGAGAATGGGGGAGCTCTTTTGTGAAGAATAGATAGTCTAAGAAATCGATGACTCGTCATATTACACACTTATAATCTCACATACAAAACTAGAGATCAGATGTATAAACTTAATTATCAAGCTCTAAATGAAATAAATCATGAATTTCAGTTTTAATTTTACATTTAGATGAGTTGAAAGGGGTTGTTTAATTCTTTCTCTCATGACTTCCAATGTGTATCAAAAATAACAAAGCTGAAAGAGTGTGCAAATAAGAGAAAGAGTAGCAACCTGCCC
Organism: Atherinomorus stipes; assembly: GCA_023101725.1. Classification (NCBI taxonomy): domain Eukaryota; kingdom Metazoa; phylum Chordata; class Actinopteri; order Atheriniformes; family Atherinidae; genus Atherinomorus; species Atherinomorus stipes. The sequence goes on along the minus strand of JALJCO010011378.1, from coordinate 17,397 downwards.
TCATCTCACCTGCAGTTTCGTTTCATATCAGTGAAGTTCTTAACTGCATTGTGCTTTGCATTCATAAAGCAGTCATACAAGAGAGGAGCACCCCCTGTGGTTCAGTATATACCAGTGTGTACATTTCTTTGTTGCAATAAATGAATGTCATTCACTCCATCAAATTGTGCACAGGCAGGGGATGGAAAGAAAAAGGACAGCCAAAACTCTTTACTCTTATTCCCATCCAATCTCTGTTTTGGTCTAAGACACTGTGGAGCACAAGCAAACCTAAATCCAGACTTGCTTAAATTTGGAACCTAGTGCATACTGTGTGAATGATTTGTTGATGACAGTTCCTGCACTGAGAATGAGATACACTGTAAAAGGATTATCTGGCTGTAGTTGATATGACAGGCTTATTTTCATTGATTGAACTTAATTTGTTTGGTGATGAAAAATAGAATATTTTTTTAGTCAAATCAATTTAAAAACCACACTCTCTAATCTGAAATAAGTTTTTACTTTACTCAAAGTAAATTTATTAAGTTGTTTCAGCTTCAATTTTCAAAACTCAACATATCTAGACCACAAAGGCTCATGGGAAAGGCAGATTCAGCAGGAATTTAACCTTTCATGATTGTTATCCTCTGAACTTGAGTTATGTGTTCACTGCCTTTGTTATGTTCACATCACATTTGAGGAAGTTGTTGTGAAATTCTGTTCAGTTTGGATGTTGGTGGAAGTTGGCACCATAACTGTGAAGGACAGTACAAGGAGATAAACTCACCACCACATGGCACTCAAGTGTAGTGTACCACTATGGGCTCTTGAGCAAACCCCTTTATAGGGATGGGTGATACAGAAATTTTTCATGTTGATACGATACAGTCGATTATGGTTTTTTTTTTATTGATACCGATACTTTTGGTCCCTTTGAAGAAAACCACATAATTGCTTTGCATCAATATCTTGAATACAGGTGCAATATTAACCATAAGTAAAACTTGAGAACAGAAGTACTGGAAAAATGCTCTTAAAACAATAACAAACTACTGTATATTGATAAAGCAATTGAACAAAAAACTTTTAATTATCAAATAACTTAAGTAGAGGTTAAGATTATTTCAATTTATTCAGTGGAAAATGATCAAATATAAAATGTAATAATAATATTATAAATTTACCTGAACATAATGTGCAAAAACCTGCACTGAAGCACTGAAAGATACCAAAACATCATCATCATCATCATTATCACTAACAGCAGCAGTAGAATCATGACCAATGATAAGCTACCACCATCATGTGACACAGAAGCTGGAATCTGGCTGCTTTCACTTCATTTCATTGTCTAAAACTCTTTGAAGTGAAAACAAATTACATACTCTGTATCTCCATTGTATATCTGTATTGCAATACTCGAAAAAGTATCGATTCCGATATTTTTGTCTGCTGGTCTCAAAGTATTGACTCCGGGGTATCACTATGCCCACCCCTAGTCCTTAACCCCCACCAACCGCTCACCCGGTGCTGTAATTGGCTACCCACTGCTCTCAGGTTAATCTTGAGATGGTTACATTCAGAAAACAGATTTCATTAATGGGGATTAACAAAGCATAATTTATCAATCATTATTGTTATTGATAATATGTGCTCAGTGTATAATGTGTGATCCAACATGACATATTTACTGTTATTGTTGCTGCTCAGTTGCAGTCTCATTCGTTAAGTACCACTTTGGCTTGTTACTAATTATAATGAACTGATAATGGTAAAATCAAAATTTTACGTATCAGAAATTTAACTTGAGAAAAATTAAAAAAAATGCATCGAACAGATCCAAAATTAAAAATTAAGTTGTAACAAAGGAAAAAAAAAATTTTTTTTACAGTCTTTGTAATGAATCATACACTGCCCGGCCAAAAAAAAATTCGCCAACAAAAAAAAAAAGGTCAAACATTTAACATTTCGTTGGACCGCCTTTAGCTTTGATTGCGGCAGCATTCGCTGTGTTTCCAGAAGCTTCTGCAATGTCACCAGATTTATTTGCATCCTGTTGCATCAATTTTTCACCAAGATCTTAAAGATGATTGTAGAGTCTGACCACAGCACATCCCAAAGATTCTCAATGAGGTTCAGGTCTGGACTCTGTGGTGGCCAATCACCCCCCCAAAAAGTGAGCTTTTATAAAACTGAATTTCCCTTTGGGGATGAATAAAGTATTTTTCTTTTCATTTCATTCATTTCAATCCATGTGTGAAAATGATGTCTGATGATCCCTGAACCATCTTTCACAATCTGAGCCCGATAAATTCTGGCACGGTCATCTTGGAATATGGCTGTGCCATCAGGAAAGAAACATCCATTGATGGAATAACCTGCTCATTCAGTATATTCAGGTATCAGCTGACCTCATTATCTGAGCTCATACTGTTGCTGAACCTGGACCTGAGCAACTGCAGCAACCCCAGATCATCACACTGCCCCCACAGGCTCATACAGTAGCACTAGGCATGATGCTGCATCACTTTATCTGCCTTTCCGGCCACATTTCTTCCTGGAAGACGATGGTCCACTTTCCTTCCAGTTTTTCATAATGCGTTGGACTGTTCTGAACCCAGTTTTAGTAGTTTCTGCATCTCCTTAGATGTTTTCACCTCTTGATGCCAATGATTTGAGCCTTCTCAGACAGAGTAACATCTTTTCCAAGACCATGGATGTGTCTTTCCACATGGTTGTTTAGGAAATGAGAAGCAAGTCATTGCATCAGTTGGGGTTAAATAACTTGTTGCCAGCTGAAAGATAATCGCCCATGCAGTAATTATCCAATAGGAGGCTCGTACCTATTTGCTTAGTTAAATCCAGGTGGCGATCTTTTTTTTTGGCCAGGCAGTGTATTTTTACATTATATCAATGCAATTTCTTTATTTGTCTTAAGGTAAAAGATGTATTTCCAGTAAATCAAAATTTATGGTTTCAACCACATCATAAATTTAATTTAAGAAAGGCTTATAAATTTAGACGTAAGAAATTACAGTAATTTCTAATAAGTTGATCCAAAGTATCTTTTTTTCCATGTATGTTTGTTCCTCAAGCAAGTAACGCAGACTCAGCCTCACTATCAGTGTCTTTTAGAGGACTGACATATCTTCTAATGCAAATACAAGATAAAATTGCTATTACTTCGTATGGCAACTTAAAGGAATAGTTCACCCACAGAACGATTTAACTTTATTTTCCACTTACCTTCATGGTGAGCAAGACTCTGGAACACTTTTTAATATTTCAAATGCAGCCGGCGATCAGGAAGGGTTCTCGTTCCCCCCCAACTTTCATATAATGGAGTTCGATTGAGCCCGAGCCAACAAGGTCCTTAGAAGTCCACAAAAACTTGTCAATATTCCTCCATACTGCTTGTCCAATGTAATCCAAGTGTCCTGAGTGGGTAGTGTCCAGAATTTACTCGAAACGACGTCATTCCCTATATTTTTAGAGCCTAAAAAGAAGAGTATATTATTCCACGGAGCACGCACCTGCGCATCCACAAAACTACGGAAGCCTCGGTGTTCAGAGCCAACACTGCCGATAATACAAGCGTAGGAGAAGAAATTCACTGTTTACATTGTGTTAAGAGCAACAGAGCTGCAGACGAACCGGGACAAACAAAGAGGAGTTGGATATTGATTTAAAACAAATAATGAAAGAAAAAGAGAACGCGCGATCTCGTCTGCCGCGCCTTCCATAGTTTCATGAACGTGCATCGGCTTTCGCGCAAGAGATGCAATGTACTTCTATTTAGGCTCTAAAAATATACTAAATGGCGTAGTTTTGAGTAAATTATGGACGCTACCCACTCAGGACACTTGGATTACATTGGACGAGCAGTATGGAGGAATATTAACAAGTTTTTGTGGACTTCTAAGGACCTTGTTGGCTCGGGCTCAATCGAACTCCATTATATGAAAGTTGGGGGGAAACGAGAACCCTTCCTGATCGCCGGCTGCATTTGAAATATTGAAAAAGTGTTCCAGAGTCTTGCTCACCATGAAGGTAAGTGGAAAATAAAGTTAAATCGTTCTGAGGGTGAACTATTCCTTTAAAGACTTCATCTTCTTAAAATCTCATTCTCACAGATAAAGAAGTAGCTGATATGTTTACTACTAAAAATGGAACCAAGTTTTATTGATCTTATCACCAAGATTACTATCAATTAGGGATATCCTATATTATCGGCCTACCGATATTATTGACTGATACTGGTATTAAAATGTGATATAGGAAAATATCGGTATCATATTTTTGGACCAATATTTAAAAAACAAAATCTTGCGAGACATTAGCGTTGGTCTAGCATGTAGAAAAGTTGCTGTTATCCTGGAAGAACTTCATATCCCAGCATTCCTTTTAAAGTCACGTGACTACGGTGCTGCTGCTGCTGCTACAGACTGACTTGCTTAGAAGCTACTTATAATATGTCTGGTTTTAAGTTGCTGGTTAAGTTACCAAGTTGTCAGAAACATTATAATTAGCCACATGTAGGCTAATACCTGCTAGTATCTGATATCTGGCAGCCAGATGTCCAAAATGAACTCCTCAGGCTAAGTTAAGGATATTTTAGGATCTTTGCTCTCAGAGCAGAGTATAGTTGTATTTCTTAATGGAGTCATCGCAGGTGGATCCCACTTTGTGTATTGGAACAGGACCTCAGTTATAACGTGCCAGAAACTCAGGAAAGCGAAAGTGACTTCATCTTTGAGTGCGGGCTCTCTCTTCTTACCAGAATGGGCCACAAGCACGCGCTCTCCACAGTACGCGGTTTGGATTTCTTTCTCCGAATGACGTGAACTAGAGAGGCTGCTAGCTGCTAAGCTAGCCTCTTTAGCGCCACCTAAAAACAGCTGATTACCTGCCGTGGAGTCGTTATGATCAGCTGTTATGACGTGAACTTGAGAGGCTGCGAGCGAGCTGCTAAGCTAGCGTCTTTAGCACCACCTGAAGGCAGCTGATTACCCGCCACGGAGTAGACCAGCTTTGTCCCCCGGCGACAAGGGGGGGGAGGAGGAGGGGGGAGATTGCCATGCTGAGTTGCCTCGGCAGAAATTCAGCAGTTTTTGGTGCTTTAACAGGAGAGACAGCACTACCAGGGAGCAATGGATTATATTTATCAGTGAGGATGTGCAGTCGGTAAGTGTTGCTGCTTGTGTAACTTATTATCTTTTGTGTAAGAGACCAGTAAACGATGGTTGACGAACGGACAAGCTGCTAATGTAGCTACAGAAGCTAACACTGATTGGTTAACTTCACGTCAGACATCCGCTCCTTATATTCATCAGAGTCCAGCCCTTTTACTCCGCGGATCCTCTCTATCAACTGCACCGTTACGTTTTTATCACGTTTTTCTCGGTGGTCTAACACGTTTTTCTCTGTGAACATCCTGCCTACTGTTTTTTTTTTAAAAAGGTCTCAAAGACCTTGGAGTCAGATCTGCTTCAGATTGTGAACTCCTCTCTAATGTCAGGTGTTTTCCCAGAGTCCCTGAAAACAGCTGTGATTAAACCTCTGCTAAAAAAGGATAATCTAGACAAGACACAGATGAGCAGCTACAGGCAGATCTCCAACCTTCCATTTTTAAATAAGATCATCGAAAAAAGCAGTTTTTCATCAGTTGAATGACTTTTTAAGAGAAAACAACTGTTATGATGTCCTCCAGTGAGGTTTTAGACAGCACCACAGCACCAAGACTGCTCTGACCAAAGTCATGAATGACATATGTCTCAGTACTGATGCTTGAAAAATGTCAGTGTTGGTTTTACTGGATCTCAGTGCTGCATTTGATACAGTTGACCACATTATATTACTCCAATGACTGGAGAAGTGGGTGGGTCTCTCTAGTTCTGTACTAAACTGGTTCAAAATGCACTTGGAGAACAAGAAGTACTTTGTGTCAGTAAGTAATTTTACATCTGAGCAGACAAAAATTACCTGTGGAGTTCTCCAGGGCTCTAACCTGGGGTCTTTTCTGTTTAACATCTATATGTTCCCACTGGCCCAGGTTATAAAACAATATTAGTTACCAAAGCTACGCAGATGACACACAGCTATATATTACAGTGTCACCAGGAGACCGGGGCCCTGTACAGGCTCTTGGTAAATGTATTGAGATTAATGACTGGACGTGCCTCAACTTTCTTTAGCTGAACAAAAACAAAACTGAGGTGATTGTTTTTGGAGCCAAAGAGAAACGACGGCAAGTTGTCACAGAACTTTATTTTTTTTTTTTTATTTTTTTATTTACACATTCTAAAAGAAAACTTCAGAAACATAAAAGAAACAAATATGTCACATCTTCAGGTGAGGTAGAAACCCATTACAGGCTTATTCAAAAACCCCACCTAGGAAAATCAAAATCAAATTAAAATAGTAACAGTAATAAAAACAACTTCAGTCCATACACCTAAAAACCACCAATCAGGTCAGAAATCTGGGTGTAGTGATGGACTCAGACCCAAGCTTTGAAAAACACATCAAGGTGATCACTAAATCAGCCTACTATCACCTGAAGAACAACTCAAGGATAAAAGATCTGATGTCTCAGGAGAATCTGGAAAAACTAGTCCATGCATTCATCTTCAGTCGGCTTGACTACTGTAACAGCGTCTTTACTGGTCTATCTAAAAAATCAGTTAAACAGCTGCAGCTCATTCAGAACTCTGCTGCCCGAGTTCTCACTAAGACCAGAAAAGTGGACCACATCAGTCCAGTTCTCAGGTCTTTACACTGGCTGCTGGTCCATCAGAGAATAGACTTTAAAGTTCTGCTGCTGGTCTGTAAAGCTCTGAATGGTTTAGGCCCAAAATACATCAGTGACCTCTTGACCCAGTATGAACCTATTTCAGGTCATCTGGATCCGGTCTTTTATCAGTTCCCAGAGTCAGAACCAGACCTGGAGAAGCTGCGTTCAGCTTCTATGCTCCATATGTCTGAAACAAACTCCCAGAACGTCTCAGATCAGCTGAAACACTTAGTTTATTTAAATCCAGGTTGAAGACCCACTTGTTCTCAGCTGCATTTACGTAGATTTTATTCAAAAGTTAAAATCCGCACATCTCTATATTCTCTCTTTTTAATCTTAAATGTTTTTAATTTTCAATCATGCTTCTAATTTTTTATTCTTAATTTTTTTCCCCTTTTGCACCCCACTGTAATGCTTATAATGTTTTATGTAAAGCACTTTGAATTGTCCTGTACATGAAATGTGCTATACAAATAAACTTGCCTAGTTTGTGCACGCTCCCATGACGGCCATGACGACTCGTGGCTGCAGTTACCTGAAGCGGCAGTCGCAAGTTTCATTTCTCAATTTTGCCTCTAGTCCCTTTAAGTGGAGTATATGAATAATTTTGAGGACGTCTGTAAGTATGCTAAAATTATTAAATGTCTGGGAGAGTAATATTTAATTTCAATGTACAATCTTGGTCTGATTTGCTCCAGACTGATAACCTGCATCACTAATTTGTTCTTTAACAAATGCTCATGGAGTTTTGGTTGACCAGAGTAAAGCAAGGGTAGCTTAAAAACTGTCTTTGGGAGGCTTTACAGTAACCACCAACATCTGTCATTCCTCCAGCAGGAGACTTCAGTGGCAGGAGTCCAAGCCTTCACCTTTTTAATCTACTATCATGAGGTGGCTGATGAATTGTTAAAAACAACAACAACCAGTTTCTAAGCCAGTGTACAGTTTCCTGCTCCAGCAGAGAGCATCTCGGCTGCTCAGGAAATTTGCAACACCCGAATCGATCACTTTGACAGACTGACTCATTGACGTGACTGTGGGAGCAAATACTTAAGGAGATTAAAATGAGCAATGTGCCAGCACTCCACTTCACTCTGAGCAACAGCCCAAGGCAGAGAACCCCATTGGTCAGCTGCGAATAGATGATTGAATGATTGATGGGTGGGGTAGGCTTCAATCAGCACTTCCACTGCCCAAGTCCAGTAGTAGCGGCAGAGGAGGCTGTTGATGTCATTTATCTCCTTTGAAGGTGTCCACACCTTTCAGCCACATACAAGTCAGAAAAGCGGCACTTAAAAGCTCAACTTCCCTCTGTCACCGCTCAGTTAAAGACAGTGAAGTATGAGGATGGATTTTTCTCTCCTTTACAACCAGCCACAAAATGCATGAATTCCCTCCTGGGAAAAAGAAATCATCCATGAGTGTTTCTTCATATTTTCAAATTTGCAAACTGGAATATGCAAATAGTTCGAAAAATGTGCAATCTAACTTGTGCATAATAGTCTTAGAAGATTGTTTCTATTCGTTTAATTAATTTAATCAAACAATCCTCTCCATGTTTGTCATATGTTACTGTAGCACTTCTGGGAACAAATGTATTGACAGTAAGGATGTTAAACATTGAATTCCAATATCTGATAATAACCGATACCAGTACAGGGAGTGCAGAATTATTAGGCAAATGAGTATTTTCACCACATCATCCTCTCTATGCATGTTGTCTTACTCCAAGCTGTATAGGCCTAACCTGATTTACATCATCTGGGTGCGTTCAACAAGTACACGCGGGGGCGTTCCCTTTCCTCACGCACTCCATCTGAGTAAGGCGACAGTTATAGGTGATTTCGTCTGGTTAGAGAATAATAGGAGCCAATCACTAATCGCGGGTGGGACTTTTGAAGGATGGGCGGCGTTTTGGCCGGATGTGATGTAGAAGCACAGGCGACAGCAGTGTAGTCAGTCAGTTATTTCAGACAACAACAATCATGGCGGCTTGCCGTAGGAATCAGAGCGACGAAATTGATTTGGCTATTTCCACTGTTTTGTCCGCCGCCGCCATGTTGTTTGACTGAAGCTTTTTGAGCTTGATAACATGTTTTGATAACTCGATCCTCTATGCGTGGTGGCTCTGGTGTCGCTCTGAGTTGCGTCACGGGTTGCGTCATTCGGTTCAACGTGAGTGGCTGAAGTAGCGTGTCAGTCAAGATGACGGACAGATCTTCTATCCAATCACATGCAAGAGTTTTAGAAAAAAAAGACTAATTTGAAATGACATCGGGTTAACTCCCTCCCCAGATGGTATTGCAAATACCAGGTGGCGGGAGTCAGGTTAGTATAGGCCCAAAGCCTTCTACCAATTAAGCATATCAGGTGATGTGCATCTCTGTAATGAGAAGGGGTGTGGTCTAATGACATCAACACCCTATATCAGGTTTATTAGGCAAACAGAATTATTAGGCAACTTAACAATAAACAAATATACAGTATACCCATTTCAATTATTTATTTTCACCAGGGAAACTAAAATAACAGCTCAACATTCACAAACATACATTTCTGACATTCAAAAACAAAACAAAAACAAATCAATGACCATGGATCCTGTCAGTGTTTTGATCTGTTCACCATCAACATTGCGTGCAGCAGCAACCACAGCCTCCCAGACACTGTTCAGAGAGGTGGACTGTTTTCCCTCCTTGTAAATCTCACCTTTGATGAGGGACCACAGGTTCTCTATGGGGTTCAGATCAGGTGAACAAGGAGGCCATGTCGTTAGTTTTTCTTCTTTTAGACCCTTTCTTGCCAGCCACGCTGTGGAGTACTTGGATGCGAGTGATGGAGCATTGTCCTGCATGAAAATCATGTTTTTCTTGAAGGATGCAGACTTCTTCCTGTACCACTGCTGGAAGAAGGTGTCTTCCAGAAACTGGCAGTAGGACTGGGAGTTTAGATTGACTCCGTCCTCAACCCGAAAAGGCCCCACAAGCTCATCTTTGATGATACCAGCCCTTACCAGTACCCCACCTCCACCTTGCTGGTGTCTGAGCCAGACTGGAGCTCTCTGCCCTTTACCGATCCAGCCACGGGCCCATCCATCCGGCCCATCAAGTCTCACTCTCATTTCATCAGTCCATAAAACCTTAAACAAATCAGTCTTGACATATTTCTTGGCCCAGTCTTGACGTTTCAGCTTGTGTGTCTTGTTCAGTGGTGGTTGTTTTTCAGCGTTTCTTACCTTGGCCATGTCTCTGAGTATTGCACACATTGTGCTTTTGGGCACTCCAGTGATGTTGCAGCTCTGAAATATGGCAAAACTGCTGGCAAGTGGCATCATGGCAGCTGCACACTTGACTTTTCTCAGTTCATGGGCAGTTATTTTGCGCCTTGGTTTTTCCACACGTTTCTTGCGACCCTGTTGACTATTTTGACTGAAACGCTTGATTGTTGGATGATCACACTTTAGAAGCTTGGCAATTTTAAGAGTGCTGCATCCCTCTGCAAGATATCTCACTATTTTTGACTTTTCGGAGCCTGTCAAGTCCCTCTTCTGACCCATTTTGCCAAAGACAAAGGAAGTTGCCTAATAATTCTGTTTGCCTAATAAACCTGATGTAGGGTGTTGATGTCATTAGACCACACCCCTTCTCATTACAGAGATGCACATCACCTGATATGCTTAATTGGTAGTAGGCTTTCGGCCTATACAGCTTGGTGTAAAACAACATGCATAAAGAGGATGATGTGGTCAAAATACTTATGTGCCTAATAATTCTGCACTCCCTGTAGGTAGAGGCCAGTCTGCCTCATTATGGATGTTAGCCTGATCTGCACTACGTCCTCCCTTTTCCAGGAGACATGATTTACTTTTTGGCTTTGCACCGAGACGGTTCCAGAGAGGATTATCACTCGATGATTATCACTCGATGATTTTTTGTTACTCACAGAGGCAGCCTTTTTCTGGGTTGTGTTATCTTTGTCTTTTAGCCTTGTGTTAGCTTGCTCATCTCCGCTGTTTTGGGTTACTGGCAAAGTTGTTTAATTTCCACACAGTCCATTTACCTTCACATTAACTTCTATGCGATGAGCTTTTATCTCCAGTGCTGTTATCTTCTGTAGGAGGGCTTGGTAGTTAACTGTGGAGAAGGAAGGGTGCTAAACCCAGGCTGTAACAGGCTTCAGCAGTGTGTAGGCCACACACACACAAACACAGAGCGCTGAAGATAAAAGAACTAAAAAATGTCGTAGTTTCAGTGAAAAAATGTATGACTCCCAGTAATTTACAAGTATCCACAAGTAACTGCAAGTAAAAAGGAAAAAAAGAAAAAAAAATGGGAGGGGGGCGTTGTAAAATCAAGCAAAAGAGACAGCAAAGCAGGAGCAAAACAGAAAGCGTCCGCACGGCAGCAAGCAGCCTTGGAAACTGAAGCTATAATGTTGTTTACTCACCTTTTTTCGTAGTTACACTTTTTAGTGTCTTTCAGTTGATCTGGATCGTTTGCTGACGGCAGAAGAATCCATAACTATCGCATACAGTGTTTGAATTTACCACAACCGTCTTCTTCCTGTATCAAAATTGCGGATGTAGCGTCATTTGACGTCACGTCCGCAGGGCAGCGAGGAAATTCGACCACCGAATTGCAATGCATTTTGCAGCACACAGCCTCTTCAAGGCAACAGAGAGAGACGTGGGTGGAAACGTTCATTTTAGTATTTAGCACTTCATCACCCGTTAGTATGAAAAAAAGATGGACATGCATATTTGTTTTTTTTTTTTAATTCCTGCCTCTAGTCCCTTTAAAGAAAAGGCTAAATTCACAGCAGTTATTCAAATAACACGAAAATTTAAAAAAACTAATAATAAATACAAATTTACAAAATTATAATTTGGTGAAATAAAATTTTGCTTTTGAATTGTGGTTGGAAACAATAAAAAAACAGAAACATAACAAACAAACAGAATTATCAGACATATAGAGCACCGTTCCTATTATTAGTGGACCAACATACCTGTCAACAGATGCAGAAGTCTTTTTGAACATTTGAGAAAACACCTTATTGCAGTGATTGTCTCAAAGTGTTGCTCAACAAAATTTCAGCTTCGGAGCCCCATTTTGCTTGCTTACTTAATTTATTTTTGTGTGTTTGTAATATTTCCTTCAAACCACAACTCAAAATCAATGTCATGATTTTCTTTTAATTTTAATTCATCATTACATTTGTCATTTCGGTGACAGCTGATTTTTCCTTCTTTATTTTGAGTGTATGAATATTTTTGAGGGACGACTGATTTAATTTCAAACAGGCCAAAGCAAAACCACCTTTATTTTAAACTCAAAAAGCACTCTGAGAGTGCAGACTTCTGCCAAGCAGCTGGATTCCCTTATTTTTGTGTGTTCTGGATCATAGTATCCGGAATTTTTTCTGGATCCGGATCAATTTTTGAAATATTATAGAACTCATTGGGATCCTTTCTTGTCATGTTTTTTACCAAACACTCGGGCCATTTGTATGGAGTTATATGGAGCAATTCCCAAAATTTGGCCTATTTGGGTAATGTTCATGTAAGACTGTTTAAGGCCTGGGATATACTTGCTGTGGACGCAAACGTTCACGCAAGCGGTCTGCGTCGTCTGTGAATATACTTGCTGCAGCACTTCGCGGCCGAAACGCTCAATACCGGAGGCCACCGCTAGGAGGAGTACACAGCACTTCATGAGAATGTAAAAAGGTCAGTCTGCCGGTCAGATTGTTTTTCCGGGGCATACGTGAACGACCCAGGTGTATGTGGAAAATGGACAATGTTATTGCTCTCGAAGAAGAAACGATCATTTTACTTTTGCTACTGCGAAAGAAAAAGAGGTCGCTGTGCAACGGGGAGGAAATATCACATAAGTGTCTGTAGTTTCGGACCAGGTCTGAGAGACGCTCTTCAAAACTACTCGCCGACGCCATTGTGTTCGCCATTGTGTTTACCTCTGACCTCGTGTTCAGGCTTTTTGTACGCACGAGCACGTCTAGCGTTCAAGTCAATATTGCACCACGCGCATGCGGCACGTTACCTCGCGTCAACGCGAGCGACCTACGTGCCGTAGGTACGCTGGGAACACGTGGGCGCCATGATGCGTACGCGGACGCGTCGCCAACAGCAAGTATATCCCAGGCCTAAGTGTTGGTAAGGAGGTTTGATGTTCACCATGGGATGTTGGTCAGAACACACAGGACTCGCTTGTACAGTTAACTGTCTTTACTGGTCACTCTTAATCACAACAGCACAGTAATGCAACAAACGACAGGTTTACAGGTGAGGAACTCCAGGCTAGTTAAGGTGAATGCCTGGATGGAAGTGAGTGTGGTCTATAAACACAGAAATACAAAGCCATGAGGAACATTTGTTTGGCAAATAAATATATTTGAGGAATTGATTATTACCAATAAATTCAGTTAGGACTAAACATGCATTATGTGTTCAAGGCTAAAAGTTACAGTAACTGGCATGTAACAGGTCAGCTAGCTTAATAGCATAAAAAGGCACATGGTGAAAGGAGGAACACTTCTGAATAAGCAAATTAGCTAAATAACATTAAAGACTGAATAAACATTCCTGTTCAGGCAGAAATACGACTAGTTACAGTTCTTCACAGAAGCACACAGTTCACCATATTCAACTGGCTAGAAGTCTGTCCAACAGTCTTCTCTCCTCGTGCTCACTGCTGCTCATAAGTTTCATTTCTGCATCCTGACATCATGACATCATCACAAGGGAGCACTCACGCCTCATCAACATGGCTGATCTCACAGTGATAAAGAATCCTTCAAAACATTCCTGGATCCAGAAGATGATCCGGATCAACACCAAATCTAATGGGTTTGTCCTTGGGTTGAGGCACACTGCTGGTGAAAATTTCAGGTCAATTCGTCCAGAACTTTTTCCGTAAAGTTGCTGACAGACGGACAGACAAACCAACGTTACCAAAAACATTACCACCTTGGCAGGGGGAAAAAAACAAACTACGTAGTTTGTTTCCATAACATACTAAGACCTACGGGTTTAAAACTAATTTCTTTATTCAAGTCCTTATTTTCTATTTCAGTTTTTGGGTTTTCAGTTTATCTAATCCATTCTGTATTATTGTTATTATTATTATTGTTATAACCCCCCTGAGTAATTATAATAGCCTCTCCTTTGAGCATTTCAGTTGTTTTTCTTTCTTGTGTTTCTTAGTTCTCATTTGTGTTGTATTTGAATGACTCCAGCTTTATTTGTTATCATAACCGTTTATTATAGAAGATGCGGCATCCATAACATCCGAAAGGAATTTGACATTTTGATTAATCCAGTCCTTGCAGTGATTTCATGACAAACACATCCAGTTTTTAAAACAGTTATGAGAACTTAAAGATCACAAACATCCAGTGGTTAATTTGTGAAGAGATGTATTGAGATTTTCAGGATATTTTAGGGGAAAATGGGTTCAAGCCCCCAGTGTGCGTTTAGAGATTAACTGCTCCAAGTTAATGAGCAGGATGCTGAAACATTGCAGCCCACTGCTTTCTTGTGAAAGTAGAGAGATGGGTAAAATGCAGAGCCTAATTTTCCAGCCAGGATTAATAAGGTAAAAATTGTTATCATTTATTGAACATCTGGCCATCATTACTTCAAAGAGACTCTTCCTTTCTAAGGTGGTCTTTTCATACACATCATGTTGCTTGAAACAGTATCCTTCTTTTTTCTAGCCTTTAGTCGCTTTCATCCCACCTTTAAGATACAGTGCTGCCATCAAGTTAAAGATAAGCTCATACTTATGTCTCAAGATATTGTCTCATTTTCAACATTGGGTATGTTTTGTGTGTTCTGTCATATACACTGCCTGGCCCAAAAAAAAAGTCGCCACCTGGATTTAACTAAGCAAATAGGTACGAGCCTCCTATTGGATAATTACTGCATGGGCGATTGTCTTTCAGCTGGCAACAAGTTATTTAACCCCAACTGGTGCAATGAGTTGCTTCTCATTTCCTAAACAATCATGTGGAAAGACACATCCATGGTCTTGGAAAAGATGTTAGTCTGTCTGAGAAGGGTCAAATCATTGGCATCAAGAGGTGAAATATCTAAGGAGATGCAGAAACTACTAAAACTGGGTTTAGAACAGTCCAACGCATTATGAAAAACTGGAAGGATAGTGAACCATCGTCTTCCAGGAAGAAATGTGGCCGGAAAGGAAGATGAAGTGATGCAGCATCATGCCTAGTGCCTACTGTATGAGCCTGTGGGGGCAGTGTGATGATCTGGGGTTGCTGCAGTTGCTCAGGTCCAGGTTCAGCAACAGTATGAGCTCAGATAATGAGGTCAGCTGATACCTGAATATACTGAATGACCAGGTTATTCCATCAATGGATGTTTCTTTCCTGATGGCACAGCCATATTTCAAGATGACCGTGCCAGGATTTTTTTCGGGCTCAGATTGTGAAAGATGGTTCAGGGATCATCAGACATCATTCTCACACATGGATTGGCCACCACAGAGTCCAGACCTGAACCCCATTGAGAATCTTTGGGATGTGCTGTGGTCCGACTCTACAATCATCGTCAAGATCTTGGTGAAAAATTGATGCAACAGGATGCAAATAAATCTGGTGACATTGCAGAAGCTTCTGGAAACACAGCGAATGCTGCCGCAATCAAAGCTAAAGGCGGTCCAACGAAATGTTAAATGTTTGACCTTTTTTTTGTTGGCGACTTTTTTTTTGGCCGGGCAGTACCGTACCGTACCGTCTTCTTCCGCTTATCCGGGATCGGGTTGCGGGGGCAGCTGCCTAAGCAGGGAAGCCCAGACATCACTGCAGACGCCGCACCGATCCGTCTGTCCATCTCCCGCTCCATTTTTCCCTCACTCGTGAACAAGACCCCGAGATACTTGAACTCCTCCACCTGGGGCAGGACCTCACTCCCGACCTGGAGAGGACACTCCACCCTTTTCCGGGCGAGGACCATGGTCTCGGATTTGGAGGTGCTGATTCTCATCCTGGCCGCTTCACACTTGGCTGCAAAGCGCTCCAAAGAGAGCTGGAGATCACAGGCCCTATGAAGCCAACAGAACTACGTCATCTGCAAACAGCAGAGACCCGATCCTGAGGCCACCAAACCAGATCCCCTCAACACCTCGGCTGCGCCTAGAAATCCTGTAACCCCATAAGGTTATGAACAGGATCGGCGACAAAGGGCAGCCTTGGCGGAGTCCAACTCTCACCGGGAATGGATTCCACCTACAGCCGGAAATGCGGACCAAGCTCTGGCACCGGTCGTACAGGGACCGGACAGCTCGAACAAGGGGGTCCGGCACCCCGTACTCCCGGAGCACCCCCCACAGGAATCCCTGGGGGACACGATCGAACGCCTTCTCCAAGTCCACAAAGCACATGTAGATGGGTTGGGCGAACTCCCATGCCCCCTCCAGGATCCTGAAGAGGGTGTAGAGCTGGTCCACTGTTCCACGACCAGGACGAAAACCACACTGCTCCTCCTTAATCCGAGGTTCGACTATCCGACGGACCCTCCTCTCCAGGACCCCTGAATAGACTTTACCAGGGAGGCTGAGAAGTGTGATCCCCCTGAAGTTGGAACACACCCTCCGATCCCCCTTTTTACCACCACCCCAGCCTGCCAGTCCAGGTACTGCCCCTGATGTCCACGCGATGCTGCAGAGGCGCGTCAGCCAAGACAGTCCCACAGCATCCAGAGCCTTAAGAAACTCCGGGCGGATCTCATCCACCCCAGGGGCCCGGCCACCGAGGAGCTTTTTGACTACCTCGGCGACCTCAGCCTCAGTAACAGAAGAGTCCACCCTTGAATCCCCAAACTCTGCCTCCTCCTCGAAAGACGTGTTGGTGGGATTGAGGAGGTCTTCGAAGTATTCCCTCAACCGGCCCACGACGTCCCGAGTCGAGGTCAGCAGCCCACCATCCCCACTGTACACAGTGTGGACGGTGCACTGCTTCCCCCTCCTGAGCCGCCGGATGGTGGACCAGAAACGCCTCGAAGCCGTCCGAAAGTCGTTCTCCATGGCCTCACCGAACTCCTCCCATGTCCCTCCCATGAGTTTTTGCCTCAGCGACCGCCAGAGCCGCGCTCCGCTTGGCCCGCCGATACTTGTCAGCTGCCTCAGGAGTCCCACAGGCCAGGAAGGCCCGGTAGGACTCCTTCTTCAGCTTGACGGCATCCCTTACCGCTGGTGTCCACCAGCGAGTTCGGGGATTACCGCCACGACAGGCACCGACGACCTTACGGCCACAGCTCCGACTAGCAGCCTCAGCAATAGAGGTGCGGAACATAGCCCATTCCGACTCAATGTCCCCCACCTCCCTCGGAACATGGGTGAAGCTCTCCCGGAGGTGGGAGTTAAAGCTCTCCCTGACAGGGGACTCCGCCAGACGTTCCCAGCAGACCCTCACGACACGTTTGGGCCTGCCAGATCTGACCTTGGCCGGGCAGTGTATAAAATATTAGTTAATGAGATCTGTAAATCAAATCAAATCAAATCAAATCAAATCAAATCAAATCAAATCAAATCAAATCAAATCAAACTTTATTTATAAAGCGCTTTTCCTGCCAAAGGCAACCCAAA